>PVHT021183710.1:26293655-26435194 GCA_004024745.2 Catagonus wagneri | reverse complement strand
GCTTTCTGTGACTAAAGTTGGTATGGGCGGGGCTTGCTGTAGGCTTCCCAATGGGAGGGACTGATGCCTGCCCACTGGTAGGTGTGATTGATTCCTATCCCTCTGATGGGTGGGGGTTTGTCTCTGGATGAGATTAGAGGCTGGCTGTGTGCCTGAGGGGACTTTAGGCAGCCTGTTTACTGATGGGTGGGGCTGTGATCCCATCTGGATTATTGTTTGGCCTGGGGCTTCTCAGCACTGATGGGAGGGACCAGATTGTCCCAGAAATGGCCCCCTCCAGAGAAATGCAGGCTGATGAATGTTCCCAAGAGCTTCGCCTCCAATGTCCTTCCCCCACAACAAAGCACAGTCACCCCTATTTTCCCAGGAGATCCTCCAAGAATTGCAGTCAGGTTCCACCTGGATTCCTATGGAGCCTGCTTTGCCCTGGGACCCAGTGCACGTGAAAGTCTGTGTGTGCCTTTCAAGGATGGGGTCTCTGTTTCCCCCAGTCCTATGGAGCTCCTGTACACAAGCCCCACTGGCCTTCAATGCCAGATGCTCCGAGGGCTCTTTCTCCCTGTGCCTGATCACCAGGCATGGGGTTTTGACGTGGGGCTCAGAACTCTCAGTCCTGTAGCTGAGTCTCTGTGATGCAGTTACTTTCCAGTCTGTGGGGCTTCCCACCCGGGAGGTATGGGGTTGCTTCTATCGCGTAATCGCCCCTCCTACCTCTTGATGTGGTCTCCTCTTTGTCTTCTGGAGTAGAATACCTTTTTTGGAAGTTTAGAGTCTATTTGGTTGAAGGCTGCTTGGCATTTAGTTGTAGTTTTGCTGTTTTTCAGGAGAGAAGTTGAACTCCAGTCCTTCTATTCTGCCATCTTAATCCAATCTCTGCCTAGAAATTTAATACAGAGGGCTCTATTCCATTTTTCACCTATGGTTTAGGTACAAGTGTTCTACTTGCCAAGAAAGTAGTGTAAGGTGTTTGGGAAGCAGGAAAGAGGTGAATGACATGTTTCTGAGTACACAAAATGAATATATCAACCGTCAAAACTAGTTATAACAGGATCATCCCTTTATCTGTAAGGCTCTTTTTTTATTAGATAAGGCTGCCCATTTCTGGAAACTAAAAATAAAGGTACTGCAACACCAGTGGGCAGTAGTGGGTCATAAACATAGAAGAATGCTCTGGTAGAATTGTCAAGAAGACTAGTTAAGAAACTGACTGGACTGGTTCACCTAGTGTCACCTGTTGGCTGACACTACAGCGTGTAGGGCCCCAAGCAAAAAGAAAAAAAAATTTTCATAGCACCCCTTTCAATAAAGAGTTTGATTAAAAAATATGTGACAGAACAATGTAAATCAACTATAAGAGAAAACATAAAAACCTAAAAAAGTTTTTTAAAAGAAAGTAAAGAAAAAAATACATTACAAAAATCGATAGATCTGGGAAAGACACAAGAACTTTAACTACAATGCAGGCCCGAGAAAGTCTTGCCGACTTGGCGGGACACTCAAGAGGGGGTGCTGGCTCCCTGCCGGCTCCCACAGGGCCCTATGTCAGGTCAAAATGCCCACGCCTCAAAGATTCAATCACCAGTGGTGAGCGTCCCTGCAAAGGGTGTGACCTGGAGTGGAACAGCTTTGCACAACTGAGGCGGGTCCTGGAGGCCTAAGAGCTGGAGGTTCTCCACTGACTAGCCAGTTCTCCTCCAAGGAGATATCTGCACAACACCTCTATGTCACCACTGCTCAGCTTTGGTACCACTTGACTGACTTCTTCACAAACATTCAGAGGACAGCCTCTCCAGGATTGCCGCAGGCATATTTTTCCAAAGGGAAACTTGGAAAACAGAGGGTATGGAAGTTAGCCTCTTTTTTTCTTCTCTCTCTTTGCATTAATTTTTTTTTAATTTAAAAAATTATGGCCAAACCCACGACATATGGACATTCCCAGGCTAGGGACCAAATCCAAGTCGCAGCTGTAACCTACGCCATATCCTTTAATGCACACTGGGCCGGGGATTGAATCCACATCTCTTCAAATACCCAAGACCTTGCGGTTGGATTCTTAACCCACTGCACCATGGTGGAAACTCCCTAGATTTATTTTTAAAAAGAATATTTTACTGCTAAAATACTGAAAACACCACTTTAGATGAACTGATTTTAAATACCATACTTAGTCACACTAACTTGTAACTTATAAGTTCTCAGACACTTGATTTATATTGTTGTTCTGTCTCTTTTACTAGCTTTGTGCACGTGGGTAAAGAACTTAAGATCATTTCTGATCTACTTCCTCAATAGTAAAATGTAGTTAATAACAGTTACCTCTTTGGTTGTTGCAGGTTTAAACTAGAACATTTAACACTGTTCCTAGCTCATATTAAGTCTTCAACATATGCCGTCTTTATTATTCATTTCTTTAACAACATGACAACTTATTTTCACGTATAATATAGAGTACCGAAGCAGGCCCACGGAAGTTAGTCTTAGGAAGACTAATACTCATTGTCTTTCTCCACTTTTACTTTTCTAGAGCCCCCTCACCCTCAGCTACCAATTCTGCTGACCTTGAGCTCTGTCCTAGTTAGCCTGGGTTACTATAGCAAAATATCTTATACTAGGTGTCTTAAACAATAGACATTTATTTCTCAGAGTTCCGGAGGCTGGAAAGTCCTAAATCAGGGTGCCAGGCAATTCAGTCCCTGGTAAGGACTCTGCCTTTATGTGGCAGAAAGGGAGCTCTTCCTGTTTTTATAAGGGCATTACTCCCACCATGAAGGTGCCATCTTCGTGACCTCATTTAAACCTCATTAGCCCCCACAGGCTCTGTCTCCAAACACCATCAACTTGGGGGTTAGGATTTCAACATGTGAACATGCAGGGACACAGTTCCATCCATAGCAGCGGCTTACCTGATGTCATAAAGCACACATTCAACTCTGAGATTCCTGAACCATGAGCACCATGATCTTCTCAGGCCGAGGTTGCTTTAATTGTCCATTTATAGATACAATATATCAAAAAGGAACCAAGAGACGCTCGAAATCACTCGACATCATACAGGATCATTCCACATCCACAGAGAAGGGAGAGAAGCACTGAACTACTTACTGCTGGGGGTGGGGGCATGAGGTCCTGCTGATGCGGCACTTCTGCATTTTCTGAATCTGTTTGTACTCAGTCCTGGGTGTTAACTCTTCCATCTTATACTGGATTATTGCTGGTACTACCTGATTTATGATTTAGTGAGAGTCATAGGACCCAGCTCATGATTTTAGTTCTGTCTACATGGTTACCTGCAGTCCCATGGTCAGGCCTGGTAGTTTGCAGAAAGCTTTTTTTTTTTTTCCTTTTTAGGGTCGCACCTACACCATATATAAGTTCCCAGGTTAGGAGTCAAATCAGAGCTCCAGCTGCCAGCCTACGCCACAGCCACAACAACAACAGATCTGAGCTGCATCTGCAACCTACACCACAGCTGACTGCAACACCAGATCCTTAACCCACTGGGCAAGACCAGGGATTGAACTCACATCCTCACTGATACTAGTTGGGTTTATTACCACTGAGCCACGATGAAAACTCCTGCAGAGAGTTATTTTTTAAAGGCATATAATTCCCTGACACAAATGTTATGGCCCATAACGTAATTCTACCTTTGGTACTTGCCGCAATATTGACACGGTACCTTTTCCTAGCACTGCTATCTCCAACACAGACGTTTTGGCAAAAAGCAGGGCTGCTGTTGCTCAGAGCCCGCTACTACTCTGGCCACATTCAAAAGCGACAAACTTTTTTTGTCCCTTGGTGTATGAGCTGAGCAGTATCCCTAGGTGTGAAATGTACTTCCTTTAGAATACAGAGAGACCCACCGGGCATCGTGCTTCCATATTCATGGTAGAAGAAGCAATATGTAATAATTTATCTTTTACTTTGGAAGAGGATATACTGTCAGGCCCTCTAAAATTTTCTCAAGTGCTAGACTCTGAATTTTCTCAAGATTCATATTCTACTCTCTGGAGCAAATTTGTCTTACCAGACCTGTAGCAGAGCTGGGCCCCTCTTACTTGTCCAGTCAGATCAACATAATATTATTGATGCAATGAGGTGATGTAATATTCTTCAGTATATCAACAATGGTCAAGACATCTTCAGACTACATTATGACAAAGAACAAGCGAGTTGAGATATACATAAAGTATAATATGTGGATATCAGCAAGATTAATCTGCTCTAAAAAAGACATTCCTTCTGGCATGGTGGCTGTGCTTAGAGCTACTATTTACTTGAGTTTGCAGTGATGCACAGTCATCCTATGGTATCCATCTAGTTTCTGCAATAGCTAAACTGATGAATTAATAGACGTACCTTTACCTCTTCATCTTTTAGATCCTAAATAGAAGTTCTAATCTCTTCTATCCATGTTCCATCTCCTTTGATGCACTATTGTTTTTTATTTAATCTCTTAGTTGGGGAGGAGGCATTTCATTTGGCCATTAGCCCGCATACCATAGACCCAATATATGATAATGTGAAATGCCAAGTATGTGTATTCCAATTATACATTCAGGGAATGGCTAAGTGACCATTAGATGAGTTTGGGTCCATCAGAAGCCGCACCTTGACCAGCATTCCAATTTTACCTGGTCCCATATGTTCCCACTATTAACAGAGGCAATGGTAACAGAGTATCAAGGTCAATTCATGCCCTAAATCCAATGCCTGGATATGCCGGTTTACCTTGTTGCAGGAAGGAAACTGTACTCCCTATGTAGCTGCATGTGACAGCTGAGACAGGCAAGTATACAGAGATCCTTTCTTCTCAATGTAAGAGAACATAACAGCAAATTTTGTCCCAGAGCTCTTCATTGTGTTGGCCAAGGCTTTATCAGATAAATCATGTTTTTACTCTGTTTTCTGTCTGGTCCCTTTTCCTCACTATTTTACCCCTGATAACAATCTTTAATCTCCAAACTACATCCCAGAATCTACTTCCAAGGAACCAAACTTCTGACAGTTGAGGTTAGGGGTGTCTAAGAAAGCAGGTGATAAGATGGGTTAAAATGGAGAATTCAAGATACAGATGGATAGATGGACAGACAGACAGACAGACAGACAGAGAGAAATATACAGATGCTCTTTCACCAATCTTTTGATATATGCCCAAAGCCTGGCCCTCATACAGAGGTCTGCTAACTGTAATTCAGTGCCTTCTATATGAATAAACCACATACAAAATAAAACCTTCACGGCTTCCACTTATAAGGTTCCTTAAAACTAGAAGACAACTTGGAGTCTGTTGTCCAACCCAGAAGGCACTGAGATGATGAAAGTGCTTGGCTGACTGCACTACCCACAGCTGGGCAATAAATCCTGCCTTGAGCTGGGATTAAGATGGCACAGATCTTAAAATTTCGATGAGAGAGTAAATGAATCCCCAACGTTAAGAGCACAATAATGAATTAAGGTTGGATATAAATAATCAAAAAACTGGGAAGGGAAGGGAATTTCTTCAACCTGAGAAAGGCACAGCTAACATCACATTCAGTGGCAAAAGTCTGATATCACTCCACATAATATCAGGAATAAGGATGTCCACTCTCAACCCTATTTAACATTGTCCACAAGGTTCATTCCAAGTAAATCAGGCAAGAAAAAGAGACAAAAATCATCCAAATTTTAAAAGAAGAAAGATGAAATCATCTTCTTTCATAAATAACACCTCTTATTTATAGAAAATCCTAAGGAATCGACCAAAAACTATTAGAACTAAAAAATGAGTTCAGCAAGGTTGCAGGGCACAAGATCAATACACTAAAATCAATTGTGTTTATATACACTAGCAATAAACAACCTGAAATGAAATTAATAAAATGTTATATACAATATAATCAAAAAGAATTAAATGCTTGGAAGTAAATTTCACTAAAGAAGTGCAAAACTGTACACACAAAACATTGTTGAAAGAAACAAAAGAATATTTAAACAAATGGAAATACATTGCATGTCCATGGATCAGAAGACTTAATATTGTTAACATGGCAACATTCCCCATATTAATCCAAAGAATCAGTGCCATCCCTGTCAAAATGACAATGTCCTTTTTTCCACTGTCCTTTTTTTTAATTTGAAAAGCTAGTCATCGAATTCATTTAGTTGTAACCAAACCAACTTTGGAATATCCATACAGAAGAGTTCTACTTGGTAGTAAAAATAAACAAGTTATACATAATAACAAATATCAAAATTTTATGTTAAATGAAATAAATAGCTACAAAACAATTTGGACCAGATGATTTATTTACATGAAGTTCAAAAACAACAAAACTAATTTAGAGCAGCAAAAACCAGAACAGCAATCACTGATTGACTATAAGCAGATGTGAGTTACTTTCTGGGCGAATGAAAATATTCCATATTTTCATCAGGGTGTCAGATATGTGTCTGTTAATATTTACCCAAACTAACCCATCTGTATGTTTCAGATCTGTGCCTTTGACCTTATGTTACTTATACCTCAATTTTTTTTTTAAATACAAAGCCAATTCACTCGATCAATTTTCCAAATGTGAATTCTTTAGTTGTGGGCTGACCTTCCCTTCTCTCCATTCCCCAATCTGATTTTGCTATTTCAAATACAAATGAGTGAATTCTCATTGAAAACAGGTAGCTGCGCTCTATTTTTTCACACTTATGTTCTGTACCTGCCTTAGAAGCTCTCTAACCCCAAACCAGGTTTCAGTTTGTGGCAGCTGTTTCATGCCAAAGTTTAGAAAGAGGAGTTGAGGCAGAGCAAGACCTGAGGATGAGAGATAAGAGATGACAGTCAGCTTCGCTTAAATGAAAGGACATACATTTGCATACAAAACATCTGCACAACGAAAGAACTTCAGGAAGGAGCAGCTGCAGAGGGTGGGGCCCGACCCCACAAAAAGAAAACTAAACCTCTAAGAAGTTGTTAGAAGAGTTTTAGAAACTGCTTCCTCATTTGAAATCAAAATATGACCACCTGTTTCTATACTTTTCTATGTGAGTATAGGAAGAAAATCTCCTTTTAAAGAATTCCTCTTTTCAAACGTTTCCACTATATTAAAATTTCAGCCAGTCGGCGATTTTTTTAAGTTCCTTTTCTAGATTCCACGTTTTTTATCAGGTAAATTTGCATGGTTGATGCTTTAAAAATGTCCCAGACTTTTATTGCATAATGTAAAATGTATGACTTTGTGTAACACGTGCTGTGTATCTACTTCTGTCTCGTTTTTCTTGTGATGAAAATGATTACATTTCTGGTGAGACTTAATTTAGATCTAATTGGCAAATATCTATCATGTTTCATTTGTCTTTTGTGAAATGCACCAGGCTTTGTTTGTTTTCTTTTACTTTTTTTTTTTTTGAAAAACGTTTGTAATACGCCCTGCCCCAAAGAGACTTTCTCTTTCATAAAATCACACAGACAACTAAAAGGTATTACAAGTCAATATCAATAACATAACTGCAATGTCGATGTTTGAGGTTTTCTCCGATGGCTAAGTGATGAAGAAAAATAAATTTACTACTCTGATTTTCTTTTTCAAGAGAGTAATCATATTTCACACTACAAAAGCAATTACCTTGCTACAGCAAAATCAAACCAGTCATCATTTTCTTCAGTTTTTTATGATGGCCTTTAAAACTCATAAACTCTAATCAAGTAACTTGACAATTGCTTGATTTACTTACCATTAAGTACAAGTAAGCCCTTTAATAATTTAAATGTTTCCTGATTTTTTCAAAAATCTCTAAACTAGAAATCTCTACACTTCTAGTTTCGTGGGCATGCATATTTTCTTTTTTCTTTTCTTTTTTGTCTTTTTGCCTTATCTAGGGCCGCAGCCACAGCATATGGAGGTTCCGAGGCTAGGGGTCTAACAGGAGCTGTAGCTGCCAGCCTTTGCCACAGCCACAGCAACGCGGGATCCGAGCCGCGTCTGCAACCTACACCACAGCTCACGGCAACACTGGATCCTTAACCCACTGAGTGAGGCCAGGGATCAAACCCGCAACCTCGTGGTTCCTAGTCAGATTCGTTAACCACTGAGCCACGACGGGAACTCCGGCATGCATATTTTCAAAGACCGTAAAATTAAAAAGCAATAAGATGGGGAAAATATATATAGTAAATATGATAAACCACAACCATATTCCTGAAGAATGTGAAATTCGGACTGTTCACAGAGGAGAACAACAAATGATCAATAAACATGTGGGGAAATGTCCCACTTAGAACCAAATGTACAATAAAGTAGTATAACACCATTTTGGCCCAAAATTTGACAGAAATGATTAAAATGTCAATATTTATTATTCAATAGGATGTAATAATCTGGCTGGAAGAAATTTAAATCAAAAGAAGCACCATAGAATACTTTAGCTACATAGACCAAGAGACTTAGAATCATCCCTACCCTTTGAGAAGGCAATTCAACCATAAGTAATTTCCTCAAAGGAATAATTAGACCACAAGCACAAAGGAATAATTAGACCACATTAAAAATATCTGATAATTTCAAACTGTTAAAATTTAAAATTTGTGGTAACTTTAAATATCCAAAATTTGGGTACTAAAGCAAATTTGAAAAAGACTATGTTTGATGAAATGCAATGCAACCCAAACATCTCATTTTCCAAGACTAAATGATAATAAATAAATGTTCATGCTTCAATTTTAGGTGAAAAAAAGCAAAGAACAAAACAAAACAAATAATAACAAAGTACATACATAGTTCGCCCAGCTTTGCGTAAGAATTCTCTCCCTTTTTTGAATAATTCAGGTAGAAATAAATTGTCCTCAACAGATTATATTTTATGTTGGCACAAACTGGACCAGAATATACATGTGCCAAAGCCTCTGAAGGGTCAAAGTGTGCTGAAGTCATCAACTGCCACCTTGAGTCAGTTGTAAGTTGCATAAGTACAGCATCTTTATAATTATTTCTCAGCCCTTTGTTTTCTAATAATTTACATTTGACATAATCATAATTTGACAGCAATTTCTTTATAGTGACTTCCATTATCATATGGCATATATTCTGGCCTTAAGAATACAATAATTTTTAACCTACTCATGTTCCATTTATAGAAATTTAACTTCGAGTTACTGTATACCAAAAAATCAAAAATGTGTGGTGTTAGCCAAGTGGCCAGGTCAGTGGATAGGAAGGTGAAACAAGAGGAAGGAATAATTAGAATTCATTTAACACAGAGCTAAATAGTTGGGAGAAGGAATAGCAAGACTAAACAGATCTTCAAATAGCTAAATAAACACCAAAAGCCACTGTGTAGCTAAAGCTTAACACATGATGAAAAATACAGATTAATAGCGACCACACCGAGATTCACAGTAAGAAACCAACAGATACAGATATCTTTTACTAACAGTATTTAACACGTACTTGTGAACAGTTGAAGTGGCTTTTCCAAGTTCAAGGAAAAGAATATGGTATATAACTCCAGAATACTCCACTTTGTAGAACACACTGTTTTGGTTTTCTGTATATAATGTCCAATAAGGTCGTAAGTTTTCTCAACATCATACATAGTGGGAACTAAAAATACCATGTTCCCTCTACTTGTAACCCCCTCACAGTTCCCCACAAGCTACAGGACCTTTAATCCAGCTGTATACTATGGGGTAAAAAGCCAAATAGAAGAGGACAACAAAAGCAGATGGAAGGGACAGAATGGAATTGTCACAAAGAAACCTGGCTGAACTTGTTCTGCTGCTTTGTAAGACCCCAAAAGGAACACTTGTCTGGTCTTGGTTGATCAAGATGGGAGAGCCCAATTTAAGCTATGCTATATACAAAATAGCTTCTCAGCCCAGGCACTGAAATGAGTTATAAGTGTCATACCAGGCACTGATGGCTATAAATGTTTTAGAATATTTTTTTTACAGTGTGATAAATTTATCATAGTTTAAAGTGTGCTTTAATGCTATCTCTGTGGCTTTTTTTAACACTGCTGGGTCAAATTTCTCCGTGTGTCTTTCATGTTTCTGTATGTCTTATGAGCAGAGTTACTGATAGATCTTTTTCTGGGCTATCTTTTAAAGGATGTTTGGAAAGCAAAGAGCCAGGGAAGACAGATATATTGTCTCTGAAGCAAAGGGCAGATTTGTTTGCAGATTTGTCCAGTAAAATAAAAATATCTCCCTTTAGAGCAAAGATTGGGTAGGTTTGCTTGCATCCATCTTACAGAAGATTAGAGTTTACTAAGCCTGGGTTTCCTCAGCTGTGATGCAAATGAACTACCCACACAGCACCCACCAGGGCTGACTCTACGTGGCTCCTGTGGGGCTTGGTGTGTGTGTGTTGTGGGGGGAGGGTAGGGCAAGGAACAGTGTAAATTAAGACTCATGCTGTCTGCCAAGCCTAGAGTAATAACATCCTTTGTCTCTGACCCAAGAATTTCATGTCTCCTGCCAGTATCCATGAATCTGTAGCAGGCTGACATGTCAGCTTATAAATAGGATAAAATCTCAGACTCTTTCACGTTCTTAATAAAGCACCAAATTTAAAATTAATATTTTGGCACATATGACCTCATCTGCCTTTAAAAGTGCTCTGAGTTTGTAACACCTCTTAATATTGCAAGGTGGGCAATAGAAATACATTGATTCAGACGTTTTCTAATTTTAGTGGAGTAGATTCCTCAGAGTGTAAGCTTCAAAAATCATGGTTTCTTTTCTCAAACATGGCTAGTTTTACAGCCACAATAAGAACCCCGATGGAATTTTTCTCCAATATCATTTTCCAACAAGAGACTTGGAGTTCCCAGTAATTATATGCTCACTTGGATCGTTTTGTGACTTTTAAACCTCTAGCATTCAGAGAAAACAGCTGGCAAAATGAAGTGTACTGTGGCCATCCCTATGGGTGTCAACTGCAAAAGGGACTGTCAGCTGGCTCATACTACTGACAACTCTTCTTTGTGACCCCAGTTCAGATCCCTGGTAAGCTGTGGATAGTGTGTTTTAAAAGGTGCATTGCCCTAGTCAAGGCACACATGCACTGCTAAGGTATAAAAGAGCAGTTTCATGACATTTTAATTTTCATTGCTCATATTCCTTGAAGGAGTCAGGACGGGTGATGAAACTTGTGGGCTCCCTATTAAGGGTTTTCACAAATCCTTAAACTGATTCGCCTTGAGCCATAAACTTCTCACCTAGTTTCCTGCTATACCTCCTCCTTATTTATTTTCCCAATTTCACCACTGCCTTCCAACAATCTAGTCTGCAGTCAGCCACAAGGGTCACTTTAAACATAAACTGTACCATGAAACATTCTGTAAAAAAAACGATTATTTTGAGTACATAATCTACAACTCTTAAGTGGCTTTTAGTCAATAAACCTATAGAGTAAGTTAAACCTATTAAGCTACTTTGGCAAAGATTTGGTGCGCATACAAGAAAGGGGGATTATTGAAGGTTAAACATCTATGAGGATTTCACTGAGTTTTTATTTACAGCTGAGGCAAGCATTTGTTCATATACCTCCTTTTAAAACATTCCAAGGTGAAATCACTGGGCCTCTGCTTTCCGATTAAAATTTGTGAGCCTTGGAGTTCCCATCATGGCTCAGTGGTTAACGAATCCGACTAGAAACCATGAGGTTGTGGGTTCGATCCCTGGCCTTGCTCAGTGAGTTAAGGATCCAGCGTTGCCATGAGCTGTGGTGTAGGTCACAGACGCGGCTCGGATCCCATGTTGCTATGGCTGTGGCATAGGCTGGCAGCTACAGCTCCTGTTAGACCCATAGCCTGGGAACCTCCATATGCCGCGGGTGTGGCCCTAGAAAAGACAGACAGACAGACAGACAGACAGACATACATACATACATACATACATACATAAATAAATGCCTTAATTGCACATCCATCTAGATACTCGGTCAAACCCCAAATTATATTTTAACTAGAATGTTGTGATTTCCCATAGCTAGGCTCTGCCTGTCTCCATGCAGAAACAGAGGGTTTCCATTAAGCCATGTGTTTTTATCAAGTTTCTCAACTTTAAATCTTCTTTTGGACCTTTCAAAACATGAGTTTTCCACTTAACAACTCAGAAGAGCGGTACTCCAAGTACTTGTCAAAGAGTATAGCCAAAAACTCACCGCTGATCAATGGCTGTTGCAAGCTAAGTTGAATAAAACTATTTACAGATGATTGTCTGAAGAACAGGTGGTCCATTTATTTATCTACTTTAAAGTATTTCCCTGGATTGAGTCTGAATGTCATAGAACTCTGAAACTTTTGGCTTGCTCAAAATCTTATTGTGAGCGAAATGCAATTTGGCGCTAGAGTATTATTCTATTTTGAAATAATTTTTAAAATAACAAATTATTTCAGAAAGAATGATAGCTTATCATCATGTGCTGATATGTGCCAGGCACTATGCCAAGAATCATGTGCAAAATATTTCATTTAATCCTCACAACATACAGTTGAGCTAACAACTATGGTTTTCCCTGTTTTAACAAAGAGGAAGCATGGCCATGAAGAGATTGAATAATTTGCTCAAAGTCACTCAGATTGTTAATGGTGGTATGAAAACTTGAGCCCAATATTCAGAGCCCATTCCCTAAATCAATAGAGAAACTACTACTTCTATAATTACTCTCAGGAGACAGTTAGGAATATTTTTACGTGGTGCCTTTTCTCTGAGGGCCCATGGAAGGAATAGCTCCTTCATCTCAGGAAAAAGAAACACCACTCTCTTTTAGAACCATAAATTCTTCCTAATTTTCTAGACATTATCAATTTTATAAATGTAATTTATTCATTTTTGTATCACCACCTAAAAGTTTGAATGCAGAGTTGTTCGTAATTGAGAAATTGACAGTTTTGTAAATACATGTGTGGAGTATTAAAGTCATCACATTTTCCTTTTTGTCTATGTTAAATATAAATATATTTATAAACATTATTATATTATGTATTTATAAATATATGTATACACATATGTAGATGCATATCTATCAATGACCTATCTATCTAGAAAGCAAGTGAAATATACATAGATTGATCCTCAAAGACATTTAACTAGTTGGTGACTGCCAGGGGATCTAAGTTGCTGGTCTCCAAGAGCTCTTTCTACTGTGCTATCCAATATTATTTCTTGATAGAGAAGAAGAGGAAAAAAAAAAAAAGAAAATTAAGATGACACATGCCTCCAAAGAGCTGAGTAAACACCAGAGACAACAACTGTGGGTTATTACATGATTAATTTGGAAAAATTACAATCATTAAGTACACCTGTCTAGAACATGCATGCAGGTGTGTGCACATGTGTGTGTGTACATTTGTACAAGAGAAGCAAGAAAAAGGAAAGAAGGAAGAGAGGAAAGAATTTTTTAAGTCATTTGCTAAATTTTAAAAGTATCTCTTGTGACCTCATTTTGTGGTTGAGATGAATGAGATTTCACTTAAGAAACTGAATCATTTAATAGGTCTCCTCAGTCCCTCCGCAAACAGGGTTTCTCTGTTAGGCCTAAGTGACCACAGTTCACCCTCTGGAAACAAACACTCCCTGTTAATGGACTTGGACTAGGAGTGAGCACCTAACACCAAGATAGCCAGTCCATCAGTCTGTACATGACTCATGGCCAGAGGAAATGATAAATTTTGCTAATCCGACCCACCTCCCTCAGCCAATGGAACAGGGACTATTGAGAGACTTAGGTTGATTAGCAATGGATCTAAAAGTGAAATATATCACGTGACTGTGTCAGGATGTAGCAAACCATAAGAAGATAAAGAGTGAAGAATGATGTTAGCTGTGGGGCACAGGACTTTACTTTCCAAGCAGTGATCATGAAGTCCAAATTTAGTTATATTGTTTAGTTCTGACCAAATATGGACAGTACTTGTCAGCTCTGTATATAGAGCACCCCTGCCCCTAGCTTGAAATGGGCCACATGCAGTCAGCTGAGGAAAAGCAGAACTACAGAGGAGGCACAGAAAAGAGGGGTAGTCAGTGAGATAAAGATACAAGTAGAAAAGTCAGAAAATAGGGAGATACAGGAAAGTCAGAAAGGAGGGAGAGGACAACCCAGTCTATTTCAAGGCCTCATATTCTGTTGAGTGATTCTCATTAAATTCTCTAAAGTAACTGGCATAACAAAGAAATAGAAAATTATAATATTTTTCCAGAAAATTCTGATTTACCAGATTTGGGGGTGTGTATTAAACTATTACCCAGTGTTTGCAAATTACCATAAATTAGTTCACCAGATAAATTATTTTTCCAAGAACAAGGGGCTGAGAGTTAAAGGCAGTTTAACCAAGCGCAAAGTTCATCTCTGAGGAGCCCGCAGCTCCTAGAGCAGATCTCTACAGAAAAGTGCACAAGAGCATCTGGGCATCTGTCCAGGAGGCTTCAAGAGTAAATAAGGAAGAGAGAGGGAATTCAAGAGTCAAACATCATTGGAGATGCTATTGTGGCTCAGAAGGTTAAGGACTTGATGTTGGTTCTGTGAGGATACGGGTTCAGTCCCTGGCCTCGCTCAGTGGGTTAGGAATCCGGCATTACCACAACCTGCCTGGGTATGCCCAGATGCGGTTTGGATCCAGTGTTGCTGTGGCTGGGGTGTGGGCCTCAGCTGTGGCTCAGACTCAGCCCCTGGCCCAGGAACTTCCATATGCCACAGGTGTGGCCATAAAAGAAAAGTAACGGAGTTAAACATGGAAGAATTGGAACGTGAGCTTTAGTGCCATCAACTTCTTTTTCCATTTGGTGTCCGCTTTTCTCTGTCTCAAGCTTCCTATTGTTTGACTTTCCTGCAGACAAATTTACCTCCTTCACAGTCCATAAGAATCCATGGATCTCCCATTTTACAGTCTCAGAACCAAGGACAAATTGACTTCGTATGTTCACCTATATTCCCAGGGAATGAACTCAATAGCCCAGATAGGTCAAGGTCCCATCTTTCATCCAACAAATGGCTACAATGGAAAATAAAATTGTGTAGTGATAACATGGCAGTTCTCACTGCAACCGTGTGAATGGAAGGTGAGAGGGCTTTTAGAGAAAAGATTTTTAACCAACAACACAAGAGCTAGGTACTAAAGGATACAATACAACTAACATTATATTATAGTCAGATATCCCCACTCCATTATCCTCATTTCCAAAGCAGTGCAGGAAGTCCCCTTCCTCACTCTGTATTCACCACGACAAATTCTGTTGACTCCATTTAAATGCTGTGTAATATATGGAGGCTCCTAATAATAACTGGAGGAATGGTTGCTCTTATTTTATGTTAATGGCAATGGTCAATAAGAAACTCTTTTAGAAATAATTTATCAACATTTATCAAGACCAATTGTTATCAGGCATGTTTCCTCTTTAAATCTTTATAAAGAAAAAATAAGAAAAATAAAAGAATGAGAAAATAAAACTAAGAAAAAATAGAAAATTTTCAAAATAAGAAATAAAATAATAATAAATGGGAAAAATGCTAAACAGGGGTGAATGTATCAAATCTTACTGGCTCCTTTCCCAATTCACTTTCCATTGTCTCACAAGAAGCCTCAATACGTTCTCTGTCTCTTTCACATACTTCTGTTCTTTATCAGAAGTATTCGTCTTAGCTGAAGCTTTAATGTTTCACCCTGTACCTCAGGCTTTTGACATATATTTTTACAAAAAGCAGTTACTCTCTAAAAAGGGATTTTAGTACCTGTTCTTAATATTATTTGTTACTGCAAAAGACTGATAACATTTAACTGTCAAAAACTACAGAAACAGGCAGTCATGGCTGCTAATGAGATTGCTTTAAAACTGACAGGAATAACAGGAATATAGGAGTTTCTGTTGTGGCACAGTAGAAACGAATCCGACTAGTAACCATGAGGTTTTGTGTTCTATCCCTGGCCTCCCTCAGTGGGTTAAGGACCTGGCGTTGCCTTGAGCTGCGGTGTAGGTCGCAGACGTGGTTTGGATCCTGCGTTGCTGTGGCTGTGGCCGATTTGACCCCTAGCCTGGGAACCTCCATATGCCGCAGGTGCAGACCTAAAAAGCAAAAAAAAATAAAAAAACAAAAAATAAAACTGACAGGAATATAGAATAATTCTCATAAACAAATGCTAGGGTGAAAGGCTGGGGTGAATTCTAAACCAAATCTTTAAAGTGATTACAAGTACTTACAAATGGCATAGGTGCATATGAACAATAAACACCGTAGGAGAACAAGGAAAGAAACAAAAACAAAACTAAAATGGCTTGAGATGGATTTTTGAGCAAATACATTTCTTTCAGAGTTGTTGCTCTTATGATAACTTTCTTTGCATAATAAACGCATTTAAATGAAAAAGAAATGGTGGAAAAGGCCCTACGAACAAGGCAGATTAAACCGTTTACCCAGAGCCTTGAGCCACCTTGGACTGCCTTAATTGGGAGACTTCAGAGAAGCCACGGGTCTCCTCCCCTGAAACTCATCCACCACATAACCCACACGTTTTCTGCAGTGCTGCAGGGGATATTGTCGTTAAAAACTAGATCATCTTCTGATGAAACAGAAACTTTTCTACTCATTGCCTTTTCTTTCTAATCCTCGAGAAATAATTCTTCTAGACACGCCACTAAGCTTCTAAACACTGAATCCTGGCCTTTCCTGTCTACAGGAAGCTTGAAGCCAAGTACATTATGTAAACTAAAGAGAACACAGCAACTGCGCAAAATTCAAATGAAGAGTGGTGAGAATCCACATTTCCCCCAAATCCCTAAAAATAGTAGTTCCAACATTTACTCAGCACTTTTGCTGAATTTTGTTTCCAGTTACTTCGCTTCCATTTGTTTATCCTTTTAAAACCATCAGCCACTTGTGTCCCCTTGAATACCATTTTTTCTGATGTACCGAAGCACTATTTAGAAAAGCTTTTAATGATTTTTTGCAATTTATTCCCCACGATAAGACCTTTAGACTGATAATGGTCAAATGCCTTGCAATATTCAGATTTGGAATATTAAGATTCCTGTTTGGTAGCCCTTCCAAATTAACTTCCTTTCCCTGCATTTGTAGAAAGCAGTTTCACCTCCTAAACTCCAGTTTAGTGTTCTCCTTGAATATGAAAGTGTATACCTTTACAAAAGCTAAGCTAAAAAAAACTTTCTGTACACTTGTATAACTAAAACATCAAAGCCATAATTTACACATTGTCTCTAAAATTATATCTGATTCAACTCTCCCTATCATTTTTATTTTATTTTACCTTGCTTTATATTTGCAGTTCCTCTTTTGACAGACAATGGAAAAGGGAGAAAGGGAGGAGAAAGGACACAAGCCTGCACATACTGAGCAGAGAAACAGAACCCAAATAACTTCACCTATTCTGTTCTTTGTAGTCAAAGGCCCTTTCCACCTCCACCAAAGGTGATTTAGTTTCAGACTGAGGACAATTTGTCCCTGTTTGCTTTAGAAGATTCTCTTGCTTTATGTAAGGGGTGCTTTAGGGGAGGGTGGACACTGTCTGTTCCAAATGTTCTTGGGCAAAATTACAGAGTTTAGGTTAAATGAACCTGGGGGGAAAAAAAACAGCACTATTCTGTATTTAGTGTATTACACAAAGAGAAACACAGGTAAGTTTTAATAGCTTTTCATGCTTCTCCTTATGTTTGTCAGTGGTTCTTCAAGTAACTCCCAAGTTATTTTTAAATTCTAAACAAATACCAAAGTACTGACAACTTTCCTACGTACAAGTGAGCCTCTCATTTTTCATAACATTCCAGTGAATTTATTTGGAACAGTTTTCAGCGTAGGCTAGTTGTGATGCCAGGCTATAAAAGTGTCTTTGAAACTCTCTAATTCAAAAACATTTGTGCACCCCAGTGTTCACTGCAGCACCATTTCAAAAGCCAAGACATGGAAGCAGCCTAAATGGCCATCAACGGATGAATGGATAAAGAAGATGTGGCGTACCTGTATAATGGAGTATTACTCAGCCACAAAAAGAATGAAATAATGTCACTTGCAGCAACATGGATAGATCTAGAGATTATTATACTAAGTGAAGTAAATCAGAGATAGACAAATATCATATGATATCACTTATATGTGGAATCTAAAATAATGATACAAATAGTTTTATTTACAAAACATAAATGGACTCACAAGACATGGAAAACAAATTTATGGTTACCAAACGGGGAAGAGGGATAAATTAGGAATTTGGGATTAACAGATAACAACTACTATATATAAAATAGCTAAACAACAAAGACCTACTGTATAGCACAAGGAACTATATTCAATAGATTGTAATAACCTGTTATAGAAAAGAATCTAAAAAGGATATATGTGTGTGTGTGTGTGTGTGTGTGTGTGTGTGTAAAACTAAATCAGTCTGCTATACACCTGAAATATTATAAACCAACTATACTTCAATTAAAAATAAATGGTGTCGGGAGTTCCCGTCGTGGCGCAGTGGTTAACGAATCCGACTAGGAACCATGAGGTTGCGGGTTCGATCCCTGGCCTTGCTCAGTGGGTTAAGGATCCGGCGTTGCCGTGAGCTGTGGTGAAGGTTGCAGACACGGCTCAGATCCCTGCGTTGCTGTGGCTGCGGCGAAGGCCGGCGGCTACAGCTCCTGTTAGACCCCTAGCCTGGGAACCTCCATATGCCGCGGGTGCGGCCTTAGATAAGACAAAAAAAAGACCAAAAAATAAATAAATAAAATAAATAAAAGTAACGTATGTAAATGACAAATAATCTCCTTTAAAAAAAAATAAAAATAAGAAAAATAAATGGTGTCCATGACACTGTCAACTCTCCATTCCTTGGAGAGTGGAAACCTTCAGTAGTTGAGGAAGTTGTCTACAGCTATGCTCCTTTTGCAGACATTAGTATTATAACCCTTAATATACTGTCTTATATCAGAGCAATTACCCATCTCTGAAGCAATTTCTGTGACAAGAGGCACCGAGTAACCATAACAGGCTAAAACAACTCTGGAGTTTATAAAAATATGAATACCTCAGCCTCCTCTCTCTGAACTGCATGGCTGGTACTTAATGTTCTGGAAAACAAGCTGTGAAAACAACCATAACATGTAATAAATTTTCAATAAATAAATGGAATAGTCTAACATGTATCACTAAATAAATAATTGTACTTATCTGGGCAATATTTAATTAATTTACTTTTGAAGATAGTTTGCTTTTTGAAATTCTAAAGACTTTTTCTTTTTAACTGAGGTAAACTATGCAAATATAAAATTTACTATTTTAACAAATAATCTACAAGTATACAAGTCTGTGGGATTAAGTACTTTTACAATATTGTGCAACCATCACTATCCATTTCCAGCACTTTGTACCCATGAAACAGAAATTCCCAATTTTCCTCTTACCCCAGCCTCTGATAACCTCTGTTACACTTTCTGCCTCTGTGAATCTGCCTATTTCATGCACCTCAAATAAGTGGAATAATACAATTTTTAAAAATCTGGTTTATTTCACAGTGCCATGTTTTTCCATTTTGTAGCAATTATCAGAATTCTGTTACTTTTTAGGCTCAGTCATATTCTATTAGGTATATATACCACATCTTATTTAATCTATTCAGTTGGCAATAAATATTTGTGTTATTTTCACTTTGTGGCTATTGTGAATAATGTTGCTATACACTGGTGCACATGTATCTGTTTTGGATCCTGCTTTCAATTCTTTTGTATATATACATAGAAGTGGAATTGCTGGATCAAGTAATTATGTGTTTAACTTTTTGAGGAACTGTCATTTTGTTTTCTATAGTGACTGCTACCACCTTGCACAAGAATCCCAACTGTGCTTTCCTTTTAAAATTTCTCTTTCAGAGTTCCCATTCTGGCTCAGCCAGTTAAGGACCCAAAGTAGTCTCCATGAGGATGTGGGTTCAATCCCTGGCTTTGCTCAGTGGGTTAAGGATATGGCATTGCTGCAAGCTGCAGCATAGGTCTTAGATGTGGCTTGCATCTGGCATTGCTGTGGCTGTGGTATAGGCCTACAGCTGCAGCTCCAATTCAGTCCCTACCCCGGGAACTTCCATATGCCACAAGTGTAGACAAAACAGAAAAAATAATTCTCTCTCTCACTCACACACACTTTCTTTACCAAGCAATTACTGAACATGTATTATTGGCAAGATGCCAGGTGAGTTAAGAAAAATTAGCCATTCTTTGAAGAAAAAATAAGTCTTAATAATATTAAGCAGAGGCTGACTATCCTAAAGTTAAAATTTCATGTTAATTGATTTGTAAAAAAGAATGTATTGCTTATCTGTCTAAATTATTGAACTTATGGAGTCTGTTTCTTTTTTATTCTTGTACATATTATTTTTGGATTCTCAGAATATAAAAACATTAAGAGTATATCAATAAACATTACCAAGCATGCTTTAGTGAACAGAATGCAGGCATTGAACCTATTTTAGTTATAATATGTAACACTACCTAGGAAAGACAAAAAACAATATAGTTACTATAGGTACAACTACTTTTACAACTATTTTTAAATGCTTACTGTGTAGTAAAAACCGGGGTAAGTGCTTAGCAGACATTATCTATGAATTAGAGACTATTATGCCCATACTGCCAGGAAGAAAGAAACTGAGACTCAAAAATGCTGGGAGAATTTGCTCAAGGTTAAAGATTAAGTATGTGACAGAGCAAAGATTCAAACTAAGCCTGGTCTAACAAGTTCAGTATGGAAAATACCACATTTATATCGACAGTGTTTGGTGATGTTAAACACACAACACTTAATTATGAGAGGAAATATTGAGAAATAATTTTCAGTTTTCACCCTAACTCCTGGTAGGAATTGAAAGTACACAAATGCTTCCACACATAGTTCAGAGTGGCTGGAATACAGTTATGTTGCTATTATTTATCACTAGAGAATGTTATTATTATTTACTTCTGGGAAACCACAGATCCCCCAGAATATTGTTTATCCTTATTTGTTAACTGCATAAAAGTTTAATCCCTTCCACTTACAATTATAAAGCCCAGCAGAACTGGAACTAGAACCATTAATCAATTTGAGGAATTTCAGAAAGTTCAGCAAAAAAAAAAAAAAATCTGGTAAAATTTTTTCTGCACATAATAAAATCTTCCTTTGGCTTCACATTTTACTTAGAGTAAATTCCCAGATCCATTATCTATAACCCATGATGTCTCTCTGGCCTCATGGCCACCAGCACTGGCTCACTCACTCTCCTTCAGGTTTACTAGACTCTGTTACTGTTGCTTTAACATACCATACAAACTCCACCTCAGAACACTTGCATTTGCTATCTGCCCACTGAATCCTCTTTTTCCTGGTATCTATATGGTTCATTCCTTAGCTACCCTCAGACATTGATCAAATGTCATCTTCCTGACAACCGTCTACAAAACAGATGATGACCTAACCCGTCCTCTCCACCGGTCATTCTGTCTTTACCTTCCTTTATTCATCTTTACCATTGCTTATACAACATTGTGAAGTTTAGTTGCAAAAGTGCTCAGAATTCTTCCAGGTAAGCTTTGCTAATACTAGAAGTTTTGCTCTTTTACCATTCAAACTTAAATCTATAAGGTGCCTAGAATTAATTTCTGTGTATGGTGTAAAGAAGGAGTTAACTTCAATTTTTTTCCCATATGATATCCAATTTTTCTTTTTCTTTCTTTTTTTTTTTTTTTTTTGTCTTTTGTCACTTTAGGGCTGCACCCATGGCATGTGGAGGTTCCCAGGCTAGGGATCTAATCAGAGCTACAACTGCTGGCCTATGCCACAGCCACAGCAATGCAGGATCCGAAAAGCATCTGCAACCTACACCACAGCTCATGGCAACGCCGGATCCTTAACCCACTGAGCAAGGCCAGGGATCGAACCCACAACCTCATGGTTCCTAGTCGGATTTGTTTCCGCTGTGCCACGATGGGAACTCCCCAGTTTTTTTTTCCATATGGATAACCACAAGTTCCCTGATGCCATGTTCTCTGAAGTCCTCATCACTTAAGGACATGTAAACTTATTTCAGAGTAGACAGTATTTTCTCTGCATTCAGCAGTGTAGCCAAACTAATGACATCATGTTTATCTCTAATTTTCTAATAACAGTTAGATAAAGCTGGATTGCAAAAACTCATGGTGATCTCATAAATAAGGGATATTTGACAGGTAACTTCTGATTTGGCTTGAACCACAAGGCATGTATACCAACTCCATGTTATTCCCATCAGAAATTGTTAGCACTTACAACAAGGTCTACATGGCCTGGTTAACTTCTTCTGGACAGGAGATATTGTTACATGTCTAGGAAGCAGAATTACAAGTTTTCACAAGTTATGGTAAGTACTAGTTTGCATATTTGAGACATGGCTTGATTTTGACAGAAAGGAAGGTATAGGGACTTCAGGTACACAAGAGAGATCAGAGTTGTATTAGGTTTGTTGACAGAAGAAGGACAAAGAGCACCTAGAGGCCAGTAATCCTGAAAATCTATGTACACACTTGAAATCAAGAACATCTTAGCAGGTGGGAGTTCCTGTCATGGCTCAGTGGTTAACGAACCCAACTAGTATCCATGAGGACACGGGTTCAATCCCTGCCCTTGCTCAGTGGGTTAAGGATCCGGCGTTGCCGTGAGCTGTGGTGTAGGCCAGAGGCCAGCAGCCACAGCTCCAATTAGACCCCCTAGCCTGGGAACTCCATACATTGTGGGTATGGCCCTAAAAAGACCAAAAAAAAAAAAAAAGGTTATCTTAGCAGGTAACTGGGCTTTACCCAGATGGAGTTCAGGAGAATGACTAAAGCCTATGAAATGGTTTGTGGGATGAGGGGGTGTTTACTTTCACTGTTCCTCAGGTTACCTTCTCAGGACTCCCTAGCTCTGCCTCTCTACCTCACTTAACTCAGGCTGGGACAGAGCGTCCTTCTATTACTGCCATGATTCTCTGTGGCTCCTCCATCATAGCTCAGCACACCTGATCTGTTTGTGCCCCTCCCCCTCCCCATCACCGCATTACACTAGACTGTGAGGGCCTTGAGGACATGAACTGTATATTTTATTTCTGTATCCCAGAGATCAACACAGTATGTGGCCTGCTAAATACTAGATCATTATTTTCAGACGACTGGATGGCTGGATAGATGGGTGGATGGCTGGATGAATGGTCTTGGATAAAGCTCCCATAACAAACAACAGAACTTAATTTTCTCACAGTTCTGGAGGCTGGAAATCCAAGATCAAGGTGTTGGCAGGTTTGTTTCTTTCTAGGCCTCTCTTGGTTTGCAGAAGGTCAGCTTTCTTGTTTTGTGCTCACATGGTCTGTCCTCTGTGTATGAACATCCTGGTGCCTCTATATGTTTCCAAATTTCTCTTCCCGTAAAGACACCAGTCAGATTGGCTTAGGGCCCACACCAAGAGCCTTACTTAAACTTAATCATTTCTTGAAAGGTCTTGGCTAAATACAGTTACATTCTGAGTTACGGAGAGTTAATTTTTTTTTTTTTTTTTTTTTTGGCTTCTTAGGGCCCCATCCGCAGCATATGGAGGTTCCCAGGTTAGGGGGTTGAAACAGAGTTATAGACACAGCCACAGCAACATCAGATCTGAGCCTTGTCTGTGACCTACACCACAGCTCATGGCAACACCAGATACTTAACCCACTGAACGAGGCCAGGAATTGAATCCACAACCTCATGGTTCCTAGTCAGATTCGTTTCCACTGAGCCACAAAGGCAACTCCAAGAGTTTCAACATAAGAATTTTGTGGGGACACAAGTCAGCTCATAAAAGGGGCCATAGTAAGACACTCCACTAGTGCAGAGTCCCAAACACAAGAAAACATGCCAGGACAGAACACTGTGAACTCGGTATGAAAGAGAATCCTAGTCTTCAGGGAAAAAAAAAAAAAAAAATGGAGACTGAAGATCTCAGTTCGGTTCATTGTTAGCTTATAAACTGAACAAATCACTGGGATAAATCACTTTCCTCCTTCCGGATCTTGATTCTTAGAACTCCAAAATGGGATAGGTATTATACTTGTTTTATTCCTCAGGGTTGATATGAAGAAAATTTAATGTCTAAAAGTCCTTTTAAATTTTGCTACAAACACTAGCTTTTTTTGTTTGGTTGGTTTTTGTTTTTTAAATCATTGATCTGAGGCACAGGATCAGGAGACACTTGACAGAGAACTAGTCCTGGAAACAAAAGGCACAAGCCCGGAAAATGGAGGGTACAGGGTTCATCTGAGAGTGAAGCTTCCTTGGCTGCAAGTTGGGAAAGAAAAATAATCCAGTAGATCCTGGGCCAGGAATCTCTACTCTTTCGGATCAATCAGCACCAATGGCATAATTTTTTTTTAAAGGCATTAATAAAGGAACAGTTCATTAAGCAAAACTGGTGAAAAGCAAGTAAACCTGAGCTAAAATATTATAAACTTTCCAGGCTGTCGGTTCACCCTTCACATCACTGAGAAAGAAAATCTAGCCATAGCCACATCATTCTGCTGTCATAAAGCATTAGGTACCACAAAAAAAAAAAAATAGTACGTCTTGTGTTGCTGTCTTGAAATGTGTCTACCATGGAGATAAAAGAGCAAAAATAGATTCATTTCCTTTCATCTGAAAACTTAAAAATCTGACATATACTGACAAGGGTTCTTAGAAAGACAGGAGCAGAAGGGACCATTGAAATCATGGAGAGACTTCCATCTTCCTTTTACAAAGGGAAAGAAAGCTGGGCTTCAAAGACTGGATCAGGTCCCTGGCCAGTGAATTACATAGCCAGAGCAGAACCCAGCTCTCCCGCCAGAGCTCCCAGGAGCACGTTGTCCACCTAGTCGCCTCCATCATTCCCTGGGGACTTGGGAAACATCCAGCCCATAACTGCCTCAGATTGGTAAAGCACTTTTTTGTTTTTGTTTGTTTGCTTGCTTGCTTGCTTTTTAGGGCCACGCTTGCAGCATACGGAAGTGTCCAGGCTAGGGGTACAATCCGAGCTGAAGCTGCCAGTCTATGCCACAGCCACAACAACTCGGGATCCGAGCCTGTCTGCTACCCACACCGTGTTCACAGCAACGCTAGATCCCCGGCCCACTGAGCGAGGCCGGGTATCCAACTGCATCCTCATGGATACTAGTTTGATTCGTTTCGGCTGCGCCACAAGGGAACTCCAGTAAAACACTTTTAAGTCTCCTAAAATAACACACACGACAATTTTGAACATAATTACTATTTAGTTATCTCTGAATAGAATCTCTGGAAAAATCACTGGCTTTGTGGAATCACTGAATTTACAAAAGATGGTATTTTAGTCCCTAGGAACTTCTGTCTAAATTTAGACTCTTCCTGCAGCGATGTTTCTTTAAACTGTAAATGGCACACTATGGTTATCCAGTTACATCACTTCACCTTTAAGGAAATGGTTTTTCAAAATATAGCTAAATAGTGACCCCCGGTGGCAAAACTTGTTAGTATCTGCAAACTGAACAACTGAAAGAAAAGGAGACGCTGGTCAGGGCAATGCTTTTGACTAAGAGTAGAATATCAGTGTCAAGTAAACATGCCTTTACTAAATTAAAATTACAGAAAGAAACTGGATGATTGTCTCCAGCATTTCCATGAAATATCTCTCACGGGAAGTGGAGAGATATAGTGCTATTAAATACATACTGTTGTTAAATTCTAATTATAGTGACACTTTTTTCACTTTCAGTATACTCCGAAAGTTAATTTGAAAATTGATTTGATCCCCACTCTCACCACTGTTATTCAACATAGTATTGGAAATCCTAGCCACAGCAATCAGACAAACAAAAGAAATAAAAGGTATCCAAATAGGAAGAGAAGAGGTAAAACTGTCACTATACGCAGATGACGTATTATATATAGAAAACCCCAAGGACTCAACCCCAAAATTACTTGAACTGATCAACAAATTCAGCAAACTAGCAGGATATAAGGCTGACCTTCTGAAAACAATCTCATTTCTGTATACTAACAATGAAATATTAGAAAAAGAATACCAAAATACAATACCTTTTAAAATTGCACCCCAAAAATCAAGTACCTGGGAATAAACCTGACCAAGGAGGTGAAAGACTTATATGCCGAGAACTACAAAACATTAATCAAGGAAATCGAAGAAGATACAAAGAAATGGAAATATATTCCATGCTTATGGGACAGAAAAATTAATATTGTGAAAATGTCCATACTATCCAAAGCAATCTATAGATTCAATGCAATCCCTATTAAATTACCCATGACATTCTTCACAGAACTAGAACAAACAATCCAAAAATTTATATGGAACCACAAAAGACCCAGAATTGCCAAAGCAATTCTGAGGAACAGAAACAAGCAGGGGGCATAACTCTCCCAGACTTCAAGCAATATTACAGGGCCACAGTAATCAAGACAGTGTGGTACTGGTACCAAAACAGACATACAGACCAATGGAACAGAATAGAGAACCCAGAAACAAACCCAGACACCTACAGTCAATTAATCTTTCACAAAGGAGGCAAGAACATAAAATGGGGAAAAGACAATCTTTTCAGTAAGTATTGCTGGGAAACCTGGACAGCTGCATGCCAATCAATAAAACTAGAACACACTCTCACACCATGCACAAAAATAAATGCAAAATGGCTTAAAGAGTTAAATATAAGACAAGACACCGTTAAACTCCTGGAAGAGAACATTGGCAAAACATTCTCTGACGTCAACCTTACAAATGTTTTCTCAGGTCAGTCTCCCAAAGCAACAGAAATAAAAGCAAAGATAAATGAATGAGACCTAATCAAGCTGACAAGCTTTTGCACAACAAAGAAAACCAAAAAGAAAACTAAAAGACAACTTACAGACTGGGAGAAAATAGTGTCCAATGATGCAACTGACAAAGGCTTAATCTCTAAAATATACAAACAACTTATACAACTCGACAGCAAAAAAGCCAACAACCCAATGGAAGAATGGACAAAGGACCTGAATAGACATTTCTCCAAAGAAGATATGCAGATGGCCAACAAGCACATGAAAAAATGCTCAACATCACTGATTATTAGAGAAATGCAAATCAAAAAATACCTCGAAATACCACTTCACAACAGTCAGAATGGCCATTATTAATAAGTTCACAAACAACAAATGCTGGAAGGGGTGTGGAGAAAAGGGAACTCTCCTGCACTGTTGGTGGGAATGTAAGCTGGTACAACCACAATGGAAAACAGTATGGAGGTACCTTAGAAAACCATACAGAGAGCTACCACATGACCCAGCAATCGCACTCTTGGGCATATATCCGGACAAAAATCTCCTTGAAAAAGACACTTGCACACGCATGTTCATTGCAGCACTATTCACGATAGCCAAGACATGGAAACGACCCAAATGTCCATTGACAGATGATTGGATTAGGAAGATGTGGTATGTATACACAATGGAATACTACTCAGCCATAAAAAAGAAATAATGCTATTTGCAGCAACATGGATGGAATTAGAGACCCTCATACTGAGTGAAGTAAGTCAGAAAGAGAAAGACAAATATCATAGTATATCACTTATATCTGGAATCTAATATACTGCACAAATGAACCTTTCTACAGAAAAGAAAACCACAGACTTGGAAATCAGACTTGTGGTTGCCAAGAGGGTGGAGGAGGGTGGAGGAGGGATGGTATGGGAGTCTGGGGTTAACAGTTGTAGTCTATTGCCTTTGGGATGGAAAAGCAAGGAGATCCTACTGTAGAGCACCACAAACTATGCCTAATCACTTGTGACGAATCTATATATGTATGTGTAACTGGGTCACCACACTGTACAGATGAAAAATTGATGGAAAACTGTAAACCCGCTATAATGGAAAAATAAAAAATAAAAAAAAAGAAAACTGTTTTGAAAGCTGTAACTATAAACATGAACTAGCGGCTTTAAAAAAATAGCTGAATTTAAGCTATATTTTCATGTTAGCACTACTTCAGTAATCCAGACAGAACACAATCCACATATCTAGGTTTGCAGACTGACAGTATGAGTTCAGTGAGTAAGAGATCAGTAGTGAGTGAAATGATTACTTCTTTGCTAAATAAATATTGCTATTGCAGAGAATATAAGCTAAGGCTACGAAGACTCCCCAAATTCTTAAATATTATAATGTATATAATTTCCTTCATAATATATCGTAAAAAATGCAAAAGTTTAGTGTCATTTCACACCCTTATTGGTTTTATAAAACAGGTCTAAATGCCTCCACTTATAAACCTATAAAAACTAACTCTCCCTGGAGCACTCGCTGAAATAATTTCAGGATTCCTATTTTCACATTTCTATATAAAACATATGGTGGACTTATTCATGACATCAGCCAAGCCACCACTGAATTTGACTGCAAGGTCTTAATTTAGTCCAAGCTTCTATCTTCTAAGAAGTCACCTTGTAGGAGTTCCAATAGTGGCACAATGGAAACAAAACTGACTAGAAACCATGAGGTTGTGGGTTTATTCCTGGTCTCACTCAGTGGGTTAAGGATACGGCATTGCCATGAGCTGTGGTGTAGGCTGCAGACACGGCCCAAATTGGCATTGTTGTCAGACCCCTAGAGTGGAAAGCTACATATACAGCCGGTGCAGCCCTAAAAAGACAAAAAAAAGTCACTTTGTATTTTCTCACTAGCAATAACATTTCATTTCATCCTCAGGTCCATGTTCAATGGAATATAAAGCAATTAAATCTGCATGTGTGTGCATGCATGTGCTCATGCTTGTGCTCATGCAAGTGCAAAATTTATAAATATCAGGGATCTGCTGCATTCTATGAAAATCATTTTGAATTATTACAAGGATTTAAAATATACATCACAACATGCACATTTATAGATAGACGGTCTCTCAGAAAACTATACTGTACACCCAGTCAACAAGTATGAATTCTCATTTAAGGTAACTTAGGTATCAACACACTTTGAAAGGGAAATCTAGATAATAAAAACTTAAACTGCCTTCAAGAAAAGAAAAACAAGCTATAGTATCTACTGAAACTGAATGTGTAAAATTTTTGCTGTGATGTCTGTAAAACATAGGGAAATGAATTCTGACTTTGACAGTAATTTGTTTACTCTTTTCAGTACATAAGCATTCTTCAACTGTCCAAGTTACTTTGCTGCATGTGGGAAGGGACAAGTCATTTGCATGTAAGGACCTATTTACATATTAATTGAATTTCATTTTGGAAAATCTGACAAACTGCTACTTGGGAGTTTTTAGTTCTTAGATTTCTGTTTCCAACTAAATGGATTGTGCATTGAACTAATAATCTTAAGGGTCACTTATCTTCCCTGGAATGTTAGCATAACAAAAGGATGAATAAAATATGCTGATGGTTGATTTAATTCTAAGATTATATTCAGAATAAATTATCCCACTTTTGATGCTCTAATTTCCCCTATAGGACCAATACGCAATAACAGAATCACTGAATTTTATAGTTGGCAAATAGAACCAGAATACACAAATGTATAACTTTCCCATTTAATCTGAGACTGTAACTACTATATACTATTGAAGTGTGTATATTAAATCCTTATAAATGTGACATTATTTTGACCATAGCTTTTTATTCAGGAGCATTTCTATGCTTGGAAATAACTAAAATCCATATTTAAAACCTGGAGGCCCTGAAATATCCCTTTATGTGATCAGCCAGAAGTTAATTATCATGTTTTTTAGTTGTCTATTAGTTAGATAATACAAATAGCAGTAACATGAGCAGCAGTGGTGGTAATAGCATCAACAGCAGCTTATATTTGTTGTCCACTGCATGCTAGTCATTTTTCTAATGTGTTTACATTAATTACCTTGTCTAACAAAGTCCAGTGAGGTAAAGACGAGGAAAATATGCTCAGCAAAGTCATAGGTCATGGTCACCTAGGTTTAAGCAGCAGAAATTACGAGATGAATGTCATAAAGGTGTTATGTGGCAGAGGTCATGAATCCAAATCACATAAGCGGTAGAGATTGTGCATCCAAAGTCCATAGGAAATAAATGGCAGGGGTTAATTGTTCAAGGTCAGGTGGGTGGTACCGGTAGTAATTATATGTGTTCAGTGTCACATCAGTAGTAAATGGTAAAGGTTAGGTATTCAACATCAGATGGATGATGAGTGTATGTCCAAGACCACATAGGTGGTAAGTGATAATGACTCCTGTTTCCCTTCTCTCGTTAGTAATCTGAGGACTTTGGCTTGGGTGATGGTGGAGGACACTGCTAGTTATCCGAAATCGATTTCCTTTTCTATATTGCCGAAGAGCTATAGCTGACATGACTACCTGTTGACAGGTGTGACTTAGTGACTAAGCTCTCACCAAAGGAAAATCAGCAGAAATGACACTCTCCCTTTCCCAGCCGACTGTAAAACCTTGCACTAAGCTCCTGTATTCAAGTTCTCTACTCACAATTGGAAAACGGACATGAAACGCCTTTTCTCAAGTGAGTAAAGACAATGTCCCAAGGAATCATCAGAAACAAGGTAGAAAGTTTACCTGGAGCTTAGCTGTAGGCTAACCTAGAATGTTCACCTCAGATCATAACATGAGGGAAAAAAATAGAAAAGTATTTTCTTTAAGCCCCTAAACTATGGTTGGTTCTCTTTATTACAGCACATAAGCCTTACGTTAACTAATACAATCAATTTTCAGATGCCTTAATTTCCAAAATTTTTAAGTTTTAATCAGAAAAAAGGAAGAGATGATGAATGCTTTGCTCACAAATTTAAAAACAAACAGAAATTACAGTTTAATAAAACTAGAATCCCTAGCACTAGACTTCTTCTACAAAGACGATTTATGATGTACATCACTTCTGATACTTACTTCCCTAGATTTTAGTCACTCTGTCTTCATATCTTTATTTCATGGCATTTCCAAATACAATATTAATATCCTCTATCATATCTTCTTAGACTTCTATTTCATACCATAATGTTAAGTGAAAAGGGTAATAAAGAGATCATGCTATTTTGCTATGGATGAGAAATTGTGCCAGATCAATTTTCTAGCATTGGAAAAATGCTATGCTCAGAAACCATGACTAACTTGAAAAAGATTTTCTTTCTGTAATACCAAGCACCTGAATTTTAATGAATAGGAAAGAGGGCAAAACATTGTGAGAATAAATCCATTCTTTCTTCACCAGAACAGTAGCTTCCAGTGAACAGTACTGGAAGTAATTTGTATTATGAAAAATGTCTTTGATATTCTCTTGTTGAAAATAATTCTGTGGAAATTAGTAGGTTTGGCAAGGTGAGAGCAAGTCCTCCAGAAAGTCCCACATTACATAATAGGTGCAGTTCCATCATTAAATCTACAAGTGTTTTGAAGTATGCCTTAAATGCTCCCATGGATCAAAGTGTCACAAAAATGTGTCAGACACACAAAGCTGGAGACTCACACTTCCTGATTTTAAAACACATGAAAAAGCTATTATAATCAAAATAGCACAGTACTGGCATAAAGACAGACATGTAGACTGATGGAAAAGACAGAAATCTCACAAATAAACCCTTCCATATGCAGTCAAATGACTTTCAACATGAGAACCAAGACCATTCAATGGGGAAAAGAAAGTCCTTTCTTCAGCAAAAGGTGCTGAGGTAACTAGATATCCACATGTAAAAGAATGAAGTTGGACATTTATACAAAAAATAACTCAAGATGTACCTAAACATAAGACCTCAAACCATAAAACTCCTAAAAAGAAATCACGGAGCAAAAGATTCAGATCATTGGATTTGGCAGTAATTTCTTGCATATCACACCAACGGCAGAAGCAACCAAAGAAAAACAGAGATAAATGGAACCTGACAAAAATTTTTAAATTTTGTATATCAAAATCCACTATCAACAGAGTAAAAAGGCAACCCACAGGATGGGAGAAAATACTTGTAAATCATATATCTGATAAAGGATTGAAGTCTAGAATAGACAGAGAACTCCAAAAACTCAACAATAGAAAAACAAACAACCCAATTCAAAATTGGGCAAGGAATAATGTGAGAAAAAGAATGTGTGTGTGTGTGTGTGTATATATATATATATATATATATATATATATATATATATATATATATATATAAAACAGGGTCACTTTTATGAATAGCAGAAGTTGACAGAACACAGTAAATCAACTATAATAAAAACATTTTTAAATGGGCAAGGAAAAATAGAGCCCCTCATACTGAGTGAAGCAAGTCAGAAGGAGAAATACAGATACCATATGATATCACTCATACCTGGAATCTAATGTACTGCACTAATGAACCTTTCTACAGAAAAGAAAATCATGAACTTGGAGAACAGACTTGTAGTTGCCAAGAGGGTGGAGGAGGGAGTGGGATGGTATGGGAGTCTGGGGTTAACAGTTGTAGACTATTGCCTCTGGGATGGAAAAGCAAGGAGATCCAACTGTATAGCGCTGGGAACTATGTCTAATAACATGTGTCCATATATGTATGTGTAACCGGGTCACCACGCAGTGCAGTTGGAAAACTGACAGAAATCTGTAAACCAGCTATAATGCAAAAATAAAAAAACTAAAAAATAAATAAATAAATGGGCAAGGAACTTCAGTAGATATTTCTCCAAAGATATATAAATGACCAAGTAGCACATGAAAATATGTTCGACATCACTAAATATTAGGTAAATGCAAATCAAAATTGCATTAAATTTCACCTCATACATACCACAGTGAGACATCACTTCACACTCATCAGAATGACTACAATTAAAAAAGAAATAGTCACCAACAGTGTTCATGAAGATGTGGAGAAACCGGAATCCTTGTGTACTGTTGGTGGAAATGTAAGATGGTACAGCTGTTGTGGAAAACAGTATGGCAATTTCAGAAAAAGTTAGAAATAAAATTACCATATGGACCAGTAATTCCAATTCTGGGTATCTAACCAAAAGAATTAAAAGTAGAATCTTGAAGCGATGTTTGTATACTCAGGTTCACAGCAACATTATTCACAATAGCTGAATCTTTGAAGCAACCCAAGTGCCTACTGATGGCCGAGTGGATAAGCAAAATGTGTTATACATGTAATGATTTATGATTCAGCCCTAAAAAGAAAGAGAATTCTGACTGAGTAGCTTGGGTCACTTCAGAGGCCCAGGTTCGATACCTGGCCCAGCACAGTCAGTTAAAAGATCCAGTGTTGCTGCAGCTGCAGCTGCAGCATGGATTGCAACTGTGGTTCAGATTCAGTCATTACCTGGGAATTTCCATATGCCTCAGTGGCAGCCAATAAAAGAAAAAAAGAAAAAAAAGGGAAGGTAATTCTGACATATGTTACAACATGGATGAACCTTGAGGACATTAGATCAAGTCAAATAAGCCAATCACAAAAAAGACAAATACTGTATGATTCCATTTATATGAAGTTCTTATAGTAGAGACATAAAGTAGAATTATGGTTTCCAGTTCTTGGAGAGGAGCTATGGGGAATTCCTTTCACCACTGAATTGTTACAGCAGTAATTCTACTGGTTTGCAGCAGTAATTCTACTGGAGTGCTCTTCTTAAATCATTGGAAATCACAACCTTGGGTCACTACATGCATGATAAATCAACTTCACATGATATTTCCTATTCCAACATTCCTGACACTATGTCCTATAGCGTGTATGAGCATATGCATTCCACCTTCTATCATTAAAGGCATTAAATTTATAATAAGAGAAAATACTAACAAAATATATAACAAACATGAAGTCAGCACATAGCCTATGCAACTGAAAATTATCTTACTGTCAAAGATTTCAACTTTTAAATTGTCCTTGGGTTCATTCATAGTGGCTGAAAGAGTAGAAACCCTTTATTCCAACCAAAGGAGAGAGTTTCTACATGTCCTTAATAATGCCATGCTCATGGACTTCGACTTTTCCCTAGAGTTTTAGTTATATTTTCCAACTAATATAACTAAAATTCTAGGGAATCTAATGCCATAGATCCATGTGGATCTTCCAGTTTTTTTAAGATCCACATGGATCTATAGCATTACCCACACCTGCCCCACCCAGACACTCTTACCTACATTCAACCCCACCCCAGTGGCCTCCTTGCCTACAGTTCTTTGCAATCATTCCAAGAGCACCTGCGGCTTTAGCATTCTGGAAACCGAACATTAGGGCATTTCTTCTCAGTTACTTCTTCTGTATCTTTATAGTGCCTTAAATTCATAATCAGCATTTATGAAGTTCAGACTATGTGTCAGGCATTGTTCTAGATAAGAGAGAAACAAGAACACACAGGGCACTGTTTATTCCTAAAAGGACCCGACAGTCTGGAGTGTATAAGCCAATACATACCATGCAAGGGGTATGGGCAGGGTACTACATGGACATAAGTCAGGACATGACTGATTATACCAGAAGAGTCCAGAAAAGGCTTCATTAAAATGAAACTACTTTAGGTAAGTATTGAAAGAAGAAATTCATATAGTCAGAGAGGGGGACTAGAAGCCAGAGAAAAGAGAGGCAGGAACTAGGCCTTCCAAACACTGAAACAACATGAGTAAAAATACGGAAACATTAAACACACGGTACATATTGGAAGAACCAAGGGCTCTGGTTTAGCTAGGGAAGAAGTTACAGTGAGGAGTTCCCATTGTGATACAGCATAAATGAATCTGACTAGGAACCATGAGGTTGCAGGTTCGATCCCTGGTCTCGCTCAGTGGGTTAAGGATCTGGCGTTGCTGTGAGCTGTGGTGTAGGTTGCAGAAATGGCTCAGATCCTGTGGCATAGGCCGGCAGCTTTAGCTCTGATTAGACCCCTAGCCTAGGAACCTCCATATGCTGCAGGTGCAGCCCTAAAAAGCAAGAAACAAAACACAAAACAAAACAAAAAAAGAAGTCTGAGTGAAATATGACTTTAGAAAGAGAATAAAAGAACCAGCTCATGGAAGGTCTTATATTTTACACTAAGGAGTAAATATTGTAGTACACATAGTTTGGGTAATTATGATGTCCTAGGTTCTATTCTAGATTCCACTTGTAAAAGGCTAAATTTTATTCCATTTTAAGGATGAGGAAAACGAAGAACAGAGTGCTTTTGTAATTTACCTAATGTCACACAGCTAGAAAGTAAAGGACCCAGGAAGTCTGACATAAGAAATTGCACTCTTAGCCATTAGGCTGACTCCCTTCAGCAGTGTGGCTTTATTACACTGAAAATGATGAGCCATTAAAGGGTTTTAAGTAGAAGAATAACATGGCTATTTTAGTAATAGAAACGAAGAAGGATTAAAATTGAGATAGAAGGCAGTAAAGGAGGAGAAAATGGAATGCAGGGAAATTACATTAAAGAATTAGAAGCTATAAAACACAGGGGACAATTAAGCGGAGGAGGGTATGTCAGTAAGCTTTTTTTGCACAATTAACCACCCAAATTTTAGTGGCTCAAAATAACAAGCATTTCTTGAAATAGTAAGCTGATGGATTAGCTAGGGCCAGGAAGATTTAGAAGAATCCTACTCATGCCTCAGTCAACTGGTGGGTCAGCTCTAACGCAGCTCTTCTAGTCTTGGTTGGGTTCCCACATATATTGGGGGCCTCATTCTGAAGGAATTAGTTGATTCAGCTCTGTTCTATGTGGTCTTTTGTCCCCTAACAGGCTGGCCCAGGTCTGTTCTCATGGCAGCAGAACAGAGGTGGAAGCAGTATAGCTGAAGACAACAAGTATGTGAGGTTGCTTGACACCTAGGCTTGGAAACAGAACATCATCTATTAATCAAAGTGAATTAGAAGGTATTTCTCCAAAGAATATTTACAAGGTGGTATATGCACACTGAGGTATATGGAATGATTGACCAACAGGGACCTGCTGTATAGCGCAGAGAACACTAGCCAGTATTCTGTGATCATCTATGTGGGAAAAGAATCTGAAAGAGAATGGATTTGTGTATATGTATGACTGGGTCACCTTGATGTACAGCAGAAATTAGCACAACCTTGTAAATCAACTATACTTCAATATAAAATAAAACAAAGAGAGGAGAAGTAGGATCTCTTGATGGGAGGAGCAAAAGTCACATTTGTAAAGTGTGGGGACAGAGAGGGTGGATAATTGCTGCTATTTTAAAATATCTAATTAATGAAGAGGGGAAAAATAAACATCAGTGACGATTCCCTGGTCTCTGCCTCAAAACTGAATGGATGATGGTGCCGTTGACAGAGAGGGGGCCAGCAGGGCCCCTCACTGATTTTCCCCAGAAAGTGAATAAAAGTTTCCATGTATGTTTCCAGTGGTGCAAATGAGAAACCTACACAAATAAGATAGCAATGACAACTGAAAGAATGTGGTAGAATACTCAAGACACAATTGAAAGAAAAAGTTGTTATTGAAAAACTATACATTGCATGATATGACAGTGGAATCTATTGAACTTTTATAAAAACACTGACAGAATGTGTGAAGATAAGCCACAATTTCCTTTAAGGTCTAAAGTCATATAAAGTCTCGCTCACATCTGCCAGCTCAATCTTCTTGTGGGAATTCACCACAATGAAACCATTGTCAAGGATGCAATATAAATAGGCTTTATAGTCACTGAACTCTATGTTTAAATAAAGTGAAATGTCCTTCTAGGAATAAGAAAATTTCATGTGTACTATTACAGCAAAGAGCAGAGTGGGTTGTAAGAAATATCGTCTTTGGAGTCAGTGGATAGCACTAGGGCATTCACTGTCACAAGCTAGGACACACTATTGCATGACAAAGTATCTGTCACAGTGCATCAACATGCATTCTTTGCTTAGCTCAAAGGAGACTGTCATACTATCAAAGCGTTTTATAAATGAGGCTCACTTTTTTTAATCCAACCTTCTTCTAATTCCTGACTCCCATATTTAGTGCAAGTTTCCCATGAGAAAATAAAATAAACTTAGTCTTTCCACTCTTCTCTTTAAGGCTTTTCCCCAGCCTTCCTCATTTCATGTCTTGACTCATATTTCTCAATCTCATCTTAAATTCAGCTAATGCTGGTGTCCAGCTGAACTATGTGTGGTCCACAAACATACACTATCTGTTTCTTTGCCCTCACTCATCTCTTTACACTCAGCCTGTGCTGCTCCCTCATTACCTCAAGGTTTCCAAAACCTTATCTGTCTTTTTAAGTCATGACTCCAATACCCGCAGACTCCAGCAGCTTATTATGATTTTTCTGTTTCCACAACTTCCACTCCACATTGTACCCCACTTGTCTACCCTGGACACTCTGCCTCCTACTAAAGATTTTATTTGTTGCCAACGACAGAGGGTGGGAGGGAAGGGGTAAGGTGAAAGTGGTCAAAAGGTACAAAACTCCAGGTATAACCAGAAGAAGTTCTGGGGATGAAATGTACAGCATGGTGACTATAGTTAACAATAATGTATCATATATTTGAAAATTACGAGAGATTTTTTTTTTACTTTATTTGTAGGATAAATTTTTTAAGTTTTATTGAAGTTAGTTGATTTACAATATTTTGATAATTTCTGCTTACAACAAAGTGCTTCAGTTTTATATATATACATGTATATATATACACACATCCCTTCTTTTTCAGGTTATTTTCCCACATTGACCATCACAGAATATTGGATAGAGTTCCTCATGCTATACAGTTCCCAATGATGGCCAGTCCATTCCATATACCATAGTGTGCATAAGGCAGTCCCAAACCCCCAGTCCAGCCATCCCCCCACACCTGACCCTTGATAATCAAAGTTCGTTTTCAAAGTCTGTGAGTCCATTTCTGCAAATCAGTTCATTTGTATCCTTTCTTTATATTCCACATATAAGTGATGCCATATGATGTTTGTCTTTCTGAGTAGATTTTTAAAGCTCTCACTCCATATACAAAATTTTCAACTATGTGCAGCGACAGATGTGTTAACTAACCTTATTGGGCAACATTTGTAATATATATCTATATATAACATTACATTTCATAACTTAAGCTTATACACTGCTACATGTCAATTATATGTCAGTAAAGCTAGGGAAAACATCTTTAATAAAAAAATAAAAATAAAGTAAGTTATTACTTGTTTCATCCTCAACTTCCTAAAATCTTTCCTGAAGACACATGAATTTACTCTTTTTCAAGATGGGTTTGCCAAAAGTAGGGAGTGAGGAGTGAGGTTAGAGCTTTCTCTCTGGAAACAAAACAGTTCCTTTTTTATCTCCTTCAAATAATGGTCTAAAGCCAATTGAAAAATGGGCAGAAGACCTAAATAGACATTTCTCCAAAGAAGACATATGGATGGACAATAGGCACATAAAAATATTTTCAACATCACTAGTTATTAGAGAAATGCAAATCAAAACTACTGTGAGGTAGCATCTCACACTGGTCAGAATGGCCATTAGTAAAAAGTCCACAAATAACAAATGCTGGAGAGGATGTGAAAAAAAGGGAATCCTCCTGCACTGTTGGCGGGAACGTAAATTGGTGCAGCCATTACGGAAAACAGTATGGAGGTTCCTCAGAAAACTAAATATAGAACTACCGTATGATCCAGCAATCTCACTCCTGGGCATATATCCAGACAAAACTTTCATTCAAAAAGATACATGCACCCCTACGTTCACTGCAGCACTATTCACAATAGCCAAGACATGGAAACAACCTAAATGTCCACTGACAGATGAACGGATTAAAAAGTTGTGGTATATATACACAATGGAATACTACTTAGCCATAAAAAATAATAAGATAAGGCCATTTGCAATAACATGGATGCAACTAGAGATTCTCATACGAAGTGAAGTAAATCAGAAAGAGAAAGACAGATACCATGTGATATTATATAGAATCTAAAATATTGCACAGATGAACCTATCTACAGAACAGAAACAGACTCACTGACGTGGAGAGCAGACTGTGGTTGCCAATAGAGAGGGGGAAGAAGGGGGACACTGGGAGTTTGCAGTTAGTAGATGCAACCATTACATTTATAACGGATAAGCAATGAGGTGCTGATATACAGCAAAGGAAACTATGTCTAATCAGTTGTTATGGAACATGATGAAAGATAATATGAGAAAGAAATTATGTATAGATGTATGACTGGGTAATGTATTGACAGACTAATGTAAATGAACTATAATAAACATTTTAAAAAATAATGGTCTACAGACTTCCAGAGAATGTATCATTTGAAGGAAAAGTTCTGCAGATTTTCAAAATATTTTAAAACTCCTGTTTACTTATTTTTGCATATTCTGAATGGACAGTGGTGACCGCTTCATGCCTGCTCTTGTGTCCACCCTGCTGCTGAGGGCCACCACTGCTCTGAGCAGTACAGCCCCCTTCCTTTCAACCCCCATTTTGTAGATGTTCTTTTTAACCTGCAAATAAATGCAGATGACAAGCTCCTAAGCCTTGAGCTTCCAGGTAGAGGGTCTGCTGGGTGTACTATTCCCAAGCCTTGGCTGCCTCCCTGCCTCCTCTCCACTTTGGCTGCATCTTCTGCTCCACTTCCAGTTGCCAGGAGACAGCAAGACATGCTGTTGCTATTAAATGAACTTAACGATTTTTTTTGCACTAAAAGTCCTGTGATTTAACAATAAAATCAAACAAAAGCAAAAACAAAACAACCCAAAAATTCAATCCCTTTCTCCTGGTGGTGAGTGGAAATCTATATATATGAGCTAAAATTAGTATAATGAGCAACACTGTTCTCTGCTTGCCAGAAGGTAACAATAAAGGGATATCGAGTATGAGAAAGTTCATATCCAATCAACTGGCATGTATTATTGGTAATTACAAAATCATTTGCTAAAAAATATAGAAGTGGCAAGCCAGCAGAAAAATAAGCACTATTAAAGAAGGAAACTTCCAGTGATGGATTCAATTCGGATTACAAAGCATGATCAGAACTTTCTAACAGGATCAGAATTCAAAACAAACAGCAAACTAAGATATGAACAGTGTGAATGACTCCTTAACTCTTTACCTAAACAAGCAACCATAACTATATGGTACAGTCACATATCATTTTAGCCCTCTATCTTGCTTTTCTCACTATGGGGGACAAAATACCATGTCTATATCCTAGTCCCCAGGACCTGTGAATATGCTATATTACATAGCAAGGGGGAGTTACAGTTGCAGATGGAATTGAAGTTGCTAACTCGTTGAAATTAGAGTAAGGAAATTATTCTGTATTACCTAGCTGGGTTCAATGTAATTAATCATAATGATTCCTTAAATATGAAGAAGGAAGAAGGGTCAGAACCGGAGAGAAGGCATCATGACAAAGACTTCGCTGGCTTTGAAGATTAAAGAGGCCATGAGCCGAGGAGTCTAGGAAACACCTAGAAGCTGGAAAGGCAAAAAAATGGATTCTTCCTTGAAATCTCCAGGAAGGAAGGCAGCCCTGACAACACCTTAACTTTAGCTCAGTGAGATGCACTGCAGACTTCTGACTCCCAGAACTGTAAAATAATAGACTTGTGTTCCTCTAAGCTATTAAGTTTGTGGTAATTCTTACAGCAACAATAGGAAAATAATACACCAACAAAAATTGTGACAATTTTCCCCAGATGCCCAGAAACTGTTTCCTCCTTATCAAATATTTTTTCTTTTTCAATCACCTCTCAGGACTGCCAAAATATCTTTATTTGTAAAATGATAATTATAAACTGATAAGATAGTGATACTTTCTATAAATTGCTTTGTCAAAACAAATGTGAGGAAAGATATTCCCAAAGACTTAATAAATATTTAAATCATGATTATACAGATATTTTAATTAATGTCATTCAGACACTAATTTAGAAGCAAAATGTATTTTTAAATCCTCAAATAGCACATGAAAATGAGCTATTTTATGTTTGAGAAGACAAACGCTGTTTGTGTTGTGAGTTGATCTCTTCTTTAAGGCCAAACTACTTCACAAAATTAGGCATTATTTGTTTGATCTACCAATAACAGGTTTGTAAGTGAAGCACAAGAAAATGAGAATAAAAGTGGTATTCCATTTCTAACAATTTCACCAAAATGGTAAAAATGGGTTTAAACGCCTGCGAAGGTCCAACACAACTGGGAATTGGGGAACTCAAATGTAGGTTCATGGGTATATGGATTGCTGCAGTTTGTTGCCTTCATTTCGGTACTACTTGGGAAATGTGAGATTCTTTATCCAAGCCATTGCAAAAATCATCACCAGATACTATTTGACAATGTTGTGAATCCCTCTAAACCTCAGTTTTTTATTTGATTTTTACCAGCCTACTACCCACTTGGCTTAGTTCTGAGGATCAAATTAGAAAATGTATTTAAAGCGAATTATAACCTGCCCACTTACCTTTCCCTCCTCAGTTGCTACTATAAGTCAAACACAAGCTAGGCAAACAAGAATTTGACAATAACTTCAACAATCAAAGTACAATATAAGAGGGTTCTCTTGTGGCAAAGTGGGTTAAGAATCTGTTGTCACTGCAGTGGCTTGGGTCACTGCTGTGGTGTGGGTTTAATCCTGGCCCAGGAACTTACGCATACCACAGGCATAGCCAAAAACACAGTAACAAAACAAAGTACAATATAAAACAGAGAATGCTGTGAAGATTCATGGCTAACACAACTGGAAGCGGGAGAGGGAGGTACCACCATCCTTAGGGAATCAGAGTGCCTACTGCGTCAGTTACTATGCATACTAAGTGTTCTATGCACATTGTATCATTTAACCTTCACGATAAGCCAAGATAGTGCTACTGTTTTTCCTTTTTTACTGATGAGAAATATAAAGCTTAGGTTAATAAACTTTTCCACAGCTGGAGAAAAATAAATAAGGCCAAAGCTCATTTATTTAACAAATAATTATTGAACACTTACTCTGTGTGAGGCTTATTCCAGGAGCTGAGATTATAGCAGTGAAGATGACTGGTTAAATAAAAATACTACCTTCAAGAAAATTATATGCTAGAAAGGGAAACAGAAAATAAATGAAATTAAAATTATATATGTATCTATATCTATATCTATATCTCTATATATATATATATACACACACACACACACATACACACAGTATGTAATAAATGCCCACTAAAATAAATGAAAAATGGAAGTAAACTAGAAGGTAGAGCTTGATATTCTGTTTTTTTTTTTTTTTTGGCTTTTTGCCTTTATCTAGAGCCGCACCTGCGGCATATGGAGGTTCCCAGGCTAGGGGTCTAACAGGAGCTGTAGCTGCCGGCCTTCACCACAGCCACAGCAACGCGGGATCCAAGCCGCATCTGCAACCTACACCACAGCTCACGGCAACGCCGGATCTGTGACCCACTGAGCGAAGCCAGGGATCGAACCTGCAACCTCACGGTTCTTAGTCGGATTCGTTAACCACTGAGCCACGAAGGGAACTCCAGAGATTGATATTCCGAATAAGATGTTTGGGGATACCCTCAGGTTGAACATGTTAAGTTTGACATGCTTGTCGGGCATCAAAGAGTGTTTGCTAAGTAGGCAGAGAGTATATGCGAGGAGGCAACATTTGAGTAATTGCTTAAAGACAGTGAGGGAATTGGATGCGCAGCTATCTAAAGGAAAGGCATTTAGGGGAGAATGAATAGCAAGCAGAAAGGCCCTGAGATAGGAGGTCGATCTGGGTGAAGCTGAGGGAGAAAAGGGAAGCACAGCAGGTGATGAGATCTGGCTGTCATGGTAGGGGGGACAGATGATACAGGGCCTTGGAGTTCAGTCAGGTCTTTGGCATTTGTTCCAGTTAAGAAGATGGGGTTTTGATTCTAGAGGGACCTGTTTTAACAGGATTCCTTTAGCTGCTATGCTGAGAACAATCTGAAGAGAGGAAGCAATGAGATTGATAGAACATGTCTTCAATATCCAGGCAAATGAAGTTACCACTTTGAACAGGTGTGATAATTGTCAAAGAGTGGCAAGTTGTCAGATTCTCAACATAGTTGAAAGTAGAGCCAACAGGACTCGCAGGTAGATTGAATACAGTGTGTAAAGAGAAAGAGGGGAGTCAAAAATGACAGCAAGATTTGAAGGCTGAGCAACCAGAAAGATAAATTGCAATTGATTTTTGGGAGGAAGAGGTTTGGTGGCAAACACCAGGAGCTTAGACTTGGATATGGTAAGTTTGATATTCTTAATAGATGTTCAAGTGTTCTTGTCAAGTAGGAAGTTGGATATATTGGCCTGGAGTTTAGGGGGAAAACTCTAAGGTTGGAGAAATAAATAAAACTAATTTCATATAATTTTACATATAAACTTAATTCCAGGTCAATTTAATTCTCAAACCTAGCTCTCAAATCTATTTGTTGGGAAAAAAAATTCTCTATTGTATTTCTAATTTGATGTCTCAGGTTATTTTTCAAGGATGTTTGTACAACAAATATCCTTGGTGACTATAGAGAGCGTCTCTCTCCAGGCTCTAAAACAGATTTGTTTCTGATCAAGGTACTTAAAATAATGTCTCCCCTGGAGGCAAAAACAGACAGATTGGCTTGCAGCTGGCCACCTCCTTAGGAAATTTGTTTCCTAGGCTCATCTGTGACATAAACACATGGTATGTGCAGTGTCCACGAGGATCCACTCTGTGTCATCCCCATGAGATGAGACCAAGGGGGAAGCTCATGCTGCTTGATATCCCATGAGTAATAAACAGTCTTGATCCACTAAATTCATGGTTTCCTTACCAACCACATTGATGGACATGTGGAAAGTTGATCTAGTAGCCAAAGTAGCAGCTGCTGCTTAGGAATTACTTGAATATTTAACTATCATTGAAGAAGAACTATTGAAAATTTGGTAACAAGGGAAGAGGTGTATTCTGACCTGAAGTTTGAAATTAAAATTTCTCTGATATCAGAGGGAAAGCTGGACCAAAGAGGGAAAGAGTGGAAGAAGAAAAAACAGCCAGGTTGTTGTTGCAGCAATCCACGCATGAAACGAAAAAGGACCAAACAGATTTGTTAACCAAGGGGATTGAAAGAAGGAAGCAGATTTAAGAGATATTTAGGGGCTAAAATCAAGCAGTCCTCAAGTTGATTCTTTACAACACTAAGTCAGCATAATTTCAACTGTACATATGAGAAGGACTGGGGGTCATTTCTCACACAAGAAGAGCAGAGAGAAGCACGGTTGCCACATCCCTGTCGTAACTCTGTGTTGACTTCTCCACGTGCTTTTTCTCTTTTTCATGGCCTCAAGCAGCTGCCTTGAGCACTGGATCCTCAAAGAGCCACCTCCACAACAGGAAAGAGGGGAGACATCCGTTGTACAGGCATCTCTTTGTCTTTTAATCAGAGAGGAAGATTTTCCTTAGAAGGCTTTCAGCAGGTTTCCCCTCAGAGTCCATTAATCAGATTGGACCAAATGCCCATGCCTTCAGTACATGAAAACTTGAGATGAAATCTGGCCCATTTAGGATCTATAGTGGGAAACAAGTTCTAACAGTAGTGAAGAGAATGGAATTGGCTGTTGGACAGACAACCAGTAATGTCTCCTGGAGTGTCTGATTAGACGTGGACTCTGAGAGAGAAGGAGAATTCATAATGATTGCTTATACACCTGACTTGGACCATTGTCTGGATGGTATTGTCATTCTTGGACTAAACAAGGTGAGAGGAACAGGTTTGGGGTAGGGAGTGTTAAGAGTTCTTTGAATATATTTGAATTTCTAGTTGGAAAGCCCAAAGCTCGGTTTCATGGGAGTTCAGAGTTCAAGACTGAGAGCCAAGCTAGAGTTAGAAGTTTAGGACAATATAACAGAAGTCACAGAGAAAAGTGTTTGTTCGGACACAGTGTGATTAAAGAGGGTCAAAGCGGGACTCTTGGAGAGAGAAGCCCATTTGATGGACTGAAAAGGAAACTCTGGGAACATAATACAGAAGGAGAGAGCAGTATTTTAAGATGGAAAAAGAGACCAATGGTACTCAATGCTTTCCAGAGAGCAAATGAAATGAACAATGCCTATCAATTTTAGCCACAAATATGGCATGATGACCATTGCCAAGGAAGAAAATTAAATAAGGATGTAGTTATAGATGAGTTTTTTTTTTTTTGGTTATTTGTTAGACTTTTTATTTTATTTAATTAATTATGTATTTACTTTGGCTTTTTATGGCTGCACCTGTGGCATATGGAGGTTCCCAGACTAGGGGCTGAATCAGAGCTATGGCCACCAGCCTACACCACAGCCACAGCAATGCCAGATCTGAGCCATGTCTGCGAACTACACCACAGTTCACGGCAAGACCAGATCCTTAACCCACTGAGCAAGGCCAGCGTTGAACCAACGTCCTCTTGGACACTAGTCAGATTCTTTTCTGCTGAGCCATCACGGGAAGTCCCAGGCTCTTTATTTTTTAATGAGAGCAATGTGAGCTCATGGTGGGGGAGGGCTGGAAGTCAGGGGACTGAGAGTGACCTACAATGGCTACACAATTGTGATGTACAATTGTCAGGAAGTGTCTGTGCCTTGGATTTTTATAGAGCCAGCACAGACACCTCCCTAGAGTCTAGGATGGTCAATGGAGTGTCTTTCATCTCCAACATATAAAATATTACTGGGGACCACTGCTCCAATTACACTCCTTGCTTATCTTCACTATTTTATATGCTGAAGGATATATATTCTTTATCAAGGTTAATTTTCTTACACTAATTTGCCTCAGTCCACTACCTACAAAAATGGGCAAAAATGAATATTCTAGCCAAATAAAAGATTCCTATGCCAGTGATCTGAGACAGAGTCCCAATTTGTATGAAGACTTGCTATTTAAGAAAAGAAATCCTAGTATTTTACATTACACCATTTTGTGTTTTTCAGTTCTCTGGTAAATCTTTTAAGTATTATTTTTAAAAAAAGGATCCTAAGTTTTATATTGTAGCAAATTTAAATTTCAGCAAATTTCAGCAAATTTCAGCTTTTTAATAGTCCTCACTGCATGTTACTGCTATGCTATAGAAGGTCAGAGTGACCTGCTCTCCATAAAGAGCAATGGCTAAAACAAAACCCACAGTTAAAAAGTAAATGCAGAAGTAGCAGCACAGCCTGTACTATATCAGGTTCAAGTATGCCCTCTTGTGTATAAATGTAGAATAGCAGCTCCCACTTTAATTTGAATACAATGAATAGGGAACACTGGCTTTGTGCCAAGTGCTAGACTGAGTGCTGAGTCCACAGTTGTGGACAAGACCTACACGGTCCATATCCTCATGGAGACTATTTCGGATTTATTTTAATTATTACAGAAGTTTAAAATCATTTGAAAACCTCTGTATCAAGATTAAGCATTTCATTATATGGTACAAATAGTTCTATCAGCTAAAAAAAATACATTGCCACTAATTTCTTTAGTCTAAAATCTTAAATTATTGACTCATCTGGCCTCTAAACTCTTCTACTTAACTTCTAGTGGTAAAGATTTCATAATGCACTGATTTAGTTTTATAGCTATTATTTACAAAGATATAATCTTTAATACAATGATGCTGTAATGTTTAATTCTAAAGATCTTATTTAATCTTAGCGTTAGTTGTCATTGCAAAGCCTCTGAGGCTATAACTTCATAGTTTATGAACCCAGGAAAATTTTCCTTATTAAATTATAGACAAGAGACAGTGCTTTAGTCTAGATTATTAAAACCGAAATTCCCTAAATCTTATTATATATTCTTACCATCTGCATTTTTATGATTCTTATCTAAACAAATCTTCTAAAAGTCTCAGAGCTGACATAAACTTCTCAAATGTTACTGCCTGTTGTCTGTGGCTTTTGAAAATAAAAGTTCTTGTTTTAATTTAAAGGGATAGAATAGCAACTCAATTATGATGGCTGCAGAGAGATGACAAATCACACAATCCAGAAGGAAATTTCCTATGATAAGAGCAAATATGATAAGATGTAAAAACCACAGTAGGCAGATTGGGGAGAATTTGATTTCAATGAAACCTTTAGATCAATGATCTTCCCTTCTAGATTTTAGAGTACTATCATTTCACCCTCAACAATGAAATCCTCATATCTGTGTATCAGGAGGGTGTCTCTTCATTCCTAAGTGGGAAGACCACTGTGCATGTAATTTAATCAACTGCCCGATCCCTGTTATTCTTACTGTAAAATTCTCTAATTCTAACTTAGTGTTTGGGGGTTGGTGGGGGAGGGTTCTAAATTAGGTGAGCCCTATGGTGGCGACTTTAGCCCCTTCTCCAAGTATATCAAACCTAAACAATCCCAAGTAAACCTAAAACCTAATTGAAAACGATGAGCCTGCTATGCAAATGTAGCTTGAGGTCCAATTTCCAGTCATTCTTGAAAACAAATGACTGACTCAAAGGCCCACTCACATTCAAAATCAAAACCCCTCATCGCCCTTCGCAGACCACGTATTGTATTTTCTTTAAAAAAAGGGATGATAGGAGCATTTTCCACTTTGCCCTAGGAATGCTTTTGCCCATTTTATCATATATGCAAATATCTGGCTAAATTATGAATGAAAGCTTATTAAATTTTAAGGCAGCCTTCATTGCCTGCCTTGCCCATGCTCATGAGTCATGAGGTATCTTTTCTGACAAACATTACTCCTGTGTGATGCAAAAGGTAGGGTAGCATCTTTGCTTGGGAGTCGAGAAGCTCACCTCAGCATGTACATCCAACATCTGTGAGAGCTTTGCCATCTTGCTCGAGTGTGGAGGGCTCCACACATGGTCAAATTCTTTCTCCAGTGCATTACAGGAGATGCGTGTCCGTTAGGAATTGCTGTAAAACCCTGTAAAAATAAGCCACAGCCAAGACCAGTTCCATTAGAAAGAGAGTGGATCTAAGAAAAGATAGAGAATTGAAGCCAGTTTTGCAATCAGTAATCTACAAGATGTCCAATAATGTAATGATGATTATAAAATTACCTACTTTCTAAACCAAATCTGACCTTCCTTTTGCTTCTATTATATATTCTGAACAAGGAAAACTGAAACATGCATGCACACACAGACTTTCTGGATGCCCTCACACACGCCCATCTCCATCTCTATAGCTGCTACTTACAGCAAAGGGTCTTTCAAGATTTAGACTCACTGTTCATAGGAGGGCTTACAAATGTTTTCATGTAATAGGACACACAGACAAAGATTATAGGTGTACAGACATGGTTATAGGTGTACAGACATGGAGGTAAACTAGAGGAGTTTTAAGGGCATCTCTGCCTGGGCTAGTGGCAAGTTTTATTAATATCTTCATCTTACATAACTCAGACAAGAAAAATGAAATATAAAGTATTAAGAAAGGTATTCAATTTTAATTTGTATAGAACTTCCAAATGAAATCTTTTTATTTTCTGATGACTTGATTCCATGAATATAACATTTTTTTTCAGGTTTTGTGTTTGATGTGGCTATATATAATTCTTGAGAATGACTTTTTAGTGAAGAACTCTCTGAAAGTTTAACGATCAGTATTATAGGAAGCAAATAGGTTGTAACAACTGGCAGAAGAAAATGTATTGTTCACTAGCTACAGCAACTTACTTTTCAGAATTAGAGGGAATTAATATGAGTTCATTAAACTATGTTTCAAGGATGCAACTATCCTTTGAATCCAGCTGTGATATAGTCACAGAAATATGATTTACTCTTCTGATTTAAACAATGAAAAACCCTGGAAATATAGGAAACAACAGCTTTCAAGACACTGGGTCATGGGCAATGAAGGATGATATCCCTTGAGTGACAGGACAGAAAAAAGTGAGACCTACTACTGTCCTGGAGTAAAGCCCAGAAGAAGTTTTGACACTGTAGCATAAGGAAAGGAAATGCAGGCAGAGACCCCTGGTCTCTTTTGCAAGGCAGAGTACCACAGAGAAGCAAGACACACACAGAGAGAATTCTGAAGATCTGAAGAGTGTTCCCCTGGAGTATGAATTGAGTACTGATAAGCACAAACAGTTAAGAAAACTACCCGAGGCTGAGAGAGGCCCCTGATAGGATTAGTAGGAACAGTGTCTGAGGCATTCATAGGGACAAACGTAGCTCCTGTTCCCACAGTTACAACAGAAAATAACATAATGCATGAGGTAAGGGTGTAACACTACTAAGCAAGTTCTTGCTTTAGAGGTAGGAAAAGTTAACTCTGGAAAAAGTCCTGCTCTGTTCCTACCTTAAAAATCCTAAAAGTAAGACTCAACAAGATCAACTGTTTCTAAGTAGCTTTGCCATGTTCCAGAACAAATCCCAAGGATATTTTTAGGAAATAATATCCAGCACAGAAAGAGACAAAATTTATGATGTTAAAATCAAATGAAAAATTATCAGAAATGCAAATAAGCAGGAAAATATGAACCATAATGAGGAAAAAAATCATTCAATTGAAAGAGAATCAGAAATAACACAAATAATAAACTTAGTAGACAAGGACATTAAAAAGTTATTTTAACTGTATGTATTGTTTATGTTCAAGAAGCTAGAGGAAAGGTTGAAGATGTTAAGTAGAAACATGGACAATAAAAAAAGTGCCAAATTTTTTAAAGATGAAAAGTACAAAGTTTGACAGGGAAAATACCCTGTATTTTATTAGGTCTCAAAACAAGTCTTAATAAATTTAGGAAGACTGAAATCTCTTTAAATATATTTTCTGATCACAATGGAATAAAACTAGAAATTAGAGTAGAAAGAAAATATAAAAAAAAATGTAGAAATTAAACGACCCTCTCTGAATAACAAATAGTTCAAACAAGAAATAAAAAAGGAAATGAGAAAATACCTTGAAGCAAATAAAAATGAAAACACAGCTACCAAAATTAATAGAGTGCAACAAAAGTAATTCTAACAAGGAAGGCTTAGTGATAAATGCCCGCTTTAGGAAATAAGAAAAGACAACCTAATTTTGCACTTCAAAGAACTAGTAAAAGAAGAATAAACCAAGCCCAAAGTTAGCAGAAGAAAAGAAATAATTAATGTTGGAGCACAAATAAACATAAAAGAAAATGGAAAACTACAGGCCAATATCACTGATGAACTAGATGCAAAAACCTTCAATGAAATACCAACAAATTGAATTCAACAGCATATTAAAAAAATCATACATCATGACTAAGTGGCATGTAACCCTGAGATTCAAGGATGGCACAACATATGCCAATCAATTACATAATATCCCACATTAACAGAATAAAGCATAAAAATCACATGATTATCATCATAGACATAGAAAAAGCATTTATCAAAATTCAACACACGTTCATTATAAAAACTCTCAACAAACAAGTTGTAGAAGGAACTTACCTCAATAGGAAAAAGGCAATATACATTAAATGCAAAGCTAACATCAAAGCTAAATGGTGAAAAACTGAAATCTTTTTTTTTCTAAAATCAGAAACAAGGCAAGGATTCCTACTCTTGCCACTTCTAAACATAATATTAGTAGAAGTCCTACTGAGAACAATTACGTAAGAAAAATATATAAAGGCACCCAGAACACAAAGAAAGAGGTAAATTATCTCTGTCTGTGGATGACCTCATCCCATATGCAGAAAACTCCTCAAACTGTTACAACTTATAAATGAATTCAGTAAAGTTGCAAAACAGAAAATCAACATAAAAAAAATCAGTCACATTTCTCTACACTAACATAGAACTATCCATAGAGGGAAATTAAGAAAACAATCCCATTCACAATAGTACCAAAAGAATAAAATACTTAGGAATAAATTTAACCAACCAGATGAGAGACTTATACACTAAAAACTATAAAAGACAAATTAAAGAAGTTAAAGGACACAGAAATAAATGGAATGATATCCCATGTTAATGGATTAGAAGACTTAATATTGTTAAAACATCCACAAACCCAAAGCAATCTACAAATTCAATGCTATCCCATCAAAATCTCAATGGCATTTTTTTCAAAAATGGAAAAAACAACCTTAAAATTCATATTAAGCCAGAATGATCCTAAATAGCAAAAGCACTCTTGAGAAAGAACAACAAAGCTGTAGGCACCACACCTCCCAATTTCAAAATATAATACAAAATTATAGTAATTACAACAGTATGGAACTTGCATAAAGATAGACATATAAACCAATGGAAGAGAATAGAGAGTCCAGAAATAAACCCATGCATAAACAGTCAACTGATCTTTAACAAGGGAGCCAACTACACAGAATGGAGAAAGAATTGTGTTTTCAACAAATGGTGCTAAGGAAGTTGGATATTCACCTGCAAAATAATGAAGCTGGACACAAAAATCAGTTCAAAATAGATGGAAGACTTAAATATAAGACCTGAAATTGTAAAATTCCTAGAAGAAAATATAGGGGGAAAGATTCTTGACCTTGGTTTGGCCATTATTTCTTGAAGATAACACCAAAAGAACAGGCAGCAAAGCAAAAATAAATAAGTAATACCATATCAAACCAAAAACCTTCTGCACAACAAAGGAAGTAATCAACAGAATTAAAAGGCAACCTAGAATGGGGGAAAATATTTGCAGACTATATATGTAGTAAGGGGTTAATATCCAAAATACATAAGAAACTCCTACAACTCAATAGCAACATAACTAACTCAATGAAATAATGGGAAAAGGACTTGCATAGATATTTCTCCAAAGGAAAAGGTGCTCAGTATCCCTAATCATGACGGAAATGCATATCAAAACCACAATGGATATCCTATCACACCAGTTAGGATGGCTATTACAAAAAAAAAAAAAGATAAGAAATGTTAAGATGTGGGAAAGTTAGAACCTTTGTTCATTGCTGGTATGAATATAAAACGGTGTACCACTATGGAAAACAGTACGGAGATTCCTCAAAAAGTTGAAATAGAACTACCACATGATCTAGTCAGCAATCCCACTTCTGGGTATGTATCCAAAAGATATATCTGCATTCCCATGTTCACTGCAAAACCATTCACAATATCCGAAATACGGAAACAATTCAAATGTTCATCAATGAATGAATAGATAAAAATAAAATATGATATATACATGCAATGAAACATCATTCATCCCTAAAATGAAGAAAATTCTGTAACATGAGCCAACATGGATGAACTGGGGCACATTAGGCTAACAGAGATTAAACTAGTCACAGAAGGACAAATAATGCATGATCTGACTTATATGAGGTATCTAAAACAGCCAGACTCAGAGACGGGTAGAACAGATTGTTCACTGCCAGAGGCTGGGGGCAGGGGAAATGGGAATTTTTTGATCAATGTGTATAAAGTTTCAGTTATATAAGATGAATAAATTATAGAGAGTTGCTGTGTAACATATTGCCTATTATGTTAACAAGAGTGTACTACGCACTTAACATTTTTGTTAAGAGGGTAGATCTCATATTAACTTAAGGCAGGAGGGGGACATATGAAAACTTTTGGAGGTGATACGTATGTTTATTTCCTTGATTCTGATGATGGTTTACCAGGTGTATGCATATGCCCCAATTCATCCACTTGTACACATTAAATACATGCAGTCATACCTCAATAAATATATTTTAAAAAAACAACTTTAAGCATAAAAACATAAGGTGTATTTAAGAGAGTGGAAAATATATTGCACTTAAACAGTAAACAAAAATGTTAGAATGGTGATAGTAACATCAGACAAAGAAAACTGCAGAACAGAGAATATTACTACAGATAAAGAAGATCTTTTTATAATAATAAAGTGGTTAACTCATCAAGAATACATAACAAACCTTAATGTTTATGCACCTGTAACAGAGCATCAGAAGACATGACACAAACACTGATAAAATGGCAACAAAAATATACACAAATCCATAATAACTTGTCTATAATTTCAACACTACTCTCTCATTAACTGATAAAATAAGTAACATAAAATCAGCTAAGATATAAGAAACTTGAATACCACCAACTAACTTTATCTAATTTACTAATAGAACAATCTACCCACAAATAGAATTCACATATTTTTTTCAAGTGCACATAAATATGTACCATATTTGGGGCCATATTTAAAGGTCTCAATACCTTTAAAAAGAATCAAGTCATACAAAGGATGTTTTTTGACCAAAAATGAAGTAAAATGGAAATAAAAAAACAGCAAACTATCTGGAAAATACCCAGATATTCAGAAACTAAAAATATGCTTCTAAATAATCTATGGGTCAAAAAGAAGTCAAAAAAGAAATTAGAAAGAATTTTCTGCTGAAAGGAAATGAAAAGAGAAGATATAAATATTTGTGGGATGCACTAAAGCAGTTCTAAGAGGGGAAATACATAGCATTGAAAGTCAATATAAGAAAACAACAAAGGTTCCAAAACAATCATCTCAGTTTTCTCCTCAAAAAAAAAAAAAAAAGTGAGAATTCAACCCAGAGCAAGCAGACCTTGAAAAATAAAAATGAGCAGAAATCAATGAAATAGAAAATAGAAAGCAATTCAAAACTCAATCCAAATCTGGTTCTTTGGACAGATCAATTAAATTAATAAACATCTTACCACAATGATTAGGGAGGGAAAAAAACGCAGACAAAATTTGCCAGTATCAGAAAAGAGAGGTGAAATCACTGTGGATCTCACAGAAAACAAGAGAATATTATAAACAATGTTATGGCAATAATTTTGGCACCATAAATTTTAAAATCGCTTGATAAACAAACTATCAATGCCCCTTCGAAAAGTAATCAATTGAGGACAGCAGCAAAAACGGCAGGCTAAGTACATCCAAAAAATCTATCCCTCCATAAAAACAAAAATTGACACACTATACAAATCGATATTTCTGAAGAGACTAATGGAAGACTTTCAACAACCAAGGAGGGCTTCTTCATTAAAGGTGTCTGACTAGTCAGTTTTGTGTGTTTTAACTTTTCTCATTCCATCCCTTGCTCCCAGATCAATGTGAGCCGGTGCGGCCTGGGGGGGCGGGGGAAGGCTGGGGGGTGGGACGACAAGCAGACCAAAAATGCTACATTCCTGGTGCCAGAGGTAGAAAAACTGGGCAGGAATACTTTCAAACCCTCATTCCCAAAGAATAGCCCTTATTACTAAATCTCTACTTAAGACAGAAGAATCTTCGAAGAAGTCTCTGAAAGGCTTGCTTCATTTTCCAACACTTGCCTAGTGCTAAAGCCACTTCCACAGGAAAAGAGGCATTTGTCAAAAACTTTATTGGCAATGCTGCTTCTGACACAAAGTCCGTGACCATGACCAAGAAAAATCATGCCCCCTATCAGGCTTATCTCAGCAATGCAAGGTATATTTAACATTCAAAACTCAATTCACTATAATTCACCAACACACTAAAAGGGGAAACTATACCATCTTTTCAATACATGGAAGGAATGTTTGGTAAAACCTAACATTCTTTGTTTGTTTGCTTTTTAGGGCTGCACCAGAAGCACATGGAGGTTCCCAGGCTAGGGGTCTAATGGGAGCTGTAGCTGCTGGCCTAAGCCACAGCCACAGCAATGCAGGATCTGAGCTGCATCTGTGACCAACACCACAGCTCACACAAACTGCCGGATACTTAACCCACTGAGCAAGGCCAGGGATGGAACCTGAGTCCCTATGGATGTTAGGCAGATTCGCTAACCACTGAGCCAGGGAAAATACTAAATGAGCCTAGATTCTCTGTGTGTCTGTTTTGTAATATAATTTGTGCATAATTATATAATGTGTATAATTTTGTAAAAAATTATAGGATTTTTACAGCTATAATACAATTCCCATCCATTCTACCTCCTTTTCCCTAAAACACAATCTGCTCATCTCTCATTCAGCTTAAGTGATTCCCCATTGCTTGTAATATAAAGTCCAATTTCTATGCATAGCCTACAAGGTACTTCATTTCACCTCCATCTCTCTCCCCAGATTTATTTTCCCTAGTTTTTTTTTTTTTTTTAAATACATCCTACTTTCAGCCACATGGGAATCATTCAGATTTCCATATGTGTCTTTCATTTTCCTGCCTTGGTGCAAACTATTTTGGGGGTCCTCCTCTGTCTTCCTTCTGGCAAAACCCAGTTTCTCTGATCTACTTCTCCTGTCCCAACTTCAATCTATTCTTTACAGGTATACAGGGTGATTTTTGTTTTACACACAAATCTGATCATAGTATATACCCTGCTAAAACATTATGAAGCACACAGAAATTTCATAGGCTGTAAATTCCAACATGCCTCTTCTTATTTTTCTGTAATATCTCTATATAATATACAGCTTTAATGGAACTTTTGCTTAAATCTTTCCCTCAAGCCCCATTCTCAGGAGAGCAGGCGACTTAAAAGTTATTTTCAGGTTCATTTAATTGTTTTAGTGTTTCCTTAGCCATTTCAAATGTAAATTCTATTGTTTGCTTATAAGTATCCCTCTTCCCCACCTTTCACTCAGGATAAGGTGGGGAGATTACTGGTCCACATCAGTGAAGGCATCTGCTCTGGAGTCTTCTCTTCTCTGACATCCATGAAATGGATAGCCATCTCGTCCTGTGTGTTTTGGTCTTCCTGTGTGTTTTGGTACAAAGAGCATGGCATACGGATTGCAAGAGGCAAGAAACACCAGCTTGAGAGAAAAGGAAGACAGAATAGGACATAGTGCAATTAAAGCAGAATTAACCCTTATTAGCATTTACAGCAAGAGCAGAACTTACTTTTCTAGTGTTAGAAACTCATAAGTAGAACCATTGAGAAAGAATATGTTACAAAAATATCCCTCTATGGTCCAATAGTATTCCCTGCAAGGCTTTTTTATTTGCAGGTCTTTTTGACTACAGTAGATGTACAACTGATTTTTGTTAGAGGATAAGTTATAGTACTGGGGATGTATTAACAACTGCCTTTTTAAACTATCTCGAGGCTATAGTGCAGAGAAACTTTGCTGTCTGAAGTTGTATCTGGAAACGGAACACTCTGCTCCTGCCTAAAAAATGTGAGGCAGGTGATTCTTTTGACTTAGAGAAGCAGGCTGGTGCCGAACTTCAGTTAAGGAATTTGGGGACATAGCGTTACACATTTAGCTTAACTTAGTGTCACAAGGAAACTTGAGTTTGCCTGTCACGCCATGCAGGTTCTTATCAGAATTCTAAGTGTTTCTAATGGGACCTGCTGAGGCTACATGATACTTCTTTGAGTGACTGACACTTTCTTACTAATAACTTCCTGATTTCCCTCATGCACAAAGATCTGTGATACTCAGTTCAAAGCTTATTCTGCTTTCCTTTCCTAGAATCTCAGCACAAGTTCCTATCTCATCAAAATCTCCTTCCAGAGTTTACTCTGAATTACTCCAAGGTTTCCCATGGTATACAGGTTACCCTTTGGCAGCACGTTAAACTTGATTTTGATGGGTTTATTGGTAAAAAGCGCTTAGCCATCACTCTGCTTGCAAAGGAGACGTTCAACAGCTTGGAGTAGAGAGAGATGAATTCACATTGCTATTATAAGCAGCAACTAAAATAATGCTGATGTATGAGCCTTGCAGTCCTACATTCTAAATTTCATTAACCCAAATAATTTACCGCGATTCAACCTCTGAGAGACGGAAAAAAAAAAAAGCAGTGTCGAAGCAATGGCCAGGATCTGGAGACTCACGTTAAGTCAGGGTTTCCTGTCTTGCGTAACTCACAAGGACCTCTACGCCGCTCATCCGTAGCAAGCAAGAAGCGGGCGCATGCGCACAGCCACAGGCCGCGCCGGCGTCCCTTCTGCACCTGGTTTACATCCGGGTCCTCGAGCTCGGAGCTCCACGCCCGGCTCAGCTTGTTCCGGAGTGGCTGGGTGTTGGTTTTTCCCGCTGTTCCAGCATCGGAAGAGGCAGTGGGTCGGCGGGTGAGTCCACGGGGAGGGACCCAGAAGGAGAGTCGGCCAGGGACCTGGCTGAGAGTCGTCCCCATGGGAGGGCTTTATGTTGAGATGGGGACGCTGGGCGGATTAGGGTCCCGGGAGTCGTGAGACGCGGGCCGTGGTGTCCTCAGCCTTGTCCCCCCTCAAACTTGGCTGGTCGTGCTCTTCGAAGTGGGTCTCCGGGAGGCCTTTTCTTGACACTTGTTAAAAATTCCTAAAAGTCATCCTCATTTGCATTTGCTACGGTTTGCGGAGAGGCGGGGCCGGGCAGCCGGGCAGTTGAGGTGGGTTTGCAGCCCCCGCCTTCCCGACAGGGACCACGGCTTTCTCTGCCGCTTCTCGCTCCTCGTCGCGATCCTGACCCCTGACCTGCAGGCCCCCTTCCTGGTCGGGCTTCAGAGTTCTTTTCAGGTCAGCTGTGCTGTGGTGTAGGGGAAGAGCTCGGAGCAGGGATTCTGGAAGTCTTGATTCCAGATTCTAGTATAGATTCTAAAATAGCTGTGTTACCCAAGTCATCTAGAAGTTCCTATCCAGCTTTAGAGTTCTGAGATTCGTGTTCCACAGCTCTTTTTTTCTAAGGGATCCATATCCCAAATGAATCAGCACCAGAGGAATATGAGGGCAGGGTGACGCTGTGTCATTTTCTAAGTGCTCTTGGGTCGTGATGTCAGAGAATGGCCGAGGGCCACAGCAGTTTGGACCTCTGAGGATTGGCAAAACCTGTCAAAAGACACATTTTAAAACTTAAACACATGCAGCCAAAAATATTCTACCTTTTTCTGGGTGCAGTGATTCTTTTGGGACATTTGGAAGTGAACTGTGAGCTCATCGAAGAGCTTAAGAGAACAAAACATGCCTGTACTTGGTCTGAGAGGCTTGCTTGAACCTATGTGCAATGAACTCATATGGTGTTCTTTTCCAAATTTATCCTGATTATAAGAATCATTTGTGATATTTGTAAACGTCCAGATTCTCTGGACCCTATTTTAGAACTGTTGAAACATCCTGTCCAGGGAAAGGGCCCTGGGAATCTTTTTAACAAGCACCCTAAGTGATTCTTCCTTATAAGGCACTTTTGGAGCATATATCTTTCTTTCAGTCAGATAGATCCTCCACAACTTCAGTAATAAACTTGTGAGTTGCAGTCTCTATATCTGAAAAATGAAGATAAGTTCTACCCCAAAGCCTATTAAGTGAATCTAAGCCTTTGATAGTAGGATCCTTATTTTAGTCATTTTTGTGTCTGCAGAGCTTAGTGCGTGGCACTTAATAGGCCAAGCTCTAAGTATGTTGAACTGAGATAAGAAGTAGCATGCCCCAAACATAGAAGACACTTGGAAAGCTTTAATGCCTTTCTCCTCCTCACTTTACAGGGTTTTTTTTTTCCCTTATTATCAGTAGTCATTTTGCTCAGTACTTAATTAGAAAGAAATATATCGCTTGATGGTCAAAACAGTCAGGAAATACTTCTTATTCTTTGGTGTAACTTTGAAATTGTTTCTGGCATTAGAAGATTAATGAATTTAAATGGAGGTCAAGCCCATTTGTTAGACTGCTTTGTGACTTATGTATATTACCGTCTGTAAATGCTGTTTATCTCTTTTTACTGTGTCAGGATTCTAGATCATCGTGGTTGTTTTTGTTGTTAGACCAAAATTCTAAGTCATTATGTTCTTAAGGACATATTTAGATTCCATGTATTTATTGTAATAAGATAACTACTCCCATTAATGTAAAGAATTTGACTTATTACTGCATGTAAGGTTTGTGGGGACAGAATTCAGGACTTTTAAAGCCATTTGTAAAAGGATTGGTGTAGGTAATGGATCCATTTAAATATAAAACTAAGAAAAATCTGGAAATTATGGTTGTGAGCACAGTGTAAATGTTATAAATCTTGACAATATAAAAATAATGAATCTTATAGAAATCAGGGGGCAGAAGTGTAAGAATGCAGTTTTCACATCTTCCCTGTTGGTCAAAATGGAATCATAGTTTTTAAATGACTGATCTCTTAATATTAGCATATTTTTTCTTAACCTTAGAATATTCTTTTAGGAACTGAAATTGCTTTGTGTGGAGAATTTTTTTTTTTCCCCAGAGATCAGCAGTTTCCTTATTTTCTTTTGCTTCTGTTGAATGCAGAAATAATTGTTTCACTTTTTGTTAGAAATAACATGTCTAGTATGATATCCTTGTTAGAAATTACTTATGTACATCCTATTAATATGTGTATATTAGATATCTGGAGTGATGTATACCTAATAGAAATGAGAATTATTTCACAGTGGCAGGATTTGGGTCAGTTTTTTTTTTTTAACTTCTTTGTATCTTTCTCTATCAATTGGAATTTTTTAAAAATGCAGGTATCACTTTTAAAAAAACACTATTAAACAGAAGGGAGGTTTGGTTATTACACCATTCATTGGGAGATTTCTGGATTTTAGTAAGTGACCCAAAAGTTGCTGAGTAATCATTACTAACTACCATTAACTCGAAATCATAAATGAGTGCTGCTTTGTTTGCCTTTAGATTTGTTCTATATTGCTTTATATAATATCCCTCTTGAGACAGTACAGTGTAATGTCTTTACAGTAAATTTGTCTTGAGATACATTTTGGCTTTGTCACTTAGTAACTGTGTGAACTCAAACTGTCAGTCTCACTCCTCATCTAAAACTGGATATTGTATCTATTTCAGAAGGTTGTTATAAACATTAATACTTAAATGACCTACCCCACTGCCCAGAACCTGATATCTGTTCAGAGGAGAACAGCTGTTTAAAAAATACAGCTTTCATTTGTATACACGCATGTCTTTCTTAAGTATTTTCCTTTTTAAAGGAATCAATGTGTTATACTTCTGTTTGCCTATAAATTAAAGTGCTCTGCAATGGACTTTTCTCAGGTTTGAACTTGTTGTTCTGGAAGCTGTGCATCATCATAATGAGGCTTGTAATTCTTGATAACTATGACTTGGCTAGTGAATGGGCAGCCAAATACATCTGTAATCGCATCATTCAGTTCAGACCTGGAAAGGACAGATATTTTACACTGGGATTACCAACAGGTAATACACCATTTTTTTCCATGTTAGATACACATGGTTGTGGGATTTAAATATTTTCCTTAGCAAAATATGTTCCCTGTTTATTTCTTGTCATATCACCAATTTAACATATTAGTATATAAAGCCAAATACACTGTCTTTTTAGGCCCATACCCAGGACATATGGAGGTTCCCAGGCTAGGAGTCGAATCGAAGCTATAGCCGCTGGCCTTTTGTACAGCCACAGTGACACCAGATCCAAGCCAGGTCTGCGACCTATACCACAACTTATGGCAATGCCAGATCCTTAACCCACTGAGCAAGGCCAGGGATCGAACCTACGTCCTCATGGATGCTAGTCAGATCCAGTTCCGCTGGGCCATGACGGGAACTCCAAGCCAAATATATAGATACAGACATATCTAATATCTACACTTCATTACTCTTTTCTTTGTTAAAATTTTGTCTCGCCTGCCACTCCAGAGTGTCAAATAATAGCTCAGAAATGATCGGGGTATTTTTTGTAATAGTCTAATAGTCTTTTGTTTATATTTAGGGATGTTGCTTTCACTATTCATGCAGTTTCTTAGGAGATAAGCCTTTTTATTGATCATTAAGAGGTACCTAAAGTATGTATTGTTGCCCCTTAATTTTACCTCACATACTTCATGTTACCTTATTAGTCCTTTGCTATTGCTGTGATCATTTTCTTTTTGTTTTAGAAGTATCATAAGTGAAAAATTGAAGCCTAATATGTCTTCATGACAGAATGAACATAAGCATTAATTATATCTTTTATTCAATTTAGTTCTCTGTTAAAGTTTTTCTTAAAAAGTAACCAAGTAGTGTCATTGACGTCCTGGTACTTGTTTTGATATTGTTGACTAATACAGGAAAGAGTATTATTGGACCTGGAATCAGAGCAGCTATGTTTTTGGTGACTGCAGAGCATTTATTCTACACCCCCATTCTTGATTTCTTTACCATTAAGGAAGATAAGGAAATTAAATAGCTTACAATGCTGTTTTGAGACTCAAATAAGAGCAAGTGTCTTGTATACTGCAAAAATTATATATATAAATTTATGGTTCTCATAATGTGTTTTATTTAAACAGTATTTTCTCCTCTTGTTCCTCCCCCCCTACATGCTAACTACATAAAGCTACAATGATAATTTTTTTTACTTGCATAATTTCCAAGAAAGGTGCTCTTTAGCTCACTAAATTGATTTTTTGCTTGTTTGTTGTTTTGCTTTTTGTTTTTTGGTCCAAGGCAGTAGATCTTGGTGAGAATGGCAAAGAGGGTTTTTTTTTTAAGTTGTGCACACCAGAAATGGGCCTCCTGAGCACACTTCTGATATGTGAGCCTCAGTGATTGAACATGGCCTCTGCACCCTGTAAACCTGGGCTGTGCTCAGACTAGCTGCCTTAATCAGTTTCAATTTTGAAGAAATAAACCGTAATTTGAGTGTGGGGGCAGAAAGGCTTCAGTCATAAATACCAGTAGTGCTAAACATGTTTTTGTGTATTTAGATAAATACTCTTGCTTTATTTTGGTAGTATAACTGTAATAATATACCTGGCAAGGGTGTATTTCTGGAAAATCTTTGTTGATATTTTCCCCTTTTCTCCTTCATTGACCAATGACAGTGTTAATCATGTCCCATCCTTAATCCTGTGGTTTTGAAATTTGAACATTACATTTCCATAATTGTAAATAACATGCTCTACTGTAATTATGCCCCACCAAGTCCAGTTCTGGGAAATATCTGTTCGGTATACATTTGTTGATGTTGACAAGCATGACATTAGAGGGCCTGCATGCTGTGGGCCTGACCTGCCTCTTGGACCTTATTTCCACCATTCCACTACACTGATTCATGACAGGCAAATTAGACTGCTTGTAGTTCAAAGAACAGGCCTGAACCTGCTGGCTTTTTTTCACTATATTGCTAGCATACTATGTAATAAAAACTTTATAAGCTCTGGAACCAGGCAGCTCTTTAATCTCTGGCTTCACTGCCATGTTGTGATAATTGGTACATTCCTTAACCTTTTTGACCTAGTTCTTCAAAATGGGGAAGATAATGACAATTTCCCAACCTGGGAGATTTGTATTAGCTAATTATGAAACATCAGCAAAGCATCTCGCAGGTGGTAGGTATACAAATGTCATCTCTGACCTTTCTCCCCCCTCTTTTTTCTATTTTCAGTTACAACTTACCCCATTCTTTGATTGTGGGAATTTCAGGCCTTTTTCAAAGACTGAGTTGAACTACCATCTTTGATCCTTTCTCCAACAAATAAGATTATAGTCTTTTCTTCTTTGATTCACTACAGTTCTCCGGGCTTCTTATGTTATTAATAATATTTTTCCTTATGTTACGATTATTTTGTACTTGCCTATCTCTGTCTTGTGAGTTCTTCTAGGGTATAAATAGTCTTAATCGTTGTTTTATCTGAATCATAGTAAGCACTTGCTAAATTAGTATGTTAGTAAATGAGTACTGCAAAGTAAATATATTAGAATGAAATTTCTTTAACCAGTTCACCCTGTACCATATCTTTGCTTTTTTTTTTTCTTCAGCAACTTTGATTAAAAAGTAGAAAATGAATTTTTTTTTGGTCATCACCATTATGACAACTTCTTCCTGTTTAAATTCATATGTCCTTAAATTAAGGAGGGAGTCCTATAACTATTCTCTTGACATTGAAAGATGGACACAGAAAGTTTGTCATGCTTCTAGAAAGGAAAAAGAAAAAGCGTATTTATCCATCTTTAGCCAGGTTTGGTATTAGTGGGCTGTAGTTCTTTGAGAAGGAATTGTAAAGTTTGACCACATAAATTTTAAATTATTAATGACAATTTAAAACAATATGTAAGCTTAACTTTAAGAAAACCTGTTAGTCTTCTGTTCTCTGAACCTATCCTATGTGATATTATTTATAGCCACCTCTATTATTCTGTCATCTTAAACAAGAGGCAGTCTTTTTACTATTCCAGAATTTGCTCTGTATTTTTTTTCTCCAGAAATTGGTTCCCTATACTTCTCCATGCCTCTTGAGTAGAAGTTTTGTGGGAAGGTGTTTTGTTTTGTGAGGGTAGGTGGACTAGGAATCAATATTTCAACCAGGATTGAGTGGGCCAGACTGCTTGCTGTAAGAATGTAGTCAGTCTGGCCTTCAAATTTAGTTAAAATGAGAAAATACAGCAAGCTTAAAAACAAGGGGAGGCCGGAGTTCCCTTTGTGGCTCAGTGGTTAACGAATCCGACTAGGAACCATGAGGTTGCGGGTTCAATCCCTGGCCTTGCTCAGTTGGTTAAGGATCCGGCGTTGCGGTGAGCTGTGGTGAAGGCTGCAGACGCGGCTCGGATCCCGCATTGCTGTGGCTGTGGCTTAGGCCAGCAGCTACAACTCCTGTTAGCCTCCTAGCCTGGGAACCTCCATAAGCCACGGGTGTGGCTCTAGATAAAAGGCAAAAAGACAAAAAAAAAAAAAAAAAAAACAAGGGAGGCCATCCTCAAGTGGCTGTACTCACCTATCTTTATTGTCACCTGGAACACTACACTATCAAATAGATCTTAATTTTATAAAAGAATCACATTTATAAAATAAAATTAAGAACTCAGATGAAGTACCCAAAGCTAAGATCCCATTTCCTAGAAATCATTTTACTTTATACATTTTAGCTGATACATGCTGACAGTAACACAAAATGAGAAACAGGCACTCCAGTTAAAAACAAATGTTCTCAGTCAGACCTTGCCACTCTATTTTGAAAGTAGGGACGGTATTTAAATTGAGCTCTGGTTTCCTTTTTGGTTCATTTATGGTCAACACTTGACCTATTTATATATTATTTATGCTAAAAATTCTTCTCTATTTTTTTTAAAGGTGGAATGTTTATTTTTCTTCTGATTCAAATGTGCTCTCTAGAAGTTTCTACTCCTAGAATATACAACGTTAATTCCAACTATCCAACAACTCAAGAATAATTTTCCAGGAGTTCCTGTAGTGGCGCAGGGAAAATGAATCTGACTAGTATCCATGAGGTTGCAGGTTCAATCCCTGACCTCCCTCAGTGGGTTAAGGATCCGGCGTTGCCATGAGCTGTGGTGTAGGTCTCAGATGTAGCTCAGGTTTGGCGTTGCTGTGGCTGTGGCATAGGCTGGCCGCTGCAACTCTGATTCATTCCCTAGCCTGGGAACCTCCATATGCTGCAGATGTGACCATAAGAAGACCAAAAAAAAAAAAAAGGAATAATTTTCCAAACTATACTTCTTTTTGTCAGATTCCCAACTTTATGCAGCAAATTCTAGTTTAATAAAATTTTAGGGTACCTTGTAAAGAGACTAATGTAACATTTATTTGTTAACTGAATATGTATTTAAATTAATAATTGTTTGCTTAATATATTAAAATGTAGAATATCATTAAGTAAGAAGAAAATAAGGTTATATAAACTTTTGAAAATTAGATTTTCAAATTACATTAGAAAATATAATCTTTATTATTTTAGGGAGCACACCTTTAGGATGTTATAAAAAACTAATAGAATATCACAAGAATGGAGATCTTTCTTTTAAATATGTGAAGACCTTTAACATGGATGAGTATGTAGGTAAGTTATATTATTTGAGTGCATTATTTGGATATGTTTTATTTTACATAAAACGAATGTATTTTGAGAATATTAATATATTTAAATTTGTTTTAAAATAATATGTATTTTTAGAGTATAATGTACTAGCTTGCGATGGGGTTGGGAGTTTATTTAAAAATGCTATATTTCTGTGATGACAGCATGACATTGCAGAAGGAATGTGGAACTAGAAATTGGAAGATCTGCATTCATCTTCAGCTATGCCACTTAACACTCATAGCTCCATCAACTTTGAGCCAGTTCATTTACATTTCTCATTCTCGCTTTTTCCTTTTTTAAGGCAAGGTTAAAACCAGTGTTTTTGCAGGGCTAAATTAAGTAACATGATGTAAAAGTAATTAGTAAAATACTTTTCAAATATAAGGCTATTTGTAGCCATGAAGCTTTATAATTTATTGATTGTCAACTTGCTAAACTGGGAAGATTTGTGATACATATAAACTCTGTTAAAATTTAAATTTTATAGGAGTACATTCTTAATGGCAGCCTAAGTGATCGCCAAAGAACTGTTATAACTTATTATACCTTGCATGCAAATAGGAATAACAGTGGAAGAACATGGACCAAGATTTCAGTTGTATGGCCAATTTATGTTGAGTTTAACACATGTATCAGTTTTATTGGTTAACATTTTGTATTTGAGAAGTGGAGTATAGTGATTTAAAGCACATGAACTAGACTTCTGTGTTCCAGCTCCTCTGTGAGCTTTGTGACCCTGGGAAAGTTACTTAAATTTTCTGTGTTTCTGTTCATCTGTGGGATTGATATTAGTATTTCCATAGATGTTGTACAAATTAATTGGGTTAATACATACATGTGTGGTGGTTAAAATAATGCCTAGAACATAATAAGCATATATTCCATATAAAAATGCTTTTAGATTGAATATGGTATAGAGTGGTTATATATTTTAAATGGCACTTATAGTTTAATCAGAAAAGTAAACTTTAAATTAATTTCTGGAAATAGTATATTTTTATTCAATAACTCTTCATTTAGGACTTCCCAGAAATCATCCTGAGAGCTACCATTCTTACATGTGGAATAACTTTTTTAAGCATATCGATATAGATCCTAATAATGCTCATATCCTCGATGGGAATGCTACAGATTTACAAGCAGAATGTGAATCATTTGAAAAGAAAATAAAGGAAGCTGGAGGAATTGATCTTTTTGTTGGAGGTACGTAAAACATTTTGTCATTGATCATTTGTTAATATTTGGATTAGGTGCTTTAAATAAAAAAAAATTACCATTGTGTAATGTAAAGAACACCTGTGACTGTAATACTCATTTATTTAGCTATTGATTTCCATCTTACTTTATTTTCATCGAAAAAATAATCTTAATGTTGCAAGTTGGAATTTTTAAACTATGGCTTGAGAAATAGACCCTAATCCCTGCGAAATAACTCTAGTTATCTCTTTAGAATTGACAGTTTACCAGCTCTAACAAAATGAGTGATGTGTTTCTTTTCCTAAATGATACTCTTATTCTTTTACTGTTTCTTTAGAACTCCAACCCAGCTTTCTTATCAAATTATAACGGTCAATCTCTAATAAAAGTTTGCATGTAGAACAGGTGGATTTTAACATTTCTCTACTGGTCATTTAAATTGCTTTGTTTGATTAAGAAATTAGTTAAGAATGTAAGATTTTATTAATCATTAGCCTGTGGTTAAACTAATTTCTATAATTGTCTTAATAAACTCTAAAGGAAGTAGATGTTTAGTTAACTGAATTCCACTTTAAATTTATACATGTGTGCACATGCACACACATATATGTGTGATTTTATGTTATGTTTATGATCTACCGTTGAAAACAGAGTTTCTTCCTTTGTAGTGACGTATTATTTTGTTATCAGTATAAGGCATCTGAATAGTACAACATATAAACTGAAACCAGAGTTGTTTTTTGCCTGTTTTAGTTTTTAACTAAACATACTAAAGCCCTAAATTAACATTAGATATAGATAAATCCATTAAATCTAAATATATCTTAAAATTAATTTATTAGAAGACTGTTCAAAATTATATAAACTAGATCTTCAGTAGAGTTGTGTTGAGCCTAATTCATAGTTGAGGTGGCCAAGTATTGCTGAGGTGTTCGGTTGCCCTTGGGTAAAGGTGCGTTTTACAGTTAGACAAAAAAAATTAGCATCCTGTTTTGGCCACTTACTGTCTGTAAGATCTTGGGAAATTTACTGACCTCAGTATATTAATTCAGTATAGTTAAGTCATTTGTAAAACAGTATTTATAGTAACCATTTCAGAATTGATGAGAATTAGCCATGTTATATATAACATGTGTAAAACGTTTTATGCAGTGCTTGGTATGTAATTGTTAATCCATTAAGTGTTACTCCATTCTTTGTCTCTGAGGTAGATTCTGAAGTAATTTTTCCTCAGTTCATTGAATGTCCTGTTGTTTACTTCTAAAGGTATCCAGCAAGATTGAGTTTTTTCTTTGAGGAATTTATCTCTGCCCAGCAGAACTAATATCAATTACTTTCTTAAGTAGATGGGATGTTTTTTACCTGAGCATGAATACGAGATAGACTGTTTTGCTTTTCAAAGTAGAAAGTATCTATGTTTTAAATAAAACTTGCTAATATCACTTCAGTTTCCTAGAGAACATTTGCATTCCAGTTTTGCCCATATGACTCAATTCTAAGGTAATTACCATTTGCATCTACCAACATCAAGGTCAAGGTAGTGGATAATTTAAAATGTGTAAGGTGTGCACTACCTGTGCATTCTTTAGATTTTCTAAACTCTATACTAAAAGCAAGTAGAATTACTATAAAATGATATACCTAAACCGATTATCTTAGTGATATCAAGAAATATAGTCATTTACCAGTATACAAAAAGATAAGGCAGTTGTTAAAACTTTAGTATTAAAAATGGCTGCATAAATAAATAGTATTATTTTACTTATTTCAGAAATTATATTTTCCTATTAATTTAGTGAACTTACCTAAGAATCCTTGTGACACATCCCTTGGGAACTCAATGCCATGAAGTAGAATTTACTGGGGGGGTGGGGGTGGTACCTAAGAACTCTTTAACTCCATTTTATCCTTTTCCCTACTTTCCAGAAAACATTTTAGCTTTATGTAATGTTTAATCCCCCTTTTCAGAGATTTCTAGTAGAATTTTCTTTCCCCATAGTCTTGTCCCTTCTTGTTTCTTTTTAGCTAAAAACGTTTGATGTATTTCCTTACAATAACCCACCTTAGCTACCCCTTTGAAACTAAAGGAACATAATCATAACTATTTATCACTTATTCTTGGTTCTAAAAAGAACTTTATTTTGTTTTTTAACCAGTTTTTGTCTTAAACTTCCTTTATTTCTCCCCTTGCAAAAAATTTAAGAGGATTTCTTTTCCTCTTCCGTCAGCACCTTCACTTGTAATCGTAAAATAATCCAGGGTCTGACAGTTCATATTTATCACCCAAGGACATGTAATTGTATATAGGGAATGAAGAGTTGGCTTATGTATTTTCTTTGACGTTTTCCTGTTTTGGATACTCTATTATTTGATGTGTATTCATGAAAGAATCTCGTTTGATTCTTTGCCTTTGTTGATCTAGGTTGTTATCACTGGATTTTCAAGTTGAGGGTTGGTATCTGGGTCTTACCACTTACCCTTCTTTTGTTCCAGGGTTTGGTTAATAAAAACACTAAGAACTGAGCCAAATGGGATCAAAATATCAGCTTTATTAAAGGTAAAGTTGGATTAGAGATTGCAGGTTGGGCTTGAGGCCAGCATGGGGTTTCCTACTCCTCCGTCTGACTTGGAAATAGTAGGACAAGAGAAGAGCTCAAGCGTGTTAATCCACTATTGCTCACTCCTGGGAAATGGAGCAGGAGTTCCTTTTCCTCTGTAGAAAGGAGAAGGGAGGAAATACATGCTCTCAGAAGTTCTTGTTCCTCCTTTGATGACAAAAGTGTCGAGAGAAAGAGTAGGATGTATCATGCAATTCCTTATCTATTCCCACAATAAAATACCAAACATGGAAATCTATAAATAGACTCTAAAGGTATTAATTTTAAAATTATCTTAAGATAATTTGCATTTGAAAGGTAAAAATGAATGAAGACACTGGAGAAAATTTTACCCCTCTACTTTAGTTACATGATTAGATTCTTTGATTTGCAGGTAACAGTAATCTGCCTATGGGCCCCAAAGTGAATTTACTGGAATGATTCTGGGGTAACTCACAGAACTGTTGGAATAGCTGAAAAAACAAGTTTTTAGAATAAGAACAGGAGCCTCAGCTCATTGAAGCAGGGACTCACCTGACCCTTTCTGCAGTGCCCATGCCTCAGCTCTAAATGTCTGCTTTCTTTCTGTATCCCTGGTCAAGTTTCAGATTTCTAGAAAGAAATTCTGATGTTTCAGCTTGGGACAGGTACTTATCTCTAGACCACAGCAGTTCTGCCTAAAAGGAATGAAATATAGGGTGTTACAATTGACTTATTTTTTGAGGAGAAAAGAACAGGGTAGAAGGAGGGAAAAACTATATTGAGCATGCCGGAGAATAGCAACTATCCATTCATTTATTCAGCCATTATTTATTGAGGACCTTCTATGTGTCATGTGCTCTAAATAGTAAGTATACAGTAATGAAGCAGAGACGGTCCTTACCCTCATGCAGTACATTCTAGCCCACAGAACTATAGACAGAGGAAAGACACGCAGTTTAGACTCAGAGGTTTTAGGGGTGTTTTATCATAAAGGTGCTGGTATCTTAGTCTATAGACTTAAAGGCTGAATGAAAATTAACCATGGTTTTTGGAGTTCGTGATTATTTTTAAGAAAATTTTATAAAGCGTTTTAAAACATTCTTAACATTTTACAACTAAAATATTATCTCAGGAAGCTCAAATTTTGCTAGTTACTCATGGTCAGTAAGGGAATGTACTGACCCTTCTCCATCCTGAACCATTGCTGATAATTTTAGTATGACCCAAGTCACTAGTGACGCCACTAGTATTGATCTTTGAGGGCTTCTGGAACTCTTATTTTCTTGGTTCCATCCTTTCCTCCACTGATAAATACAAATCAAAATATCTGGGCAGATGTATACTAAAAAGAAAAGAAATACAAATCTAGAGCACTATGACTATCTATGATTTAAAACTTACAGCAGTTACTTAGTAATGGAAACAAACCATACATATTAACCATATATAGGTCTGCCTTTATGTACTTTGTTAAAAATTCCTAGTTTGTTTTGCTTTGGTAGTTCATATCTGCTTCCTAAGATTTCATTTCTTCTTTCTTCCTTCAAAACCAGGTTACTCTTTGTCATATTTTACTTTATTGTAGCCTGGGAAATTTTTCTTAGAATTGTGTTAAGGGTCAATAAGATATACATATCTGTCATTAACTGTGCAGACTATATATGCATAATAGATACTTTCACCCAGCAAACTCTTGGGTTTGTTTTTTGATTGAAGTTGCCAGAAAGCTGACCAGCAAGTAGGGTCCGTGCATATAAAGCTTGATTTACTTATGCCATAGAAAAATTTTTGATTTTATAAAAAGGTTTACCTCCAATTTCTTTCACATACGAAATGTCCTATCCTTATCTATAATTTAGAGGCAGTCCCAGAATATTAGAGCTGGCACAGTGTGTCAAATTGTGATTATCACACATTATTAGGTCTTTAAATCACAGTGGTCGGTCACATCCAGCATCCTTTTGTGTTTTGTTAATGAAATGGAATGTAATCAAAAGTAGCTTGAATGGCTCCTAGTACAGGTAAGTATTAGTTCATGCAGTTCTTGTTTTAATTGTATTTATATGTGTACTAGATTGCAATGTCAGATATATTTCTTGTAATAAGTTGCAGTCCAAAAAGTCTGAAGAAAACTGCTGCCTTAGATAATATCTCATCCAATCTAGACATTTTTTTATAATGAGGAAATTATACTACAGGGAGGTCTAGTAGTTATTTGCCCCATCTAGATTATAAACAAGTTAAAGTGTGAATATAGAGACCACTGGGTTAGGAATCAGAAGATTTAGATTGAGTTTTGTCTTAGTATTTCCTAAGTTATTACCTTGAACAAATATCAAAGTTTCCTTTTACGCTTAAAAAAAATTTGGGGAGATGAGACAAATAGATAAGCCTAATCTGACTACATCATAAAAATGTTAAATATATCTGTTCTTGAGATGATGAATGTGAAAATGCTTAAGTATAAAATATTCTAGTATAAAGTGATAGTTAATTTTGCTGCTATTAGAATCATGCTAGCTCAATGCTATGCATATGGAAAACATTGAAATACTTGAGTCAAATCCAGGAACAAATATTTTTACTGCAGCATTAGAGAGTCAGCCATCAAATAAAAACAAGGTAAGCATATTTATGACTTTTTCTTTGGTGTAAAAGCCATGTTCAACTTAGAGAAACCTTAATTTACTTTATGTGAGAAATCTTATTTACTTACGTACATATGTCTGTATATGTATTTCTTTTGAAAGGAATTGGTCCAGATGGTCATATTGCTTTCAATGAGCCAGGATCCAGTTTAGTATCAAGGACAAGATTAAAGACTCTGGCAATGGACACCATTTTGGCAAATGCTAAATATTTTGATGGAGATTTATCAAAAGTGCCAACTATGGCTCTAACAGTTGGTGTAGGAACTGTGATGGATGCTAGAGAAGTAAGAATTATAGTTTTTTTCAAGTTTTTCCTTTGATGTCTATGAGTTGAGTAAGTGATATGGTTGTATCCTGTTTGCAATATAGATTGTTGTATAGCTTTCAGTAATATCTCAGTCTCGCTGCCATCTTTAGAATTCAAGTAAATTAAGTCTTAAGTTGGAAACTAAAAAATATGTTCCATCTCTTGAGGCATTGGAAGGATTTATGTCAGAGAATGTTTTGCCTATGTTTTCTTATAGGAGTTTTATGATGTTATGTTTTACATTTAAATCTTTAAGCCATTTTCAGGTTTTGCTTTTTTGTTTTGTTTTGTTTTTGGCTGTGCCTGTATCATGTGGCTATTACCTGGGTCAGGGATCAAACCCATGACCCAGAGCAACTGCAGTTGACAAGCTAGATCCTTAATCTGCTGTACCACAAGGAACCCCCATTCTGATTTTATTTTTGTGTATGGTGTGAGGGTTTGTTCTAACTTCACTGATTTGCATGTACTCCATGATTTACATTTCCACCTTTTCCAGCACCACTTGCTAAAGAGACTTTTTCTCATTGTATAGCCTTGCCTCCTTTATTAAAGACTAATTGGCCAGAGATTTCTTGTTAAAACCATCATTTCTACAGATCTTATCCAACTGAGCCTCCTTTTTATTATCTATTCCTATGAACTATTTCTTCCTTCATAAAACTCTACCGTTATTCTTTCTTTCCAACCATTCTCAGTCTGCTTCCCTGGCTCCTCTTCCACCTGACTTTTGAATGTTGTTCTCTAAGGTCTCATCCGAGCACTGTATATTCACCCTGAATACTTTTGGGCAAACTTCTACATTACCTTTTTGTGTGTGTTTTTTTATTAATTTTTTTAATTCACTCATCAATAGCAGTCACACTTTAGAACACTGTTCTCAGTATTTTTATTACTATTCTAAAAAGATCAAATATTCTGAAATACAGTGATAACTACCAATACATATTTTTAGCCAGTTTTTTCTAAACTGCTCAAAATTTAAATTCTTTCTACCAGAATTGTCTTTCCCTCCTCTGGTGAACAGCAACACTCTCCATTAAAATTATCTGGGCTCGAAAGATGTCATTGTTTCTTCACATCAAATCAGTCATCTATGCTCGCCGTACCAAATCTCTAGCTTTTAATTGACTTTCCCATAACTGTGTGAAATGTCCCCTTTTCTCTTTATCCTTAAGACTTGGTTTCCAATAGGAGCTGCTCTAGAACTTTTTCAGAATATGAGAAATACTTTCTTTGAGAATAGTGGAACGATAGAATAGAAGTAATCACATACTATCCATGTCAGATTATATTCTGGGGGCCTTTTTTTCAGTTTCTGCTTTTCCAGGTATTTCTTGATTCTCAAAGATTATATGTGTTTTATCGTAGTTGATAAGGATGTGGACACTAGATGGAGTTCCTGTCGTGGGGCAGCGGTTAACGAATCCGACTAGGAACCATGAGGTTGTGGGTTCAATCCCTGGCCTTGCTCAGTGGGTTAAGGATCCGGCGTTGCCGTGAGCTGTGGTGTAGGTCGCAGACACAGCTCAGATCCTGCATTGCTGTGGCTGCAGCAGAGGCCGACTTCTACAGATCTGATTAGACCCCTAGCCTGGGAACCTCCATATGCTGCGGGTGCGGCCCTAAAATGAAAAAAAAAAAAAGGATATGGACACTAGAATCAGACTTCTTGTTTATATAATAGCCTTACCAAGACTGTGGGCAAGTTATAGAATATCTGTTCCTTATCTGAAAAATATGAATAAGCATAGTATTTATCTCATGAAATAAACTAAACTTTAGAAAATATCCATCATGCGGCAATTACTACATATTCCATTTAATGTAGTATGTTAAAGTGGCTTTAGAGACTTTTCAACTGCTAGATTAAGAACCTCTCCCATATCACATGATAATCACTTAAAAGGACCCTGATCCCAAAGATTCTGAATTAGAAGACAGGGTGGAGCAAAGAACTTAAATGTTTAGTTCTTTTTTAAAAAAACTCCTCTGATATATGTATCAGTCCTAAGGAAAAAAATGTTAATTTGCAGCAAGGATGAATCCATTAATCAGTGTTGTGCTTACCTTATTGTATTAAGCATTGTTAAATCTTAAAAATGCTTTTAATTATTGGTGATGGCATATTAATTCTTCACTGAGCCTAGATTTCTGTATGTAAGAATAAGAAGTATCAGTAAAAACAGTAGAAATCCATACATATCTCAGTGTATTCGTGGGCTTTAATATTAATTAAGAAGCAGCTTCAAAATAAAGAGTAGTGAATTTTGATAAAAGAAATACAGTAATACCTAATCTTTAATGTCATATTTTAGAAGGTCTAGTTATAAAATATGAAATACAGAATTTTTATGTTGTTAGAGATATTTTAGTATTACAACTACCTTAACATTCATTTTTTAGTTAACTATTGGAATGAGAAAAAATACTAAAAGACTGATTACATTACATAAACTAATTTGTAAAATAGGATTGATTTACTGTTCAAAAATGTTAAAGATTCATTCAGACACTTATACACTCACTCACATTTGCACGTTCTTTAAATTATTTCATGCACTGTTAGGGTTTTAGAACCACAGGCTTGGATTTTCTATACATAAAGGTGGTCTCAGTTATGTATGCTTAAAGGACAGGTCCTGCGTTTAAGTAGATTCTGAATCCTTCTTTAAATCTAGTTTTGTTTCAAAACTCTTTTAGATAGCACATATACAGTGAACTAGTCTTCAGGGTACTTTTCCTAGATTACTTTTAAAATATCCATTATTTTAGTCTTTTGATTTTCCAAAATAACTATCTGTTGCTTATCTGGACTAGAGCAGTTGGTGTATCATTCCTGGTTATAGAAATTCTTTCTTGACCTGTAACTCTGCTTTTGCAAAACAGCTCTTTAGTTTCTTTTTCTTCATTCTCCCAGATCTCTTCTGCACATCAGTCTTTAATCTTAATTGTCATAGGCATTATGATTCAGTAATACTCCATTACAAGATACTATTTTACTTCATTCAGTCAGGAGAAGAGATACACTTTGTGCTTGCCTGTTACCTGAAAGAGTAGAAATAAATACCTTAAACTATGTAGGTATTTATTTTAACCCACAGAAAAATATTGGTGCTTAAGAGTCTTTGTTTAAAAATACAGCTGCTTAGTAATTTGGAACATGTTTTAAGAATTAACAAGTAATATTCATGATTTTTCAGGTAATGATCCTCATAACAGGTGCACACAAAGCATTTGCTCTCTACAAAGCAATAGAAGAAGGAGTTAATCACATGTGGACTGTTTCAGCTTTCCAGCAGCATCCCCGAACTATTTTTGTATGTGATGAAGATGCTACTTTAGAATTAAGAGTTAAAACTGTGAAATACTTTAAAGGTGAGCACTGAAATTTCAAAAGCAGACTGGGAGAATGTTCCATTGCAGATGTCAATAAAACTTAATATGACTGTGGAGTTACATCTTGCATTGTGGCCCATTGAAAACTAGCACTATGCTGAGGAATAGAATTGTCTCACACCAGAGAATACTAGTTTTCAAAGTAGTTTCCTAATTTTTATTCTTGAAGAAAATCTCTTCAGTCTATATTTTCAGTAAATAAGATGTTTCTTGAAATCCAAAATTTAATAAAATATTTTACTTTCATATTGAGTATACAAAATTAAATAATCCCAAAGGAAATGAATATATGTCCTTTTAATTTTTTCATTACATACCTGTCCCACCCCATACCCCCAGCTACATTTAGAATGAAATCAGGGCATAAGATGGGTCTCCCACTCTCTCATATAACTGTCACAGTTTCAGATAATTATCCCCATGTATTTATTACATTTATAATGAGTAAATGTCAAACAGTATGGAATAAACTTTGCAAGTAAGGAAGAATTTGATTGCCCAGACTTCTGCACGATTATTTTCCTTTTGCTTCTTCCTGCAGTCTAGTTCGATAATTTTTAAACCTTACTGTACTGGGTTTATATATATATTTATATATACACACTTCTATGTATGTATGAAATATATATATATATAAAGCCATATATACTTGATGCGATAGATGTTTAAGAGATTTTCAAGGAAAACTTTTGAATACTCAGTTTAGAAGCCATTCCCTGCTTAAGAGTCAACTCCACATGTAAATACACATGAAAAAGTTGTATAAATAGGTAATCTTTACAAGAACACGTGTATCTATGTAGCTAATATGAAAATATTACATATAGGTCAGTAATTCACAAAGTATGTAGTACATGTTCTGCTAATATTCATAGAATATATTTTTAATCTATTTACTCTAACTAGGTGTTTAATGAATATTAGAAAAAAAAACCGAACCAATCAAACCTGTATTTCATGGATATCACTGATTTGACAAGGCTAAAGAAATTACCGTATTTTACTGCCTCGAAGACATCTTTTTCACATTTATCTCACAAAAACTGGGATATGTTTAAAATTAGTGTCATATCATAGTTTATCTGGTAGCAATTTTTTCTTAGTACTCCATAAAATAGTACTACTAAATAGTGTCTTAGTTTTTAGCATCTCATATTCATGAAATACAGTGTATAACTGGAAAATGTTGAGTCAATTTAAAGGAAACAAGTAATTTGTAGTTCATTTAAATTATGTGTATCAAAAACTTTTGAAGGTGATACATAAATGAAGTGTGGCAAATAGTGAAAAACAGTCTAATATTTTAAATGAAATTTTGATCACATATACAGAGTTCTGAATTTGCACTTATCTACTGTGAGCATTTTCCTGTTTTATTATTCTTCAAAAGTATTTTTAATGGCTATATAATATACATCACATTTTACTTAAATGTTTCCTTTTTAAACACTTAGATTACTTCCAGTCATATTTTTATCGGTTAAATTATGTTTTTAGCAAGCCATAAACATACCAAATTAAACTGAAAACTGCTAGCTTCTTAGTAATTTGAAAGATAAAAGCAGTACTAAAATTTCCAAAATAAGTTCTAGTTTGGAACTAGCTGTGTCTTAAGTACAGGTTATAGCCAAAGTTTGATTTTTTTAAAAAAAACTATGAAGGAACTAGATTTTTAATGTTTATCCTAATGTTTTAATGTTTAATACATCCTTGAAACATGTATTCCTTCCATGACCAAAGCTTTAAGCAAATGATAGATGAATTATATCAAGTAAAGCAGGTGATCCTCTAAAAGCTGATACTCTAAAAGACTGCTTCACCATATGGCTGAGATTACCGTTGTCTTTGTTCTCTCAGCTCTTTCCAGTCTCCATTTCACTGCTTCTTACATACTGGTTGTTGAAAATGGATTAAACTTTTCAGTTAAATCTCGTTTTAAATAAGATTGTTTCTGTTTGGAGATAATTGGTAAAAAAAAAAAAATGGTAACTTTTTTCATTAGTAGATAACTTTTGCAGTATAAAAAATTACTTTTTGGTAAAGGTAAATTATATTTTCAACTTAGTGTCATCAGCCAAGAAAACGGATTACAGTGCCTTCAAGTACATTGTGTCATGTGGTATTAGTTACACGAGGTATCCTTACCTGAAAGTAGTTGGCATTCTTTATAAAAATTGGCTCATTAAGTGATTTGAGGAAATAAAATATAACTCATGGAGGTAGGGACTTTAGCTTTGGCGTTCACTGCATTAGTTCAACATGTCAAAGTGTACCACCTATCTGGTACACTGCAGACATTTGAAAACTGTAGGTAATTAGGCAGGTAGATGGATGAACATACGACACTGATGGTCTCATTTCAGTCTGCGTGCTAAATTATGTAAATCATTGTGAGGTCCAAGGGATATTAAAATAAGGGAGAGATTTTTATAGTTAAGTAGTAGTTGAGGAAAACTTTGAGGTGATGGGACTGAGAGTTGTGGAAGATGAATCCCATTTAGATTAGAAGTATAGCATAATCAACAACACAGGTGTTAAGGATGAGCTAACACGGTAGCAAAAGAAGTTCCTCAATGGACTAGGGAACAAAATATATTGATATAATGCAGCTAGCTTATACATTAGAAACAAAAGAGAATGGATAAATTAACAGCAAAAAGACAAGTGAGGATGTTTCAGTGGCCTTTCACCATTTTTGGGTCATGGATCAGTTTGAGAATTTGGTGAACAGATTCTCCTCAAAAAATGCTCATGCACATGTGTGTATGCACATATGTGCACACACATTTGTTTATTAGCTGGAGAGATTCAAGAATTCCTTGAATCTTCTCTAGCTCTACTAAGAATTCATGATACACTTGATTACTTTCCAAGAGGACATCTGATTGTCATCAGTCTGCAAGTCAGAATGGTTCAGTATTTACTGCTTTATTTTTCCTGCATTCAAAATTTAACTCTTTTGTTATGTTTAAGTATGGAGTGCTTCACTTTTTAAATAATGATAGTACCTTGGATTTTCTCTTTAACCTTAGGAATCTCAGTATTGGAACATAGCCCAAATGTAAAAGGACCAGTGCAGTTTAAAACTACACTCTGTGAAGAACATAGAGAATATTCACAGATAGAAGGCTTATAGATTAATTTTGTCCTGGCTTCCCTCAGAATTCTTGCATTTGAACACCCAAGAGCTAGTCTCTTCCGTATGAAGATATATAATTAACAGCAGCCTTTATAGCACCAAAAAGTATTGGAGGAAAGGGGTTATTAGCCTTGAGAAAAATATTTTTATGTATTAACATTTTTTGAGCAAAGAACAAATTTCAGTAAATCACTGTATTTCAAATCCAGCCTCAGGGATAGTTTGCATAAAACAGTCTAATGAATGAAATATTTGTTGGTTTGTCCACATATTCGTGGATTTTTAACACCAGCTTTTTGTCTTCAAAGCCACTGGTAAGCATGAAAGGGAGGATTATATATCTTTATGGAACTGTCACTATGGAAACATTCAAGTATTAGAGATTATAGTACATTATTTAATACATATAGACTTGTAAGACTTTTATGCACTATTTTGGGTAAGTTGCTTTCTATTCTGAATTTTTGAGCTGAGGTTACTCCATTTTATAAATAAGGCCAGGTAACTAAATGACTGCCATATACCTGAGGTGGATGCAGAATCAATCAGGTGCCTTTTATAAAAAGTACCAAACTAAACCCCTTTCATTTACTGGGTTAATTGTGCTCCTTGTTTTGCTGTCTTCAAACTCTTCCCATTACTCACTTTACCTTTTGTCCCTTCTGTCCCTCCACAATTCTACATCCATGATCCTAAACGTATCCTAATCATTAAGCATCCTTTCATGTCTAGTCATTCTGCCAGTGCCCTTGATGCTTTTCAGTCTTAAGGACCTTGAATTACAGAATCTGTCTCCATGTTCTTTTTTAACAATATATATTCTAGATTCATTTTAAATTAAAAAAAAAAAGCTACTAGAGACCACCTCTCTGAACCTTCAGATTTTTAAAAAAATTTTATTGAGCTTCCACCATGTTATGATCTTTATAGACCCAGGACTTAGAGCAGTGAACTTAAGGTCCCAGACTTGGAACATGGTAGGAAAAACATTTTCTAAGAGTGAAAATTGCTCTAAAGAAAGTGAAATAGTAATTCATTGTAAGGAGACATTAGGGTTGAGAACCTGGTAAGGCAAAAGGAGATAATCTTGCCTTGCTCAGGGAGAAGAGCATTCCAGGTTGAATGAGATATCAAGTATAAGGACCCTGCACTGGAAACAAGCTTAGTCTTTCTGAGTTGAGCAGCAAAGCCAGGGTTAAGTGTAACAGAAGGGAATACTGGGAAAGTTAGAAGAGTCAGATCAGAAGGATAAACAAAGACAGCAGAATAAAACCTAAATTACGTTCTAAGTAACTAGAGCAATTGGAGAATTTTAAGTAGGGAAAGGTTATAGTGTAGTTTCTCGTTTACAAAAAATAAAACCTAGATTGTCTGCTGTGCAAAAACTGTGTCACGGGACAGAGGAAAATGATAAAAGTAGGGTGTTGAATTAATTGGTAGTCAGTTTAGTGATGCAAGTGGCTTCGACTATGGCAGTAGCTGTGGAGATGAAGAACTGTAGTAACTTGGGATGTATTTTGAAAGTAGTGCCAACCAGTGCTGCTGAATTAAAAAAGAGAAATCAATTACAGAATTTCAGTTGTCTGGCCTTAGCAGTAACACCACATACCAAGATTTTTAAAGAAATGGTTTAGAAGGGAAATATGGGTCTGAACCTTGTTGATAAGTTGGAAGTGCTAGTCAGACACTGAAGTAGGCTACTGAATAGTTAGAATTCTTTCAGTTACACTGGTGAGTAGTTCTCTTTTCCCTCAAGACTGTTCCACTCCTGCCTTTTTTTTTTTTTCCTACTATAGATACACTTTAGTGTTCTTTGCATGTCCCTTGGCTTATCTCTTAAAAGTGGGTCTTGTTACCATTTGGATTTTAGAACCCTTTTGCAGCCTTCCTGACAAAGAACACCTTTTTACCAACAAGTACCCGGTCTCCTCGATCCAGTAATCCCATTTCCTAAGAAAACCACGTTATGAATCCCTTTCCCTAGCCTCCATGTTAACAACCTGGTAAACTGAACTTCTTTAACCTCCAAAATATAAAATCTTTAGTTCATTAATTGGGACAATTTTTCCCCCAAAGAAATACAATACATACCCCAAAGAAATACAATACATACACATCAAAGCATGAGTAACTGGAAGCTATCTTCCAAGTGTCTTTAGTAAGGACAATTTACAAGCATACCAATTAAAAGATGAAATGAAAATTTACTTGGAAATCAGTATTTAACAGAGTTATCTTCTACATTGTTTTAGTAAACTCTCTTTGTGGCTTGTAAACAACCTTTATTGTAAATACATGTGTCAGAATAGTGGAAAACAATTTTTCAGATGAATGTATAAGGTAATATACTGGAGAATTAGCGTAACAATAGTTCTGAGTCCCTTGTTGGAGTCTGGTGGATTACCTGCCAAAGTCAGATGCAACAGATTTTCAGGGAGTTTGCTGATGGCTCAGCAGGTTAAGGATCTGGCACTGTCACTGCTGTAGCATGGGTTTGATCCGTTGCCTGGAGAACTTCTGCATGTCATGGATGTGGGGTGGGAGTGGGGGAAGAAGAAAATAGACAAACTAAAAAATACCAGACTTTTGGATGTAATTAGTACTACAGTTTCATAAACAACTATAAATTGGTACTTGCTAATAAGTAGTTAAAACTAAACGTTCTGAAACATTTTTATTTGAATTTCAGTAAATTTATTTTGTATTAGATGGGAAGCAAGATACTTCTATCTTATTAAATTTTTTGTTTTCTAAAGTAAATGAGATTTAGTTCAAAATTAGAAATACAACTAGAACTGTGCTTTTTTTTCTTTAAGGTTTAATGCATGTGCACAATAAACTTGTGGATCCACTATACAGTATGAAAGAAGGAAACTGAAGGAGTATGGATCAAAATTCTGCTTGAATGAACAGTATACTTTCATATATAGATGAATTTTCAGCTATGCAATATGATAAAACTTGGGGAATTTTTTAATATTGTCATTTTTTGAAGTCTAATATCTATATGTTAAACATTCCATATTTAGAATGTGTCCATTTTATACTAGGGTTGAGAAATAACTGGCTCTCACAATTGATCAGCTGTTTGTTACAGAAGCTACATAAAACAGCACAGAAATGAAATGTCTGCCTGTTTACAAATTTCAAGTAATTTTAAAGGTGAAGATTCTGTACAAGTACCATTCCTATGACTCCAGTTGGCGGTATTAGATTTAATTTTTTTTAACACATAAGAAGACACTCCAAGCCTTTCAGGTTATCAAGCAACTATCATTGCAAGGCTTTACTTCTGGAATGCTATCTTTATAGTTTCTCTTCATCACACACAAGCTTTCTGCACGTGGTTGCCTTAGTCATCTTCCTGCAGTAGCATCTGGACATCAAAAGTCCTGCTATATATTGTTGATACAGAAAATTTGAAGAGATGGCTGTGCCTAAAAATACAGTTTACACCCTTTTGGAAAGTTGTATAAGTGCATGTTTTTGTGCACCTTCTTCTATAGCACTTTTTTACAAATGTGCTCTTATTTTTATTTAATGATTTGGGTTCATGCACCTCATAGAAGTATTTTGGCAATTATAAGCTTTATACCTAGTAACACACTTAAGGAAATTTTTTTGAAGTAAATTTTCTGATTATTGTTAAACTTCATAAATGATTAGCTTTATTCCTTACATATAATGTCTAAAAGGATAATATGATGAAGTGTAATATAAAAGGAATTACTGTAAACTATTTTAGGTTGCCATAACAACTTGCATCATTAAATTGCAAATAAAAATATATTGTTTTCTATCTTTAACTCAAATAAAGCTTATAATAAGCAAAAGTTATCTAAATTTTATTTCCAGAAGTGAAAGTGAACACATGCATCTGAAAGATTCTAACAATTAACAGTAGCTATGAGCCTGCCTTTACTTTTTATTTGCTGTCATCATGCAATTAGAAGACAAGTTAAAAGACAATGTCTCTGCCTATCATTTTAGTTCTACTCCTTTAGGAGTAAGAAAAAATATCCCTTTTCCTCTGCATTATTTTGTTTCTTTTAAGTCCAACTAGTAGAAGCATCACTTATATACCTGCTCAACTGCCTATGTAATTGAGATGTGTTTGCAGTTACATTCCTTAAAATATTTAAATAGCAACCAAATTTTAAAAAATAATAAAAATAAGTAAAACTATTAGGGTAAAATAAACCACTTTAATTCTAGATAATTAAGTTCTAAGAGCCTTAAGTATTATAAATGGTTTTTGAATAACCAGTGAAATCAGTATCATCTGCCGGTCCTATAACTGGTAATAAAGTATTGGTTATTGCAGACTACATTAGAAGGTCACAGTGTCAGTGAAAAAGCTAAACTGTCTTGGTGCACGATTCAGCTGTTATTTCTATGCTTTAAATGTGCTAGCTGAAACAAAGTCTAAAAGATCTCCTTTCCATCACTATGGAGTCCATGTACTCTAGGTCCACACCAAAGAGCTTTCTGGCCACTGTGGCACCCTAACTCCAGAGCTAAGCTGCCCTATTAAGCAAAGAAATAAGCTTACTGAAGATATCTCCACAAGAAGCAATAAAGCATTGTAGCAGAAAAAAACCAATGTTTGAATCCTGTCAACAGTATTCAACTCAATAAATGGTGGCTATTCTAACAGCTTACATTATTTCAATGTACCCCAAAATCTGCGTAATATAAGGTCTTCTGGGGGACACACAATTTGAAATCACATTCAGGAGAGTGGCCAGGGGAGAGAACTTAAAGAGTACGCTGAAAAAAAAAAATCAAAAATATTTTTTGTACTATTACTACAAATAAAATTGTTTGCTAAAAAGTCAGAGGTTAGAGGAAAAAAATGTGTCTAAACTGTAAGCATACTAATAAGGCACAAATATTAAATGGCAGATGGATCACACTATGTGCCAGATACCAACCTGCAACTTTCTCCTGTCAATAAGGATAGAACATCTTGTCTTAAAAACTATACAAAAATGCTTATCTAGTTTCAAAAACACTGCCATTTTCCAAAATACTGTTGTCAGGAGATCTAATTCATCTATTCTACCAGAACTAGAAGAAACAGGAAAGACGGTTGACTAATTTATGTAACTAGGACTAAGCCATAGATTATTTAACCTCCATACAAAATTTTAACTAAATCCCTACTATATGAGGAGTTCCCTTCGTGGCTCAGTGCTTAACAAATCTGACTAAGAACCATGAGGTTGTGGGTTCGATCCCTGGCCTTGCTCAGTGGGTTAAGGATCCGGCGTTGCCGTGAGCTGTGGTGTAGGTTGCAGACGTGGCTCGGATCCCGCGTTGCTGTGGCTGTGGCGAAGGCCGGCGGCTACAGCTGTTAGACCCCTAGCCTGGGAACCTCCATATGCCGCGGTGCGGCTCTAGATAAAAAGGCAAAAAAGACAAAAAGAAATCCCTACTATAGAATTTATAATTATCTCATACTAAAATAACTATAACATTTATCACTGATTCTCTTACCCATAAATAGACACTGAACCTCATTCATTCCATTCAAGGTAAAGGACAAAAATCAATGGCTAAATTATTTTATGTTACTGTAATGCAATCTGCCCTCTAGTGTGTTTACTGACTGAGTAAGCAAAGCACATACTTTGAAGTAAGACAAGCATTTTCTGGCTATGTGATCTTAAGTAAGTTACTTATCTATTCTAAAGCTCAGTCTCCTCAATTATGAAATCTAGGCCATCAAATATTGTCATTAGTAGTTATTAAACCATTAATAACAGATGCTACTAATATGAAACATCACTTTGCAAAAGTGCATTTTAACCTTCAGAAATAGAGCACCTACCCCCTTTTTTTGCATAAAAAGATTTTAACCCATTTTACACACAATGACATGGAAAATTCTCACAAGCAGAGATTAAGTGTTATTATAAGCTGCATGTTACAAAAAAAATAACCAAAAGTTATTTTGTGGGTATTTCTAGACTATTTTGTTCTACTCTAATTTATATGGATATGTAAACTGTCTAGTTTCAAAGTAACATTTATAAAAGTTCTATGAAAAACTAGAGTACATGTCTAGATACCATTTATTTGACTTTAATAACAGATTCACATGTATTATCTAAATATATCCAGCTACCAACCTGATACTTAATGTGATTTTTTTTAAATATTTTATCTTAAAACTAGATAGAATCTTAAGTATGGGAGCTTTTAGTGTGAGTAAGGAATATGCTTAAAAACAAATTAAGATTGAACACTTACTATATATCATGTAGTCTTCTAAATATTTTAAACATATTTAACTTTCTCTTCAGAGCCCACGGAAGTCATAGTATAATCCTGACATTACTGTAGGGTAATTTCTAACTTGGCCAAGGTCACCTTGCCTAGTGAGTGGTGGGACAAAAATTTGAAACTAGGCAATATGACTACAGAATCTAAACTCTTAACTACTACTCTCAAAGAAAAGCCAAGAAGTTATTTAAAACTGAAAACCTTGGCATTCCCGCTGTAGTATGGTGGCTCAAGGATCCCGCCTTGCCTCAGCTTGAAAATTAATTCAATCTGAATTGATATCAATCTGAGTATCAATACAGACTTTATTAAGAACAGAGAAAGATCAAGGCTTGTGGGTGATCTTAGGCCAAATTAATGCATGGTACGACCTTGATTATGTGGCTCAGATTCAATCCCTGGCTCAGGAACTTCTGTATGTTGCAGGTGCGGCCAAAAAAAACCGCCAAAACTGAAAACCATTGAAAACTTTTACAGTAACAAAAAAATTTTAATTTTCATTCTGTTGTGTTCAATATATAAATTACTAAGAAAAATTAAAAGATACACAATTTTAAATTTATGAAACTTATTTTTCCCCACCAATTATTTATCAGATTGTGTTTTCAGAACTTTTATAAAAGCATCTTTTGGAACTTCAATGTTGCCAATTTTCCTCAGTTTTTTCTTTCCTTCTGCTTGTCTCTTCAAAAGTTTCATTTTTCGGGTAATATCACCACCATACTGAAAAATATTTTTAAGAATTGGAATTCCAAATCACTCCACAGAAAAGCAATCCTACAATTACCTAGAGACATTAATACAATTACAACTTTATAATTACTATCTATGAAGCAGACATCTGCAAAGTTACCTCCAATCCCCTTCCTAGAAGGTCCTAATTTTACTATCTTCTAAAAGAATGACAAAGGCTTTATTCTTACTTTTTTGGATGGAAATGAAGATCCTCAAGGAAACCCATTACTGTAATATGCATGTTAAGGAAAAGTTATCTCTTTACTGACTAAAGTGTTTGAAATCTTGGATTGTAAAGCTGTAGTCTAGTACAGAAACACACAGGATTGCATGTGTCAGTCCCTATGCTAAGGATTTAGAAAAGTTATTTAATTCTCATAGCAACTGAGTTAAGAATCTTTTTTTTTTTTTAATAGACAAAATAGCAGACTTGGAAAAGCAATGTAGGAGAGATGGATTTCAATTTCAGCTCCCACTGTAAGACAGCATTGTCTTCAAAATCTCTCCTTTTAAATTAAATGAATAAAATGTTATTCTGATCATAACTTTTATAAAAATGTTCTTAGATAGCTACAATAAGGAAATTTTTATAAGAGGAAAATATTTAAGAATGTGATCAAAATGAATTGCTATCATTGAAGTCAAGCTGCAATTTCCCTATTTGAAAAGAAAATGTGCAGATGAAGAAAAAGGTATTATAAAAATCAACAACAGGAGTTCCCATCGTGGCTCAGTGGTTAATGAATCCAACTAGGAATCATGAGGTTGAGGGTTCAATCCCTGGTCTCACTAGGTGGGTTAAGGATCTGGCATTGCCATGAGCTGTGGCGTAGGTTGCAGACGCAGCTCGGATCCCGCATTACTGAGGCTCTGTGGTAGGCCTGCAGCTGTAGCTCCGACTGGACCCCTAGCCTGGGAACCTCCATATGTAGTAAGTATGGCCCTAGAAGAGGCTAAAAGACAAAAAAAAAAAAAAAAAAATCAACAGAAACCAATATATTTATACCCTTTCTGATTTTAAGCTTATAAAATAAATATATTCTTACAAAGTAGAACACATGTAGATACATACGCATTTTGCCAAAACATTTTTCCTATAGGCTTTCACACTGTAAAAGAGAAAATTTTGTGTAAGTACACAACTTTGAATTATACTGTTTGAAAGTATTCATTTTCAAAAACAATGTCCCCTTTACTAAAGATACTAAGACCAGATCATACTTACGTAAAATTGCCATGAGCAAATAATTAGCTCAAATGCTCTTGTGTTTATTTTCATGTATTTGTAATAAAATAGAAAATTAATTCAATCTGAATATCAATACAGACTTTATTAAGAACAGAGAAAGATCAAGGCTTGTGGGTGATCTTAGGCCAAATTAATGCATGGTATGACCTTGATTATGTAAGGTCACTTCCAGGTCAACCTAAAAATACTACTGTCCTTACTACTTCCCAAATTACTGAAAGTTATCTCATTACTATATCAAATATGGGTCAAGAGTGACTAGGAATATAAACAAGGTATTTTACAAAACCCATTTCAGGGGAAATTAAATAATTTTAATATATTCATTCAAGCAGCTATAAACATCCATTTCTATAACGTATCTGAGCAATCTGGAGGATCAAAAATTTGAAAACAGCTCCACTTTTGTATACCATAAGAAAATACAGAAATCTCTTCTTTTTCTTTAAGGTATTCTCTACCTTAACACACTTAAGTTTGAATGATTATCCACTAACTATTTTAAATTGTGTTTTTCTGGATGTTCCCTGATTATAAATTCTACTCTGCTTAATATCTGGGTAGTCACACAACACAAAATAACTAACTAAAGCAAAATAGTATTAGGAAATGAAGTTCATTGCAAATACAGGCATTAGATTTATCCCAAGACTATTCACAACCCCAAAGCCTAACACGGTATCAGAATTCCTCTCCCAACTTTCCAATATAAAACCTGACTAGCTCTGAGCAAGTGATATCAAATGCTTAAAGTAAAAATCATAATTTAGGGTTTTGTTTTGTTTTTTTTTGCTTTTAGAAGACTATCCCTGAAACTTTTTTAGTTCCAATTCCTATTAGTTTATAATCTACTTGAAGGGATAAAACAAACCATAAAAAAACTTTACAGAAATTCCTTAACCAGGACTTCAGTGGGGTCATTCAATAAAACAAGCAGAAATGAAATTCCTCAAACTCATATACATCATATTAATAACTATCATTCAAAACTGTCATTTAAGTAATTCAAAGTAATAGTCTTCACTCAAATTAGTGGAATTAAGAGACTGATGTTTCTAAAACAGTAATAAATCTTAGGACAATGTAGAGTTAAATTTTTTTTAATATTTTTTCACTTTCCGGGTATATCATTGCTAACACCAACGAGGGAACAAAAATGAATTTCAACTCACGTTTCTCTTGCAATGATTTTACTTCCAATAGCAGCTTGAATTGCTATCTCAAACAGCTGTCTTGGAAGAGAATCCTTCAGACGTTCACATATAGCTTTGCCCACAGAGTATGCTTTGTCTCTGGAAAAAATGCAACTATTCATATATCCTAAATAAGAATATTTAAAGTAGCTTTCTGGTTGGTATGCATTATCAAAGCAAAGGTTATTAAGGAGAGGCAAATAGAACTTGTTTATCTATCATGAACACTACTTTATTGCCAAATCATATATGACCTCTGTGATTATAAAAGTAACAATCTCTTACAGAAAAATCTACAGAAACATACATTAGAGAATAAAAACCACTCCTGATGCCCTTCCTTCACCTACAGAATATTACTGTTAAACATTTTACAATATTTATGTTAAACACAAATCCTTCCTTGCAGTTGTTTTTCTGCATACATAGTGAGTGTTTTTAGTTTGGATGATAGTGTTTATGTTATACTCTATCTTCCTACTTAATAGACATTCTTATGTTATTAAGTATTACTATCAACAATATAATGATAATGGCTTAAAATGATAGATTATATGGTGCTCCACAATTTATTTTAACCAATCCACTGTTTCTTGAACATCATCTATTACAGAAGAGGGGATTTCATTTTCCATTTTTATAAAATTTTTAGATGAAAATAAAACCTTTTTGTTCTCAATTCTATATCAAAGTTTAAAAAACATTTTATTTTGTCTTACCTGATAATAAGGTAAATATTTCTTTCCATGACACTATTTTTTTGTCTATTGTAATTCTCTTCTCCTTTTAACAGCTTGGAAAGAGAAGCATGAAAAAAGAATGGAAGGAAAAACTAGTACATGGAAATTTAATTACCTCTAAGTTTTCAAAATGTAGCTGTCAAATAAAAATATGTCAAAAGTGGCTACTTTCACATTCTGTGATCAGTTTCTATTCAACTTACTTGTGTACAACAGTTACTAGCTCTTCTACAATATTTCCATTCAGCAGAATATCCATTTTTACAAGTTCTGCGGTCTGGTAGCCTGCATCTTCGTAATCAAAACTAGCAAGGAAAAATATTCAAGTGGTAGATAAACATTATATTTTTCAAGAGATTACATTTTTTTCCTTTTCAGAATATCTTTTTTCTACCTCCTCCCATACTCCCCCCAAAACATCTAACTTTCCAACAAAATATATAAGACATTTCAGATGAATGGATCTAAATGACCACAGTCAGGAACAAATGCGTCATCTTTTACATATATGAAATGAGGTACAAAGGAGAACATGCTCTACTGAGGAAGCAAAAAAAAAAAAAAAAAACTGTAAGCAAGGCTGGGAAGATGGATCACTGAATGCAAATACCATCTTCTCAATGTTCCCTCCTAGCAGCTAGCTGGTAGACTATAGTATATACTAGTGAGTCATTCTCAGATTCATGAGTTGGGTTTGTTTAGTTTCCTATTACTAGTTAAATAAATGATATGTCAGTGCTAAACAGACATTAATAAATGAGACTTCTGGATTTCATATATGGCTCTTAAGTATGAACCTTCACAAGGTTTTGAGGATGAAATGAGTTAATATATGTAAATCACCTGACACTGCCTAGTACATAAAAAGTATTAAGAACAAAGCCAGCCTAGCACATATGAGCATTTAGTAAGTGCCAGCTATTCCCTCTACCTATATAGTCAAAGCTTACAATGCTAATCAAAGCAGGCAGATTTAACTTACAAACAAATCTGTAGAGAACGAAAACTTCAATTATACTTCCATGTCTTTGTAATTATGGCCAACAATGAGAATATTCCTACTGCCTTAATTTTATTTTTTTGTCTTTTGTCTTTTTAGGACAGTACCCTCAGCATATGGAGGTTCCCTAGCTAAGGGTCGAACTGGAGCTGTAGCTTCAGCCTTTGCCACAGCCACTAGGGATCTGAGCCACATCTGTGACCTATATCACAGCTCACAGCAATGCCAGATCCCCAACCCACTGAGCGAGGCCCGGGATCAAACTTGCATCCTCATGGGTACTAGTGGGGTTGATGAGAACTCCTCCTACTGCCTTAATCTTAGAACAAACCAGTGCCTAGAGTTGCAAATGTTTGGCTTTGAAAGGTTTTCAGCAGGAAAATCACAATGTGACCTCTCTCTAAAAATAAATTACTAATTAGTACTCTCTAAAAATAAGATTACTGCCTAAATTGTTGCCAAATCCTTTTTTCAACAAACATCACTAAGCACCTACTACATAAAGGTACCATGTTAAGTACTATGCAAAATAGAGAGAGATAAGACATAGACATAGTCCCTAGGCTTTCACCTTGTTTACAGCTTTAAAATGTTCCGTGATGCCAAAATTTTAGTTTTTTAGAATATGAAAAAATATCCATGTGCATTCTTAACAATATGAATTTACCTTAATTTTGGAAGCCACAATTTTACTTTTACTTAGTTCAAAATAAACCATGTTCTATCACTAAATGTGAAATATATTTAAGTTTCCAGCTTAAAAGATTTTAAGACCACTTAAGTCAGAAAGTGGTACCCAAATGCAAACTAGAATACAAAATTTTGTTAAAAGTGTTTATAACACTAGTAATTATCTTTAAATTATAGTGATTGTTTAACAACATGCTGCCTCAATTCATTTTATTTTAAATTACAATGCTACTTATTTGCTCAAGGTCTTGTCTGAAAGAAGACAAAAAAAATTGAGTGACATACCAGGAAAAATATAAATTCTTAATACAAACAAACATAAAGAAGATGCCTTTGTATCATGAGTTATGCTGACTCTCTTCACTGAAAAACTCATTCTATAAAGTAAACTTCTAGGTCAGTATGGCATGTTCTTCAAAAACCTGGATTTTTCTCTGAATGTTAACTTTAAATGTCCATGCACTTTCATGTGTGCATGTGTTTTACAGATGTGAACATTCATTCTTCCCTCAACTTACCACCATTATGTTTTATATTTCATACTCTAATATATGCTAACCAGTAATGTTACGATTTTAGGATATTAAGGGCATCTAGAGATACCTGCCTTAACAAAAAAATTTCAAATTGTCATACACAGAGTCCTTTGTTAATTAATATTAACTCTCCCTTCAGTTTTTTTACACTATTGCTCCATGTACTCCTATGGGATAAAATAATGGTTTTCATGGTGCAGACCACTTATTCCTAGGAAGAACGTGTTATTGAAGTGTTCTTAAACACCAGGGCATACCTAGCATTTTTTACAGACTAAATATGTACATCTATTTTCCTAATGTACACAGATGCTCGCAGGATTATGTAACATACAAATACCTTTTTTTTTAGGGGGGAGGGGGCGCACCCACGGCATATGGAGGTTCCCAGGCTAGGGGTCGAATCAGAGCTGTGGCTGCCAGCCTACACCACAGCCAGAGCAACATGAGATCTGAGCTGCGTCTGTGACCTCCACCACAGGTCATGGTAACACCGGATCTTTAACCTACTGAGCAAGGCCAGGGATCGAACCCGCAACCTCATGGTTCCTAGTCAGATTCGTTTCCTCTGTGCCACGATGGGAACTCCCACAAATACATTTTAAAAGTGCCACTGAGTCATAGGAGTCACTCAATAACTTTTTCAAATTATGCATAATTTTTACTCAACACATAGGAGCATAACTCTTCCCATGAAAAGAGCACTAAAATTGTTGTCATTACAGAGTAAATAGTTTGACAAATCAAAGGAATTCCTTCTTTCATTAACCAAATTACTCTGTTAACATTATTATGGCTGCTCCAATCTTTTCTAACCTTACAGTGTGATTCTTTACCGTCTTTAGGAGCACTGAGGTTAAAGAAGTGGTGTATTAGTATATTCTTGCTAGTCAGTACTTCAAAAAAACTGTTCAGGTATCTGAGTTTCCCCAACGAATTTATACCTAGCATATCCAGAAGACAGGGATTTCAAAGAATCATAAAAATCTACCACGATTTCATTCAAAGGGAAGAGATATTTAAGCATCACTCTGTTTTGATCAATATACATCATGTTCTTCTGAACTGCTCTTCTGGTCTGAAAAGGGAAGAAAGAAATGTATTTAATGACAACCTATTCAAATAATGGCTTATTTAAGGAATACAGACAGAAGTCAATCTTCAACTTAAGAATTTCCTTACAAATCCTAATAAAGAGTGGCCAAAATGAAGGAATACTTAATAGTCTAGTAAAAACTTCTGACCAGTACTTATAATACAGGGAGAACCATTTTGTATTTCAATGACAATATACTTGTTACCAAAGTTCTAATCCTTGGTCTTCAACAATTTTGTCTTTTTTTTTTTTTTTTTTTGTCTTTTTGCCTTTATGTAGAGCCAGACCCACGGCATATGGAGGTTCCCAGGCTAGGGGTCTAACAGGAGCTGTAGCTGCCGGCCTACGCCACAGCCACAGAAACATGAGATCCGAGCCGCGTCTGCAACCTACACCACAGCTCACGGCAACGCCGGATCCTTAACCCACTGAGCAAGGCCAGGGATCGAACCCACAACCTCATGGTTCTTTGTCGGATTCGTTAACCACTGAGCCACAAAGGAAACTCCAACAATTTTGTCTTTTTTAGTTACAGAGTTTTTCATAAATCAAATTAGCTACAGATAAAATCAAAGTTCTAATTTCTTATTTTACAAATAAAAAATTTAGGTCCAAATAAACTAAGTGACTAAAGTTAAATTTTTTCATGTAACAACAGAATTAAAATTCAAATCTACTAGTCATCATTTGAATCATTTCAGAGTTCTTTCCAGTATATGTCAGAATATCTCAAATATGTACTTTCTGAGGAATATGATTATATCAAATTTATGGATTGAATCAATTCTTACAGTGTTGCAAGAACTAAAGCAAAATGGGGAATACCTTCCAACGAAAGGTCTCTAATATATTATAACTATCTTTCAAATGATACTCAATTTCAAATACTCAAAAAGGCTAAGGGAAATTATACTTTTAGCTACTCAGGAATTCTTTCCTTTAGGCTAAAATATCAATTCAATAAACTAACAAAGATGATCAAAAACTTTGGTTTTATCTTAAAAATCAAAATAATTTCATTATGTGTGTTTATATATACAAGGATAGACCTCCATGAAAATTTCTTTATATTCAATGTGCTCTATAGAAAGAAACTGTTCAAAATCCGAGCTGGGTACCACTGTTTGAGAAGACTAAAATTTGCTTTTGCCATTAACTTCTCTTACATTTATACCTGGCAAAGCGTTATTATTTTTCCAGTATATTCATCTGGAGTGATAATGGTGCCCAAAACAACTGGCTCCAAATATTCTGCTACTTTTGACTTATCGGGAAATTGTGCAGGGTTGATGATTGTAATTTCCTTTTCTCCGTATTCCTAAAAATAAGAAAAATCACCGATTACTAAAAAGACATCTTAACAATTACCATGCTTTAATATTTACTGTTACTTATAGTGTATGTTAGAATTTATTGTTACTGAATGTGTTGGAATTAATGAAAACAAAAGAATTCCTAAAGGTGAGAGTATTATCCCAACACACTTTAAAAAAAAAACAAAAAAAACCCTCTCCAATTGTAATAATTTAATAACAGTTATTAATATATTCTGTTTATTGGCATTTACTAAATGCATTTCATATAAGAATACATTTTAATCTACCCCTCATAATGCACTGTGAGTAGTTTCCTAAGTTAATTTTGTTGGGAAATATTTACAGATGCCACAGTAAATATATGTTTAAAATGATCAGATTGCCACTTAGATGGAATATAAGCTACTATTAAGAGCCATGTAGGAATGCTTCAATTTTCATAAGATAAATTACAGCCAAAATTATATAGTTACTCTTTCTGAATTTAGAATAGTATTTTCAGAACTAATTCTACTTTTACCCTCAGTCAAAGACTAGTACTGATAATGTGGAGATTTTATCAGGTTAAGAAAAATACTGCATGATTTAGTTCTCAAATTCTCCATCATAAAGTAATTCAACTTTTATTACTACTAATTAAGAAATATTTAGTTTTAATAGCTAGTTAGCTACTGGTGTACTAAAATGTTTCTCTTGTATTTTCACACACACACACACATTTAGTTTTCCCTTTTATGATGGCTCACAACAGTTACCTTTATCAATTTTGCTGATGAAAGAACAGCTTTATATGGAACAGTAGGGGTTGTCAAAATAACAGAAGCATTATATTCTTGCTCCAGTCGCTGGTTGAAAACCTCCATATGCAAAAGTCCAAGAAATCCTAACCTGGGGGAGAAAAAGCCAGACTCCAAAATGTTTATGTTCCATGGGCTCTATTTTCTTTGACAAATATATTGTTAATTTCAGGGGAAGGGGCAGAAATGAAGAGAGTCAGTCAATTCACATCATAATTAAGCTAGCATAGTTTCATTAAATAAGATTAAATCTTCCACTGGGATTATTTAAAATAGCTATAAAACTTACCCAAAAAATATGAATCCACAGTGAGAAATAGGCAGACACTCTTTCAGTTCACTTTACAATAATATGAACTTATCTTGAGAAATGTTGAAGAGCAATAAACCATTTATCTTGAGAAATGTTTAAGAGCAATAAACCATTCAATAAAACATTTAAACTTTACTTTGCAATAAAAATGTAACCCTACAACATAAATGAATCTTACCTCCAGCCAGCGCCTAGGGCAAGGCTACTATCTCGATGAACTGTCACACTGGAATCATTTAGAGTCAGTTTTTCTACAGCACTCTTCAGATTATTATATTCAGATTGGTCTATAGGGTACACTCCTGGGGACACAACGGTTTCTAATTATCACATGTGAAAAGCTGCCTAGAAAACCTAATATATACTGCTGCCAAGTTCAAAACTAACCACCTAAGTTTTATTTTCTGTATTTCACCAATTAAAATATTGGTTTGCTAAGAAAACTATGAATATTAAGTTAAATTGGCTCTGAAATATTTTGCAAGTTTCAAACACTTCTGAATTTATCATTGGATTCATACTCAAAGTGATTTTTGCTTTTGCAAAGAATATGTGTGTGGGGGGGAACACCATGGGAATTAGGCCTATCAGGAAAATACACAGTGTTTATTTTAGGAAACAGAAGTGCAAGCCATCCCACAACCACAAATGAAACTCAATTAGCAGAGAAAAAAACAGGAGTAAAAATAAATAAAAACTACTGATTCATCAGATTCTCTTGCACCTCAACCCCAAGTCCTCACCTCTTAAACCCTTTAAAATCCAAATGACTGACTTTGTCTTAATAAGGGCAGGGAGAGTTAAACAAAATTATGAATTTTGTTTGAGAAAACAAGGATGGATACCCAGCACGGAGTAAACTGATGACCTTTAATCAAGTGTACCTTTTTTCAAATGTCTGTAATATTACACACAAGTAAAAGGTTCTGAAGTTATGCACGTGTGAGGAGACATTATCCTCTGCCATGTCTACACCGGCACAATACAGTATTAAAGACAGGCCCGCTACAGAGAAGGCATTCAGTAAATGCCACTGATAATAAGCAACAGATCACCCTAATTAGAAAAGTATTTCAAATATAACGACCTACTCTCTAATGAAACAAGAAGGAAATACGTATTATTGTGCACTTTCATATATCAGAGAACTTGTTTCTCAAGAGGTTACTTCTTAAGAAGTCCTGACAAATTTGGGACAAGATCTCCCACATAGAGTTTCATCATATATATGCAATCAACCAATATGTAAATAGCATACACACACACAATTAAAAACAGAGTAGCTATTATTTAAACAGGAATTAGCTGTTATTTAAAGTATTTCTAATAATTTTTATTTCAATTTATAGAATAAATTGGCCTTTATCCTTTGAATATCTGAGCTTCTCACCTGCAAATACCATTGGCTTCGCTGATTTAAACCCAGGCAAGGGTTCCACTGGTTGTTTATGTAAATATAATGTATCTCCTATTTGTGCTTCAGTGACATCTTTCATCCCAGCAATCAGATAGCCCACCTGTCCTGCATATCTAAATAAAATTATTATATGGAAATATTTACTGTTTTAATGTTTTAAGCGCATATGCATAATTAGCTCTACTTTTCCAGGAAATGATCACTTTCCAAACAAAACCTCATCAAACTGAAACTAAGTGCTACATATCAATTCTTAACATTAAGGAATGTCAGCAAAAGAGCATCCCATGCCTTACAATTTAGAACCTTTGCAACCAACAAGCCTAGGGCCCTTCTTCATGACCCTGCCCCACCTCTACATACTAAACACTAGCTTCTAAAATATTACGTAAACATAGTGACACTGGTAAGTGCAGAAACATAAATCACTTCTTGCAATGTTTCTTAGTGTTAGAACTGTCCTTTAAAAAAAGACAAAAAAAACAGTATTTTTAACCAAACAAAAAAATGTAAATGTCAACAAATGTGATTATCTATTTGATGTGCTTCTTGCAAGAAAAGGGCAAATTCCAAGATTTCAGAGTTTCATCTCAGTTTTTTTTTAAAGCAAATTTCCTACAAGATAAACTAATTTCCATTTAGGATGATGTACAAAAATCTTTACTAAAGATGCAGTAATGCTCAATACACATGCAACAGATATAGACAGACTGTCTAGTACAAAGAATTATTGCCATTATCTAGTAATAATTTTTAAGAGAACATTATAAAAAAAATGAATCACAATGCTGTATACTTGAAACTAACGTATTACTATAAATTGCCTATACTTAAGTAAGAATACAAACTTTAGAAATATCTGAGTAAAAATTAAAATAGTGTTTATGACTTTTAATTAAATAAAAAGATGATAAAATAGTGCTAGTTTTAGACATGCAACATTCAACTACCAAGTGTGACCTATATAATCACCTGGTTCAATATCTTAAATTTGACAAATAAGAAAACAAAAACTATGTGCCCAGCGAAATCTATTCTTCAGTGTCTGGAGTACTGATGCAATAGGCACTCAAAATATACTTGTTTTATAAGTGAACTTAGAACTCAGATTTATAATGTACACTATCTTGCTAACCCCACATGCCATAAATTCTAATCAGTTTCACCACGAATTAATTCCACACTAAGGAAAACAATTACCAAATTTCACTACTTTTGTGTTAAAAAATTCTAATTACAAAAAAACTAAATGTCAAAAATTGATACCCAGTATGGATATGGATATGGATGAGGGAACTACCTCTTTCACTGCTTCATCAAATACATCAGTGTTGGACCCAGTCTGCACCAGGACATAAAATCAGTTACGGCTAGTCAAAAAGAATTAAAACAAGAAAAAAAAAATCAAATTCCTACTGTCCCTCCCAAGGATACTTTTGAAAGAGTATTCACTATGTAGTGGTGTTACATAATCAGGCTTGTTTTTCCCCAAGTTAACATACTGGGATCATTCTAAGCATACTAAGTGAAGAAAGGCAGAGACAGAAACACATACAAGGGTTTTTTAGTTACTAATGCAGATTACTTACAGTTTATGAGTTGGCTGCTCATTAGGATTCAAAACTCCCACTTCATTAACTTCATATGTCTTTTGAGTATGCGCAGATACAATTTTATCTCCTTTGGAAACCACTCCATCAAATAATGCCACATTGGCTATCACACCCCTGTACTGGTCATAGGTGGAGTCAAATACCAAAGCCCTCAGGGAATTTTTACGATGTGCTTTAGGACTATTAAAAATAGGAATAAATACACACTTAATAAATTGAAATTGTAATAAAATGCTTATTTTTAGCTCAATTTTATGCTTAATTGGTAACTGAGAACCAAAATAAAAGGATCTTTCTAGAAAGTATAATGTCTATATTTATATTAACTTTAATTCAACCTCAAGTTTTAAATACATTTTAAGTGACCATTTTTAAATTACTTATGAAATTAATAGAACACATTTGTTCAGCATTAAAATAGAAAACAATAATTACCAATGTATGCAAGTCTATTACTGCAACTGATAAGATATCCATATCATCCTTAGTTTTTAAAAAATTTTTCTATACTGCATTTGCCTTCTATATATTACTAAAAATAAATTAAAAATTTACTCTCACTGACCACACAGAGTGCATCTACCATAGCTACTAAGCTAAAAGAACAGATCAAACTGACAGGCTCTGTACTGTTAGAGATAAATGAATAGTTTATTATAAAAAGAGCAAAATACATACGGAGGTATTCTTTTGATGACCGCATGAAGAACACTTTCAACATTCGTTCCAAGTTTAGCAGAAATCTAAAAATATGTATGTAAAACAAATAACAGTTAAGACTTTACTTTTCTATCCTTGTGACTTAGCTTTATGATTAGAAAAAAGAAGGAATTCTAAGTTATCAATTTGCTTGAAGAACATGTAAAAGGAGTCATAAATCATATAATATATCCACATATGCCCTTCCAATACAGTTAGATGATTCTCTGGTTCTTGGGTTAAATTACAAGAGATTCTGATTATGGTACTGAAAGAGCAGTGGACTAAAAGTTCAGAAAATCTGAGTTATAATCATGACTCTATATGTATTACATAACTTCCACCATATATATTTCTTTAAACTTCAAATTTCATCTGATAAATGAAGTGTTCGTATTTTACCTAAAACCTCAAGGTTATTGTGTGAATAAACAATATATGTGGATGGCACATAGGTAACTCTAGGGCATATTATTACTATTGCTCTCACATTGAAAAGGCAGGCCAAGAGACTCAAAACACAGGTGCATCTGACTGACTTGTCATTACCCATTTCTGGACTATCTATGCAATCTTGACTTCAAATCTAATTCCCTGAATACTTCCTCTTACCCTTCAAAATCCCTCTATATCAGTTTCTCAACTAGGCACTAAGGACATTTTGGGCTGGATAATTCTTTCTTTTGAAGGCTGTTTTGTGTACTGTAAGATGCTTAACAGCATCCATGGATTCTCATCTACCCACAAGATGCCAATAGTACCCATCACCCACTGTGATAACAAAAAAGACCTTCAGACATTGCCAAATGCACCCTGAGGGGCAAAACTACTCCCTAATAAGAAACCACTGCTTTAGACTCTAGTACATTCTTTGCAACAACCTTTTAAGATCACAACCTCTAATCCATTGAATGGAGTACTTTTTTTCATTATCCATTAGCTCCCTAGCTCTTTTCCAGGCAGAGACTCCAAGGTTCCACTATTTAAAATCACTTTGTTCAACTACTTCTTAGCCTCACAAGCATTACAAATATATGTGTGTTTTTGTGTGTATATATCATGGGCATTATATATATCATACCATATATATAGATATGCCATAAGCAGTTGGTAAAACCTCAACTGTGACTGCATTCAACTATGTGCCTTTTCTATGCTTATAATCAGAGCAGCTTAATGTTACTACAGAGAAGTCAGGTAAATAGTCTCATTTGTTTTTATGAATTCACAACTACAGACCTAACACTTTCTGGCAGCCCCAAGACACATCCCTTACTAAATTCACATTACCACTCATTAAGATAATTCACACTATCTTCATTTTCAATCTACATACGTTCCCCTCTGCCCAATTCACTCTCAGTTGATGACTTGCCCTCTTATTTAAGGAAACAGAAAACATCAGAAACTCTTTGATACAAGTATACAAATCCATCTGTACCTGTATCCTCAAACTCTTTGCCTTCTCCCTTGTTACAATCTCTATTCCCATCTCTGAAAACGCAACCTTTGCACTCTTCTCTCTGAATTCTACTCTTTAATCCTCCTCAGCTTCTACAACACCATGCAAATTGACAATAATGTAGTCTGGCTTCTACCATCATTTTTCTACCACAGTTCTCCCTAGGAAATGGATCCATTTCCATGGTCTCAATACTACATGCTAATGACTCCTAAATATCTCCAACACAAGCCTCTCAACAAATGCCAGAATTGTAGATTTATGCAATATTTCTAACTGGATGTCTTACAGACATTTCAAACCCACTGTATCCAAAACAGAGCTTTTTATTTTCCCACAGTACCTGTTCCTCCCCAAGTCCTCTCCATATTAATAAATACCAGTATTCAACCAGTTGCTCAAACCCAAAGCCTCCTTGAGTCTTTATTTCACTTCTTACGTATAACACACCAGGAAAATCCACTGTATTCACAAAATACACATCAAATTTGCCTACTTCTCCAACATCAGCACCACATACTTAGCCACCATTTTGTACCTGAGCTACTACTACTACAAGCTGGTTTCACCATATCTCTCCTTACCCTTTTCTAATCTATTCTCTATAAGGCAACCTGAATGATCAATTTATTTTCCTCTCTTGCTTTAACATTCTTTCATTATCTTAAAACAATTTTCAAACTCTTTAGCACAGCAGGAGTCCCAGAATAACTTGATTCTTGCCTACCCCTACACAAAGCCATCTCATTCATCCAACTTGCCTCTTTTCTGTTCCTTAAATATAACAAGCCTTGACAAAGACGCCAAGCCTTTAGACTTGTTCTTCCTCCTTTCAGAAAAGCATTTCTCCTAGCTCTTCATTTCTTCAAGTCTCAGTTCATCAGAGAAAAATTCCCTAAATTATTATGCATCATAGCTCTTCTCTATGAAAAAACGGTTTTTTCATTGTTAAGTATGGCAGTTCCACATGGAACAATACACTCTGCCAAATGAATTTCCTTGACAACACCTACCTCATTCAATAATTACTATTCTTACTTCTCTCTTACCTATTTAATGACCGCCTCCCCAAGTAGAATATAAACAAAATGAGACAGAGGTCTTACCTATACTGTTCATTGCTGTGCCCCTAGCTGGCACACACCAAGTAAGTATATGAAAGAATTTTGCAAAGATTTATTAAAATCTGAACAGTCAATTACACTTTAATATAACATAATAAAAGTCACGATACCATAATTCCAGGACTGCCTTACAACGAGGTCCTCTTCATAATAAAAACCATTAATTCTATGTGTATATACATATACAAAAAACGCCTTTTCTAGTTATTACCAAGTTGTATATTATCATCCAATGTAATAAGATTAAACAAACAAAAAATCCCACTTCATCAGTTGAAACTTGCTTTTTCAAAAATCAAACAAGATTGAAAGTGGAAGGTAAACATTATATCATTGCACTGACATACTACACAAGCATGTAGCATGGCACAGTTGGGCTATGGCTATTTAACACAAAGCATCATCTGAAAGGTACGTTTAAAAATTCAAATTTAAAATAGTATCACCTCTGATATAAATAAAATCTATTTCTAAGAACGATATGTACAAATGCCTTGATATTAGTCTGACCCCACCCTTAAAAGAGAGCATTTCCAAGGACGCAAAATGGTATATGATATACAAGAAATAACACTGTAAAGAGTTGCAGAAGGCCTACATTTCAGTCCTGGCACACAAGCTAACTAGACCTACAATCTTAAGAAAGTGATAAAATCTTTGAACCTATTTTTTTCCAACAGTATCAAAGGGGTAATTCCTATTTGTCCTAACCAAGAACTTTTGGCAAAGATCAAATGAAGTATCAGTAAAAAGAACTTTGTAAAAATATAATAATGATGAGCTATCAAATACTACGAAATTTTACTTAGGTCGATTACCTGAGATTTTTGAAAGTATAACCAAGTCTTCCAAAAAAAATATTTTACCTTAATACACTCATCACTTGGAATATCAAACACCTTTTCAATTTGTTTTTCAACCCTTTCAGGATCAGCATTCTTCAGATCTATCTTAAAAAAAAAAATTCATTATGTCTCAATATAGTGAATGTAAGATGTATTACATATTAATAGTATTTGGAAAAATTAAAAGATACCTACTTTTAACCAAACTGACCCCTTTATGATCTTATTTTCAAAAGCATTAAAACAAAAATAATCTAGAAAAAGGCAATACAATTTTAAGAAGCATGGCAACTGAAAATAGAGGGCATATATAAAAGAGCAAGCAAGAAATTTAGGTGGTTAGCTACTCAAGGCAGAAGAATTCGAAAACAATTACCATCATGTAAATTGATTTTATGTTAGATATAACTCATAACTGTCCTATATATAAGCAACCTTGCTTCTTTTAAGCAATTCAAATATCAAAAAATAAAACTGAATGCTTTGCAGATTTTTAAGATTCTTAATTTATTAATTTTAAAATATAAGTATTAAGGTTTCTCAACAGTGCTCAGTTTAGCAATTAACTGTTAAGTGTCCTAGGTTTCAATGTTTCCTCCTAGTTCATAAACTCTTTTTCCTTTCCTTTGCATAGTTCAGGCTAACAGACAGTCTGACTACTCTGAATGTCCCTTTCCTACCTCAACGACTCCATGCAATTCAGGGAGACTATCTTCTCAACTACATGCCAGGGAACAGGAGTTTGAGTTACAATTTTATCATGTGAAATTCAAAGAAATAAATCACACCAATATAGAACTGACCCTCGAATAACAGGAATTTCAACTGCATGGGTCCTCTTATCTGAAGATTTTTTGCAATAAACATATAAAAATGCACTTGTAGAACACTATGTGCAAGACTTGTATTCAGGTGGATCGCCTACCCCTATACAGGTATGAGGGATATTTAACATAAAATTAATAACGTGTTAGTTTCCTTACTGTTATACAGCTTTCAAAGAATTAGAGTACCACAGAGTATGTCTCTTTCTCGTATTTAGAGAAACTACACATCAGCTTATAATCACAGAAAAGAATTCTTTTTAATATAACAATGTTTCCAATACTATGAATATGACCATAATACTGTATGCCATAAAGAATTTATAACTATTCATTAGTAGTATATGCTAGGTTGCCATAAAGCAATCGCATAGATCACAGTATGCTATAAAAACAATTACATGTATAGGGAGTTCTCTGACAGTTGGGGCTCCTGCGTTCTCACCGCTGTGGCTCTGGTTGCTGCTGTGCAGCATAGGTTCAATCCCTGGCCCAGGAATTCCCACATACTTCACATATGGCAAAAATGAAAAAAATATATTAAAAAAAAAAAAAAACCCCAAGCGAGAACCTGAAATAAACATTGCAATCCTCATTTAAAAAAACACATATATATATAGTTTGCTTGCTTTTTAGGGCTTTTTGCTTATATATATAGTTTGTTTGCTTTTTAGGGCCACACCTGTGGCATATGGAAACTCCCAGGCTAAGGGCTGAGCTAATGACGTTGGCCTACTTCACAGCCATAGCAATGCAGGATTTGAGCTGCATCTGCGACCTATACCACAGCTCACAGCAACGCCGAATCCCAACCCACTGAGCGAGGCCAGGAATTGAACACGCATCCTCATGGATATTAGTCAGATTCGCTTCTGCTGTGCCACAATGAGAACTCCCCAGCAATCATATTTTTGCTTTGTTGTTATCAATACACAAATTGTTATACCTGTAAATAAATATGAACTTCTTTTTCATATTATCTTTTTATTTCTGATGTCTGGTATCAGTAATACATACAACATCTACAGTGTTTTGTATCACAAAAGGCAATATTGATAGAGGTATTAAGAGACTATTTACCTTATAAACAAAGGATGTAAACTTAGGATATTGATAGAGTACTATAAGTGTATTTTCTACTCCTTATGATTTTCTTAGTATTTTCTCTAGCTTACTTTATTGTAAGAATAAAGTATACAATACATATAACATACAACTTTTGTGTTAATAAACTTTCAACTATTGGTAAGGCTTCAGTCAAACAGTAGACCATTAGTAGTTAAGTTTGTGGCGAGTCAAGTTATACGAAGATTTTGACGGCATGGGGAGTTGGCACCCTTAACCTCCATGATGTTCAAGTGTCAACTCCACTTAATAAATAAAGATTCCTCATATAAAAAATAATACAAGTGATATTCAAACAGAAGATTTACTTTTAGAAAGTAAATAAAGAGCACTCTTGTGCTAACAAATTACCTTGTTTATAACTGGAATTACTGATAGCTGCGCTTCAAAGGCAAGAAAGAAATTTGCTACAGTTTGGGCTTGGATACCCTGGAAATAAATACCAAAAAACAAGACACTAAGATGACTGTTCTCAATCTATTACAAAAGTTGTAATTCAAGATCATTCCACACATCTTCATCAAAAGCAATGTATAAGGCAAACTATGGTATCTATATACTTCCAATCATCTAGCTCATTCCCTGTGAAAATTCCTTTCAGTTCTGGAAACATTTTTCAGTGGGCACTGTGTTAGGCTTTGGAGGCAAAGCATTAAAACTGGGATCCTCCAGGACCTCTTAGTCTACTAAACAACAAAGTCATGAGATGCACTTTAAAAAGCCCATACTGAATATGTAGAGACAAACTTTGTTGACAGGACTACGGAAGGTTTAAGGAAAGAACTAAACTTAGGGTTTTGAATGAAGAATTTGTGAGAAACTGAAATATATCAAAAGCTTACTTTAAATAGTAGATTCAGCTCTAATAATTCTCATTTCAATGTGTTTTTATGGCTATGTTTATATCAAAGAACTTGGTAATGTTACTGACATGCTTCTTTAAACCTAACATTTCCCAATTACTACTTAAAAATTTCCAAAATAACCTCAAAAATAAAAATTTATTTTCAAGTTTTGTTAAAAATTGAAACCTCAGATTAAGAACTGCTTAAAATTGAGTTTTTTTGGTAGGATGTATATATAATATGACACTTCAAAAATCTCTTTAACAATTCCTCTGATCAGCTTAAAATTTTTAAAGGATGAATCAGTCAATTTCACAGACCGCTTTAGTGTAATAAAACTTCAAATTAACAGGACCAAAACACATAATTTTGGCTAAGCAATAAAATAAATCTTATTTTCTTCAAACACAAAAATTCTATTTCCAAAATACATTTTAAGGAAAAGCTTGAAACAACCAAATAGCATATCACATCATATAAAATTAAAAGCACCTACCTCATTTGCATCAACCACAAGTAAAACACCCTGGCAAGCAGAGAGTGACCTGGATACTTCATAACTAAAATCAACATGGCCCTGAGAAACAAAAAATATTAATAGCTCTAAATGTTAGAGTTTAAATGTTTCTTAGGGGGAGACATTATGGCACATCTATTGACTCCACTTCATAAAAAGTAAGTATTTTAGCTTTTGCTTGTGAAACAATTTACACTAACATAGAAACATTGAGAAAACAAAAAAGCAAAGTGAGATGTTTAATGTTCAGTTCAAAAACTGAACAAAGGATTTGTCTGTAGTATTAATACAATGCTGACTTTAACAAAAACTGCTACTCAATTTACCGGTGTATCGATGAGATTTAAAAGGTATTGCCTTCCTTCACAATTATAGAAGAGAGATGCTGTCTGTGCTTTAACAGTGATTCCTCTTTCTCGTTCCACTTGCAATTTATCAAGAACTTGTTTATTATTTTTCGTTTTATCAATTGCCCCTATAAATAGAAACGTTTATTGATATTTTTATGAGCTTTTACAGAGAGATAATACTGTACATAAAATTAAAACCAAAACTTCAAAAAGCATGGTAAAAGCAAGTATCAATTATTCACCATAATTAACTAAGTATATAACATAAAGCGAAAATACCTGTTAGTTCCAGGAGTCTGTCAGCTAAAGTACTTTTGCCATGATCCACATGTGCAATGATACTAAAATTTCTAGTGTTTTCAACAGGGAATCTAGACATATCAATTTTTTCCTAGAAAGGGGAGATAAATACCATATTTATAAGTATAAACTGTGCACAATATGAAACAAGTATACTAAATCAAAGAACATTCTTTTCATCTTCTTTGAATGACTTCATTTATAGCATTTATATTGTTTATATTCTTCTGACAATAGAGATGTATGGCCAAACTCATATTGCAAGCAATGAATTACAATAGGACCCATCAAATACATCAGTTTCACTGTCAGAGGTGACCAGAGGGCTAAATAAAAGTCCATTACAATAGTTCCACAACTTTGAGGGCCAATGAGGAACTGAATGGAGAATGAATGGAGAATTCAAGATACCTAGAACTCCTGAACAGCTTTAGAGAGCTTAGTCTAACAAAACCTCTTGAAACAAAAGCTACAGAAAAGCTAGGGGAAAAAAAAAAGGAAATTCTTTGTCCCCATCACACATTTAATCACCAGAGTCAGATCAACTTAAAAATCTGTGCTCCTAATAAAACCTTCAAAGATTTTATTTAGGTACAATTTTGTTACTTGACAACTTTTCCAGAGAGAAAAAACAATGATCACATCAGAAAAAAAAAGTTCTTATTTACCACTTAAATTTTTACAATATTTAAAAATGTTAACTCCTAATTTTTAGTTGCACACATCTTTACTGTTTTAGTGAAACTGCAAATTGTTAAAAATCAATGAAATATGTCATTTTTTTACTAAAAACATTCCACTTTTTCCAAATATACCTCATAATCGGTAAAAAAAAAAGCAAAATTACAATGAAACACACCATTCTCGTGAGCTTACCTTTCCTTTTTTTTATAAGTGCTCCAGTACAAGACAGACAATAAAGTTGCAACTAAATCTGAAAAAAATTCTGCAAAAAACTAAACCTGATTTGTTTGTTCTGTGGATTTTCCGCCACCATTCAATTCAAAAGATATACAGTACTGCACTATTTTTAAGAACTTGGAATTACAATATAATTCCATTTTACATTCCGCAGGCATTTTTTAAATGGATAAAACTGGGAGTTCCCGTTGCAGTGCAGTGGAAACAAATCTGACTAGTAACCATGAGGATGTGGGTTGGATCCCTGGTCTAGGTCAATGGGTCAAGGATCTGGTGTTGCCATGAGCTGTGGTGTGGGTCACAGATGCCACTTGGATCTGGTGTTGCTGTGGTTATGGCACAGGCAGGCATCTGTAGCCCCGATTTGACCCCTAGCCTGGGAACTTCCATATGCCAGATGTGCAGCACTAAAAAAAAAAAAAAGGTAAAACTGATTAATTATAATCTTTTTTTCTCCTAGTTACTCATAACCTGCATTCAGTTGCTTCACTTTAATGCCTGAATTATCTCTTCATAGTTATCAAATAGTACAGTTTTTTTTTTTTTAATTTACTTATTTTTTGGCCTCTACCACTCACATGTGGAAGTCCTGGGGCCAAGGACCCAACCCACGCCATAGCAGTGACAACACCAGAGCCTTAATCTGCTGAGCCACCAGGGAACTCCAATAGCACAGGTTTCAGAGTCAATGAACGCCCACCTTCCTCAACCACAGAACAGTCAGACATAAACAAGTCTACTTTGAGGTAAAATGAAATAATGAAACAAACAATCTAAGGCACACTCAGCACTTCTTATATTTTTGATATCGGACTAAAAATTCTTTTTTTTTTTTTCCTTCTTGGCCATCTTGCAGCATATGGAGTTCCCTGGCCAGGGATCAGATCCCAGCCTCAGTTGGTGCCAGATCCTTAACCCAGTGTGCCCTGCCGGGGAACTGAACCTGTGTCCCAGCACTACAAACACCTCCCATGCTGTTTTGCCACATTGGAACTCCTAAAAATTCTATTCCTTAAGTCATGCACTCTTTCACAGCCATTGGAGATTTTAGTAGCATCTCATTTTTTTTTTTTTTTTTTTCTTTTTAGGGCCACACCTGCAGCATATGGAAATTCCTAGGCCCTGGCCTACACCACAGCCACAGCAAAGTCGGATTCTTAGCAGGGTCAGGAATGGAACATGCATTCCCAAGGATACTAGTCAGGCTGGTTACCGCTGAGCCAGGACTGAGCCAGGACGGGACCTCCATCAGCATCTCATTTCACAAATAAAGAAACAGGAGTTCCCCTTGCGGTGCAACGTAAAGGATCCGACTAGGAACCCTGAGGCTGTAGGTTCAATCCCTGGCCTCGCTCAGTGCCTTAAGGATCTGGCCTTTCCGTGTTGTAGGTCACAGACGCCGCTCGGGACCCTACGTTGGCGTGGCTGTGGTGTGGACCAGAGGCTACAGCTCCGATTTGACCCCTAGCCTGCGAACCTCCATTTGCTGTGGAAATGTAGCCCTAAAAAACAAAAAATAAATAAATAAATAAATAAATAAATAAGAAAGAAAGAAACAGCCACTGTAACGTCACATAACTTGCCCAGATCACAAGGCTGAAAAGCTGAAGGAAAATACTAGCAACCTCCTCAGTAGGCTTTTAAATTTAAATACACATTTACTCCAATGCCTCACACAAACAGTTCTGACATTAGAAATCAGGAAATTGCGGCCGCGACTTGCCCAAGGTCACACTGGTTAGCAGTGGAGGACTCAGAAACCCCAGCGGAGCCCAAGGCGAGCTTTGCCTCCTTTACGGAGGCGCAACCTCCGTCCACATTTCCAAATTCACCAGGAGTACCCTCCCAAGTTTCAAAACCTGGCCAAGGAGAAACTCAGGGGCTGTCACCTGGCTGTTGGCAGAGCTGTAGCGCCTGTCCGAAGCCCTGGAGTCGGCGGCAGGGCACAGGGCGGACTCGGGGAGAGCCCCGGTGGTCCCACGACCCGCCGACCGGGTGGCCCACGCCGCGAGCGTCCGTCTGGACCACCAGCCCGGCCCCGCACGAGCCCACATCGCTCCGCGCGGAGACGTCACCAGAAAGTCCCGAGAGGCGACAGCGCCATCACCTGCGGCTCGGTTTTCTCCAAGACCCGCCGGCTTCCGGCCGGCGGACAAAATTCAACCAGGCTTTCAGAAGTTGAGAAAATAAACCGGAGTTGGGAAGCTCCGCACAACTAGCAGCCCGCTCAGGGATACCGGAGACGCAGCGCCGCCGTCGACGACCGCACGTCGCACGGCGTCGTGACGTCAGCGTGCCTCCCCGCGAGGCTGCAAGGAAGTCACGTGAGGGAAGCTCTCGGTGGGGCTGCGCGGTGCTTTTAGCAAAAGGTTGAGTTTTAGCTTCCTACCAAATGGTAAAACACTTCAGTGACTCTTAAAATCCAGAAGTCGAGATGCATTCTCCATTTTGTCTGTGCTGTCACTAATATTGAGGAGCATCTGAGTGGAAACAGGCGGTAAAATTTATTGCAGTAATGTATCCTAGGAAAGTTTGGGCCAGAAGTGAGGGTGGAAAAGTTACGTCCTTAACTCTCTTTAAGTCTTTATGGTCTTCAGGTTACCACTTCGACAGTGTTTACCTCGCCGGTGGGAAAGCTCCAGCTACTTAAGGTGGAGGAGGATAACAAGAGATGATGAGATCTGTATACCACATCCTTTCTCTGTTCCTACTGTCTCCCAGGGGTTTTTCTGCCATATGTAGGGTTTGGAGCAGAGGAAAGGAAAACAGATGTGTTGAGGTCATCATTGTACTGTTTCTAGTCCCTTCTTGGAACTACTATAAATTAAAACAGTGCTAACTGCTACTGTCATCTTTGTTATAGAATGAACTTCATAGCTATATTGAAATGCATTGAATGCAGTTGTTACTAATAGATCGTGTTAAGTCTGTGTTGCCCAGACTTCAATAATTTCTGTATTATCCTCCATGAATTTCACCATATCCTCATACCACCATTATATGTGTGTGTGTGTGTGTGTGTGTGTGTATACTATCTTTAAGTCAACTTACCTTTTATATTTGAATGAGTTTATTTCAAAAGAAAAATTTGTATCATTTCTGTAACTGGAAAGAGCACTGAACTGGCATAAATTTAAAAGTAAAAATAATCAATAAAAATGTGATTCAGTTCTAACTAAATGTTATCTGATAAAGGCTCTGATTCTCTCATGACTAAAAATGGAGATTAACAAGCATTAAAGAATTTTGAAACATAGCACCAGATTTTTTTCTTCTTGCCTTAATCAGCAGTATTGAAATAAAATTTAAAGAATTTTCTCTGTATGGTTTACTGTCCTTAAGGCTGTGTCTATGACTCACCTAAAATTATCTCAGTACCCTCATTAGTCCCACACCTTGAGAATACTGCAATATCTTATATGGTTAATATTATACTGCCAGACCCACAGATGAAATGTGTATTTATTAGAAAAATATTCACCGATCATCCCTATGACATGTAATGTGCTGGATGTGGAAACAGACAAATTAAGCAGAGTGTCTGAAATCATGTCATAGGTAAATGGAAAAAAATCCATATTGAATTCAGATTATTAAAAAGCAAAGTGCTTACCACTGTAATGCCTTTGGCAACACAAGATCATTTAGTATTTAGCATGGGAAGCAAGGGAAAGTGGAATCACTAAAGTTACAAAGTTGAGATTTTTTTTTTTCTGGGCCTTGAAGGATAGAAACTTTTTCTGAAAGAGATAACTGGAGCCTAATCAAGCAGAAGGATCATTGATAGCGCAATTGCACTTAGTTATGTTCCCCGCACTATTCTATATACTTTGTATATATCAACTCATTTAATCCTTACAGAGCCCTCTAATGTAGGTACTCTAACTGTTTCTGCTGCATACATATCCATAAAAATGTTGTCCAGGCTTTTTAAGTAACTGCCCAGAGTCTTACAGTTAGTGATGAAGTGGGCCGTGAGCCCAAGTAGTCTGTCTCCAGAGTCTGCACCCTTGATCCCCCCATTAAACTCTGCTGAGCAAGGGTGAATGAGTAAAAAAAGACATGACATGTATTGAGTTAATGCTCCATAGAGGAAAATAGCCAAGATTTGAAACAGTGGCATTTTACTTGAGGCAAGGATTTCTGAAGAGCACATAATTAAAAACTCACATAAATCGTGGCTCATTTCCCTCATAGAGATGAATGTGTAATAGGGAGGTTACATTCTTGTATAGTATCCGCAACTATTGTATTTATGTTTCTAAACATATTTGAAGGGTCTTCTAGGCAATATTTCAGTAAATGTCCTATTAAGTCAAACTCTAAGCTGGGAGTAGTGAGGTTCTCATGCCAAACGAGGGTAGAGATATTGTTTTATAAAACAGAATTTGTATATTGACAATTAAATTTGAACATATACCATATCTGATAATTTTTTAAAATTCTGTAATTTCACCCACTGGATATAATAAAATATACAATTTAAACTTGGGCTATCTTAGGGAAAAAAATCTTACTAATGTTATAATTCCATAGTATAATTATGGCAGAGCATTGAGAAAGAGTTGGCCCTTCACTGGTGAAAGAAACATAGTCAATATATGCTTATGTCTTTACTGATTGGTACCTAAGAGAGTTTAGTCAAAATATTAAGGTGTACCTTGCAATAAAGTTCATCCTTAGCCTTTCTATTCTTAGAAAACTTATTTCTTTATTAAAAATGAGAGATGAATGCAGAAGAAATGTTTTGTCTAATCACAATCTGTCTACATGACAGTGTTTATAAATACTCTCCCCACCCATCACCACCTTTTGTTAAAATGGATGTTTCGTAGAAATTTGTATAATATCAAAGTATAGTCCACTCAAAATATTTATGGGTTGAGTGACTGTAATGTACACAAGAGTAGACATAGACACCTAGTGATCCAACGTTTCCACCTAGAAGCTATGGGCCATGAACAACAAAATGAGGTCACTTATGTCGAGGGATCTAAAATGGAGCTCGGAGGCCACTGGAACTTACACATGTGCACACCTGGATGCAACATAAACTTTTGATCAGGCCATCCTTAGACCATCTGTCAGCACCAATCGTAATTCTATAAAAATAACCTTCTGTGGAATGTCTTGTAAGTTGCCTTTATAAACCTCCGCATTTTCCATTTACCTTGGAGTCCATTTGAGTCACTACTCCAATCAGTGCCTTGTGAATTACAATACTTAAAACCACAAATAAATGCTTCCTCTTATTTGCAGCTTTCTGTTTTGTTGTTGTTGACAAACAATCATAATAATCACAGCTGGGAAAATTTATTGAGCATTTACAACTTTCCCCTGCCTGTGTTGTTTCTGTTCAAAATCCTGTTTAGTCTTTGTATTTTATACACAAATTTATTTATACACATACATATATACACATATATGTTATATATATGTATTGATTAATAATTTAGGTATATTGTGAAGCATAGGGAAAAATAAAATTAAGTTGAGATAACGATAAGACAACTAAGAGGTATCTTAGGTACCTTAAGAGGTAGGTAGGTAAAAATTTTATTTGTATTTTATGAATGAGGGAATGGAGGATCCATGTAGTTAGAAAACTTGTAGACAAATTTATATAATTCCTAGGAAAATTTTCCTATAAAAACTAACTATATCCATATGCTAAATGTATAGTGTATATAAATTTGCTTTATTACATTTTAAAATAATTATAATATAGCTACTAAGAATGTACAAATTAGCTACGACTCAAATCAATTTTCACAATTTCAGGTGTAAATTATGTTTTTGCTAACTGTTACTATAAGACTAAAAACTTGTGTTCAGTACTAATACTGTTAAATTCCATTTTTTTCCTAATGCAGAAGTGGAAGATAATGAGAAATACATAAGTGAAAAGTCAAGGATAATTATGATAGTATTAATGAAGGAAACTAATTTTCTTTTACTTTCTTACCATAGAACACATTGAACTCTTTAAAATTCATGCAGTGAAGCCAAATTTCATGCCTGTTTTCATGTGACTGTGTAATACTCAGAGCTGCAGTTTCAGGCTTATAAAAAAGAAGCAGCATAGTCTTTAAATGACAGATGATCAGGAACAAATCTTATGTGGTATTTAAAAAAGAAGAATGTAGAGATTACTGAGCAAAATGTATTTTTAAAAGGTAATGAAAATAGAATGCATTGTATTTTTTCTGCCTTAATAAAAGTAGTAATTCATTGGTATAATGCACATTAAACTGCAATATAGAGTGCCAAAACAACTGCTTGATAAACACTAGTAGCCACAATATACCTCGCTGTTGGCATAGGTGAAGAAATGATGACATATTTTGCTCTTGATCCATTGGCAGCTCTGTTCAGTTGAAAAATATTTTTTGGAGGTTGTGAATAAATATCACTTAGTGTTTCAAAACATCCTAACACTGGTGTTTTGGACAGCCATGGATAGTCTTATGGGAGAAACATTCTGAGTAATGAAGGAAATGGGGCTGAGTGAGAGAATTGAGTTTCCAGATTAGGTTTTGTCACATATTAGGTGTGTAATTGTGCAGAAGTCAGCCTCTTGGAGCCTCTATTTTTACATCAAAAGATTGCAGTTAAGAATGTCATAATCATATGTGACTCTTAGATTTATACAATTGAAATACGGGTTTCTGACCGCATAAAATTAATTGTAGTAATCATTCATTCATCCATATAACCCTTCATGCTTTGATATAACACAAATATGAATGTATATTTGTATGTATAATTGCCAAGTACAAGGGAAATTGTTTCAGATTTAGCTATTGATCAGCTCACAATCTCCTTGACACTTGTCAGATAACCAGAGAGATAAAGAAATTACAGATGGAGCTTTTTCCCCTTATTCCCTTTCAAATTGCAGTCAGCAACCACAGAAGAAACGTTTTCCTGATTGGGCAAGTCAGCATTAATGATCATGATTTTTACAGTCTTTATTATGTAAGCTTTATGACCACCTACTGGATCTGCTACTTAAAAATAAGCATTTCACTTTATTGTAAAGTACAAACAGAAGCCTAAGTGGGAGAACACAGGAGCATAAACAGAGTTGATAGCAGTAGAGATGGAGAGACTTGGTTAGTAGGAGATAGGTATATTTAGAATCAATACAATTCGCTGAAGGATTAGATGATTTCTGACTTGAATGAATGGTTTGTGGTGCTGTCACCTGAAATGGGGAAGAGAGTGTTGGATTGGGGTAGGTAGAGATTAAAAAAAGAATCGATTTGAATGATGTTAACTTTGAATTGCCTGTAAGATATAAAAAATAGTTTGGAGCTGAGAAGAAAGGTGAGGGTTGCATAAGTAACTTCAGGAATTCTCTCTAAATAGATTGTATATAAAGCCAAGGAATAGATGAGATCACCTTAGAGGGTTTAGAAAGAACAGAGAAAAGGGAGGAAAGGAGGGACGGAAGGAGAAAGGGAAAGGAAAGGAAAGTGGCTATGAGTAGGACATGGTGCTCTTTACATCATGTGAGAATCCTTATTCACATTATCCACTCTTTTCAATCATTCAGAACCCAGAAATAATCATTTAGGTAGCTGAACTAATCAATCGATCAGACTGTGACTACTTATAATATCAATTTCAACTCTGTCCTTCAACATGCATTATAACAATTCAATGCTCGATTCCTTGATTAATATTTAAATGTATGTTTTATATTATTCAGTGTGACACATATAAGAGTAGCTTCAAAATATTCTGTCATATTTATTAATGGTCCAGTAAAGCATTTATCAGGAGAATGGAGTCATTTGGCTTTTAGTATTTCCTGCCTTACAGTTCACTTGAAGCTTAGACTAATTTCACTTTTATATGACATTTTCAATTCACATATTTCTGCATTTCATTTAATCAATCTGGTGTTTTATAAAGAAAAATGAAGTTGCAATGTATGAAACCACAAAGTAAGTTTAAAATTTAAATGAATGAAGTTTAAATTGAGACTATTATCTTCGGTAAACTCTTCAGTTACTTTAGATGTCAGAAAAAAGAATGCACCCTGGGTCCTTGCTGTCACAGGAAGGGACCTATGTTCCCACACAGAGAACTTTGAAAGGAATGATAGAAAGTATGATGATATAAATTTGGCTACTATATAACGATCTGGGATTTCCATAACATTAATACATCAGGACAGGGAAGTTTTCAGGATTCTAGAAATCATCTACAATAATTGTCCCTCTCTCCTCCCTCTTCTCCAATAAAAATTAAACCTTCTAAAATCTTTATCCTCACATCTTTTGTACCTGTTTAGTCTTCTCCACCTCCACTGGACCTTCTCCAGTTCACACATCTTATCATTTTCCTGGAGTGAACTCTTTTTCTTCCTTAGGGATCTGCTCTGGTCTTCACTTGTTCAATTTATCCTCCCCTCAGCTGCCAAGAATTTTGCTTTTCCCCCGACTAGCTTCTGCCTGGGTAAATTATTTAATCTCTGCTTTTTTTTTTTTCCTGTAAAATGGTTGCAAAGGCTAAATGACCTTATAAGGTTGTTGCAAAAGTTAAATGACCTAAACCTAAAATACACAGAACATACTTAGGTGAGATTCCAAAATCACCTCATTTACATACCAATGACCTGGCTAGTCATGAGTTTTTTTTTTTGTTTTGCTTTTTTTTTGGTCTTTTTAGGGCCACATCCGTGTTATGGAGGTTCCCAGGCTAGGGGTTGAATTGGAGCTGTAGCTGCCAGCCTACACCACAGACACAGCAATGCAGGATCCAAGCCACGTCTGTGACCTATACCACAGCTCACGGCAACGCCGGATCCTTAACCTACTGAGCAAGGCCAGGGATTGGACGGGTCTAGATACATAAAAGGTCTCAAGTCCTGTAAAGGAGAATCAGCAAGAAGTAGATCACAGGGGAACTTGACCCCTGGTTGTAATTGTTGACATCAGGGACAAAACCACCAGATCCAGATAGGGATTGGGAGTGTTATCCAGGTTACCTGTGTCAAAACGAGGGAGAAGCCTCCTGAAAGTAACCCTCAGATAGAAAGGGAACCAACACAGGCAGGTTCCTGATTTGGGTACCAGTTCCAACATGTTGCAGTGGGGAGGTTTCCACACTGCACCAAGAAATTCTTGGGTCACCAGCTGGATGTCCTATAATACAACTCAATTCTGATACTATCTACCTGGAAATAGGGTTAGATTCCACATGTTAAGAGCTCAGTCCTTACAGACTGCAGCCCACCCCTCCCTTCCATCAGAAGCCAATAATAAATCCAGGTTGCTACCATACTTCTAATCCATGGGCTATAAATCAGAAGTGCCCATGACCTCTTCCTTGGATTTGATTTATTTGCCAGAGAGGCTCACAGAGCTCAGAGAAACAATTTACTTCCTAGATGATTGGTTTACTATGAAAGAGGAGAACTCACGATCAGCCAGATGGAAGAGATGCAGAGGGCAAGGTCTGGGGAAAAGGCATGGGGCTTCCCTACCCTCCGCATGAGGGTACCATTCTCCTGGTCCCTCCACATGTTCACCAACCCAGAAGCTCTCCAAACCCCATCCTTTTTGGGGACTTTTATGAAGGTTTTATTACATAGCCGTGATCAGTTAAGTCATTGGCAATTGGCAATCGATTCAACATCCAGGCCCTCTTCCCTTCTCAGAGGATGAGAATGGGACTGAAAGTTCCACATTATTGGTTCCATTAGCAACCAGCCTCCATACTTAGGTGAGATTCCAAAATCATCTCATTTACATACCAAGAGACACCTTTGTCACTCTCAACAGTTATGAAATTCCAAAGGTTTGGGGAGCTGTGAGTCAAGAACCATGGACAAAGTCCAAATATACACGAGAAATGTATTTTTGTTATCTGAGTGACAAAAACATATTTTTCTTATAAACCACAATATTATAGGTGCCTTCCAGTGGTCAAAACTGGCTCGAAAATGAGACAGAACATGGCCTATAAGTGAGGAGCACTCCTAGATTATATTAATATATCCATCTTTGGCTGTGATGGAGAAGTAAGAAATAGGGGATAAAATCAGAGGTAGATCATAGGTAGTTTCCTCAATGTTTATAGAATGGTTCAGATTTGGATAACATTGATAACACTCATTTTCAGTTTGTACACTCATCATGTTAAGATCCTGTATCTGTATTGATTTTTACTGTGTATTATTAGGAAATCTTTTCCAGGGTGAATACATTCTCATGGGCAATGAAGCAGAAGGAGTGTTAAGGCCTCTTATTTTTCATTGTTTGACTCAAATTTTAAATCCGTTTAGTGGCATATTTAGTGACAAGGAAACGGAATCAAAGTGTTTTTCTGTACATCATTTACTGTGTTGTTACACTTTAACAAGTGTTAGAAGATACTGTATTTTGCTTTTGCCAGGCTTTTTTTTTTTTTTTTTTTTGGCTGTAGCATCTGTTCAGAGTGTCAGAGTACAAATTTAGAAGCTTATATATATAGCCAGCAGGTCATCTTTTCATGAGCTGATCTGTTGGAAATTCCTCAAGTAAAGCTACATTTGTTGGAGAATCTTTCAACCTAAAATAATATAAAGGTATGTATCTGATCCTTCTAAGGAATTTGGCATTTAAACAAAATATGAAGCTGCATTATTTACGGACTCTAACACTAAACAGTCATATTACATAAAGCTTTGCATGTTCTGAAAACTTAGTGTGTTCTCCAGTAAAATCACTGCCTTAGCTTTAAAACATGTTTTCATGGACTGAGAAAGTTATGCTATAAAATTTTAAATTCTTTAAATCTGTTAAAAGACTTAACACTCTCCTAGTCCTGATTTTAGTTTACATAATTCATAGCTACTTTTATATGCATTACTAATGAAAAATCTTGATTTACTATATCAGATATATGAATCACTGCATCTTATTTTAGAAAAGCTTTCTGTATTTTTACCAAGCTGAAAAAATTGATATATTTGACAAGTTTTACCTGAATATTTCTGATTAATGAGGCCCTTAGAGCCAAGGCTGCTTATGCAATTTTATTTGAAATTTATTATAAGTAGTATTACATAGATCACTATAATTATATGGATTACTCCTAGTGGTTTTTAAAGTCACCCTTTGAAACTGAAAGTTTTTCAAAAGAAAATAATGATTAAAATGTTGAGTTGAAAACTGTATCTAATTGAAAAGATTCTTTAATCCATTCTCTAATTTTCATCCAAAGAGCCTCAAGTTCTCATCTTGCTATTACTTTCCTCACTTTTCCCTCAAGTCTTCTTCCCCCTGATATTCTAGCTGTTAGGTCTAAATCAAGATCATACACTCCTCCTCATTCCCAGAAGTGAGTAGAAACTCTGTAGAGAGTGCATGGAAAGTCAAACTCTTCCTGTAGCAGAACCATCCTTTCTTCTCTGACACAGCAGAAGCCCAGGTGCTGCAGGAAGGGCAAGAAAAAAGGAAAATGGTCCAAACATCTTTTAGGAATCAGAAAATAAAACCAGGAGATTAGTTCTTAGGTTTTGTCTTTGGGGAACAGAGAGGCTGTTAGCACACTTTAAAGCTCTAGGAAAAAATCAAAGCAAATATTATTATCACCAGACGTTTGCTTTCTGGCTTTGCAACAAGAATATATGTGTGTGTGTGTGTGTGTGTGTGCATTACATATACACACATATATGTATATATTTGTGTTTAAAGTGAGGAACTAACATTGTTTCAGGAAACCCAGATGTATACCACCTTTTATTCTTTTTCTCTTAAACTGCTCAGAAAAAGGCATTAGGTGAAGAGTGTTTTTTTTTCCAGATCAGTTAAAGTCAATTTGATCAAAGTCACAGTCAGTTCTAGTGAGTGAAAACTCCAGAAAAGTTTTTTGATCTTCAAAAAAAGTTGGATTCTGGTCAACTGACCCTCAACTGTCAATTCTATTCAAAATCATATGCCATGTGTTTTTGTTTTGTATTCTCCTGAAGTTAAATGCTTCAGCTTTGCCAAAGAGAACTTCGGTTTCCTTAACTGGGGTAAATATCATGATCTCTAGAGACACTGGAGTGGCCAGTTTCAAGTTTGAATATACTAATGTGTTGTGACAAACACAAAAATTTCAGATGTGTACCCCCCCCCAAAGAAGATACAGATTCTGTGAATGACCTTCTAGCATGTATTTCCACACCCTTCCCTCTTCAAAGAACACCTTCTTCTTTAATTGGTATCCAGCCATATTCACATCACCTATGAATCCTTATAACTATCTCAAAAGAAGTTTTATTGACTCGTAAACTTCTCAATTTTTCACTTTTATTTTCAGGATGTCAAACTTGGGACAATTTGACTCTGACTTTTACCAGTCTAATTATACCATTGAAAATCAGGAGCAGAATGGTAATGAACCTCATACCTATGGAAATCTCCATGAATCTAGAAAGTAAGTACTTGATCTTGAGAGAACGTGTTCTCATTTTAAGAAGTCACAATATTTTGATGGGGAGTTTCAGACAGGGAGGTTTCCTTGGGGGAAGCAAGACCTCTCTGCATCATATCTCAGTAAAGTGTCCAAGAAGAAATGTCAGGAAAGGGCAGAGAAATAAATTCAGTTCTCCATTAATGCCCTTGATTTCCTCAGGCCCATTTATAGGTAAATGACTTGTCTCCTCTTTTCAAAATATCGCTTAACAATACAGGTCCTAGACAAACAGAAAACATTTTCCTTTTATTCAATATTTTCCAGGACACTGCTCACAAAACAGATTTTATTCAATTTAATAAATATTTCTTGAGTATCTGCTTGTGTGTCAGAAAATAGGAAAGGCCCTATACACTCAGAAAAGAAATCCATAATATTTTCTCTTGCAAAATTTAAAAATTTATGTTGGAGGGGGGCAATTACATATGAGATTATAATACATTGTTAACAACTCCTAAATGGAATAGAATAAACATAATTTAGAATGAGTTTGTTTTTTGAGTTGACAGTTCAATTTGAGTTGAAAATAAATTAAAGAATGTTTACGAATTTAGTATTTGACTTTTACTAGGATAGTTATAATGAGAAGAATTTGGTTCAAGTTCTGACTCTAGCACTTGCTTTTTGTGACATTGGGATAGATAACTTCCCTGACTGAGATTTCTAAACTGAGAAAATAAGAGCATTAATAGTATCTACTTCATGAGAATTGTCTGAAGATCAATTGCTATAATGTGTATGAAAGTGTGTTTTAAAGTAAAACCATTATATAAATGTTATTTTTTTCATATAACTATAGCTTGGAGAAGCAATGGACACTTTGCTGCCAAGTCAATGAAACACTGCATTTGGTTATACAGCTGTTTCTTTGGATACTCTTTTGTGGGTCTAAATTAGTGAACTGTAAGAAGGGTCAGACCTTTCAACTTTCATAATAGCTAATATTTATTGACCTTATATGATGTATTAGATACTGTTCTGAGCTTTATATAAATTAACTCATTAGATCCTCAAATAGCCCTATTATGTATGTATGTATGTATATATGTATGTATGTGCGTGTGTATGTATGTGTGTGTGTGTGAATATATGTGTGTGTGTGTGTGTGTGTGTGTGTGTATCCCCATTTTACAAATGAAAAAGCAGGGACCCCGAGAAATTCAGGGAACTTGTTCAAAGTGCCACAGCTAGTAACAAATGGGGTTATGATATTAGCCCAAGATTGTTCGATTACACACATAACTAGAGTGGACATATAATTTACTGTAAAATTTTTGAGAGTAAGACGTGTAATATTAATAGCCTTGTTGGTACAATAAGAATAAACTGGAGAGTCTTAGGCAAACTGGGAGGTGTACTTTTGGGCCTTTCCAATAAGTTTAGGCCAAAACCACATAGCAAATATTTCAAATTTATTAATTCTCGACGTCTATTTTTCAAAGTTAGATTAGTGCTTTGAAAACTTCAGAAGAAGGAGTAAAAGACAGAATAAGTACATCAGGCAGTGGGGACTTTTCTGTTCCAACTATGCCCAGGACAATTTGGACGTTATTTTTACTGGCTGATGACTCCTACAGACCCAGGCGGATAGGTGCTGTTTTTACGATCTGTGTTCCAGCTTCTTCTGCTGAACCACTGCTCTAAGGAAAGGTACATAGTATTTTTAAAACTGTCAAAGCATATATCTGGAATTTTATCTCAATCATGCCCCTAGTCTATGCTGTTTAGCATTAGTCACATTGCCATAAGTATTTATTAAAAACAATCTATCTACCTAAGTATTATCACTAGGCAAATTAAATGTGTTTAAATATATGAAAAATAGGGGGAAAGGATAAGGCTGTATAGAATTGGCTCAATCATTGCGGAATCCAACAACAGAAACAGAACTTGATTTTATTTCATTTATGATTTACAGTTTAGAAGTTCTAGAGGAAACAGAAGAGCATATTGTGGCACAGGGAGTAGTTTGAGCACAAAGGTACTACAGAGCAGTAACTGAAGATATATAATCCACATAAGAGCTATCTAACAGGATTTTCTTTCAGCCCTGTTCTCCCCTTTTATTGAAAAGATCCACTTGCCTTATGTCTCTTTTTTCCTTCCCTTCTCCAGATGGAATAAGCACCTGGGTAGCATCTGCAACCTATGTTTTTAGATAAAACAAAATTAAAAAGTCCAAGAAGAAAGAGAAACAAGTTTCCTCCTTAAGCAGGGACTCATATCATAGCCTTCTCATCCACCCCACTCCACCCAATTTTCTTTCTCCATTTGATTGCACATAGCAGTTTTGCTTAGACATTGAGATGACAGGTATGTGGAAACTAATATAACCAAGTGAGAAAAAGTTATGATTCTGTCCTATCAGGTTGATGGCTTAGCTGACTTTAGATGCTTAGGATTTAAATCCAAGTCCAGATTTGGAAGTTATAACATTGAAATTTCAACCCACACTGAAAGTCTCAGGAATTAGAAAAGGGCATACTGTCTGTGGTAGTTTTATAAGGTACGTAAAACATGGAGACAGGCCAGTGATTTACTAGTATTCATCAAAATAACTCCAGAGATTTGATCTTCTATTCATACAGTGAATTAAAATACACTCCAAATCAGAATAAGATGCTGATCATTTTGGCAAAAGACATAAGAATCCAGTAGATAGTTTCAGTCAATTAGTTTTTTTTTTTCTCTGTCTCCCTGTCCCCTGTCCCCTGCCCCATCTCCCTCCCCCTCATCCCCCCATATAAGAGCTTGCTTTAAAAAAAAAAAATCTGCTCTGGGAGTTCCTGTTGTGGCTCAGTGGGTTAAGAACCCAACTAGTATCCATGAGGATGTGGATTCAATCCCTAGTCCCTATCAGTGGGTTAAGGATTCAGCATTGCCACAAGCTGAAGTGTAGGTCACAGATGTGGCTCAGACCTGGCATTGCTGTAGCTGTAGTGTAGGCTGGCAGCTGCAGCTCGGATTCCACCCCCTAACCTGAGAACCTCCACATGCCACAGGTGTGGCCCTAAAATGAAAAAGAAAAAAATGTTCCGTTCAATGAATGGCTAAGTGATCTGAAAGCTAGTTGAGTATGCTTACTAGGACAATGATGATATTTATATTTAAAAACAAGTTTTCTTATTTTAGAACGAGCAAAGAATTTTCTCATCCAAAAGAAAAAAATCATCCAGTCATTCAGATAGACATTATTTCCAATGCCTGAAGCCAGTTATCTAAGCTATGTTTTCCCACTATATTTTTTCCAGTTTTTGAAATGGGAAATCCACTCCAATGATTTAGAATAAGAAATGGCTATTTTTGCAGAACAGTGACAATAACAGGAAAATTCCCTTTGAATGTTTCAGCAAGACTTTAACAGATCAACGTTGAATCATAACCTTTCTGAATCCCTTGACCTGATCTTCCTCTAGCGTTTTAAACATAGTTAATGGCACTCTTAAGGCCACATAGTTACACTGCACCTGCTCAGCCAGGATCTGGGAATGTTATGAAAGCCGACTCTGCGGCTCACCATTGCGTAAACACACTGCCATCAAGCTGATCCTGCATAGTGTATTCTTACCAAGCATACTTAGGATATGGTTTATTGGATCAACTATAGACTTAGGTAAAATATTTCTGGAAGTCCAGACTACATTTTTTTTGTTAACCAAAAGCCTATTTTTATTGTCTTATGATGTTTCAGATCATGGTGATGCAAATTCTGAAACCCTGCATAGTCTCAGGTCCTGGAGGGATGTCACCTGACTGTGTGAAATACACACATACTTGAATATTAGCCTAAATGCAGAGACGAACTTACAATGAATTGTACTTATCTGAGGGTGTTTCTTACCACCTGCTTTACACCCCAGTTCTCCATATGACACAGGGAGTCAGCTCAACACCCTATTCCCCTGGGTCAGACTGACAAAGTAAAGCATCATCAACTGACCATCATGATGGAAGTCCAAACTTATAGTTTTGGAAAAACAAGACTCTAATAAAATATGTAGCTGGTGACTGTGTGATGGGACACAAAAAACTGATGCAACAAATATATAATTCTGCAACCACAGAAGGTATACCTGAGTCTTCATAAGAGGGATCTTTTATATTTGCACTGAAAGGTGAATGTTAACTCCTATTTCCTCAGAAACAGGTAAAAAAATTTCCCCAGCTGGAGACCATGATGTATCTTAACATAGTATCACTTAAGTAAAGACAAGCCTCTGTAGGCTAGTTGGAAGAGTATAACCCTAAGTTTAGGGAGTGAAAAGGGGAATATTGAAGAACTGGTGAGCATTCAGAAGGCCCCCTGGTGTGTGGTCCATGGTTCTTGGCTTAGAGACAGAAAGTCTGGCATGTGCAGAATGGAGAGTGTCCTGATAGAAAAACTCAGGGTGGGTGGTATGTTATTAAAGTCATTCTGGGTGTTCCAGGGAAACTCAAATGGGGAAAAGCTAAAGATGATTAGCACAGAAGGGATACAGACTCCTGGTTTCCTATTATTGTTGTTTCCTCTGAGGAAGTTATGGTTTGGGAGACAACGATCTTAAAATACAGAAGATGCTGTTCCAGATGTGTGGAAGGTGTCTAGAATGCTTCACTGTAAGTCCCAGGAAGAAAAGAGCATTCATATCCTTAGCTAGTGCTTACTGATCAGGTTTTGTGTGTATAGCACTGATCTGAATGCTTTATTTATTCCAGGTAATTTAATTTGTAGAAAACTTGAAGAGTTCTATTGTTGTCCTCATTTTACAGATGAGGAAACCGAGGCACTGAATGTGAAGTGATTTGCCTAAGATTATAAAACTGGGATTTGAACCCAACAGAGGGTTAAAATGATCTGACTCCAGAGATCTTGTTTGCTAACCACTCTCCTTGGTTCAGGATTCAGCTTTCCCACTGAACTATCATACAGGTAGAAATGTAACACACAGAGTCAGAAAGCAAAAAAAGGGAAATGGGGCCAACAGTGTTGCCAGCTGTTCTAAAGAAGCCTTTTGCAATCACCTCACAGTTGTTTGCAATGATTTTTACAGGAAGAAGAGATGCCTGCTAACAAAGCTAATTCTACCAGCCAGAATCTAGGGTTTATTTTGGTCTAATTCAGTTGATATTTGGAATAATGTGCTGAGTTATAAATCATCAAAATTCAGTATTTACCTTCTCAAAGAGCTAATTAAGATGCCCTGTAATCAAAGAGAACAGGAATATTTTGTTGGTATACACTGCAACTCTTCCAGTGTATCTGTACAGATACGATACAAATTACCATCTTAGGTATTGGATATACTAATATGACTCATGCAGTTGCCTTTCATAGTTCAACAGATTAATAACTCAGGGCTATAGGCTCAACAAAGAAATTAGTAAAGTGTCCAGTCCCACTCCTTCTGAATTGTTTTCACGAAAGGATACTGTAGCCTTGAAAGATGTCACTAAAATTATGAGAACTTCATTGGCATAGACACTCAGAATTGGCACCATCTAGTAAAAGAAGATAAACCTAGAATATGTGTGACTACTTCAAGAGTTATGGTTAAAATTATGGTTGTTTATAGCAATTTTCAGAAAAAAGACCCAAAACACAAGAATAGGGGTACAATGTTACAATTTACAGTTTCTTGGGTGGGACTGTGATTATTTTGATATTGCCTACATTTTGTTCATTTTGATGTAATGTTAAATGTTATAGTTAACATGTACAAATCAAGGTTACGAGATAAAAAGAGAGGATTTTAGTTTAGATAGTGATAGGTGACTATGGTAATTGTTATAGGATAACAATTTTGGATAAGGGATTTTGAGATGTTCTTCGTAGGACAGATTTTGAAATCCAACTTTCTTAAATATGTGGTGAGAGAACTTTAATATTATGCCTGCATTATAGTAAGGACAGCAGAGGCCAAGCTCCTGATGAAGTTTTGCTGGGTGGAGGAGTGGAGAAAGATGGAGGAAAAGGAAAAGGGCATGAGTTGACCCATGATGGGAAAATTCCTTTTTTTTTTCTATAAAAATTGTTTTTCTCTTTGTGGGAGAGGGGTTGGGTCAAAAACATAGCTACAAGCTACATGTCCTCACTCACTGAGATTGCTTTGCTGGGAGTAATTGTGGGTTATGTTGAGGCCGGGATAGTATCTCAGTGAAATACTCTTGTTTAGACTCTGGTCCACTGAGTTGTCTCCAGCTACCCCTTTTATTCTTCTAGAAACGCTTGCATTAAAAAATACGGATGTTTGGAGTTCCCTTGTGGCATAGCAGGTTAGGCACCTGGCACTGTCACTGTAGTGGCTAGGGTCGCAGTTGTAGTACAGGTTTGATCCCTGGCATGGGAACTTCCACATGCCGTGGGTGTGGCTAAGAAAATACAGACTTTTATCAAGCAACAGGCCATTCAGATTCTTATTTATAATACATTTCTACCAATATTTCTGATAGTAGACCTCCTTTGCTGAGGAGAAAAAAGAAAATTAGGAACAGCCGGCAAGGCTAAATGAACAATATGTATAATTGCATGTGCTGTAAAGGATTCAGGAAGACCTAGACCAGGTCCCTGCCCTTAACACACTTACACATGAGTTACAGAATGATTGTGTATGCATTTCTTTCTATCTCCGTAACTTCATTTTCCAGAAGGGGTTATTTTCTCTGCCAGACTTACTCACAGAAGGGAGGTGGAGTGTGTTATTCTTAGACTTCATATTAAGATCAATGTAAGAAGGAAAGTATGAGAAACCATTTTGTAAATGTTTTAACACAGAGATCACAGGGAGCTACAAAGTTCAGAATCGTCGATGGCAGTTTTAGCTTAGCTTAAGGGGTTTTGATGAAAGAAGTTTAAGCACATTCATATGGACAAGTCTTCTTGTTTCCTTTCCTTGGGGTAAAAGCAATTTCAAATGACCAAAGAACCTCATAGACTAGCCCTTTATTTCTTCTTTCCTTTCTCAAGCTCTAGCAAGAAGTGATTTACTAAGATTGTTGTTTTCCAACTCTCTCACACAATGGTGAAATTAAAAAAAATAAAAGCAGGGAAGTAATGAAACATCATGTTTCAACAAAACTAAATTGCACATTTCAAAAGTGGGACAGGGAAAGAAGCTATGGAATATTTTTACACAGGTACTCACAGATAATTCCATCGCCAATAACTGTCTGGGAATGGCCAGAGCTCGAAAGTGTACTACTAGATGGATGACAGTCAGTGTATTTTTTTTCCCTAAGAATTGACTATACTATTAAAATTATGATTTTTATTTTTACTTGCTACTTCCACAGGTTTGTGGGGAATGTCCTGTTCACAGTCCAAAACCTGGATGTGACTGTGTGATAATGGGCCAGGCATTCAGTCTCCAGGAGCCTATATTTGTTCTTCTGTAAGATGAGATTAAAACTGCAGTTTTTACCTTGCAGAGTTTCCTTACGTGAGAAAATGTGAAAGAAACTGTTCAGCACATTGTACATAACGTTAGCATGGCTCAATAAATGCTAGTCAGTTTGGATCATCCTTCTGGAGTTTTCTCACAACTTATTCCTTTTTTTTTTTTTGATTAAGGTTAAATTTAAGAAAGGTAATTCTTTCATGGGTAAATAGTCATTAAAAACTAGGAGATGGATTGTACACCTATAATTGTAATAAAATTCATTAAGTAATGGGGAAAAAAAAAAAAAACTAGGAGATGGAGTTCCTGTTGTGGCTCAGCAGTAAGGAATCTGACTAGTATCCATGAGGATGTGGGTTCAATCCCTGGCCTCGCTCAGTGGGTTAAGGATCCATTGTTCCCCTGAGCTGTGGTGCAGGTTGCAGATGGGGCTCATCCTGCTTTGTCGTGGCTGTGGTGTAGGCTGGCAGCTGCAGCTCTGATTGACTCTGAGCCTGGGAACTTCCAAATGCAGAGGGAGTGGCCCTAAAAAGACAAAAAGAAAAACAAAAAACGTAGGAGAAATCGTAAAAGGAACATTGTAGTTTCCTTCCTTAATTTTCCCTGCTAGCACTTCCTTAGATGTATACATATCGGTATTTTTCTTTTTTCTAGGCAACAAGCCAGTGAGCAACCTCAATCTGCCTTTGTCCCATCGGAGATGTTCATGTCATCAGGTTACTCGGGACAATTTTTTCAGCCAGTGTCCAACCCGGATTATTATTCTCCGTCTTCTTACACTGACAGTTTTGATGAAGAGCCTCCTTTACTAGAAGATAAGTTAAGGAAGTGCTATTAATGTGTGTACAACTCGAAGAATAATAGCGATCATCAGCACTTAATGTGTGCTATCAGCATGCCATGTACACTGTTTTATGTGATTGTTCCACATATAAACACGAGTCCGCCAAACCGACACACTTAAACCACTGGGAATTTGTCTCATGCTTGTGCAGGGAAAATTGGAAGTGGGTATGTGCTATTGCACTGCTAGTCTTGTAGTGTTTAAATGTTTCTTTGAGGTTTCTTAAAAGTGGATTCCCTGGTCATTAGACAATAGTGAAGACATCTCTTGGCAGAGTGATTATATCAAAGTATCCACGCTTCCCACTCCAGTTAATGAAGCTACTTCATAACAGCATATTTTACTATTTTCTGCTATGTTTGCCTGGGAGCAAAGGGGGTAGTTTCTCAGTGTTTTTTTTTTTTTTTTGCTATTGTCATGGAGACAAGACAATTTATTCCCTCCTTCTGGCTCATATGAGCCCCCCACCCACAGCTAGATATGACAAGTGGAAAGGAACATGGTTCTAGTAAATGACACTACTGGTGGCAAAAAAATCGAGGGACCCTTGCAGTTGAAGATTTCCTTCAAAGATTTCCAGGAGCTTCTATTTATTGATTTTTAAAAAATTAAATCCAGGTCATTTACATCTGCTCCTTTTGCTCTTAAGGACTGTCAACATGATGCCAGAAAACTAAAACTCAGGATTTAAATTTGAGAGCCAAGGAGAAATATTCACAGGCTAACTGCTTTAACTCTTTTATATGTAGTCCAATGAAAAGGATAAGTTAAAACTCTCAATGTTTTACATCAAAAGATCATTGTTTCTTATGAACAAGCCACCCACCTGATATTAAAGCATTCTTCTCTCTTTGCCTTCAAAATTAAAAACAGGATTTAAACCATTCAGAAAAGCACAGAGAGTTATAAAACAGATGTGTTGGCTCTTTACAATCTGGCTAAGTTTCTGGATTATGATTAACCAATTTATTCTAATTTGCATCTGCATCTAATAACTACCACCTGAGAGTTATAAACTGTTCTCATTAAGCATTTTCCTTGACTCCACCAACATCTCTACTTAAAAAAAAAATCAACTAATTATAAAGGTAACCTATATTCAATATACACATTTGGAAAATATTGAACATATGAGTAAAAATAGAAAAAAATCACCTTAAATTTGTCTCTAAGACATAACTGCCATTAATGATTTGTGTAATTTCTTCCAACCTTTCTTTATTCTATTTCTCTGTGAATATACACATATATACACAGAGAGAGAGAGACACTTAAAAATGAAATATTACATTTCTTTGAATATAGGTATTTATAAATACTTACAAATGAAAGTTGGATCATGCTCTGGACATAAAGTCTTGTATTTTTTAAAGTTACTTCATATCATAAGCATTTCTACACCACATGCATTATTTCTTTCTTTTTTTCTTTTCTTTTAGGGCTACACTGGTGGCACATGGACATCCCCAGGCTAGGGCTCGAATTGGAGCTGCAGCTGCTGGCCTATGCCATTAGGGATCCAAGCTGTGTCTGTGACCTACACCACAGCTCACTGCAACGCCGTATCCTTAACCCAGTGAGCAGGGCCAGGGATTGAACCCGCATCCTCATGGATATTAGTCGGCTTCATTTCCACTGAGGCACAATGGGAACTTCTATACATGCATTCTTTAACACAATTAAATATTTGAAAACATGATATATAATGGCTTCATAATATTTTATAATGTACCCTAATTTAAACCTACCTTAAGGGTTATTCCTTTATAATAAATAATGCTTTGGTGAATATCATCGTAAACAAATTTAATCTGTTATTAAAGGATCTAACCTTAGGATCAATCTATAACATTGAGATTACTGGGTCAAAAGGCGTTTACACTGTCAAATTCATTGAGAAAAATGATAATCCAATACTACCTTAACAGTGGAATATGAAATATCTTTAATTTTTTTAATGGCCATACCTGTGGCATATGGAAGTTTCTGGGCCTGGGATAGAACCTGAGCTGCAGCTGTAACCTACACCACATCTATAACAATGTCAGAGCCTAAACCCACTGCCCCAGGCCAGGGATTGAACCCATACCTCTGCAGGGACCTGAACTGCAGTAAGATTCTTAACCTACTTGCCGAAGTGGGAACTCCTATCTTTGTTAATTTGATAGGCAAGAAGGGAAAAACTAATACTTTTTTTTTCTTGGCTGTTAGACAAGTTAAACATTTTTTTTCGTATGTTTGTTGACTATTTTTACTTCCTATTTTTCAAGTTCTTTGTCAGATATCCTACTTGAATCTTAAGTTTTTCCCTGTCATACATATAATTATGACATGTCATATATATATTATATGGTAAAGATATAAATTATTGTCTGGAATATGTATTTTAAACTTTTTTTTCCTAGCCTCTGTTTGCTATCTAATTTATTTGTGGGACATTAAGGCATATAGGTAGTATAATATTTATGTGTTCAACTCCACAGTATTTTTTTTTTTTGGTAAATTTTCTTTCCAGTTGCTCTTTTGTTTACAGCATATTTTCTGCAGTTCTAGATACTATTGTATTCTGCTGTAGACTTTAAAATTTTTAGATTATTGTTTTTTTGCCCTTAAATGTTTGATTTGTTGAAAATTGTTTTAGGTTAGTATATTCCCTTTAACTTTATTTTTTCTTTAATAATTAAACAATTTTTCTACAGAAAAATTGTAACATTTATTGAAAATAACCTTCTCTATTTGTCTGACATGCCTCCATTCTGATATTCTAAATCCTAATAGTCCTCTCCTAGTGACTCCTTAAATTTCAAATGGGTAATATACTAGATTTCTAATCCTGATTTGTACAGTTCAGAGAATTTCCTAGATTCTTTTTTTCTTTATCAGTATCCCCACCAAATGAATAGTATTTTAGAAAAGAGAGTACCTAATATAATTTTGCTTTTTGAATCTGAAATTTCTAGACTCTGATCCAAGATTGTTCTTCAGGCTAGGTGACTTTGTGAAAGCCTCAAGGCTCATCTATCTAAAAGATTTAAAAAAAACCGTACACAGGATTTTTAGGCTAAGGTGATAAATTCATTTGCTAGTTTTTATTAAGCATACACCAAAACAACCTATAAAACTATGAAGCTATAATAATTAACATCCCTTGCACAAAAAGCATGCTATTTGAAAATGTGATGGTTTATGCCTTAAAATACTTTGTTGTCTAAAAGACCTGTTTGGCTTTATGTGGGGATAATAACATTTGCTATTTGATAAAGTACAGTCAATACCTTAACAAATGCATCTTGAAAAATAATAGTCAATTAAAGTCTGAAAGATTAGAAAAATTACTGTGATATTTGGTATTTATATTTGTAGCATAGCCTGATTTTTATATTTGAAAGGCCAATGCCACCATTTGCATCGAAAACAAAGATGTTACCTCATTTTTATAGTATATATATCGTACACTTTACTACCACTAGATGACAGCAAAACAATAAATTTTGCATTCAAGTTTCACAGCAGCTTCACCTTTTATCCTGTGAAATAAAGTGTTATATTAAGGTATCTACAATTAGTAAATATGTATAGTCTCATTTGCATACCTTGTAATAAATTTGAAAACAAAATATTATGATATATTTTGGTAAAGAACATATAAAATCTCTTTTCACATGAAATTATTGAGTAGGTCTTGTGTTCATTCACTGATTCATGACAATGTTGAAACATGCAAAAGTTAATTATGTCATCCAATAAATGGTTGAAATCAAAAAAGCATTTTCATCTGGACTTTGTCAGGCATAATTATTAAGATTTTTTGGGAAAAAGGTATTTTGAATTAAAAGCCACTTCATTGTGGTAAATACTTAAAACATGTTAAACATAAATGTCTAAGTAAAGTTCGCAAACAATATAAGGCTCAGGTAAAATATTTTAAAAATACTATTTCTCAGTTTTAAAAATCTTTTTCTATATAGGCTAATGGGGACTTGCTGTATAGCACAGGGAATATTATCATCCAATATTCTATGATAATCTATGTGGGAAAAGAATATGAGAAAGAATTGCTGTGTGTATATGTACAACTGAATCACTTTGTTGAATAGCAGAAATTATCACAATATTGTAAATGAACTATATTTCAATAAAACTTTTAAAAATGGAAAAAATAATTAAAAATCACATTAACAGACATTCAAACCTATTTTAAGCCTGCAAAGTGCTTATATTCTCCAAAGTGTATGTTCGTTAAGAAATATACAAATACACCATGAAAATAAAAAGAGAAGTTGAAATGAAATGATTCGCTCACTATTAATTTAACCAGTCAAATTCTTTCTTTTCAAGCTTGGGTTGGACAGCAATTGTCAACCTAAAAGTGAAAAGAGTGAAAGATAAACTTTCTATCCTAGTTCAGGCCATGTCTGTCTGACCTTCTGAAAATGGCTAGGTCCCTGCTAGACCAAGGCCACTCTATATTATAGTGATCACTCAAAGTCCACCTGGTACTCCGTGTATAGAATGCAGCTTTGCAAGTTGTTTAGGTAGTATTGTGCCAGGATAAAAGAAGCTGAATTCTATGCTGTATGGTTATTAAATCCTGGAAAGGGAAGTTGAATGCCACATACAAATGGTTTAGGGAGACAATCCTTCGCACTGGAGAACTAGCCTCACCTCAAAAAAAATACAAACGTTATGAGACTGGATGCACACTGACACTACCACAGCAAATGATTAAAAGCATGGGCTCTTGGAGTTCCCTTCATGGCTCAGTGGTTAAAGAACCCGACTAAGATCCTTGAGGATGCAGGTTCAGTCCCCGGTCTTGCTCAGTAGGTTAAAGATCCCGCTGTGAGCTGTGGTGTAGCTCACAGACGCAGCTCGGATCCCACATTGCTGTGGCTGTGGTGTCTGTCAGAGGCTGTAGCTCTGATTCAACCCCTAGCCTGGGAACTTCCATATGCCGGGCGGCCCCAGGAAGCCAAAAAAAAAAAAAAAAAAAAAACATGGGTTCTTTTTTTTTCTTCTGTACCCTTTCACCAACCTTTCCCTATTTTCCCTACTTCCAGGCCATGGCAACCACATTTCTACTCTGACTCCTGACTCCAGAAGTTTAATTTTCTTTTTTTTTTTTTCCACATGCAAGTGATATCACACAGTATCTGTTTTTTTTTCTGTCTGGCCTATTTCACTTAGAGTAATGCCTTTAAGATCCATTCATGTTGTCGTCAATGGAAAGATTTCCTCATTTTTCATGAATCAACAGTATTCCACCATATATAAACTCCACAACTTTTTAATCCATTCATCCATCAATGGACACTTAGGTGGTTTCCATGTCTTGGCTATTTTACATAACGCAGCTATTAACATGGGGGTGCAGACATCTCTTTGATATCTTGTTTTTCTTTTCTTCATATTGTTCCCCAGAGTGGCATGTCTGCATCATATGGATCATATTCTTTTTTTTTTTTTAATTTTTGAGGAAACTCCATACTATTTTCTATAGTGGCTGCACCAGTCAACATTCCCACCAAGAGTGTACAGAGGTACTCTTTTGTCCAGATTCTCACCAACACATTTCTTGTCTTTTTGATGTTAGTCATTTTAACAGATATGAGGTAATATTATAGTCTTGATTGCCTTTCCCTGATGACTAGTGGTGTTAAGCTCCTTTTCACATAACTATTGGCTGTTCAGATGTCTTCTCTGGAAAAAGGTTTATGCAGTTTCTTGGTACATTTTTTTAAATTGGATTGTTTTATTTATTTATTTTTGAAAAGCATGGGTTCTTGGCTCAGATTCTCCAGTGCTGAAACCTAGATTTTTCTATGCCTAACTCTGTGTCTTCGGGCAAGTTGCTAAATCTCTCAAAACCTCAGACATCTGATGCACAAAATAGGAATGAAATAAAACTAACCCAGTTGCATGTCAGTAAGATCAATGTACATATATCTTGTGGGGTTCACAGCAAAATTCAGTGAAAACATTCAGCAAAAAACAATTCCATTCTTTTTAGCTCAAGTGTGTGTATCTTACGGAAGTTTAGCTCCAGTTTGTCCTAACCCCCAGCTCACTCTTATTCAAATTTGAAATGATGCAAGGAGGGTAACCAGCCTGTTTATTGATTCCTTAGTAAAGTTATGTTCTTTTTCCTTGTGAATATCCTTTTTTTCTACTCAAAGTACATCTTAAAGTTTATCTTTATTAGAGTGGTGAGAAAAGTAACTGATGTGGTGTTAGTATTTATTTTTATATTCAGTGGGAGAAAAGCAACTGAGGTATTTGTATTTATTTTTATATTCAGTGGATATCAAATGGCTGGCTGTTTTTCTTTTTAATAAAAAAGATACAAGAGGAGCAGAACCTAGCAGGGGGTCTGCAAGGTGGCAGTCAGAATTCTTTGAAAAAGAATGAAAAAGGCATTGGGGAAAAAATTTGAAATTTCTAGGAATTCCCACTGTGGTTCAGTGGATTAAGGATCCGAAGTTGTCTCTGTGAGGATTCAGGTTTGATCCCTGGCCTCTCTCAGTGGGTTAAGGATCCAGCATTGCCGCAAGCTGTGGTGTAGGCCCCAAATGCAGCTCTGATTCAGCCCCTAGCCAGGGAACTTCCATATGCTGCAGGTGTGGCCCTTAAAAAAAAGGAAAAAACAGGGAAGTATCTAAATGAGTTTGGATTCATGGACACTGAGCCCCACTGATATTGGATATTTTGTTTTACTATCACCACTCCTAAAAGACAAAGTTTAACTTGTCTCAAGATTTTAATCTCTGAAACCACAGACTCTACCACACAGAGCACTGGCTTTATTAAAATATATGTGCATGCCATAGTTACTTTTATTTGTGAAAGAGCAATTGCCTTTTCTCCTCTGTGGGATTTCCGGTAGTTAGCATTGAATTGCTCTTCCCATCAGGCAGGTGGAAGTAAAATCCCTGACCTGAGCTAAATATCTTTAGCTAGCACTGTTATTTGAAATTTATGCATGTTTGAGTAGACAAATTTCAAAAGTGTTAGCAATAGAAAATGCAGGAAAAGGAAATAGCTAAATGGGCATTGAGATGGGACTTCTGGTTGGTTAGCTACCCATTTTATTCTATTGTTATTGTAGAATGTTCCTCTTCTGGGCTAAATTTTAAGCTTATATTTGCGGCATCAGGCAGAAAAATCTTTCCTTGATGGAATTATTTCTCTAAAATGTATCTTTTAGTGCACTGCTAACAAAACCTTTTTTTTTAAGTTTGCTATATATTATGTAGAATTTAGACTATGAAGGTATAACAATCAGATTAAAGTGCTAAAAAAATCAACCATATATGTTAACTTTAAGTAAAAAATATTACCCATGTTTATTTTTCTAGATTTATATTATCTCTCTCTCTTTTTTTTTTTTTTTGCAGAACTTGGAATTAATTTTGAGCACATATGGCAAAAAACCTTGACAGTGTTAAACCCACTGAAGCCAGCAGATGGCAGCATTATGAATGAAACAGACCTCACTGGGCCTATCCTGTTCTCTGTGGCACTAGGAGCTACCTTACTTCTGGTAAAGGCACTACATCTTTTTTTTTTTTTTTAATTGAGGTAAAAATGGTTTATAACATTATCTAAGTTTCATGTATACAGCATTATATTTATACCTCTGTATACACCACAGCAAAGCACCAGATTTTAATGCATGTCCTTTCAAATGTCATTTTTGAAGAGGTCTTTGTAAATACAGAAGAAAGTATGTCACTTTATGATGTGAAAATCATTTAATTCATAACTACTATTCTTTTCGTGAGAGAGACATATATATACATTTTTTTTTCTTTTTCTTTTTCTGGTTTCACCCAGAGCATTTGGAAGTTCCTAGTCTAGGGGCCACAGCCACAGAAACACTAGATGCAAGCCACATCTGTGACCTACGCCACAACTTGCAGCAATGCCAGATCCTTAACCCACTGGGAGAGGCCAGGGATCAAATCCGCATCCTTACAGACACTCTGTCATGTTTTTTAACCCCTCTGAGTCACAACAGGAACTCTGAGAGAGACATATTTAATGGAACCATAATGACAAAGAGAAACTGCCATCAGGTATTACAACAGATAAAAAAAGTAAATTTAAATAGAATTTCAAAAATCCAATCACCAAGTCAGATTTTCTACGAGTCAGGAAATTATATATATGATTTTCTTTTATTAAGTCTCTCTTGTTCTTAAGAAAAGACTGTCAGTCTGAAAAAGTTGGAGGAACACTTGGATTTGGGAAATATAGGGCCTAAATTTTATTTCCTTTTTTCTGTGAGATTTCTGTTACGATATTGGATAAATTCCCTCTCCTTTCTTTGCTGATGTGTATCTTAAGCCTCTTTCAAATATTCTGTGGGGTATGAGATGAGTCTCCTGTTTTCTGGTTAGGTTACTCTGAAGAAACTGACTTGCAACAATAACCAGTAATTTGTTTATTCAGCCCATATATTTTCCCTATTATTTTATTTTTCTTTTTTTTTTAATGAAGGCATTTTTTTTTTTCCCTCTGATCTCACCATTTGTCTTGTGTATGGCTTTTTTCATTCTTTAAATCTGGGAGTAATAATATTAGAAGTAACCAAAAAAGAAAAGTAGATTTCCACCTGAGTTAACTATTCTAATTCATAGTTTAGAAAAATGTTTTCTCCATCCCCCTCCAAAAAAAGGAAGAAAAAGAAAAAAAAATAAGAAAGGTCTGTGATTTTCTGTGATGGAGGTAATGATTATAAACAGGATGAAAAAGATGGGGAGGCTAGTCTGGAAAGTGTGGTTTCATTAAGGCACTAAGAGATAAACTTGGCAAGAGAAGTAATATAGGAAATGAAAGATTCTAGGGGAGTTCCCATGGTGGCTCAGAGGGTTATAAATCCAGTTAGTATCTATGAAGATGTCGGTTCCATCCCTGGCCTCGCTCAAGTGGGTTAAGGATGTGCTGTTACTGTGAACTTTGGCATAGGCCTGCAGCTGCAGATCCGTTTTGACCCCTAGCCTGGGAACTTCCATATGCTACAGGTGCAGGCCTACCTAAAAAGCAAAAAAAAAAAAACCAACCAACCAAACAAACAAAAAGGATTCTAGGAAAAGCCTTTAAAATAACTATTCAGTTCATTTCCCCTTCTTACAATAAAATAATTGTTTTTTTCTCTAATGTAGCTATACTTCTCAAAAGTATCTGTATTTGTAATGAAATGAATTCTCACTTTCATTAATTACATAACATTAATCAAAATTCTGATAGAAATCTAGTTTCTGCATTGGAATGTGGTCAATACTCACATCATGTTTATCCAATATGATAGTACTTGGTTATAGCATCTTATTTCTTCCTTTGAACCACAGCAAATGCAAATATGCTGCAAATTTAACACTACATCAACCAGAGTTTTAATTTAGTCTCTAATGTCCCTTTTGTCTTTGTCATAGTAATTAGATAATCTTAGATTAAGCTGCTAAGTAATACCGTGTCAATTAATCAAATAGTCAGAAACAATCAATTTAATATATTAACTCATCTTTCTTTTTCAAGTAATTTGTAATATAACAGCTGTTTGTTTTTCTGTAGAAAATATTACTATTTCCATCTCTTAAAGGAAAGCATGACTCCCATTAAGACCTTGTTCTTCATTTGTTGGAATTATTTTAAATATCCTCTTCTTGTTTTAAATATAAAGCAGTACTGGCATAGAACCCAACTGAAAGTGGAAAAAATTGGATCTGTCCCTAACTTTGCCTCTAGGTGTGATCCTAAACCTTTTGTTTACTATTTCTAGGCCTTCATTTTTTTTTCATTTTAAGATTCCTTTCAGTTCTGAGATTTTGGGAAATATGTGAAGATGTGTATTTTCTCAAAACTTTTAGGCAAGCATTTTCACTTCAATTTCACCGTTAGATGTGGTTACTCCAGAACTGAGTCTCATACATAAAGAACAATAAGGACCAAAAACCTCAACTTGATATTAGTAAAACCAGATTTAACCCAGAGTCCATTTGAAGCTAAGTTGAACCCTGCCCTGGAAATCTGAAATTAAAATGTAAAGGATGATTTTACTGGCTGGTATATGCATTGTGCTAGAAAAAGCAAAACTAAATCCAGAAAAAATATTCAAATCTGTTCACCTCTGGAAGTATAAGTTTCAACATCATCTCCTCGTCATTTTTACCATTTATGTTGCTATAAGGCATAATACCTTTGAATGAACTTTCTTCATGTCGAAGGAAGCAAACCAAAAAGAATGGCTTCAAACACTCAACACAGATTTGATATTATTTCCTCTGAAAATTATTTTTACACCCAAAACTATGAACACAAGTGTTTTAAAGCTGTGGCTCTGTTTAATTTTTCCAGAAGAGCTAAGAGTGTGATCTGGAAAAGGAACATGCACAGCCAGTATCAAATCATAATCAGAAGAATAAGAAGTATTTCAAATAAAGATGTGGTAATGAGAGTGGTATAGGGATGACCTGAAAATTTTTTAATTTTTCAAGTTAAAAAGAAATTGAACAATTACAATCCTTGTTAGAATTTGAAACACATTAAAAAATGGGAGTGGCCCCTGACAAATGGAATTGCTCCTTAAATTGGATAAACTAACAAGAAAAACAGATAAAGAGAGAAGTCGGAACTGGTAGGGAAAGGAAAGGGACAATTTTACTACCAAATTAGTTTTATCCACCTTCTATTTACCCAATTCACAAAACAGTTTAGGGTCACAGTTATGAGTCCTTTGGGTATAGGGAAGTTAGTTACAGCTATTCCTACCTCAGAATTATCCCATCCAATTTAAATATTAAGTAGAGTTTTTCTCTAATATATGCAAGTGATTTAAAGTTGTCACTATTTTCCAAGTAGAGCAAACTCACCCAATAGAGCAGTACATAACAGAAGTGTTTCTTTTACCATACCCATTAGCATTATTAGCATTATTTCACAAAATAGCCGGAAGGACTTATTATGGCTAATGCAGCAGAGAATTTCGCAGCATAGCCCAGGGACATTTTGTGAAAGGGTTTAGTAGTGATCAACTTCCCCAACTGCAGAGGAAGACAAATTCAAAATAACTGGACAGTTCTGCATAATAAAATGGTCATAACATTCTCCATTAATTAATTGCAAAATAAATATCTCTTTATTCTGTAAGGCATAAGGATTTCATGGATAACAGTTATGGAGAAGATAAAATGACAGCTAAAACTCTCCCTGAATCAGTTTACCAGATCATTCCTTGTTTTTGTATAATTTCCATGAAAACCAGAGTCAGCCTCCCCAGCATTTACCTATTTCTATCCAGCTTAATGTATATATGAAAATGGCATGCATTCTTTACTGGAGCCTCGGCATCCTCAAGTAGCAAAGATTAAAATATCCCCTGTTGAATCGATAGCAGTACGTGACTTTCCCTGGATGAGTTTAATGCAGCTACTTCAGCAACAAACCTTCAGTGCTCTGTAAGTGATGGCTATTTTTATGAATCCTCAGATGATCAATGGTATATCTTGAACATTACTGACTTCCTTTAACAATACCTCTTTTACGATTTGTTATCAGTTGGTTTATGTAAATCAGTTGGTTTATGTAAAACAGATCTTAAGATCTGTTCAGTTAAGCTGGTGATAGGCATTATGAAAGCAAAGGATTCTGTGGTCAGGTAAGTTTAGGATAGATAAGGTTAAATAAGTCCCCTTGTTTTAGGGCTTGTTAGAACTCCTGCAGGTGTTAAAGCTCTAAATTTTGGAGCCAGACTGCCTGGGTTCAAAGCCAAGCTCCACCACTTGCCATTATTTTATCTTGGGCAAGTGCCTTATCCTCTCTGGACCTCAATTTCCTCATGTGTATAATGGGTACAACAATGCTACCTACTATTTATGTGATTATGTGGATTAAATAAATTAATCTAGATGAAATGTTTAGAATAAGACCTAATGTAACAAATCCTATAGATGCTGGCTAAGGTTACTAATATATCGTATAAATCTCCAAGATTATATTGATCTTTTTCATAAATGTATTTATTCATTTAATTATTCAACAAATATGGAGAGAAAATATATCCTTACTTATGCCAAATATCCCTAATGGGAAATCCATGATAAAAAATGTAAACCCAGAAATACGAGCACGTTTGTGCTGTCCCAAGTATATTGGGGGTGTTTGTTTTCATGACCTGAATTCATATTATAGCCAGTTTTTTTTTTTTTTTTTTTGCCAGAACTCTCAGTTTCTCGATGCTTATACTACAGAGAATGAACAACATTAAGCTGAATGATTCTTAAATACTCTCTGCTTTGTTGACACTCCGATTTCTTGATCCTTGTTGGGCATTCAGACTGTTTTCTTCCCATTGTTTCAGACAGGGAAAGTCCAGTTTGGTTACGTGTATGGCATGAGTGCCATTGGCTGCCTAGGGATCCACGGCTTACTAAACTTGATGAGCTCTTCAGGGGTGTCCTATGGCTGCGTGGCAAGTGTCCTGGGTTACTGCCTGCTGCCCATGGTCATTCTGTCCAGCTGCGCCATCTTTTCACTGCAGTAAGTGTCTGTGTGCGCTAATTGACCTCACAGGCACCATCATCACTAAGGCTCACCACACCAGTGCAACTGTCAACCTCTTTCTGAAACATTTTAGTTGTGGGATTGGGGAAACTGCCTATTAAAAACTACACACAGATTCAGGAAAGTAGGTCAGTTTTGACTCAGGTGCTGTTCCTATTTCGATGATTTAAAAAATAAATTAAACCAAGTTACCTTTAAAAGTTACCTTTGTAGGCTGTCACATTCTCCAATATGAACTATTGTCATGGGTAATATACCAACTGCAGAAAATTCACTTGTTTGAATGTGGAAGAGTAAGTGCCTGGTGAACACTGACAAATTGCTTCAGCTCCGGGCCACTCTCCCTTCTAGGAGGGAAACGACTGTTCTTTCTCAGCTGGGCTCCTTGTTGTGAAGAATTCTCAGGAACCCATATTAATACCAGAGAACTTTAAAGCACACATGCTCAGTCAATAACTTTTTTTTTAGTTCCATCCATGTTGCTGCAAATAATATAAGGCACAAATGAACCTTTCCACAGAGAAGAAACTCATGGACTTGGTGGCCAAGAGGAGGGGGAGGGAGTGGGATGGCCTAGGAATCTGGGGTTAATAGATGCAAACTATTGCATTTAGAATGGATAAGTAATGAGATTCTGCTGTATAGCCCAGGGAACTATATCTAGTCACTTAGGATGGAACATGATGGAGGATAATGTGAGAAAAAAGAATACATATATATGTGACTGGGTCACTCTTCTGTACAGAACACTGTAAACCAGCTATGATGAAAAAAATCACTAAAATATATATTTTTTCCTTTTTTTACTTCCTGGGCAGTTAGTATTTGCAATTCAGCAATGTTAATAAGGATTCAATAGATATGCTTCAGTCAGGTACTTTCCCAGGGCATAGGCATATCACTACCACTTTGGGTGGGGAGAGAAAATCATGATGTAGTCCTTTGTCACCTGCCACACTGCAAGCCCAATTAGAGATAAACATTCTTAGAAATAAACCCAATTAGAAATAAATCTCCACAGTTCCTTTTTCAAAAGGAATAGCAATCCGAACACATCCATTTCAATATTATAAAAATCCACACCAGAGTTCTCGTTGTGGCTCAGTGGTTAACAAATTTGACTAAAAACCATGAGGTTGCAGGTTTGACCCTGGCCTCGCTCAGTGGATTAAGAATCCGGCATTGCTGTGAGCTGTGGCGTAGGCTGCAGATATGGCTTAGATCCCGCGTTGCTCCAATTAGACCCCTAGCCTGAGAACCTCCACATGCCACAGGTGCAGCCCTAGAAAAAGACAGAAAGACAAAAATAAATAAATAAATAAATAAATAAATAAATAAATATTAAAAAAATAAAATAAAAAATCCACACCTACTAAAAGGAGGGAGGCCACACACATCTGTACCTTCCTGTCCCATCTGTCCCCTTCCTGAACTGTGTCAGGCTTTGCTTTGTGTCAGTTCTTCTGTTTGTATTAATCCAGTTTTTTACTGACTGGAAAATATACAGCTTCTGATGGCGAATTTGACTCAAACATTTTCTAACTTGCCAAGGCCTTTGAGTTCCTATGGTTCCTCACCCCCGTTTAACAAATAGAGAACATGGTTATAAATATTGCATCAAGGATATTTCAGAAGCCGCTGTGATTCAGTAAACCCCCCCCTTTTTTTTTTCTCCTGGTATAAGATAACCATCTCTTCTGTTTTTGCTACAGGGACATCTTTGGAACTGTGTTGGCATTGGTTGTCATTGGCTGGTGTAGTCTCTCAGCCTCTAAAATCTTCATTTCAGCCTTGGACATGGAAGGACAGCAGCTTCTCATTGCCTACCCTTGTGCTTTGCTTTATGGACTTTTTGCCCTTCTAACTGTTTTCTGAAGAGTATTTGAGATGGCATTACAGGATTCTATTTGTTTGCTGTTCAGATTATCCTGGAAATGTATTAGCATTCAAATTTGGTAATATGATTTCTGTTTTATTGCTGCTGAGAGAATAAGCAGAGAGACAAAACAGCACTTAAGGATGGGACTCTAATAGGCTTTTTGGTTTGCATGATTTGCTTTCTGTTTGGAGCATTAAAATATTTTAGAATTTCTTAAGCTAAAATGGGATACGGTTGTTGTACTGATGGACCTTGCTTTTCTCAATGGATGTATTTCTGAGAAACTGTAAGTAAATAAAATCATATGCTGAGTGGATAAAGGAAATCTACAGTGAGCCTTTTGAGAAAACTTCATGACGCTCCAGCTGTGTGTAGGTGGCTTAAGTCAAACTGTCCAGAACCTTTGGAGAATTGCAGGGGAGAGTTATTTAGGATTTAATTTACCTGGGAGTCAAAGAATCTCCTATCTTTTGATTAATTTACTTTCACAACTGCTGTTCAGTCCCATCTGAACAATGCCTTAACTCACTTCTTTTTCAAGTTCTCATTCCTTCTTACTTGGTTTAGATGCCTTGGTCCATTACTATAATTTCTCCCTTGAATGAATATATATATATATTCATTCATATATATATATAT
>PVHT021183710.1:26013999-26283235 GCA_004024745.2 Catagonus wagneri | reverse complement strand
AAGTTGCAACCTGCCTCAGCTGTGGCCACGCTGAATCCTTAAAGCAATGCACTGGGGACCACGGATTGGTCCTGCATCTCAGCACTCCAGAGGAGTTTTTTTGGGGGGTGCATGCATTCAGAAGTTCCTGAGTCAGGGATTCAACCTGCACTGTTGTTCTAACCTATGCCACAGTGTAGCAAAGCCAGATCCATAGCTCACTGCACCAGGCAGAAAATTTCTCTCCTCCCCTTCTTAAACTTGGGCTGTTTGTGACTGATCTGACCAGTATAACACGGTGGAAACGACACTGTGCAAGTTCTGAGCCCAGACTTTAAGAGGACCGGCTATTTCTGTTTCCTGGCTCTTGATACCTTGAGCCACTGTATAAGAAGGCCAGGCTCCTGTGCTGCAATGAGACAGCACGCAGAGAAGCATGGAGGGGCTAAAATTGTTAGTGAGGAAGACACCTTGGACAGATAGCTTGACCTTGAGAATATGTTGATGAGAATTCTAACTAGAAGTGCTCTCTTTCCCCTGACCCCTGGCCCTTGAACCACAACTGTTCGCTCCTTTGACTTCACTGAAGCACTGTCTCTACTTTACCACTTGAGGATGGCTAGATTATCATAGCCTTAAATAATTCCTTTGCACTAACCTAGCACCTAAGGTAGGCAGTGATGGCAGTCTCATCTTCTGTTCTTACATCCGACTCTGTCCAAAGGGAACTCCAAGCCGCTAAACAATTTAATAAAATTAATGTATTTTTAGGCCAAACTCTTGTATTTTTAGGCCAAACTCTTGCACTTTTAACATAAAACCAATTTCACATAATTTGAAATCCATTCACTGGAACAACCATTCACAGAATGGCTCTCAAATATTTCTGAACCTGAAATGCCTGTTAAGGTACAATTGGTACTGTCAACATTCCTTGCACAATTTTAATGGGAAAAAAATTAAAAACACACTTCTTTGTATGGCCAGTCATTAATCACTGTAATGATAGCTGGGAAGTAAATTAAATGATACTATAACCTCTTCTCCTTCAGAAGGTAAGCAATCATAAAGGTACCACAAGAAAATTGGTTACATCTGAACAAACTTTTTAAGGAGTGATGATAATTAAATATGGTAAAAACCAAGTTTTTTCTTTTTATAAGTTAAAAAAAGAAGCATTCTGAGAACTTCAAACTTGAAGGCAGTGCTGTAATTCTCATCTTTCCCTTACTGTCACTTCCTTGTGCTTTTCAGGACATGTCTGTCCCCTCTTTCTTGTCACCACCTCCTCCCGGGAAGTTTTTTGGGTTCACTAAGGACTCAGGATCCCCCTTATGTCCTGGTCCTTCCCAAAGGGACCTGTGTATCCATGTGGAGAGGGTGTCTTGCAATTCATCCCGAGATACTTGATTGCTGAAACAGCCTTTATTTCTCCTCCATTCTCATCCTGCTTCTAGATCCACACTGAAAGTTGCTGTTTTCTAGAAGCTTTCCATCTCAAAAGAAAAATTACATTAGGATTCTCAGTTCAATTCTTTTTTCTTTTTCCCTCTAGTATTGGTTTCCCATCCCTAAGACATATAACTTATTTTCTATCCAGGTCAGATATCATGATGTTTCACATTCCCAATTCTCTAAGCCCTTTGCCCTTCTCCCAACTGGTTTTGCTAAGCTGCCTATAACCTTAGATTAATACAAACTCCTGGTTTTCTAATTTCCTACTTGATCTGATGGGCGCTGTGGGAAAACTGCGGAATCACATAACACTATTGATTAGTTTGATTTCAAGTTTATAACCTAAAATATTAAATGGGCTCTCAAAGGAATTCAATTTTTATAAAAGTAAACCATGTTTTTTATAGAACGCATGAAGGAAAACAAAAAATAACAAAGCATGGGGAGAAAAGACTCCTATAATATCTTACAGAAAAACTATCATGATTTTGGTGCTTTTCCTTCTCATTTCTATATAAATAGACAAAATATGCATATTACTTTACAAAATTCCCTTTATTACTACGAAGTGAATCCACATCATGGAGTTTATTTCCAATGTCTAATTTTTAGTGGATTCTTAACATTCCCCCCTTTTAGACACATGACAATTTATTTTTAACATTCCTTTATTGCTGGATATCTAGGTTTTACTGACCTTTTTCTTAATCAAACTTTTTTTTTTCCTTTAGAATGAATTTCCAAAGATAGAATCTGGGAGCTAAAGAAAATACATTTTGAGGTTCTACATGTACTTTGACAAGTCATCTTTGAGAAAATTGAGAATAGATTCCACTTTGGCACGGAGAACAACGAACTTGGCACTTCGAGTAGCTGAGATAAAAGCAACACCAATAGCATTGGCAAGTCTTAAGTGGTCAAAAATTTTGCATACCTATTTCATACCTTTGATTACTAAGAATGTTTCACTTTAGAAATTTTTTGGTGTCTATTATTTTATGAGTTTCCTATCCACATCTTTTTTTTTCCTGCCTTTTTTTTTTTCTTTTTAAGGGCCCCATCCATGGCATATGGAAGTTCCTAGGCTAGGGGTCGAATTAGAGCTACAGGAGCCAGCCACAGCCACAGCAACTCAGGATCCGAGTCATGTCTGTGACCTCCACCACAGCTCACAGCAATGCAGGATACTTAACCCACTGAGTGAGGCCAGGGATCGAACCCACATCCTCAGGGATACTAGCCGAATTCTATTTCCACTGTGCCACAACAGGAACTCCCTATTCACATTTTAAAAGTAATCACTTGGACTATTCCTGGCCATCTCAGGCTCCCATTCCTCTCAGTCACTCTCAACTCTCAGTGCCCCTCAGTGGTCACCCTCCCCAATGTCACACTTTGCCAGCTTTGCTTCCTATACTTTAGATTACCTAACAACTTGGCCTATTTAGCAACAACATTCCCCCCTTCTGCATTCCAATGTTTTATCTTATGTATTGTGCTTGTTTACTTATTAACAGCTTGTAATCATATTTTTCTTTTGTGGGCTACTTTGCTTTACATAGGCTAGAAACCTGGGAATTATATTTACCAAAATTCCAGAATTCCAGCAACAGAATCCCAGGTAAGATTCCAATCAGTCTCTTGTGCAAGGGATAGCAGGCCAAAAAGAAGCAGGAACTGTTATTCCTCCTAAGCAGTGGTGGACAAATAAGAGCACTGGCAGAAGACAGATATAAGGTTTTTCACCTTGTGGATATTCTCTCAACCATCTTCCGATCTGATGCTACAGGCAGCTGGTTAGCATTGACATTTTGCTACAATTCCTAGATGTGAACGGCTTCCCTGTGAGAAGTCCAGTTCCAGGTCAGAATCCTATGTGATCTTTCAGGCTGGACCACAGGCAACTACAAGACTTTGCCAAGCAGGCCTCCTAAGGGGAGGTGCCTATCACACTGGATTGTTGCACAGCCAGGGCCTTGAAGCTCTCTGGAGGGAAGGGCAGTCCAAGGGGCCGGGTTCTTCTGGGCCAGCCACACTCATACACATATCAGAGGCCACCTTGTCAGGGGCTTTGTGTCTTCACACTTCCAGGCACTGCCTGCTCTTTATTAGGAGCTTTGCCTAAGGTGCTTGATTTTGACCTCTTCCCCACATCCCTCCTGCCAGCTCAGGGACTCATAAGAAAGGAAGAACTTTTTGTTTCAGACTCCTCAGTGGTAATACAATCCCTGCCTTCCTTGCAGCCTCCACCTGGCCTCTGCCCAGTGCCATTCCATGGGGAGAAACGGAGACACTGGGGAGCCAGTGTCTCTTTTTGTCACTTGCTGGCACTGTCACAGCAAATGAATAAAGTCTTGATTGTTATTTTCAGTTTAGCTGTTGTCCTAACTGATCACCTGATCCTTTGACACCCTACCTCCCCCACAAAGCCTGCCAGTCTTTACTTCCCTGGGCTTTAATTCCATGTTAAATCTATTTCCACATCAAATTCCTAGATTTGTTCCTTTTGTTCTGACAGAATCCTTACTGATATCCATACCTAGCATTTCTTTTTTCCCTTCCATTTCCCAGAAAGAAATGTTACATTTCCTGCTCAAGCTTCATCTTTCACTTTCTTGGGCATTTATTTACGTATTCATTTAAACATATTTATTAAACATTTATACCATGTTATTTTCATTAACATTGTGTTAGTTCCTGCGAATACAAGATGAAGACATGGTCTGTACCCTCAGGGAGTTCATGGTCTTAACCTCGAGACACAGAAAGACGGATAACTACACTTCAGAAGTAAACACAGAGTGTAATAGGGAGACAGAGGAAGGTCCCCAATCTAGTAAACAGATAACTGCTTACAGAAGAGGTGATATCTTGGCCCAGAAAAAATCGATCTCGGGGGACAGCGGTGAGCGACAGTTTGAAGTGAGATCTTAACTTCCTGCTCAGGAATTGAACCTGGGCAGCCTGGATCAAAACCATGAATCTTAGTTACTAGACTACCAGGGGCTAGAGACTAAAAGCAGAGCTGCCCTGGTTCTTGCCCCCATTGGAAGCACGAGTACTTCAAGGAGGCAGAATTGTAAAAAGAGTCACAGAGTTTACTATTGTAAGCACAGCATATGTGGGAGACCACACAGGGAAGCAGTTTAGAGGCAAAACAGTACACTCAGAGGGGAGTGTGGATGACTCTGCAAGTGGGGAGTGTGCCAAATAGGTGATTTAAGTCACTTATATGGGGCAGTTCTTTTGGGTCTTTGTTTTCTTCCAGTCAGTTATCTCACTTTGTTCCTTGATTGAACCCAGAGCCCTCCCTGATGTGCATGCACATCTTTTAGTCAAGATGCTTCCAGTGCAGGAGTTATGGAAATAATGACAACAACTATTGCGGGGTAGACCTGCCTCACTTTGTGACCTATGAGAAGACTTTCTGTGCCTCTCAGTTAGGGTGTCCTCTACCCCTAGCTCTCCTCTACTCCTGCCATTACCATAACTTTAAAGTGTCCATAGGAGACAAAGTTCAGCTATTTACCTTATTCCTGCTATTATTTCTTTTGTGAAGTATAAATAGGAGGCTAGTAGTAAATGTCTAGCCTGGAGTTTATTATCTTCCGCCTCAAAATCGTATCACAAAAATTTGTTGAATAATGCTAACTGGAAATGGGAGCTTGTCAGATATAATGAGGTAGGAAAGGAAAAAGCAGGAATGCTAACATAGCCATGGGAATGAGGAGATCCTCAGCCAAGAGAAAGGGATTTAGAACCACTGTTGTGTAAAGAGCTGGTGTTGTTTGACCATCAAGTGTGAAGGAGGGAGGCGGAGAGATGCCTCCGGATGTGAGTTGGTAGCTAGAAATTATACTGACTTCTCTACTGTAGGAGGCATCTGGGCTTACTTTTGAAGGAAACCAGTAGGTACTGAAGAATTTTATTCAAAGAAGTTTTTAACTAACCAAAACAAAAAAAGTGAGTTCCTTGAGCAATTTTAAGGCCTTCATCACAATTAAGATCTTTCTGTAACATGGTCTGAAAAACTCATGAATTCTTGGCAGCTTCTTGGCAACTTCCTGTGAAGAAGCAGGAACATATGGAAGCCTGTGAGAGAAGGTGTGTAGAGCGCAGATCGACAAGGACCTTGTCTTCAGACTCACTGGTCACCAGATTATAATTATAAGTTAAAACAGTAATACAGTCCTATGTCCACTCTTAAAATTAGCAAAGACAAAATGAATGTTAACAGTTATGAGGGTGTGGCGAGGTGGTGGTATAAATTATTGCAAACTTCTCTAAAAATCAATGTAACAACATGCAAAAAATGCTCATGATTTGACCCAGTCATTCCACTTTTGTGGATCATAAATGCAGGCAATGTTTATCATTACCGACTGGAAGACAAAATGGCAACCACTTTTACTGCTGTGAAAAATTGTATGGTCAGGCCACTCAAGGCTTCCAGCATTTCCAGCGAGAGAGAACATTAGACTCTAAGCCCAAGAGACTGAAAAAAGCTTGATGAGCTTGGACAACTGAAGTAAGAACAGTGTAGTTGGGATCCTGTGGGTCCATTGTGAATACATTTGGGAAATGATGCCACGATGACATGACAGCTGATTATGGGAATAATAAATGGATTTTGGGTCTGATGGACCTGAGTTTTAGCTCTAAGGAGCACAATGGGATTGAGATAGGAAGAGGCCAATGCTTTACATTCTGGCAGTGCCTGAGTCACTGATAACCATGAGAAGTTCAACTTCTGTGTATTACAGATGTCAAAATTAAAACACAGGGGTATGAGTTATTAACAGGGATTTAACAGACAAATACCATATCAGCTAATGTCAAACATGTCTAAGAACCCATGTCTCCCATATCCTTTCCAAGTTCCTTAAAGCAATCCCATCAAGCTAAATCAAATCACCCAACCCAAACTGATGGCTCGTAATGGGGCTATCCATTTCTATTCAGATTTTCTAGAAATCCAAATCTGGATTTCTAGAAAAATAGTCTCTATATTGTTTGAGTAATTCCAGGGAAAACAGAAACTCCAAGCTAAAAGCACTAATTATTAATGCTCTTGTTGAGTGTATTTGCCTCTTTATCCTTAGTAGGAATGACCATTGGAAGGTTAAATGACCATTAAAGGGATCATTTAACCCACTGAGCGAGACCAGGGATCGAACCCACATCTTCATGGATACTAGTCAGGTTCTTAACACACTGAGCCACAATGGGAACTTCAGGGCATGGGAATATTTGATGACAGAAACCACAGCCATATTACTAGGAGGTAAGCTGACTAGCTAATTAGGCAGAGTAGGAAGATGGCAAAAACCTGAGTTGTTGCTGATAACTTGGAACTCCTAGATTAATAGACTTTTACTTCCTCGGGGCTTCTTGTTTTATGAATAATTTCCCTGATCTGTCGTCTGTGTTATGATTCTTGGATCCTTATATCTTCCCAACCAAGTTTTCTCAGTCTCTCTTTCCTCAGGATTTTTTCTTATATTCTGTCTCATTTAAATTTTGGTAATGGAGTAACTTGGTTGAAATTTGACCTAAGATTTGGAGAAAGTGTGAGTAATAGCTCGGAAAAAAAAATAAAAGTCACATTTCCTGCCTCTCAAGAGCTAGAGGCATCAACAGTCTTTTGAAACAAATTATCTTTAATAAAGAAAAAAAGATTAGTACTCAGTATAAGTATTTTATTTATGCGACTGTACAGGGAGGCTGTATCCACCTATAATTTTTGTGCAATAACTAAAGAATCACGTTACTTATATGCAGCTCTTTAAAACTGAAAATTCTCTTTCTGTGATGAAAATTGCTACTTCTGGGAGTTCCTGTCATGGCATAGTGGTTAACGAATCCGACTAGGAACCATGAGGTGGTGGGTTCGATCCCTGGCCTTGCTCAGTGGGTTAAGGATCTAGCGTTGCCATGAGCTGTGGTGTAGGTCACAGACGCGGCTCGGATCTGGTTACTGTGTGTCTGGCATGGGCTGGCAGCTACAGCTCCGATTAGACCCCTAGCCTGGGAACCTCCACATGCTGCAGGTGTGGCCCTAAAAAAAAAAGACAATAGACAAAAAAAAAGGAAAATTGCTACTTCTCATGAACTGAAGCTCTGCCTTTCGCCTTGGTAGGTTTTTTTTGAGGGGGGTAGGGGTGGAGGTTAATTTGGAACTGGGAGAATTTTCTCCCTATTTTTCCCCCTGTGTGGGTATGGAGTGCACTCCATGCATAAGGTGGTGAATATTCTTATGAAATGTTTATCTGTGTGGGTGTGTGACAGTCAGCTATTCACAAAGGGCTAAGAAGCTGAGATGCCGAGAAGCACAGGAAGGACATGTGAGCCTGAGCTTAACCACAGTCTACAGGGCAAGAGTGTGAAAAAAGGTTCTGACAAGATAACTGCCTGGAATCTTTTTAAATGTCTTCCAGAAAGACACAGACACACCAAAAGGATGTGGACCTGTTTTAAATTAATGGAGACTGAAGAAAGATGACTATTAAATGCAATGTGGGATTACTAATCAAAATTTTAAAGATTTATGGAGAACTCTATTAAAACAATTGGCAATATTGAATGCAGACTGTCATATTTTCCCACGTGTGATAACTGCATTGTGCTGGAGAATGCCCTTGTTCTTAGCAGGTGTATGCCAGAATGTTTAGAGACAGAGTTTTGTATATTGCCTGCAATCAACTCTCAAATGGGTAAAGAAAAAATTGTACATAGATAGAAAAAAGTGTGGCAAAATGTTAATGGGTAAATCTAGATGTAAGTTATCTTGGCTTCATCATACTGTTTTCTAGAAACTTTTCAACAAATAATGAAGATGTGGTATATATGCATACACACACACACACATTATATAGATACACACACATATATATGTATATAATGGAATACTACTCAGCCATAAAAAATGAAATATTGCTGTTTGCAGCAACATGGATGGACCTAGAGAATATTATGCTTAGTGAAATAACTCAGGCAGGGAGAGACAAGTACTATTGATATCACTTATATGAGGAATCTAAAAAAAAATAACCCAAATGAATGTATATGTAAAACAGGAACAGACCCACAGATATAGAGAACAAATTTGTTGTTAACCAAGTGGAGAGGTAAGGAGGGAGGGACAAATTAAGGCTTTGGGATTAATGGGTACAAACTAGCATATATAAAATAGATAAGCAACAAGGTTAGTATGTATAGCACAGGGATTTATACCCATCAACTTGTATTGCTATAGGTAATAACCTGTAATGGAGATAATCTGCAAAAACACAGAATCACTATGCCATACCTCTGATACAATATTGTAAGTCACATCACAGATTCCTGAGGGTAGATTTCTTTTGTGCAACGATCATAACTGATTTTCCTTCTTACCACTTACTGCCATCAATTTTTTTAAGTTGTATCAAGTACGTACTGACAGTTTCTCTCCTTAACCAAATTTTAGACAGGATCCTCTGAGCCATGTTCTCAAGTAGTCCTAGCCTTTGGGTGTCTGTGTTCCTCTTTGCATTGCCAAGTTTTAGGCAAAATTCTGCTGTTAGTTTAGCCAATACCCCTAACCACCATATCTGTTCACCTTTAATAACTGATCAAATTTCTCAGCCCCCACTAGTTCCCAGGTAAATCTGATCACCCTGGCCTGCCCTCAGCTAGAATCCTGTCACGTTGGTTTAATCAAAATCCCTCCTTATCATCGTGTTTCCACTTACTAATCTTCCATCCTTTGACCAGCCCACATGATCCTTGGCAATAAATCCCTACTTATTCTTCCCATATTCAGAAATGACTCTGGTTCTATATTGAGGTCTCTTTTCCCCTATTACAATAGATCTCGAGTAAAATACGTCTTTACTGTTTTAACTGCTGTCCAGTTCTTGGTTTTCTTTAATAGCATTAAATAAATATATTTTGAGTGGAACTGAGTCCATATTACATTTCACAATAATATCAATTCTGTGGCTTGTGATTTTAAAGAAAGTTTGTTTTATCAACTTTGAGAAAAATTCTTAAAATTTATAGGAAATACTTTAAAAATTCATCTGTTAACCTCCACTTTACAGTAACTACTATCTATACACACATTTTTAAATACTATGATATCCTAAGCCACCTTGCCTTCTCTGAAAACAATCAATTCCTGGACTTCCCTGCCATGTTAACAATAATATTCTCTGATTTTTGGGCTATATTGATGCTTTCTGACAACTACACCCTGTCTAGGTGTTTCTCTTTCATGCAGAATCTCTATAAATCCCTGAGTTTGCAAACTGAATATTGATGGAAACTTCTGAAGCCTGAATGAGAGCTAAAGTGTCTGCATCAATTAGCGCACCTTTTAGAGAGTGCATTTCCTGTGTCCTGATGACACTGTTGGCCAGGTATCTCTGCCTTTGAATTATGAATAGTATTTATATGAGAACCTTAATTTTTGAGCTGCATTTCAGTGAGGCTATTATCAATGTAGGATTCTTGGTCATGAATGGTGTTTCTTTGAGAATAATGCAGAATGCCAGCTCCCCCAGTATTTAGAGTTGGTGTCCATATACATTTCTGCCAAAAAGCCTCATATCTTCTTCAGGCTATTGATTCAGATAGTGTTGGCAAGAAGTATGCTTTCACTAGTTCATGTATGCATTGGCGTTTTAGTTCTAGATGAAGCAGAGATGACAGTGAGGCTTAATCTCAGTGTACATATTGGACCTTAGACTTATAAACACTAAAGCAGTTTGGCTCTGTTCAGTGCTTTTTATTTTGTCTTAAGATGGACTGAGAGGTTCTTAGCATAAACATTTTTAGGAAATAGGTCAATTGATATTAAACTCTTCAACATGCTCCCAAGCTGTTATTTTAAGGACAGATTCTACTCAAATTCCAGAATGGAGAAAATATTCAGTTTGGTCTCATTCTATAATCTAGCTTTATTTTTAATATGACTTGATTCTCTCTGATGGAAGGTTGTATTTGCATGAATTTACAGTAGAACTTGACAATACCATTTATTTTCAGGAAAAATAATTTGGATCTACCTTACTGTATAAAGCTCAGCAGGAAACCTTAAGAACGAAGTGATTTTGAAGCATAAAAAAATTACATCAAGCATTTAACCTGGAAATTTGGGAAACACACTTTATGAACTACCTTAAATGATTCTTAAAAGGAACATTAATTAGGCACTGAGATGGTTTTGTGTGAGGAGAGGGTCCCAGATTGTATACAGTTAACTTTCAGGGTTTGTTTTTTGTTTTTTGACAGGTGAACATTTCCTTTAAATAAATGCTTTCAAGAGGCTCTGGTTTAATTCATGGGTGTAAGTTCAATTGTTTAGAATACCAAGTAAATCAAGTACCTGCATCTATCTATCATCTATCTATCTGTCTATCTATCTATCTATCATCTATCTCCATATGTTTCATCCATTTACCAGGTCATATACTGAAGACCTGACTAAAGTAACTACAGTGTTATAAAGCATCACGATATGAATGCTACATAATGTGTATGAATGACCAATAGAAATTCGTACATATAAATATACATTTAAATACATATATATTTTAAACTTGCTTAAGAAAATACGTGCATGCTGGACAAATTTTTGAATATCATGTTATCAAGCATAGTGCACTGATGTAACAGACAAAGCCAAGTTACTGATTATGTCATTAAAAAGCATATTTTGAAAATTAGAGCTGATTTAAAATAATGGCACTCTTTAAGAGAAAAGGTAACTGTGCAAATCTTATATCTCAATTTCAGAATCCGTGTTTCTGATTCCATTTAAGACAGGACAAGGGGGATTATGGAGATATCACAATAAATCCAGGTACATAGCCTATTAACTGTACAGTACTATGTATGTGCTGGGGGCTTAAAAGAAAAAAGACACAGTTCTCCATAAAAGGCTTACAATCTATATAATGGATTCTTGCCTATAAATACAGAATGTAATTATTCAGCTAGTTGTATAGGATATAACAGTGTATCATGACCTTGCTGCTACCTATTATAAGAGAAAAATGAAGGACACTCTTCTAACTTTCAAGGCCCAGTGTGTATTATTTATTCACTGAGGTTGATGCATTAGATAGAGTTCTGCAGATGTTCTAGTTACGATCTCTTAGTTGAAGGAAACAGACTCACTCAAGTTGTTTTAATAATGAGGGACTTGCAGTAAGGAAATATTTAGGGCAATTAGAGAGACAGCGATGGAATAGGATTCCAAGAATGGAAACCATAGTACAGCTGGCCATCATACAAATGGAACTTGATCCAAGGCAGCACTAATCGTTTTAGCAGGAGAAGTTCATGAATTGTCTGGAGCTTGACAGCAATGCCATGTTCTTTGTATTGACTAGAGCAGTCTTTCCACTACTCTGCCTTCTAACCCTGCTTCCTCAAAACTTCAGCTTGTTATGACCCTTTGCCATAAACTCTAAACTCTAAACACTTCTTGGCTCCATATTATCCTCATGGTTTCTTTTTAAACACTTCAGGGTTAATTGCTTAATTGGGGGATTATTTAACAGATAAAATTCTTGAGATCTAGAATATTACAAGACTTTTCTATTAGGATCTTACCATTTTAATTGATTTTTAAACATTTTACTCTATCTGGGTTAACTGTGATTTTTAAATTTTGAAAGAATTTAAATCTTTTCCAATTTATTATTTGCTTTTTGATTTTTTTCCAGTGTTTTCTAACATACTTTAGTCTTACATTTATTTGTCAGCTCTATCTCTTCTCCCTAGATTTTGTTTTTTCAAACAGGCTCAGAAAGGTCTCCATCTCTATACCACTATGAAATTATTCTCCATTATCAGGGTTTTTTGAATCTTAGTCTACAAATTGTATGCAGAGAATCACCCAAGTATGCTTATTTATTTATTTTTCTTTTTTGGCCACCCTGCGGCTTGTAGAGTTCCTGGGCCAGGGATCAGATCTGAGCCACAGCTGTGACCTAAGCCACATTGGATCCTTAACCACTGTGCCCGGCCAGGGATTGAACCTGCAACCCAAAGCTCCCAAGATGCCTAGATCCACAGCAGGAACTCCGGGTTTGCTTTTTGAAAATGTAGAATCTTGGAGTTTCCTGGTAGCTTAGTGGTTAAGGACTCGGCATTGTCACTGCTGTGTCTTGGGTTGCAGCTATGGCATGGTCCAGTAATTTCTGTGTGCAGTGAGCATGGCCAAAAAAATAAAAAATAAAATAAAATGTAGAATCTTGATGTTCCACTACAGACTTACTTTACTAGATTCCTTTATAGGGTGAAGCCAAATAATCTGTATTTTTTTAAATCAAGAGAAAAAATTGATCTATTTGCATATTACAATTCGACATAGTTGATATATTTTTCTAGTATTTCATTAAGACTACAAATTGCTTTAAATAACTATAAAAAGATTATTATTTGAAAAAATACCGTAAAATAGGAATATATAAAATAAATGTAGAAATTAACTTCTAATTCTTTCCTTGGGGAAAAAGAATATTATTAGTAAGTTTGCCTTGAATTCTTCAGAACATGCTTTGCATCACAGTGAAATTTTGATTATCTTAAAAAATTGGGACTATATGATTTTTTAGACCAAGACTTAATTTTTAAACTAATTTCTTATTTTAACAGAGAAATCTAACAGAACATGGAAATATGAGTTCTTTTGTATAGTTTAGGATTCCTCTGGCAGTAATATAGATTATGTTCAAAAGCTAATCAGGATATTTAGATAAACTTATATTGTATACAAATTTTTAATGTAGGTTACTTTATATTATTTAAAAATTCCAAGGAAATATTACAAATTATTCATTATAACATATGTTAACATACTAGTAAATCTATTCACATTTTATTTCCTTTCATGCCAAGTTCTTTGCAAATTGTTAGAGAGTATCAATTTTAAAAATTCTGGTCTTGTACAGTTTGATCTTGATAAAATTTTCAAAAGACACTGACTGTCCTCAGAAGTGGCAGTTTTACATGAAGTGTAAAAATACATGTTAATCTCGGATGACAGTTTGTCTTTTATCATGGCTTTCCATGTATTATTGAACTTGATTTTGAAGATGAGCAGGCTGTCTAAACCTACTGACTGGGAAGGAATTTTCAGTTAAATATAGCACAATGATTTTTTCTTTAAAGTTGAATGCAGACTTTTTTTTAACCAATTTAGTACATTTAATTGTGTTATTTTAATTGGATTTTGTGATACTGATTTTTCAGTGATGTCCGTTGAAATACTTCCGAAAAATTTTCATCTTGGGCCTAACCTTGGTATATGTTAGAATATATGGACATTTTAATTCATGGCCTTTCTGACTACTCATTGAGACTATGGAGGTTACACAAAAGAGAATCCACAGCTATTTTTCTATATGAAAGATTTTCTACTTACAAGTCTGGTTGTGTGACCTCGACCTTATGTTTTAGACTCTTCTGTATCTACTCTTGTTCCCTAGGCAGTCATCTCATCCAACCTCAGAACTTTAGATTCAGCTTCATGCCAATGACTCCCACATTTCCCAGGCAATTAAGGGCTGAGTAATCAATGCTATATCCTCCTGGGCGGAGTGAAGGAAGGACCCCACTGGGAGCCCTCCCTGGGAGTATTGCTGAAGAAGCAGAAACTTTCCATGGGAGTTTCTAAATAAAAAGTAAATGGAAACTTCTAGGGTTCTTTTGCCATCTTGCAGGAAGAAATGACTAAGAATAAAATCAGCCCAGATAAAATCACTGCTAAGAGACAAAGAAGAATTTTCGATTAATTCAGATGAGCACAAAAGCCCAAGCAAGCTTACTCCTGGCCTTTTCAGTAACCTTTTTATTCATACAAGCTAAAATCTACCTTTATTTGCTTAAGCCGTTTTTAATTGGGTTTCAATTCTCTGCAAATAAATCAATGACACAGAAAATGCTTAAGTACTAATACAAATGGTAAAAATTCATGTAATTTTTAATTTCTAATATTATTTCAGATAGTAAAGCATATGCAAATAAAAATGTAATTCTATTTGAATTACACGTTTTTATTTAGTGACTTTTTTTAATCTTCAAATTTTCTACAACAAATATCTATTATGTTTATAGTTAGAACTATAAATCTAATTTTATAAAACTTAGCTCTTCCATTGTTATGATGTTATTTCCTCCATATTCTTACTGACAGATATTCTTTGTGCTTGAATATGGATTTGCTTATAAATTCAACCAGATTTATTTTTTATTGGATGAATGATTTTGAATTCATTTTAAAAGAATATACACCTTGCTAATTATTTATCCCAATTCATGAAGATGTTTGTTCCCTATTTTAATCTTTTGATTTTTTAACATATAGTTCTCACCTCTAAATTTCTAAGTTTTTTAGTTGCCTATCGATCATCTTCCTACTGCTTGTTTTGAGATGTTCTATTGCATATGCTTTTCTATTTCTCTTTGCTTTTTAGAATATGACATGAACATACTTTCTTTTAACTGTTGCTTTAAGTGCATTGAAAGCAATCTCATGTTGTAAATATCCACATGAAGAGTTGTGATAAAAGTGCACAGTAATTGCTATTTTAAATGCTGCTATTACTTTCTACTGTAAAGAAAAATTAGACTTTCAAGTCTTTGTGTTTTGAAAGTTTGCAGAAGCATAATGTGAGTTGGTTCCTATTTTAGCTGATATCTTACAATCCATCCCAAATTATTATATTAAAAAGTAATTCAACATTGAATGAATTTTATATCTAAGTAGACAGAGACTGTATGATTCAACGTAAAGCAGTTAGGTACACTATGTACTGAAAATTGCAGTGCGTGAGTAGCTAATGCATAATGCACATGGAACATTAATAAACCTAAGGCATATCTGGTTGCTAAAATGCAATAGAATTTCTCTTCTTTCTAATGTTGGGAGAAGAGTTTTATTTAGCTTAGAAGTTATTTTCTTCTACCAAATACCAGAATGGCCTTCAGTAGTGAAAATAGAAAATATCTCTGCGAATTTTCAGGCAGCTGAAATTGGAAAGGAATCACATCAATGGAAAATTTGCCAACCTACAAACCTGTGTTGGGTCATAGAAATATAGTTGAGAAAGTTTCTACATTAAAGTCAGCTTGGATCAATTATAGAGGAGACTGAGAATTCTCTGAGATTTGCCTAGAAGCTCTTATAAAAAGGAAGTAATTAGCCTGACATGAACCAGTTTGGGAACAGAACAGGGTTAGTGGGCAGTTGAAAAAAAAAAAAGGAAAGAAAGAACAGAAGACAAAAATAGCAGAAGCAGATCTGGACCAGACCTGGTACAGAGAGATTTCCTTGGGGATGCCTAAGACTTTTAGTGTTTTAGAGTGGAAGGGCCAAGCAGTCATACTAGTACCAAACACTAGTCTTCACTGCTTTTATATGATTTGCTGTTACTGCCTTCCTTAAGACTATACACTCCATTACAAAACATTTATTCTGCTGAACTTTTTTTTTTGGCCCAAACTAATAAAGCTTTGTAGATTGTTAAGTTGAACAGGAAGAAATTAAATTCCATTCAGTTTAGCAGCACAAATATTTTTAAGAGCCTAGCAAATGTCAGGCGTGGGACTCAGTGAGAAAGGTGACTAAGACATCACTTCACACCTGGAGGGACCCAGATAGCATAATGCAGGTACCGAAGGGAGCCTGAAAATGAGTTATTGCAAAGTTACTTTGCCCAGCCCTCAGGGCTGCAGAGATACAGGGCTGGGGGACAGGGGAGGCTCCCTCAGGAGGTGATGCCAGAACTGGACACTGAAGAAGAATGAGTGTGTTTTAAAAATGGGAGAGGTAGATATGGTTGGGACTGAATCAGGGTGAAGGGTGGAGGAATATTCTAGAATCAGAGAATGGGATTAGTCAAGGCATGTCACGACTTTGCTACCAACAATGAACAGGCCATGGGAACAGCAAGGTTTCTTAAATTTTAATGATGAGAAGCACTTACTTATCTCTATTAATTGCTAATATTAGAAGTTTATTTAAAAAAAAAAAACATGGTATTTCTTCTACATTTGAAGCCTAAATTCAGTGTAATATTAATGCTTTGTAACAATTTGGTCATATAATCACCTGAAGTTTGAGATTCCAATTTAATGAATTTTTCTTATTTTTTGCAAAGAACGTGATATGGTTATTTTTGTAGTTTTGTAATTTTTTTAAAGTTAGGCTTCGTATATCTTAGCCATTTTTATTGTCATGTCTAGAGATCAAAAATGTCCAAAAAAATCTGCGTACTTCTGAGTTTGCCCAAAGCAACAAATATCTCAATCCTGGTTTGTCTTTTGTTAGACTCCTTTTTCGCCTTTTTTAAAAATTTTTCCTATTCCTTGCCCTTTTTTTGCAGCCAGCACATTTGGGGATAGAACCTTAGCTGTTTTAGTTATCACAGCTTTCTGTGGGTCTCTGTACAGATAAAATAATTTTCCCTGAGTAACGCTGTGGAAAAGAAAACCCTCATGAAACTTAGAAGTTAGAATCCAACAGAATGTTGACTGCTGCTTTCATTTCCAGCTATATTTAAGGAGCCAAGTTCTGTTTCTTGAAATAATGTAATTTAATTAGTTTGGTACTATAAAGATCTCCTTTGATTAGCACTGGTCTGTGATTCTTGTAATTCTTGGAAGTTTGTTAAACTTAAATACAAATACATAAATACAAATTTTGGTAACATGTTGTCATTGGGCCTTCTGCAGTGCTAAAGATTTATGCTAATGATTTTTCCATACAAAATTGCCTGGATCTATTTCTTCTCTTTGCTCTTTCTATCTGCAAGTATGCAGACAAAAATTAGTTCATATATTTTTATAGTTTCCCATCTAAGGTTAGATTTGCTTTCTCCCTAAACCAGTTCATGTAACTTCATTACTTCATTTATCTTTACAGCTATAGCCAAAAGTTCTGAGTGTTTTATTTCCTTACTTTAAATGGACTGGGAGGTTTTCAGTGACAATGTTTAGCTTTATTGACTGTATTGTCTCAATTATGATAACTCTCCCATTGCCTCTTCTGTAGACCAGCCATGGCTGTGCATAAAGGGAGAAAGTAATTGTATTTACTTCAAAAAGAATGACTGCTTTGAATATTTTATTGGAGCAGTGTTCCTTCCGAGTTTTATATAGTTGTTTTACTCTTCTAGAATTATATAACTTTATGTTTTGCAAAAACTAGAAACCTTGACACGTAATTTTTTGTAACCAGAGTATTACAACTAAATTACTCAGCTTGTAATTACATATTTTCCTACCCTTTGAGATAATATTCAGACTAGAACACAATGAAAAAGGACAATTTTATGTTGCTAGGGTCTGGAGATTGTTTTTTTTTTTTTCCCTTCCTCCCTTTTTTCTTTCCTCCCTTCCTCCCTTCCTTCCTTCCTTCCTTCCTTCCTTCCTTCCTCCCTCCCTCCCTCCGTTCCTGTGGCATATGGACATTCCCAGGCTAGGGGTCAAATTGGAGCTGCAGCTGCAGGCCTACACTGAAGCCAGTGCTGGATTCAGGCTGCATCTGTGCCCTATACCATAGCTTAGAGCAACTCAGGTTCCTTAACCCACTGAGTGAGGCCAGGGATCATACCTGCATCCCCTCAGAGACAATGCTGGGTTAACCCGCTGAGCCACAGTGAGAACACCTTAATGGTCTTTATTTTAAAATAAAAGGAGCTGAAAACAGTTTTGATTTATAAGAGTTGAACGTCTAGTATAGAGGCAAGGGGCCTGGAGGAGAATGATGAATGGAGACCATGCAAGAGGATGCTGGACTGGGAGATTGAGGTGGTTCCTGAGTCAGAGCAAGGATGGTGGTCCCTTAGTCATGAATGGTGGTCATTAAAACGCTCGAGCCTGTACTGCCAGGGAAGCTCTGACAAAGGATAGGGTTTCCCTATAAGTTGCTTCAGTCAAGTACCCAGAAACAGTGTTGCCCAGAGAGTTAGCTCTAGTGCCAAGGCTTGGAGTAGCCTTCCTGGACACGCTCCCTATCCGGCTCAATTTTTTTTTCAGTTTTATTTTAGTATTATTGACAGACAGCACTGTATGTATAAATTTAAGTTAAGCACTACATTATATATAGTATAATGATTTGACTTACATTGATCATGAAATAATCATCACAATACATCTCTGATAGGTGTAAAAGAGGAAAAAAATGAAAACATATTTTTCTTTATGATGAAAACCGCTGGAATTTATTCTAAATAACTTTCATGTAGATCATGCAAAAGTGTTAAGTACTGTTATCATCTTGTACATTTCATCCCCAGCACTTATTTATCTTAGAACTGATAACCACAAATCTGATCTCTTTTTTTTCCTACAAGTATTTTTTAGATTTCACATAAAAGGGAGATCATACAGTATTTGTCTTTCTCTCTGACTTGTTTCACTTAGCATAATGTTCAAGGTCCATCCATGATTGCAACAAATGGCAGGATTTTTTTCATGGTTGAATAATATGCTCATATATATATATATTTCTATTTTTAAATTTTTGGAGGAATGTTGATCATATTATTGAAGTACATTGTCCTAGCTAGACCTTAATACCTCACCCAGTCTTCTTCAATTATTGCATATATGGTATCAGTGGCCTACTCTTAAATTCTCTAAAACCAAATTTTGGGATGCCTTATTTGTATAGCCCAGGCACTTTAGTTGTCTGTGTTGTTCATCACTGTTTCCTGGCACTGCCAAGCTTAGTGCATTGAACAGAATAGATGTTTAATAAAAACTTGTTGAATGAATGAATGAAGGAAGGAAGGAAGGAATCTTTGGATACCTTGATTGGTGGGAGCAGGCAGAAAAACCTCCTGTGCATATGTTGAGACCTAACGGAAAATACTGGAAATTTATAGAGTCATCCTATATATATAATCTGGGTTCTTCCATTTCCCAGCACACATACACATCATGTCCCCTCACACCCCTTTCTTCTCAGTATAGGTTAGCACAGGGTCCTTCTCTATCTCCATGCCTGGACCTTTCCAGAATGACCTCTGGACCCTGGACTTTTCTTTCCTACCGTCTCTTTAACTAAACCTTGCAAAATACTATGACAGAAAATCTATACACTATCTTACACTAACATAAAATAAGTTTAGTAAGTTTTGTCCAGGTATTGGAGAGAGTCAGTACTAACCAAAAAGATGAATCTCAACAGACAAATTCGAGGGCTCTGAGAAAAAGAGTTGCGCAGAAAGTATGTTCCAGAATCTTTAAATGATATTAATCTTTTACTTTACAAGAATATGGAGTGTCTTCCAGTTATCTATGGCTGTGTAAAAAAAAAAAAAAAGCAAGTCACCCCCAAGACATAATACCTTGAAATAAAATGTTATAGCTCACAGTTCTGTGGGTTAACTGGGTCACAGCGGGACAGCTCTAATGTAGCGTCTTTCACAGTAAAACTGACGTCACTAGAGGTTGACTGAGCTAGATATCCCAGGTGGCTCATTCACAATGACACCATGATGCTGTCTCTCAACTGGGAGCTCCAGACCAGACCTCCTACCGAGGCCTCCTCTTGTAGATTGGCCTTCTCACAGCATCACCGCTGAGTTCCAAGAGGGACGGTCCCATGAAATATGACCAAGCAGTTCAAGTTAAGTTCCAAGAAATTTAACCTCAAAAGTTCCTGAATATTGCTTCCATGAATTTTATTAGTTAGACAACAGATCCTGACCTGATTTAAGAAGAAGGGAATTTGATTCAGCTATTTGATGTAGGTGTGACATGTAAATATGAGTGGAAGCAGAATCGGTATTGACCATATATATTTACAGACAACATATTCCAGGGGGCACGAAGTATGAGTAAGTAACTTAATTTCCCACTGATTCATCACTGGCTGTTACAATCACCTAAGTTTGGCAGTGGTTAGAATTACTACCCGTTTGCTCATAAATGAAATTGTTAAAAATTCAAATGCTGCCATTTACTTATTAATTTAACCCTATGACAACTATTTATTGCAGGCATACAATGATAGAAGATAGCCTCTAAAAGTTTATAACCTAGGGGAAAAAAGAATAAAAATCCAAATCCCATTTCTCAGAATTGTTCTAGTATGCTTTTCTGTTTCCTTTTTTATTTCTAGTAGTTTTTAACTCATATATTTCAATCGTAAGGCAATTACCTACCTCAATCACTAGATTCTCTTCACTTCCACCACAATACCATGAACACTTCCAAGAGAGACATGGTAATTTACCTTTTCTTCTGCAGTGACATGATGCCTGGAAAACAACAGAGAGAAGTTTCATTAGCGGGCAAATGCTCTAAGATTACAGAGGATGAAATACAGTGCCCTCTGGAGTTTACACTCTGAGGAGGACATAAGGCACAGAGCATGTTTTCTGAGCAATTAATTCTCAATTTACATGTAGTACCAGCCATTAGGACACAAACATTTTGCACCTATACCACCACTCTCTGGAACTTTCCTTTTAAGTGATACAAAAATTCTTATTCATGAAAAAGATGTTCACTAAACTTTACTATGAATAAATTCTTAGTAACATTTTACAGTTCTCAAATAGCAAGAAATTTTGGCCTCTAAGATGGAAGGATGTTCTTTTTAGGAGCTGTAACAGGATCTATAATTTATCCAATCTATTTTTATCTACAAGATAAACTGTTCTTTTGAAAACTGTTTACAACAGTTAATATATCACTATTATTGTAATCATTATTCAATATATACTGACTATGTGCCAGGATCTGTTAAAAAATTCTTACATGTCGAGCATATTAAACAGAGAAAACGGCAGAGCTCAGCTAAATATTAACTGTTATTCCACTTTCCTTGGGCTCTTATCAAAACTTGGGGAAAATTCATAATTTGTCCTTAGTAATACACCTGTGCCATTTAACTAAAACCTACTTAAATTACTTGTCTATGAGGTAGAAATAGTAAGTTAGGTTCTCCTTGGCAATTAATGATGAAATTTTTAAACTGGATGAATGTAATATACAATAACTATTCCGGACATGAAAACAAGCAAAAGCTTTCTCACACATCTCTTGCAAGGTAGAAGCAAGGTTGAGATGTCAGTTAGAAATGCTTTTTGCTGCGTGGGACAGGAAACAAAAAAGTTTATTTTTGCACACAACAAGCAGCTTGGAGGTGGGAAGTTTGTACCGGCAGATGCCTGCACGACGCTGTTACTGTCCTAGATATTTTATCTTCTCAATGGTCTGTCCTCCTTTGTGGAAGAATATTTTTTCTTTGTGTTGTCACCTAATCACGAAATGGCTGAGGCATCTTCAGCATACCATCTGCTTTGTAAGAGAAAGGATAAAGGAAGGGAACCAGGAACGGCTGGCACTTATATCAGAAAGTGGTAAACTGTCCTAGAAAGCCTCAACTTCTGTCCTAAGGCCAAAATTGTGCAGCTTGAACACTCCTTAGCTGGAAGGGAGTCTTAAGTGTTGAATGCTTTGCACTGGGCATACTGCCATCACAAATAAAGGAGGGTTTTCTCAGGAAAAAGGAGAAAGGGATGTTTGGTACTTATTAGCAGTTTCCACAGGAGCCTTTCTTCTTATACAGGAGAGATCACTGCCTAGCATTAGGTCAATATTTCTATCCATGCCCTGAGTGTTACAAACAGGCAAAGCTGTTGTGAGCTCACAGGGTGTCTTTGAGAATTTGAAAAAGGTGGACGTGCTAAGGGAATGCAGCCCTATACTGAATGGAGTGTGACTTACATTTCAGCCTCAGCTTACCTGTTTGTCAAGATATTTGTGTGCAGTGAACAGCCTGCACAGCTGTATTTTGGGACACGAGGGGCAGGACAGAGGTAAAGGAGAAGTATTGCTGATTGATCTTGCCTTTTGTTTCTTTTTTTTTTTTTAATGGCTGCACCTGCCGCATATGGATGTTTCCCTCACCAGGGATTAAATTTGAGCTGCAGCCGCAGTCAGGCCGGATCTTTTTTTTTTTTTGTCCTTTCAGGGCTGCACCTCTGGCATATGGAGGTTCCCAGGCTAGGGGTCTAATCGGAGCTGTTGCTGCTGGCCTACGCCACAGCCACAGCCACATCAGATCCCAGCTGCATCTATGACCTACACCACAGCTCACAGCAACGTCTGATCCTTAACCCACTGAGCGAGGCCAGGGATCGAACCGCCAACCTCACCACTCCTAGTTGGATTCATTTCCGCTGCGCCATGATGGTAACTCCCCACGCTGGATCCTTTAACCCACTGTGGTATGGAACCTGTGTCTCCACGCTAGCCCAGCTGCTGCAGTCGGATTCTTAACTCACTGTGCCACAGAGGGGACTCCGATCTTGGCTTTTTTTGAACAGAGATACACTGTTCTATCTGCTCTGCCCTTCTTTCTTTTGGAAGCAAAGGCAATCACATTCAGCAATTACTATATGTTCACAGAAACTGTGAGGCAGATGTTTGATATATTTTGCTGTCTTAATTTTTCTGGTAGCTTGTAAACTTTCAATAGCTGATTATAAAAAGGGAAGGAAAACCTACATCCTGGGGAAATTTAAGCAAAACCTCGAGTCATCAAAAAGCTGTCAGTGTGTAGGTTATTTAAACAAATGTGAAGCGTTATAATAATTATTACAGAAGTGTCTGAAAGACATATCTTAAGGAAACAATATTCTCTTGTGCAACCAGAAGGATGCAGGCAACAGAGCTGAGAGGGAGAAGACTGAGGCTGTTACCATTCGTCTTTTGCTGTCCTTCTGCTGGATTTAGAATCTCCCCCCACCTCCCGTGTAGAATACTTTAAGAAACCCCAAAGGAGGGACACACACTATCTCTCAGCTAGGATTGCATTTACTTCATCTCTCCAGTTTGATCTTGATAAAGATGCTGTTGCCACCATTCTGAAAGTGATGGTTATTTGCAGAACATAAGATTTGATCCCTCTTCAAATAGAATGCTTGCCAATCATCCTTAACTGTTTTCCTTAAGGTACTTTGTCTTTTAGGCAGGGTTATCAAGAGAAGGCTCAGCTCTTTCTTTAAAGTTGTCAGATCTTATATTACCTCATTACTCCTTGCTCTGTCCTCAATTCAGCTCTGGATATTTCACCCTTTTTAAAAAAAGAAGTTTAACAATTAGAATATAGTCTGTGCAAAGGAACAGTCTTCTGGCTGCATATTTTATTTTATTTAAATGTCCTATCTATTAAAGCATCAGAGGAGAGACTTTTAACTATTACTTTTGCTCAATTGTTTCATTTTGTTTGTCCAGAGTTAATAATTATATGTCTGTTGAGTTTTCTTTGATATCTTCAAGCTTTTTTTCTCTTTCTCTTTCATTTTTTTCTCTTTTACCTATTACACTTTCCTCCTTTTGTTTTCCTCCTCCCATTCAGTAACTTTTTTATTTTTGGCTGTGCCTGAGGCATATAGAAGTTCCCAGGCCAGGGAGCCAATCCACACCACCACTGACAATACCAGATCCTTAACCCACTAGGCCACCGGGGAACTCCTGTTCAGTCACTTTTATTAAATTTTCTTTATTTTCATTTTGGGAATCTTGCAATTTTGTCATCATTTTTGATACCGTTTTGTCTTCTTCTTCCACTTTTTTTTCTGGAGTTCAGTCATTTCTCATTTATTCGTTTATATATGTATTTAATTTTAAATTTTGAATTTATGATTCAAGGTGTTTTAGTTTCATATCTCCAATTGCTTTTTTGGTTTGTTTGGGTTTTTTGGGGTTTTTTTGGCTGTGCCCATGGCATTACAAAAGTTTTCGGGCCAAGGACTGAACCTGCATCACAGCTATAACCAGAGCCACAGCAGTGAGTGCTGGATCCTTAATTAACCTCCTGAGCCACAAGGGAATTCCTCCAGTTCCTTTTTAATGATATTTGATCAAGTGCGTGATGCTGTGTTATTGTACTTTTTCTTTTGGGGGGGTGGGAGGAGGAGTTGCTTACTAGCAGAAATATTTAATTCTCACTTTTAATTTTGTTCTTTTCAGTAGCTTGTATAATAAATGCTGCTTGCATCTCTATATTTCTTGGACAGATGTGGTGGTTTTGGATGTTTATGGATTATGGTTCAAGGACACCTTGTGTCAGGATGAATGACTGCAGGTCTCTTTAATGGATGACTTTTCCCCCTTTTTTTGTCAATGAGGAGAGGATAATTTCCTTTTAAAATTTGTCTTGAAGGTTTGTAAAGTTTCTTCTCCTATTTCTTTTACCCTTTACTACACAGTCCTCAAAAGCATCTCTCCCTTCCTTTTAACCTTTGTTTCCCCCAAAGTATTCCCTTCCCACGACTGCCTCCTTGTGGTACGTTTAAATCCCTTTCCTGTCGTCAGGGTTCTGATGCACTAAAACGCTTTTTTATAGTTTTTCATGTAAGAAAGATTTTCCCCTTTCTGGAAGATTTTGCCTCAATCTTTTGTTCTCTGCTTAGAACCATTTTTCTAGACCTCCCTACCTTTTTGCAAAGACTTGCATGAGGGACTTGATGAATAGGTGTGTTGGGATTAGGTATTTATTTTATTAATTTACAAGTAAATTTAAGTTTGTTATATGGAAAGAAAGGGAGTTGTGCAGGTTAATTATCTGTGCAGCTTTGGAGGATGGCTAGAGAGTTATGGATTTAGACCATTGTGAAGCTACCTGGAAGTCTCTACTCTCCCTATTGTATAGATGAGACAGCCAAGACTTGCTGAGTTCAGACAATTACCACCACAACTCAGCTTCAGTGTCATATGTCTGCTTAACCACTATGTGAACTGATTCTGAAATTACATATATGGTTAAATTTGCAATACACCCAGCCGACATGTTATTCACAGCAATTACTCCACGAAGCAAAACTGACATGGTAGCAGAATAGCACATCAAAGGGGTCAAGCTATTTAGGGAACAGCTTTAAGATGAGATAGGTCCAAGCCTCAGGGGAAAAAAAAATAATCAGGGAAGAACGGACAGATAAGCTGTGAAAATAGGCAGTGTGGAATGGACCAGTATAAAGTGAAAGAAACCAACTTCAGCAACCATAAAGAAGTAGTAAAAGTTGTGGGGTGAGGGAGTTATCATTTGTTCTCAGGAAGAGAAATGAGCATAAACATGAGCTTAAGTCCAGGATAAGCACAGTTATGAAGATACATTTGTATGTTCCTAAAAACTTAAAAACAATCAATCTTTTGAGTAATACTCATCATTATTCTCCTTTAAAAAATTAAGATTTGCTATTTGGGTACATGTGATCTTAATATGAAAACTGCAAGATGCATATTCAAAGAGTAGCCACCTTCAAATATTTGAGGGCTGGAAAAAACGAAGCTGTATAAAGCATAGATACTTATCACCTGAAGGCTTAAAAGGAAGTGGATCTGTGAACATGCAGAAAAATAAGCACCTTTGGAAGAACTGTATTCCTGCTGATGCACTGTGTTTTTATGCTTTATGCTGCTTCTGAGAAATGGCAGGTCCAACCTGTGGACTTAGGGGGTGCTTAATAGGTAATAATAAGTGAGAGCTCAGCAAGTTTCTCAAGAAAACTTGTTCATCTCAGATATACAGAGACTATGGAAACCAGTCTAAAAGCACATTTGCCTAACACCAGGCTGTTATGTTTCTGGCAAACAGGTCTAAAGTTTTGATGTTATGGATATTATTTGATACTTTCATATTTTTCTTGGGTGTAATGTGATCTGGTGGAGTAGGCAGACAGCCAGAATTCTGTTTGAGTGTTTTATTATCCTTCCTTCCTTCCCTCCTTCCTTTCTTCCTTCCTTCCTCTTTCTTTCCTTCTTTCTCCTTTTTTCCCTTCCTTCCTCTTTACTTTTCTTTTCCTTCCTTCCTTCCTTCCTTCCTTCCTTCCTTCCTTCCTTCCTTCCTTCCTTCCTTCCTTCCTTTCTCTTCTCTTCTCTTCTCTTCTCTTCTCTTTCTCTGTCTCTTTCTCCCTTTCTCTCTCTCTCTTTCTTTCTTTCTCTTTCCATAGCTGCACCTGCAGCATATGAAAATTCCCTGTCTAGAGGTCACATCAGACCTGTACCTGAGGCCTACACCACAACCACAGCAACACTGGATTGGAGCTACAGATGTGATCTCTGCTGCCAGGTCCTTAACCAACTGAGTGAGGCCAGGGATCGAACTCACATCCTCATGGACACTATGTTGGGTTTTTAACCCACTGAACCACCACAGGAACTCCTGAGTGCTTTATTTTGTATTAAAAATACTTCTTCTATCTCTAAAATGAATGAATGACTCACTTATAAAAACAGAGATTCAATTTCCTGGTGGATAAATCTAATTCTAAAGAAGATTAGCAACATTTAGCATTATATTCTTGCTCAAAAGATGGCAGAGGATGTTGTTCAGAGGTATACAGAAAATGTATGGAAATGTAGAGATCACATTTCCTTGTCATTGACGGTAAAATTGCCATTTACAGCACAGAGTCGACTATCTGCTTCATTTGACGTTCTTGATTGCTCTCTCCATCTTGAAATTCTCCTTGTTTTCATATTCTGATCACTTCTCTTTCTCCTCCCCCCCACCCCGGGATAAAATGGAGAATATATTGATATTTTATATTTTATACTGATAAAATGGACTTAATAGTATTTACAGTCTCAACCGCTGTAAGTGTAGACACAGTTCAGTGGTATGAAGTACATTCATACTGTCGTATGACTATCACTACCTTCCTCTCTAGAATGCTTTTTCACTTCGTAAGCCTGAAACTATACCCATTAAACAATAACTCCCCATGTCTCCCTCCTTTCAGCTCTTGGCCACCACCATTTACTTTCTGTATCTGTGATTTTGACTCCTCTAGGTACCTCATATAAACGGAATCATACATTATTTGTTTTTTTGTGACTGACTTATTTCACTTAGCATCATGTCCTCAAGGTTCATCTATGTTGTACCAGAAGTCAGAATCCCCTTCTTTTTTAAGGGCAAATAATATTCCATTGTGTGTATATATCACATTCTAATCCATTCATTCATCTGTCACTGGATACTAAGGTTGCTTCCACATTTTAGCTATTACAGATAATGCTGCTAGAAAACAGGGGAACAAATAACCCTTTAGGACTCTGCTTCAGGTCTTTCATGTATATATCCAGAGATCGAATTGCTGGATCATAGAGTGATTTTATTTGTAGGTTTTGGGAGGACTGCCATATTGTCTTCCATGTATCTATACCACTTTACATGCCTACCAACCATACGTCAGGATTCCAAGTTTTCTGTGTCCCCAACAAAGCTTGTTTTTTGATAGTAGCCATCCTAATGTGTGTGAAATGGTATCTCACTGTGCTTTTTATTTTCATTTTCCTAAAGATTAGTGATACTGAGCAACTTTTTAATGTGTTTGTTAGCCATTTATATATCTTCTATGGAGAAATGTCTGCTTAAGTTCCTTGCCCGTTTTCAGATTGAGTTGCTTATTGTTTTATTTTTTGTTTGTTTGTTTGTTTTAGGAGTTTTCTATATATTCTGGATATTTCATTTTTCTCTTTTATGAGTATTTGTTCCTTCCTCCATTCTTTTATTTTTAGGGCCTCATCCATGGCAATATGGAAGTTCAAAGGCTAGGGGTCAAATCAGAGCTATAGCTGTCAGCCTATGCCACAGTCACAGCAACGTGGGATCCGAACCGTGTCTGCAACCTACACCATAGCTCATGGTAACTCCAGATGCTTAACCCACTGAGCGAGGAGAGGGATCGAATCCGCGTCCTCATGGTACTATTCGGGTCCGTTACCACTGAGCCACAACAGGAACTCCCCCTTCCTCCATTATTTAAATGAGTATTTCTCTAAGTGTGGTCTGTAAACCGTGTAATCAGAATCACTCGGGATATGTGTTTGAGATACACAGTCTCTGAATCCACCCCTCTAACTATGGAATCAATCACTAGACTCAGGACCCTGGATGATGCTTTTTAACAAGCTTTCTGAGTGGAACTTCGCAAATATTAAAATTTGAGAACATTTCCTTACATGTTGGCCCTTTCTAGCGTTTCTTTTCCAGCTCACTGTTTTCAATCTCATGGTTTAAGTACTACCTACTGGTAGGCTGACAATTTTCAAAGGTGTTATTTTCAGTCCTAACCATTTATTTTCAGATATCCAGCAGATCCAGACACCTTGAAGTCAACACATGTAAAAGTGAACTTGTTATCTTTCCCCATCAACCTGCCCCTTCATCTATAGTTTCCATTGGTGGTAGCACCATCATCCATCATCTATCACCTAGTCACTGAAGTTGAAAACTTGAACGTTAGAAAACTGGAAACAATCTTTATTGCCCATCTCCTTTTTCCTCTCCCCAACCAATCAATGTATTCAACAGATTTTGCCTTCAAGCATTTTTCAAACTTTTTCCTGCTTCTCCGATACAACTATCATTGATACAATTAATTTCTTCCCTATGTCTCAGCTGGGCTTTCCCCTCTCTCTTCTTTTTAAACTATCTCCCTTAAAGACTTCAGTTTGGCTTATATAAATGCAAAGCATATCAGTTCAGGTCTCAACAGGAAACAATGGGCACTTTCAAAATAAGATTAATTCAAGGAAGCTTTATTCACAGAGACAGTCTCCTAGGTTTGGGTGGAGGACAACTACAATAGATGGTGTGATAATCTGGCCAAGATGTTACCATTTGTAGGACCCGTGGGAGGAAGTGAGGGAGTGGCTAGTAGAATACAGAAAAATAAAGTGGGTCCAGCTGGTTGATTTGAAAAAAGCAGAGATCTTTGATTAATCAAGGGACATTCCAGAACAAAGCATGTTCAGATCACACCAAATAAATAAATACTGTATCCTCACTCGCACCCATCTGCTAAACTTTGACTGGGGCCCCTAGTGGCCAAACCGAACGAGAAATCAGAAGGCATGAGAACCCCTTGATGTAATCTGTACCAGTTAGTCTCCAGGGCAGAGCACAGAATTGAGACCACTGGAGAATGGCTCTGCAAGGGTCGTGAAACAATCCAGAACACAGATATAATAACGTAGCTCCATTGCTTATAACTATTTGGACATCCCCCCCATCTCCTATTAGGCAAAATTTCTCTTCTTTATGAAATACCAAATATTTTTATTTCTCCATTGCCTCTTTGTCTGGAAGTCTCTGCCTTGTTTATTATGTGAGAAAAGCAAGTTACTTTTGGTTTCATATTAAGCTCCTACTATTTCTCACCTCCATGTTTCTGTTCAGGACTTTCCTCCTAGAGAAAGTATTCTCTTCCACTTCCCACCTTCTCCACAAGAAACAATTCAGTCACATCCCTGACATCCTTCTCCCTGTTTTTCACAAACTGGCTTGACTAGTTCCTGGTTCTCAGTAATGCCCGAATTTTTCTATCATTGCTCTTACCTCATTGTTTCATTATTATCTGTTTATGTGTTTGCCCCCGCCAAAAACAGACTGAATGACTTGAATAAAGAAATAACATCTTATGCATGTTTATAGTCCCAGGGCTAAACCCAGTGCCTATATGTTGAAGGAAAACAAAACGAATTAGTAATTTCTCCCTATCTCTTCTCTCTTGCTATGCATGTGTTAATAGTCCAAGGAATCACTTTTGGATTTCTAACAAATGGTGTGCATCTAAGTACCTCTCAGTGGGGCTGCAGCCAGCATTAATATTGAAGTGGTAGGTAATGGCCAATTTTGTTTCCTCTATAATGGAAATTGATGGAGAGAAGGTTCACTGTGGATAATTAGATTGATTTTAGTTTTACCATTTTAATATCCAGATAGTTCTTGAAAGTGATTGTTGTAATTACAGAACGACAAGCTGATATAGAAAGCTATTCTTTATTTTCCTCTATATAACCTAGACTCACTGTGCTGCTGAAAAGACTGTCTTAAATCTACTCCTCATTCTCTGCATATCTTCCTAAAAAGAGATGTATTTTTGCTTTACATCTTATCAGTGTAGATGACACATTGAAGATTGAGACCACAGGAAGGAGCATACAGAATCCCTTAATGTATAAAGTAATTTCCATTTAACATCTATAAGTTATATACCTTGCCTATAGTAGGACATACCAGAAAGTATAAGGTAAACATCTAGTCTGCATTCTAAAATCTTACAATAAATTGCCTCTGTAAAAAAGTGGGTAGTTAATAGAGATGGGAAGCTTTTCATAAATCCTGCTTTTTGATAGTATATTTCCTAAGCAGGCTCCCATTACTCCTGATGGCTCTCCTTCCTTCTAAACTCTGTCCCTGGGGAGCAGGTGCTGTGCTGATTGTCTTTTAGCCATGGTTAATTTGGAATGGATAACTGTACATGTCTCAGAATGGTTTCAGAATATGGTGGGGGGTGGTATTTGCTAGACACATGTAATACTTAGAATGGGTAGAGGCTCTCATTCACTGCAATGTTTTCAGTCAAATAAAGTTTGGAGGAAATAAATGCTGGCCTCAACAACACAATCAATTATTTTTTATGATGACAGTGTTCTAGGTGCTATTTAAAATTTTAGTTCAAAGCAGAAAACTCTTATTCACCTGTCTTTTTTCTTTGCTATGGTGCAAAGCAATAAAAATATGGTTTATGAAGGAAACCATCTCTCATTTATATAGGGCAGCAAAGTGAAGAGGAGAAGGAAAACAGGAAGTTCACTTAGAAAATAATAAAATTACTTCTGTGAATAGAAATGAGAATAAGAAATCACCATGATAGGCATTGTGATATCCTTGAGGACAGAATTTGTATTCTCTGTTGTTGATGGCACCCTGCTTTGCATATTATTTGCAAATTTGTTTTGAACTGAGCTTAATTCAAAACATATATTTCTGTATTTCAAGATTCTTCATGAGGAAGTCTCAGGAAGGAACATATTGATTTAGGTGACAAACTGTACACTGACATATATGAAAATATATTCCCCAAATCATCTGATACCTCATTAAAACTAATTTTGCATAGGTTTTGGTGAATCAAAAAGGGGAAAAATTACATTTACTCTGCATCACAAAAACCACACATTTACTCTGCATCAAAATGTCTTATAATTTGATTAGTCTGCCAGTGGAAGGGATTGGAGGCAACCAGTACCATTTCCTTGCTGGCATCCTATAGAAGTTTGTTCACATGGTTTTGTTATAAGTAGCCAGGAGATAAAACAAGTAATGCAGAATTTAGAAATAACTTTAGCTTTTAAAAGAGGTCTGGTATGGTTGTTAGGCGATCGACAATGGAGTTAAAATAATGTAACTGGTTCCTACTCTGACTCTAACACTTACTATCTATGTGCTCTGAGGACAAGTTATTTAGCCTCTTCTGCCTTCATTTTTTTTATCTAAATATGGGCATAGTAACACCATCCCCTCCCTATTAGGATATTATAAGGGATAATATCCTAATATCCTAAATGAGATCATGTATACAAAGTTCTTTTCATCCTCCCTGACAGACAAGTACTCAATAATTATAGCTATTACTATTAATAAATGATGGAGATTTAACTTTAGGTGGGCAATAATTTAAATGGATTATTAAAACCATTCTGATAACAAAAACTGAGAATATAACCTAAGATGAAGCTTGGCTATTTTGACATTTCTAAAGATCTTGAACAGTAAAAACAGAATGATATGTTTAAAAAGAGATTATCTCAAAGAAAGGGAACTGGGAAGAGCCATAGTCAGTGCCCATCTAGGAACAGGAGAGGAAGGGCCTGCCATGTCCCAGACCAATCCCCTATTTCCTTGGCCAACTTGTGTCTCATCATCACTTCCTTCGGTCAACCTTTCCTGTTTTAACTTGTGGTTGCCAAGGGGGAGAAGGGGAGGAAGTGGGATGGACTGGAGTTTGGGGTTAGTAGACGCAAACTATTGCATGTAGAAAGGATAAACAGTGAATGAGGTCCTACTGTACAGCACAGGGAACTGTATCCAATCTCTTTGGATAGAACATGATGGAAGATGGTATGAGAAAAAGAATGTATGTGGTGTGTGTGTGTGTGTGTGTGTGTGTGTGTATGTACACGTTCATATATATACATTCATATACAGACATTCATATATATATGAATATACAGTCATATATATATGACTGAGTCATTATGCTGTACAGCAGAAATTGACACAAATCAACTACACGCTAATAAAAAACAACAACAGAAACAAACCCTTTCCTGTTTCTCTAGGTTAGACTTAATCCCTTCTATATGGGTTTCTTTCCTTATATCCTAACTATTTGGAGTTCATGTTATCCGAAAAACAACTCACTCTTACCCTTTTGAGTTCTGGGTCAAATGACAACCAGATAAAAGACTATGGCAGATGGAGGCAAAATTACCACCGTAAGAAAGCGAATGTTGGAGAAGGCAGTTTATATTTGCCATTCAGTGGGCTTTCCAACTTGAACTTCAGAAGTGGGGCTCTCTATACAGTCACTATCAGTGATGGGTCCTTTAGCACAGCCTCTCTTGTTATGTTGCAGAAGATCACATGCTCTTTTCAGGGAGGTGAGCAAGTGACAAAGAGTAAAAGGACTGGGAGCCATGCATGCCTGATTTTCTTAACAAAATTCACCTTCTAGAAAGTGCACTCCTCCTCTCTAGGAGACTAATGAATGAGGACATAGAAAAAAATCCAGGATGTTAGGCTCATGGAGCTCCTTTCACATGGAGGGAAATTCTGGGAATAGGAATTTAAGTCCCCAACCCCCAACAATAACAGCTGTCACATTTTATTGTAATTATTTGATAAGATTCCTTTAGAATGCAGGTTTTGTTAAGGGAAAACATCAATTTGATTAGTTGACTATTCTACCATGAACATGAAGTACAGTGAATGATGTGTTAGTGTGTTAGGTGCTCAAAAGATATCAAATATCAATAAATATTCAATCAATGATCAAAGGAATGAATAAATACATCCATTATCTTGGCTGCTATAACTCTCTGTGTTGTGTACATCAAGCTGTTATAAAGCACATCATTAAATACTTCAATAATATTATTCTATTGTGCTTCTACTTGTGCAAGAAACAACTGTAAACATTTTACATATATTAACTCATTCAGTTCCTACAACAATCTTAGAGGTAGGTATCATGATCAGTATTTTTCAGATGTGTAAACGAAGACAGAAAGTAGTTAATTTTTCAAGGTCATTACTAGTAATTACAGAGCAAATTATTCTGATTCAATGCTCAACAAAAGCCTGGTTAAGAATTGGCTCTTATTTTCTCCTTACAGAGAAAGAATGAGTGGGTCATAGGACAAGATATCTATTCATTTTGTTTTTAATTATAAATTAACACACTAGCTTCACTCTGTAGAGGACTTCATTGGCGGAAACTGGTCCCTAAGAAACAATGTCCATTTTTATGACTTGTCAAGAACAAATTTCTGGGCCAGTTAAATAAGAACTTTTTTCGTGTCTATTTTACCAAGCTGATGCCAATCTATGGGGCTTCTAGATATCCAACTGGCTGGTTTTTCTCCGATAACACAGCTATTTCTAAGTTCCTATGAAGCATCAAATTCATTGAGTATTTTAACTTGTATGTCTATACAATTCTGTCCCTACTACTAGACTGCTGTATTTTTACAAGTAGGGACTGGATCTTATTCATCTCTGCATCACCAGTCCCTTATGCTGAACTCAGAGACATGAATAAATTTGTTTGAGTGTATGAGGCATCTGTTTTTTCTATTCTGAAATGGCTGTTTGGAGTTTGGGAATAGTCTCTAGAGTTGGAACAAAGTAGAGTTTTGTGGAAAATGTATTGGTTTGACAGCAATACATGTGTACCTTTGACGCCTTACTTTAAAAAATGGAGCAATTACCACATACATAATTTAAAAGACATATTTGATCTGACAGTTCATTAATCAAATAACTGAGTTTGGGCATTTGTTATATGCTGAAAGTTTTCTGTAGAGGGACTGAAAATGCTTGAAGTTTGGACAAATAAGTGGAGAACAATACCTTATAGTTTATAATTAACGGCTAAGAGCTGGGTAAAGACCATAAATGCAGTGGGATCACCTGGTTAAAATACTGGACAAAAGTTCCCTGGAAAGAGTTAGACTTCAGTTGTTCCTTAAAGAATTCATAGAGAATTCCAAGATGGTTGGAAAGCATGAAGAAGAGCAAAAAGCAGGAATGAGGGTGACGTGGAGGGGCTATTTCAAGATAAAGGATCATATACACGAAACATAAGCAGATTCTCCCAAGTGGGCTTATAGCTTATGATATTTATTACCATATTAATTTATGTGATTTTCTTCTATTTATACCATTTGGAGGGAAAAATACCATTGACTTACTTTTCAAATACTATTTAGAAATATAAATCATTCTATAAACTGAAATTACAGAACACTATTTTTTAACATGTGGGTGGGAATCATAGCCTAAAGAGAACATACATAGATACAGAAAGCAGTTCTAGGTATGAATTTTCACCTGGACACTTACTACGTAACCTTGATAAAGACAATTAACGTTCAACTTCCGCATCTGTTAAATGAGGAAAAATTCTGATAGCTATGCATGGAGTTATAAAGATTACTGAAAGTCCACGTTACACTTGCTGTCACATAGTTGCCATTTGATGACTAGTAGCTACTACTATTCTATCATAAAATAAACAGTAGCACATTTCCTTAGGCTGCTTGACATATCCCAGGGAGGCAAGTGCTAATTCCCAGTGCTTCATCTCCCTACTTTCCCTATATATTTGTTACCCTTTTTTTGCACACTTGGGCTTTTGAGGCTGCTTGGTCTTTCCTCATATGAACCAAAGGTAGTTTTTCCAATTTCAAAATATGGAAGTAGGTAAACATCATTCTACCATGGATTACCCAACTATTTCTTTTTTTTTCAGTCTCTACGTCATAAAAATAAATAATAACAGCAGTAACAAACATTACTTAGAATCATAAATCATACAGTATTCTTATCCTATGTATCAAGGAGTTAGGAAAAAATAAATTCTTCTAAAAGATCTAGATCAAGTGCTGCTACCGCACTTTCTTTTTAATATCATGGTTTATCCCAAAAGACTGGATATAATTCCCTGTGCTATACAATAGGATCTTGTTGTTTATCCATTCTAAATGCAATGGTTTGCCTCTACTGACCCCAGACTCCCAGTCCATCCCTCTAATGGAGGAAGGATTTTTGTAAATTTAATTCAATTTTTTAAAAATTATTTTTATTTTTTCCGTCATAGCTGGTTTACAGTGTTCTGTCGGGATTTTTGTAAATTCAAAAATAATAAGAATATCAAAGATTAAAAAAGATTCTTGGGTGTCTCAATAAATCAGGACCAAGGTGCTTAATTCTATTTATTATTCACAACATACTTTTTATGTTCATAATCGATCTCTGTGATACTTTTAAACAAGAGTATCACAGATATAAATTATGAACATCAAATACAACAGATGTTCAAATAGGCACATTAACATGCTTTCCATTAGAAAAACACTGGTGAATTGTCTCACTGCTAAAAGATACCATTTTAGGTTACCATCGTTTTCATAGTGCCCCCAAGGACCACCTGTGGTAAGAATCAACACACTTCCGCTAGCTCTTCACTGGCTTATTAGCAGGGTATAAATAGGAGATCTAAGCTCAAAATGCAATATATTTTTCTATAGTAATTTCAGAAAATGAGTGAAAAAGGGAACGTGCTTTCTGTGCATAGATAGTATGGACTGAATAGAGACCCCTCAAAATTCACGTGATATGCCACAAGGGTTAATATACTTTATTAATCATTCATGGAATTACTTCATTACAATTGTGAATTGACGCCCTAAGCCTCAGCGTGACTGTATTTGGAGATAGGGCCACTAAGGAGTTAATTCAAAATTAATGAGATCATAAGGGTGGAGCCCTAATCTGATAGGGCTGATGACCTTATAAGAAGAGACAGACACACCAGAGAGCTCTCTCTCTGTACATATATGTAAACATGAGAAGGAGAGGTCACGTGGTTTCAGGTGAGGAAGAGAGGCCTCACCAGAAACCAGCATTGCTGGCACATTTATCTTGGACTTTTAGCCTCCAGGTAAGAGAAAAGAAACTCCTGTTGTTTAAGCCAGCCAGTTTCCAAGTTTTCTGTTTTGTTTTGTTTTATTTATTTTGTCTTTTTAGGGCCACACCCATGACATATGGAGGTTCCCAGGCTAGGGGTCAAATCGGAGCTGTAGCCACTTGCCTACGCCAGAGCCACAGCAACGCTGGATCCGAGCCGCATCACTGACCTACACCACAGCTCATGGACCCTTAACCCACTGAGCGAGGTCAGGGATAGAACCCACATCCTCATGTTTGCTTGGCAGGTTTGTTAACTGCTGAGCCATGACAGGAACTCCTGTTTTGTTTTATTTTTTCATGGCAGCTTTAGCAGTGTATACACACACACGCACACACACACACACAAACACACACACACGCCTCTCTTAGTATAATTTAGTTGTTAATATAATGAATATCAAATTCTGTTTGTAATGTCTACTCTAACGGTATATTCTAAAATAATGCACATTTTTTATCCAACAAAACCTAAATGTCTCTACCCCGCCAACAGTTAAAAATCGTTTTTCTGGAGGAAAGTGTACATACAGAATTTGATATGCCACAAGGGTTAATATATTTTATTAATCATTCATGGAATTACTTTATTACAATTGTGAATCCATCTAATAATGAATTACATGACTATTATCATAATTGCTGTATGGCATAATGTTATGTTGATGTTAAATTTTGTCTAGAGCCAGTACATGACTAAAACATAGCGGCTGTCTTCCAATGCTACAAGATTATAATTATAATAACTTCAATTTGACACAACATGATCTTTTCACAAATTCATTGCTGAGTATTTATTATCTTCTTTGCTGGGGTTTAGGTAATAAATCCCACTGCATTACAAGGACCAATTTACTTTCGAGACTTTTGTCTTTGTCTTTTCGAAGGTAAGTAGACTGGCAGCCTTCCTAGTAATGTCCAGAAGACAAATGTCAACCATTTTACATAGATTTTTCTCACGTCTCTCCAGTATGTGCTTTGTCTGAATACAAATAAGATTGCTGCATTTTTAAAGAATAGCACCGAGGTCAATGATTGGTAGTGGGCACAAATTTGGAGAATCAAATATTAATTTTCCTTTAGCTTTAGAACGATTGGCCAATGGGACCTGCTGTGTAGGACTCTACCCAATATTCTGTGATAATTGATGTGGGAAAAGAATCTGAAAGAGAATGGATGCATGTATATGTATAACTGAATCACTATGTGGTACAGTGGAAATTATCACAACTTTGTAAATCAACTATACTTCAATAAATCTTTAAAATATGGAAAAGATAAAATTCTGCCATAAACATAACCAGATCCTCAAGCAGAGCTTCCACATTTAAATCTGTTTCCAACCCCAAAGCCCTCTGAGGTTATCTCATTTCTAAATAGTCTAGGAGCCATGGGGTTGGGGACTTCTGGGATAAGAAATCCACAAACAATCCTGTGTTCATTCTTCATTCTGTTTCTTTGGATTTCACTCTTAGTGTTGTAAGTGCCTCTGGCTCCTTCGTGCACTTATGTCAAAACACTGAAAGAACACTTTAATTCCCCAATGAAAATTCACATTATTTCAGCTATTTCTGGGGCATAAAATGAAAACATAACACTGCAAAAGTTCCACTTAGCTCTCAGAATGCCAGTTATTCATGGTGTTTCTTTCAGGGCAGCTCAATAACACGTCAGGAACTGAAGGAGTACCTGTTGTCCTTTGGATAACCCCATGTCGTCTCTGAGGGTTTCTCTAATAGCTCCCTTCTCTATTCATGTTCGGCTCCTGTCTCCTCCTCAGGACGTGACAGCTGATTTCCTGCACCTATAAAAGAACACCCGGGAACATGTATTCAGGAAAAGAGCTATTACAAGACCACTTTGTAGGAACACAGAATCAGGCAGTGGTTGAAGTTGGATTTAAACCTGTTTCCAGAGAAAAGATGAGAATAAAATATTATCACATCCACTCAATATGGCAAGAAAAGATTTTTATAAAAAGACAAGAACCAGATCTTAAGCACTAGTTCTCTAGCGATATTTACAGAAAACTCCTTGAAACTCTAGGAACTAAGGATTGGGCTGAAAGACTTGGCTTGACCTCCCCACACCCTCATACATAGCCCAAATTCAGCCTGACTTTTTCACAATCTCCCCTTTGCATTGGTACCTTCCAACAACAAAAGAATGGACATGGATCTTGCTTATGTGGTCCCACTTTCAGCTTTTTGTCAAAGGTGGAAGCATTAGATACTGTGAAATATAAGATGCTGTGTACTGACTAGCCCAAAAGAAAGCAAGAAAAAAAAAAAAAGAGGCAGGGGTTCCCTTCATGGCTCATTGGTTTAGGAACCTGACTTGGATCCATGAAGTTGTGGGTTTGATACATGGCCTTGCCCAGTGGGTTAAGTATCCGGCATTGCCGTGAGCTGTGGTATAAGTTGCAGACATGGCTTAGACCCCACGTTGCTGTGGCTGTGGTGTAGGCCAGCGACTGTAGCTCCAATTCAACCCTTAGTCTGGGAACCTCCATATGTCACAGGTCTGGCCTGAAAAAGCAAAAAAAAAAAAAAAAAAAAAAAAAAAAAAAAGGAAAATGTAGTCTATAACAATATGTCAATGTTCCAACCCATTTCCCCCAAGTTTCAAGAAAACGACCCATCTTTAAGCAACTACTTTAGGGATGGAAAAGCCTTTTTTTCTGTAAAGGATCAGACAGTAAATATCTTAGAATTTCTAAAGCTTATTCTCTGGATCACAGCTACAGAACTCTGCTGTCATTGTGCCAAAGCAGTCATCAACAGTGAATAAATAAGCATGGCTATGTTCCCAAAAAACCCTTCATTTATGGGCACTGAAATTAGAATTTCATACAATGTATGTAGGCAAAGACTATTAATCTTCTTTTGACTTTATTCGAACATTAAATATTATGAAAATTTTAGCTCATAGACTGCACAAAAATAAGTGGCAGGTGGGATTTGCTCCAAGAACACAGACTGCTGACCCCCTATTTATTGGTTCATTCAATGCAGAGGTTAGAGCGGCTTCCTACCATCCATCTCTCTTGGATATGGAGGTCTGGGTAAATGGGTCAAGATTTTAGTTAAATAAAGGCACGTTTTGCTTTTGTGTGAGCAGAGAAGAAAGTATTAGGGAGGCCTTAGATACCAGCATGTGGAGGTCTCTGCACTAAGCATTGTTGAGCTTGTTAAGCTAGAAAAGCCAGGCTCTCAGAGAAGACAGGATAGAAAAGGAGCCACCTCTGGACCAGTAAAATAGAAAAAAGGAAACTTCTCTAGACTAAGAAAAATACAAAAAGGCTTTGGGTAGATCCATTTTGTACCTTCTTCCTGTGGGTGCCCATTATGAGTGGACGGCGATGTTTGACAAGCAAAGAAAAGGCAAAATCTCAGTTCCCTTTTGCCCTGTTCCGACATACTCAGCAGCTCTCCCCTGATGCTCATTGCAACTGATTTGTTCAGGAGAACATAATTCTATTTATCGCCTGGGGTGAAAGTACCTGCTTGCCAAGTTTGCACGGCTTCAGGATAAGGGATAGGGGTGGAGGGTCTACTGTTGCATGAAAAGACTTTCAATTAAAACCTGATTCAATAAACTGCAACCCACTCCAAGCCTCCACTGAAACGAGTGTCTGATGTTTTCCACAGAAGGCTGACTACCCTCCCAGCGTAAAGCTCTTCCTTGTGCTACCCTGTCAAAGTTCTTGAATATCAGTGAGCAGTAGCAGCCCTCCACCTGCTCTTCTTTCTCATTGTTCTGTTTAGATCTCTTATTGATTGGCAGCTTCCCTCTTTTCCATCTTCTCTGTGTATAGGAAGAGAAGCTTCTTTTTTCCCCCCCTTTCTTTTCATTTTAGAGAGAGGAAAAAGGTAGAAGATAAACCCATGGGGCGAGTTTATCTTCTTAAATAGTGGAATGAAAAATTTTTTGAGAAGTTGTCCAAATGATTGAGAGGTAGGATTAGGCCACTTTGAGAAATATTGCCTAAGTGGATTTGGATCTTCTCTTTCTGTGCCCCTCTCCCACCCACAGCTTAGGGTTAGGTTTCTGAGTTTTTGCCTCAGAGTAAAAGTGTCAGCTCTACCGTTTATTTGTTGTCAGAGATTAAGCTCTGTTCAAAGTAATTAATAAGCATTATCTTATTTAAACTTCACAAATAAAATTGATGATGTTGATGGTTTTCCCCATTCGTAGATGAGGAAATTAAAGTTTGCTAAGTATGACAAATTTAAATGTTACTCCTGGTCATTGCACCATGTTATGATCAATATTGTGCCCTTATGCCATACGATGATGTTATTGCCTTGTTTTGTTTTGAGTGTCAAACAGGAAAAAAATGGTAGTCAATAAGTGTTAGCCTCTTTAGTCTTAGTCTTAATTTAACCTAAGCTCAGGAAACCTTGTAGACAGCCTTAGCTTGTCTCCTTCCCACTTACCTTTTTCATCTTTTGACTACCTAACCAAACCCTCCACTTCCTCCAAGTCCATCCCTTCCATAAAGGCTGTTTGAAGTAGTCTGGGTCTTATATTTCTTAATTCTCACAGTGATCATATCACCTTTAATCATAGAGAGCTGGCAGTGTTCACTTATACAAATGTTTTAGTTTTATTAACAAATTCCTTCAATGTAGAATCTTATATTACATTTCTGTATTCCCTTCAGAACACAGAGAAGAGGACGGGGCAGAGATTAAGCCGTCACATATTTATCGGTGGAACAGTGGAATAAGTATAACTTGTATGAAGGTCCCAAATTCAGTGGTGTAGAGGGCAATGGACATGCTTCATGTGGCATCAATTTTCCTAGTGTTGTAATATGAACCTAAATAATATATGTTTTTATATAAAATATGTATGTATGAGTATACATATAAATCAATGTATCTACCTATCTATCTAACTTACTGACAATTGAGCTTTATAGTTATCACTCCTTTTCCTCATTCTTCATTCTCCACTTCCCTGCTTAATACCTTCCAAGTCCTACTATTCTTCAGCACCATGGGAAAAGAAAGATTACACTTGCAACTTTCCATTACTGCTTAATCTCATTTTTTTTTTTTTACCATTAGGAACAACTATGACAGTTGGCTCCATTTTTTTCCATGCTTACCAAAGAAAAATCAACAAATAAGAAATATTGCACAATTTAAATCTTTGCTGAGAGCAATGTAAAAGAAAGTTTAGTTAGGAACAATAGCACTAAACACTCGAAAACTAAACATGACCAGAATGAACATTAATGCTGATTAATGGAATTCTTAGAATGCCTAATTTTTATAAGATCAAAGTCAGTTTTGCTTATTCTGCAAAACCAGATTCATCTAATTCCTCACCTTAATTAATGGGGCTCCCTAAAAGAAGCCAAAAAGAATAAATGGTAATTAAATGCTAATTTTGCACAGTTAAAATTACTGCAAAATTACATGCAAATTGGAAAACATAATCAGTAAAGGATCTTTCTCTGTGAAATTCCTGGTACTGTTATCTGGGCTTATTTTATGTTGTATTTAGGGAGCACAGTCTTGACAGAGAACAGCCTGTCATTTCAGAGACTTGAAGTTCACTGCTGTCAGAAGTAATAGTAGCCTTGGTTGATAAAAGCTTGAACTGAACAGGGAGAAAAGCGAAAAGGAGAAAAAGGAAAAGGAAATGGATATAAGGACGTTTAGAGGTAGAATTCATAAACTTTTGACTGCTGGTTGAATGAAAAACAAGGTCTTCTCTAAAACAGAAGTCATGAAATGTGGGTTCTGTGGGTGGACTAAGTCTTAATTAAAAATTTTTAAAGTATTAAGTAACATGAGAAAGAAGTCTAATAAATGTGATACAAATTTTGTATTTTATAATCATCATATAAGATCTCTCCAGAATCCCTGTAGATGTATCTGATTTTAGTAATTATGTAGCGATTCTAGAAAAGACTTCATTTAATCCAATAGAAGTATCTTTTGCTATTTCTGTTTTCCTTGGAGGTGATGCATTAAGTACCAAGTACTATCTTTTGAGTAATAACGGGTGTTGGCTTTTTCCATCTATTCTTCTGGGTCAACACCTGACCCTCTTACCTGCTCTAGGTGACAGGACTCTGGCTTCTGTGGTCTGCCTCACACACACTCCCCTGCCCTCTGTTCAGTCAGTGGAAATACCAGCAGGAGATTGGTAAGTGGTAGACAATGAGATCATCGTATGCATTTTCCCTACCCATTCACTGGGCAGTTGTTTGGCCATGGCTGTGTTCCTCTACCTAGAGCCACCCATACTACAGTGGGTCAGATCCTCTCCTTCCTTTACAGCTCTGGTCAGTTTCAGTGACAGCAGCTTCTCTTTCCTCCAAATTTGAGAAGGCAACAGATCCTGGCTTTGGGCTTTCCTAATGAATGCTTCTCCTTCTCTAGCTGGTGCCTTTAATGCTTACCACAATTTTGTAAATAGTCCCTTCATTAAACTGTCTCAGTTATCACTTTTATGTGTCCTACAAGGATCCTACCTATGAAATGATTCATATTCTCGTAGCATAATTAAAGCACCATTTTTTTTCCTGAAGTACATCTGAAGGTAATAGGTTCTGCTTTTTTTGTTTGTTTTTGTTTTAAATTCACTTAGTTCTGGGGTTTTTTTTGGGGGGAGGGAGGAGGAGTTTTTCCATTTCCTTCTCGACAAATATCTCTCCTCGCTTCCTTCCTCCCCCCAGGGAGGGCTTCTGGACCAAGTATAGTCACATTTGTGCTCCTGAAGCACTTTCTATATACCCTATGCTGGTATTTAACCCTCCTGTTGTAATTAATCACTTATATGCTTTCTCCGTCTCCTTATAAGTTCCTCCGCTTTATTTATCATTGTATTTCCAGATGTTAATGGTCAGGAAAACTAGTACTCAATAAATGCTTAGGGGATGTGTTTGTTTCTGGGGATGAGTTGCCCAAGAGTGGATATGAGTCTGTGGCTCTAGTGGTGTTTTAGAATATTTGCATCATCTCATAATAGTACAACCTAGACAAGATGAACATAATTTCTTTGGTCAGATTATCTGGTTTGGATCCAGGCTCTATCATTTGCACTAGTAATAAGTGACCTTGAAGATGCTTAACCTCTCAGTGCCACAGTCTCTTTATGTATGAAATGATGTAATACCTGTGTTTGTTTAATAAAGTTACTGTGTGGATTAAGTGGATTAAAATATGTGATATGCTTAGGACTGTGTCTGGCACATGATAAGGCTATATAAATATTTTTGACTGTATTTACAATTTTCATGAATCTAATGTAATATGTGCCAGTGAGGAGAGAGTTAAAATATCAAATTGATGGTAAGCAAAGAGGACATTTTAGAACTAACTGCAAACTGGACTTAGATTCAACATCAGAATTTAGTGCCTCCACTAAGAGTTTTAAAAACACATGCAATTAATAATGTGGAATTGTTTGTCAAAAACTTAGTCTACTGGTAGGTTCTGAGAACCTGGCAAAGACCTTATCTTTTGCCTGGGCAGTAATCATAAGCTACAGTGCAATAATCTTTTAAATGACTTCTATCAGCATTCAATCAAAGTAGCATTGTGTATTATTTATTAGTAGAGTTTTTACATGATTGTCTTATTTCTTTTTTTGGAGAATTTGGGAAACATTTCACTTTGGTTTCTTAACTGCAGACAATATTCTCTAATTTTCTAGGGACTTTGAAGAGTTAAAATAAGAACACTGACAAGGCTTTTGGATCTTAAAGCCTTCAAAAAGAATCATATTCTGACAACCATTTCTATCACTGTGGTTAGGAGAAAAAGCTCTGAAGTCAAACCTTTGGAGCTTAAACCTACTTCATTGACTAGCTATATGAACTTGGACCAATTATGTAAAATTCTCTGTTTCAGTTTCTTTAAGTGTAAAATGGGAATCATAGTGATATCTACTTCATAAGATTGAAATGAGGATTAAGTTAGGTAATCATATAAAGCTCTTAGAAAAGGGTGCTCAAGCTGTAAAATATTATTTTTATTCTAAAAAATGTTCTGAAATAGTTTCACACCAATTGTTGATTTGAGAGAATAGAGACAATTTATCAATGAAAAATAAATTTAGTCTTTTTTATCGTTTAAACATAACGTGTTTCAGACAAGAAGAGAGGGCTACTGATCTTCGCTTTCAGAATGACCATAAATGTGACTTAGATCTATCTCGCAGGTCAAACTTTCCATAACAGTAACTGAAGGGAATTATTTTAACTCTGGGCATTAAGATTACAAAAGAATTAATAACAAAGAAATCAGTTCTCTCAAGGAGATGCTCCATGTTCAGTTATGAGATGGCAATAAAATTTCTGTTTTTAGTTCAGCTACCTGATACATTCTATCTATCTATCTATCTATCTATCTATCTATCTATCTATCTATCCATCCATCCACATGTATGTGTATGTGTGTGGGCGCGTGCATGTGTGGGTACATATATGCAGCCTAGCCAGGATTGCCTCAGGTAATGTTATGGATCTGGTTCCTCCTCTTCCATTGAACTATTTCTACACTGGTCTCTAATCTACCATGCAGAGTTTAGACCCTGAGTTAGTCATGGGTGTGAATAGAGCTGATAGGGTATGAATGCACAGCTCTCTATTTAAGACTGCTCAAATTTTAGTCTAAACTGTAGTATTTCACCAACTGGATTTGTGACGTGTTGTGACTCTGTTAAAGCTGTCACATACTAATCTGATGCTCCGAGACAAGTGCCTCTCCATCCCCTACCTCCAAAATGAGGGCAATAAAGATTGATAGCTTATAAGGATTGGGCCTATAATGATTTAAAAATCAGTATTTGTAAAATGTTTAGAACATGACTTGGCACATTATATTAATGTTTGTAAAATAAAAATAAATCAAGGATAAATAAGACACACTTTAGACCCTAAAACAATTGAAGGTAGGGAAGTGGCAGTGCATTCTCTAGTGTTGGGGTGATTTTAGTTTCTTTTGGTTTGTAGGGTACTGATTGATTAAAGGGGCATAAGAGTGATCTTAAACCATATTTATAGGAAAGTGGATTCTGAGCAATTGGTATAGATCAAGGACGCATTTAAGAAGTGATGTAGGTGGTACGCTGAAGACAGTGGTCCTATGTGCTTTCAGTGTTAAAAGTTGATACAATGCCAGGGATTATAAGAAGGAATTAAGAATTAAGCAAAAAAAAAAAAAACTAGGAAGGTATATTCTGGAAATGCAATCCAAAGACTTGATGTTGGCCTAGGCTCTAGATCTCACCTTGGGCAAATTATTTAACGTCATTGAGTCTTGGTTGTTTCATTTGCATAATATTTGCTTTTTAGTACATATTTACATTATCGGATTGTTGTGAAGGTTACATGAGAGTGGGCACTGTGTTTATTATAAAATAAACTAACGTACTGTTAGTATTCATATTAATAAAGCCCTGATGTTACAGAACCGTGATGGTTCATTTTCTCTAATTTGACTGTCAAAGGGGAAAATTAATCAACCAAGAGAGGGTAGTGAATAATCACACTATTAATGGGGAGAAGGGAAACACCCTTCCTCCTTCTACTATCCCATAATCAACCTCTGAAAAACACAAAAGCAAATTTTAAAAAATCAAACCTGTAAATTTAGCTTAAGGAGATTACAATACAAGGAAAGATTTTGAGAATATCTCCAAGGTTTTGATCTTCCCTACAACTACAGTAATGTCATGATAAATTCATTCAAACATCTTAAAATTTAAGAATTTGCCTACTCTGTATTATTGCTAGGTGATTGAAGTCTATAGTTTGCTCAGTGTGATGTGATATGAGTATTTCTTTTTACTTACCCTAAAAAGCATTCTTTTAATATTCAAGCAGTTATTTTTACAATTTCAGATCTGAAAAAAAATAAATTCTACATCTTTCTTCAATTTCATAAGTTTTAGCCCATTTCTGTTGCTAGTGGAGTAGAAACATTTATCGCATTTGATTATGGGAAAAATGACTCTGCAAAATTTTAAAAAGGAAAAATAAGACAAGGCTTGTCAAAGAGCAGGGTAAAACATTCCATTTTTATAGAGCAATCCTTGCAAAAATATCCTAACCTCTCAGAAGACTTAGTGAGTACTTACATGGCCAGGCACTGTCCTAAAAGCTTAAAGATTTAACTCCCTGAATCCTCCTAACAGTCAGTGAAGTCGCTCTTGTTTTTAAGTCCGTTTTACACATGAGGAATCCAAGGTAAAGAAGGGCTCAGTGACAATCGGATTAGAAGGCTGGTAAATTCTGGAAGTGGCAATACATAAAGTACACATTTGAGTGTTATAGAAAGTGAGATAGGAGTTCCCTGATGGCGTAGCAGTTAAGCATTTGCCATTGCCACTGCTGTGGCCTGGGTTTAATCCCTGGCCTGAGAACTTCCATATGTTGAAGGTGCAGCTAAAAATGTATTTTAAAAAAATTTATAAATGTACATACTACTTTAAAGAGAAACTCCTACGGAGCAGGACACTACAAATGCAATATTATAGACGAAGAAACTGAACCTCAGCTGAAATTAAATGGCCCATAGTAGAAAGAAAAGACGTGATTCTTCAAGGAGAACCGTGGAGAAATGTTCTTGGCTGTCAGGTTATAGGGTGAGGGACTAAAAAACTTGCTTAGGTCTTGCCACTTGTAGATCAATACTTCTCTTGATCACAGATTTCTGGATGTTGACAGAAATAATTCCGGAGGCGCTCAAGTTATCTATCCTAATTTTTAAACTTGTTTTTAATTTGATGGTAACAATAAAATGTTAGCTTAATCATTCTCTAGGTCATGTGGATGACTCCATTATAACCAAATAGGGCTGGCAATTTCAGTGTTTGTGATGGCCATTATTTTCACGCTTGCCATAAGTGCCATATACAACTAATCTAATTGTTATATGCTAATCAGAAAAGCTGTGCACTTAATACTGGATTGATCCTATAAAAAATACAAATGATACCATCCTGCATTGGATAAACAAAATAGTTTAGCAGAGAAAATAGTGGAAAATTTGAGCCAACACAAGACCTTTTGTAATACATTTCCCCCTCCTCCAGACCACGCTGTTTCTAGGCAATTGATATTCTGCTTTATGTCCATAGATAAGTTTGTACTTTCTAGGATTTTTAATGAATGGAACACAGAGTATGTGCTCTTCCACTCTGGCTTCTTTCACTCAGGATAATTAATTATTTTAGATTATCTATGTTGTTACTGGTTTCATTGCTAAGTACTTTTCAGTTGAAAGAATACACCATGATGTGATTATCCATTTACCTATTGATCAATATATGAACTGTTTATAGTTTTTGGTTATCAAAAAATGAAGCTTCTATGAACACTTGCATATAAATATTTGCACGGATATGTAAATTCATTTTTCTTGGGTGCAACAGGTGGATCATGTAATAGATGCATGGTGCAGAATTTTACAAAAGTACCAAAGTCTTTTCCAAAGTTGAATCATTTCACTTTCCCACCAACAGTAAATGAGAGTTCCAGTTTCTCTACATCCCGCTAACCTTTGATATGGTCAGTCTTTCTCATTTTAGCCATTCCAATAAGTGTGATAAAAATTAGCTGTGGCTTTAATTTGTGTTTCTCTAATGATGAGTGATACTGAGCATCTTTTCATGTATGTAATTGTCATCCATATATCTTCTTTGTGGAAGCATCTGTTAAAATATTTTGTCAGTTTTAATTCAATTTTTGTATCCTTATTTTGATTTTCAAAATTTTAAAAAGTGCATTTTAGTATGTAAATTCTTTATCAGAAATGTAATTTTCAAATATTTTCTTTTAGTCTGTGTTTAGTATTTCCATTCTCTTAATTACCTTTCAAAGTACAGAATTCTTAATTTTGATAAAATCAAAAATGTTTCTTTTATGGATCATGCTTTCGGTTATGTATTTAAAACAAGACACAGAAATTGTCTCCTAGGAGGTTTTTTCAAGAAGTTTTCCAGTTTTAGGTTGCACATTACATGATGTGAGTTATGATAAAATATCATCCTATCTCATTCATTCAATTGTTTCAGCACCTTTTGTTGATGAAACTCTCTTTTCTCATTGAACTACCTTGACACCAATTTGAAAATTAATTGATCATGAATATGAAGGTCTATTTCTGAACTTTCTTTTGCAGTGTATTGATCCACTTATTTACTTTATTCAAGTACCACACTGTCCTGATTACTGTGGCTTTTAAAGTCAAGTAACATAAGTCCTCCAATTTTGCTTTTTTCTTCAAAGTTGTCTGAGTTGTTCTAGGTTCTCTGTTTTTTCATATAAATTTTAGAAGTTTATCAATTTTACAATAAGCTTACCAGGGTTTTATCGGGATTGCATTAAATCTATACGTCATTTTGGGGAGAATTAACATCTTAACTGTACTTAGTCTTTCAATCCATGAATATGACAACTCGGATTTATTTTGGCTTTTTTTCAGTAATACCTTGTAGGTTTAAGTATATGTCCTTCACATACATATTTTGTCAAATTCAAATCACCCCTAAGTATTTGGTATTTTTTGCTATTATAAATAGTCTATTTTAAAAATTTCAGCTTTCCACCATACACTGTCAGAATATAGAAACTCAGTTTATTGTTTCATAGTAATCTTTTATATATCATATATTAGAATCTTGTCAAAATTCACTTACTAATTTTAGTAGCATTGGTGTAGATTCCATCATATTTTTTACATAGATAATAATATCATCTGTGAATAAAGAAAGTTTGATTCTTTCTAAGCTGGTGGCCTTTTATTTCTTTTTTAAAATTTTACTTCCCTAGTTAGAACCTCTAGTAAGAGGTTGAATACTAGTGGTAAGAGCTGATATATGTGCCTTGCTCCTGATATTACATGGAAAATATTCAGTGTTTAGCCATTAAGTATGCCGTTAGCTGTAAGTTCTTTTATAGATGCCCTGAATTATATTGAGGATTTTTTTCTATTCCTATTTTGCTGAAAAATGGATGTTCAATTTTGTCAAGCTCTTTTGCTCTCTGTACTGGGATGATCATATGTCTTTTTTTTTAATTAATAAGGTAAACACATCCATCAGCATTCAAAGAAGCAGAATCACAGTGTGGTTTTATAAGACATTGTTTAAGGGTTTGACCTATAATTGTAGACTTGTGCATTTCATTTTGCAGTTACATCAGATTCAGATTCACAGATTTAGAAGCTCAGATGTTAGGTACATAAATGTTTAGAATTATTATGTCTTTTTGAGGAATTTACCCATTTATCTTCATTATGAAATTAATCTCTCTATCCCGTAATAATCTTGTTCTGAAATCTTTGATATTAATTGGTTTTCTTTTGATTAGTGTTAGTATGCTATAACGTTTCTCTTTTTTTTAACCTATTTACATCATTACATTTAAAACAAGTTTCTTTTCGGCAAGTAAGTTGGGTCTTGCTTTTTTTTTTTAATCTATTCTGAAAATCTCTGTCATTTAATTGGGTTATTAAGAGCTTTTACACTTGGTTCTTGATCTACATAATAGTTCTGTTATGAAAAGTCACCATGGCCACTGAATTAGTGAATACCTAAGCATGTTCCTTGGGAAAACACAACATAGTCCTAGAGCCTTTGGCTATAATTGATTTGTTAGCCAATCAATATAGAACCTTGTTTTATGTATGTTTCTTTTTAACAAAGGTTTCTTTAATATATATTGTTGATTCACTCACATTGAACTCTGGGCCAACAGTAATATTTTTCACGCCTGAATGAAGCTTATCTAACACACTCATTGTCACTGTAAGGCACAGCTTTCTTGGGCTTAAGCACACCACACAGAGCCTGAGCACTATGCCTTGGGGCCACTTAAAATAGTGAAATCGCCAACAAAACGCACAAAACTGAAAAACTGTGTTACTAAATAGACCATGAAATGGGCATGTGTTTACAGTATGGCAGCTAGCCCATAATTTTCATGTTTTGGTAGTGCCTATGTCTGCTTTTGGTATTAGGATGATGGTGCTTTCAAAGAATGTCTTTGGGAACGTTCCCTCATCAAACTTTTGGAGGAGTTTGAGAAGGATCAGTATGATTTCTTTGTATATTTGGTAGAATGCACCTGTGAAGTCATCTGGTCCCGGACTTTTGTTTGTAGGCAGCTTTTTAAAATTCAGATTCTATTTCACTTCTAATGATCAGTCTGTTCAGATTATCTATCTCTTCTCGATTCAATTTTGTATGTTTCTAGAAACTCATCCATTTCTTCCAGATTGTCAAATATGTTGGCGTATAATTGTTCATAGTATTCTATGTTTTTTTTGTATTTCCTGCAGTATTGGTTATTTCTCCTTTTTAACTTCTTATTTTGTTTATTTGAGTCTTCTCTTTTTTCTTCCTGATGAAATTTGTCAATTTTGTTTATCATTTCAAAGAACCAGCTCTTGGTTTTATTGATATTTTCCATTGTTTTTTAATCTCTATTTTATTTATCTCCTCTTTGCTAAAAATATGGAATGCTTTACGAATTTGCATGTTACCCTTGCTCAGGGCCCATGCTAATCTTTTCTATCTCTTTCTAATTTTAGTATATATGCTGCTAAACTGATTGCTACAGTATGAAAACCGAAGCAAGAAGACAGGGTGTCACTTTATTTAACTTCACCTGAGAACTTGCATAGTGGTCAGTTAAGTTTTCACTGCTTTGACTAAGTTTACGGGTGACCAGGAAGATGCAGCAAATATTGATTTTGGGGTTACCAATAAATGTTAGTGAGTAGTCAGACTTGAAAATACAGAATCCATAAATAATGAGGATCACCTGTACATTTATTACGATTATTGATATTATTTAAATCTACCATTTCTCTTTTTATTTTTGTCCATTTTGTTCCTTTCTTTTATTATTATTTATGGCCACACCTGTGGCATTTTGAAGTTCCTGGGCCAGGGACTGAATCTGAGCCACAGCTGTGACCCATGCCACAGCCATGGCAACACTGAATCTTTTACCCCACTGCGTGGGAACTCTGTTCCTTTCTTTTCTTTTTCTGCCTTCTTTTATATCATTCCATTTTAATTTATTTAATATATTTGAAATTAGATATAACTGTTGTTTTTTTAAATTAAACTTTGCTTACCATTGTCTTTAGAATTTACAGCATTCACCTTCAATATATGACAAGCAATATTCATATGATATTACACATTATATGTAGTAAATGTATACTTTCATTTCTCTCTACCTGGCCTTTGTACTATTATTATTGTCATGAATTTTATTCTATTTGTATCATAAGGCCCATGGTAAATTGCCCTTTTCTAATCATTTAAAGAAACTGAAATAGCAAAGAAGATAGAAAAACAGAAATAGGAAAAAATATTTCTTCCCACATAATTACCATTTCCTATGCTCCTCATTCCTTTTCATAGACATAGGTTTTTATCTGATATCATTTTCCTTTTCCTTTAACATTTATTTAGTAGAGGGGTGTTGCTAAAGAATTCTTCCAAATTTGTATGTCTGAACACATTTTGCTTTTGTGCCTTTTTTTTTTTTTTTTATGGCCACACTTGCAGCATTTTAAAGTTCCTGGGCTAGGGGTCAAATTGGAGTTGCAGTTGCTGACCTATGCCATAGCTCATAGGACCACTGGATCCTTAACCCACTGAGTGAGGCCAGGGACCAAACCCACGTCCTCATGGATATTATTTGGTTTAGTTATTGTTGAGCCACAATAGGAATTCCTCATTCCTGTTTTTGAAATATTTTCTGTGGGTAAAAATTCTAGTTTTTTTTTTCTCTCTCTTTCTGTACTTTAAAGATGTCACCCCATGGCTTTTTATCTTCATTGTCCTCATCAAGAAACCTATTGCCCTTATTTTTCTTTTCTGTGTCATTTTTCTCTGGCTGCTTTAAATATTTTTCTCTTTACTTTTTAAGCCATTTTATTATAATGTGCTATGGAAAAGTTTTCTTTATGTTTCTCTTTCTTGAGGTTCATTGAGCTTCTTGGATCTGTGAGTTTATTTTAATTTTTTTCAAATTTGGAAATGTTGGGCCATTATTTCTTCAAAAAAAGTTTTCTCTCTCCCCCTTTGGCAATTATATGGTATATTAGGCTGTTTGATGTTATATCATAGTTCACTGATTCTTTATTCTTTTTCAAATGTGTTTTAATCTCTGTATTTCATTGTGAATGGTTTCTGTGGCTATCTTCAAGTTTACTAATGTATCTTCTGCAGTTTCTAATCTTCATTCATCCCATCAAGTGTACTTTTAATTTCAAATATTATAGTTTTCATCTCTAGAAATTCAATTTGAGTCTTTTTATATCTTCAATGCTTCCTCTAAAAGCATTCATTCATTCTTTTTGCTTCTTGAATATGTGGAATACAGTCATATGATTTTTAATATCTTTATCGCCTTATTCTATCTTTTGTATGATTTCTGGGTTGTTTTTATAAATTTTCCCCTTTATGGTATTATTTTACTTCTTTGCATGCCTGATAATTTTTGATGGGATGGCAGACACAGCAAATTTTACCTGTCGAGTGCTGGATATATTTGTATTCCTAGGTATGTTTTTGAGTTTTTTTCCAAGATATAGTTAAGTCATTGGGAAACTGTCTGATATTTCTGGATACTGCTTTTAAACTTTTTGTGTTGTACCACAGCAAGTCTCTTGGCAAAAGACTTCTGAGTATGCTCTCTGTTATGCTCTGAAGTAGATGATTTTTCACTCTGGTTGATAGAAACAGGCACTACTCCTGTTCCTATGTGTATTCCAGAGATTATTTCCTCTAATCCTTTGGATAGTTCTTTTCTTTATCCTTGGATAATTTGCTCACATGCTTGTGCTGATCAGAATTCACCTGAAGACTTGAAGCAGACTGTTTATGTATACCTGAAGAGTTCTTTCTCTACCAGATCTTTGCTCTTCAGTGTGATTTCCTGCAAATTCCTGCGCACTTTGGTCTACCCAGACTTCCAGTTCTTCTCCTTAATACAGGACAGCCAAGCTTTGCTTGGCTTCCTCTTTCCTACATCATAGCCTGGAAACTCCCTATGTGGCAAGTTTAGGCAATTTTAAAGTTCATTGTATTTTGTTTCCTGTCGCTCAGAGATCACTGCCCTTCACTGTCTGACTTCGAAAGACTTGAGACATGTTTCAGATAAGAGGCTAAATTCTTCTCCGTTACTTTATCTTGACCAGAAGCAAAACTACTCTGATATTAATGTTTTAATTGTATTGGTATTATGGCTTCATTTGTCTTTAGCCTATAATTTTAATTTTATGGTTATATAAATACCTATGTGTGTAAAGACTATATCACAATTTTAATATATTTGAGAAAACATTAAATAATTGAATCCATCTATGGAAGCAGCAAGAGAGAAGGATTTCATTGTTTTTAAAAGGTGTCATATAATACTCAAATTGTGAGACACTGTTTCAGCTTGAATGAGAATATGCATTTTAGCTTGAATGATCTTATGTTTTTAAAATGATTCTTTTTCTTTAACTTGTTGCCTTGCTATTTGCCAAAGAATACCTTCCCACACTATTTTACTTTTGCTGCTCTTGTGATATGGACATAGATTTTTCTCTCTCTGGTGTCTACTATCTATATATACTAAAATTTTTACTTGTAGAGGCTGAGCTTTAAAAGCACATATCGGATTTAATAGATTAGGGATTTAAAATTGTGGGATGGTTGATGGTACTCAGAACCAGAATTTATCTGTATAGTAAACTATATGTAGCAGGAAAGTAGAGAAGCCCCAATAAAGAGCACACCCTTAATTTTTATAACTCCTGATGCCCCATCTTTGGTAGATTGTTATGACCACAGAAGAAGGGAGACAAGTAGAGAAAATATTTGTCAAGACTTATAAAAACTTTGTGGAAGTTTCATTGATTCATGGTTGACAAAATCTACTTCCATTAGATTTGAATATCCATGGGAGCAGTCACTATGTGTACCTGGTGTATCTTGTTCACCTCTGATTCCAACACTTAGAACAAGGTCCAGAACAAATGATCAAGAAAAAATAGGCTGAATATTCTAGAAAAAATTATATCAATACAATGTATTCAGATGAATGAAATTAAAGTATCTGTGTCTTCTCCAATTACTTTTACTTCCCTAAGAGGCCAACACTAGGGTCAGATGTGAAACAGCAAGATCTTAGTATCCGCAAAGCATAGTAATAGTAACTGGTAGATGCAGTAACTGGACTCTAGCCCACTATTGCTGCCTCTATTTCAGAGGAGACCTGGACTATAACTTCTATGAGCAAGCAAATTGTATGTTTCATCTCTTCCTACACTCTCAGAGCCTAGCATATATCCCACACATATATAACAGATACTCAACAGAAATGAAAGAGAAACTATTATTTAAGATATGACATAAATAAGAACTATCCTGTGATTCTGGAGGGAAACTTAGGGAATTGTTCCTTAGTGCCTAGTGTCAGAAGAGAATTGTAGAATTCAGACACAAAATGAGTGGATTCGAATACAGCTGTAGTCATTATTCACAGCAGCCAAGACATGGAAGCAACCTAAATACCCACTGACAGAGAAGTGGATAAAGAACATGTAATATATATATACACAAGAGAATATTACTTGGCCATAAGAGAATGAAATAATGTCATTTGCAGCAATATAGAAGGACCTAAAGATTATCATACTACATGAAGTTAGAGAAAGACATGTATCATATGATATCACTTATGTGTAGAATCTAATAAAATGATACAAATGAACTTATTTACAAAACAGAAAAAGACTCACAGATTTTGAAAACAAACACATGGTTACCAAAGGGGAAGAGTGGGAGGGGGAGGGATGGATTGGGGCTTTGGGAATGGCAATGGCACACTTTTGTATATGGAATGAATGGTCAACCGGAACCTGGGGTATTGCAAAGAGAAATCTACACAGTGTTCTGTGGTAACCTACACGGGAAGGCACATATGTCTACGTATGACTGAATCATTGCTGTATAGCAGAAATTAACACAACACAGTAAATGAAGTATGCTTCATAGTTTTTTTCTTTTTTTGTTTTTTTAAGGGCCGCACCCATGGCATATGGAGGTTCCCAGGCCAGGGATCAAATTGGAGCTGTAGCTGCCAACCTATACCACAGCCACAGCAACACAGGATCTGAGCCACGTCTGAGACCTATACCATAGCTCACGGTAACAATGTATCCTTAACCCACTGAGCAAGGCCAGGGATCGACCCTGTGTCCTCATGGATGCTAGTCAGATTCGTTTCCGCTGTGCCACCACGGGAACTCTTAAATCAAGTATACTTCAATCAAATTAATTTTAAAAAAGGAAAACAAAACAAAAAATTGGCCTCCTTATAAAGCTCTTACTAGACCATCCATTTAGAGGGAACAGGCAGGACCCTCAGAAGATTTCAGATTTTTTGTACATATATCAAGAAATATGTAGATAGGTCAGTAGATAAAGTGTATTCAACAATAAAATCACTCTATTCTGTTATACATATTTTCTCTTTCTTTCTTCTTTCTTCCTTCCTTTCTTCCTTCCTTCCTTCCTTCCTTCCTTCCTTCCTTTCTCTCTCTCTCTCTCTCTCTCTCTCTCTTTCTTTTTTTCTTGTCCTTTTAGGGCCGCACATGTGTCATATGGAAGTTCCTAGTTCCTAGGCTAGGGGTCTAACTGGAGCTGTAGCTGCCAGCCACAGCCACAGCCACAGCCACAGCCACAGGCACAACAATGCTAAACCCGAGCTGCATCTGTGTCTTACACCACAGCTCATGGCAACAACGGATCCTTAACTCAGCGAGCCAGGCCAGGAGTCAAACCCGCATTTCTTGTTTTCTTGTTGACTTCTCCACTAGACTGTAAACCCCAGGGAATGGGGGATCATGTCCTCATTATTCGCCATTCTAAACTAATGTAAATCTAAGGCATATAGTAGGAGTTTAGTAAAACATCGACTTAATAAGTACCTACAAAGTATACGACGTAATCCTGAAAGACTATGCCTCTGAGTTCAAACTCAAGTCTGGAAAACTTCAAAAGCGCTTTTGCTGATTTTGGTGCTTTTTTTCACCCAAAGCCCACTGCCATGAAGGATTCCCTCTCCTGTCTTCAAATATTTACCTCCCATTACTTTTTCTCCAGTCTCAGTTTCCCTTTAACGATGCTGCAATGTCATAGTTAGGTCCTGAGTCTTCTTGGAAAAGTCTCCCAACTAGTACATCCCAGTGGCTCTTGCTTGAGAAGAAGCAAGTATTTCTATCACTCATGAAAATTTGGTATAACATACTTTGTAAAGGTCATTTTTTTCCTTGTATTTAATCATCTTCTTCCCTAAGTGAATGGTAGTTTCTTAGGGTTCAAGAACCATGTCATACTAATGGTAATAATTTACTATGTACTAATCATATGTCAGTGCTTTACAGAATTTTCACTCGTTAGAACAATTCATTTTGTTGTTTTTATCTTGCCAATTTTATAAATAAGGAAATTATGGTTTAAGATGTTACTTGCCCCAAGATTTCCCTGGCGAAAAATGGGAGAGTGTGAGCCCGAAATCAACTTTCCTTTCATGAGATTCCTTTTGCTATCCTCCCATATCTCCTTTCCCCTATGTATTGACCTCTAGCACCTAGCAAAACTCTCTTACACTAACTGTTATCCCTCTCTGTACCCCGAACCAGAAGGAAACTAAAGTAACTAGAACTATCCTTATCCCATCATGTTTCCCCAGAGGTGTCTGTGCTAAACAGAGTGCGACAGCCAGAACCCACTGCTGTTTTCACCTTGTCTTTTTGTAAACCTACTATTTAGCTAGTGAAAGGAAACACAAAATATCTCTCTTGGAAAAGCTAATAGGAAACGTGCTCACATGTTTCCTCATTTTTATGGCAGTTTTGGTAGGATATTTATTGCTTGTTAACATAGTCAAATCTTAGAGGAATTTGGGAATGAATATACAGTAATCATTCTCTCCCTTAGAATGTCATGGCCTTTGCCTTGGGGAATAAAAAGAAACACTCTGAAATAAGGGGCATGATGAGAAAATAAAAATTATTCCTCCTCAGATAAGCAAGGAATTGCCTTAGATCCCAATATGGGGGATGGAGGTAGAAACATGGCTCACTGTGCTACTTAATCCCTTTTGAGTGCTGCAAGGTTTTATTTAGTGGAATAGGTAAACCCTCAAACTTCTCAGCAAACTCTGAGATTAAGCACACAGTTGGGAAGTATATTCCACCCAGCCATAAAAAGGAGAACAGTCTTGTCTTAAAAGTCTACTATTAAGCTTACACTGGAAGAGATATGGGAATTACCTGCTAAAAATCATACTGGATTGAAGGACAGAAAATAAAAAAATAAACTTGCAAAAACGTCCAAGTTATGAATCAGTACTCAAGCAGGTCCCTGAGCTGGAGGCTGTCTTAACAACTAGAACTAAAGAGACATCAATTCCCGGTAAACAGGTCTTCCTTCCCAGGGCAGCTGTAGGCAGAACAGGCAGGACCCTCAGAAGGGATCACCAGAGGCATCCTGTTTCTTTTACTTGTCATTTCCGCTTCACAAGAGCCATTTACTCTGACATAAAAACTCCACACTTAATACCAAGGGACTTGAACGCGTATCTCTGTTTGGCTTTATTTTGTGTTTATTTTTCCCTCCTCCTGTAATTATTCTGCCAGTTTCTTCTAAGATAGCTCATAAAATGAAGCTGGGTTATTTGGCATTGATGACCACCAAGACCTGCGCCCACGCGGTGAAGCATAGTTGGCCCCACCGGAGATACTTACAGGGTAAGGAGATGGGATGACTGTCTTGAGATTCTTTCATTAAATAACAGCAGAACACACACGAGAAAGAGGAAGGGAAAATAGAATGTGCTCAAGAATGATCCCTTGCATGTGTGTCCCACGTGGCAATTTCAAAGACGTGTCCTATAAATGATCTAAAGGTCTCAATGCTTGTTTCTAGCTCTGGTCCCTCACCACCCCCTCAAGCTTCTAAGTTTAATTCTTTTTATTTACTTTCCCTTCTTCCATCCAGTCTTCTTTCTGAATCAATGACTATGGGGAGAAAGTCTGGCAAAAAGCCCCCATCAGCGTGAAAAAAGTTTCAAACTGAGTAATCCAGAAATGGGATAGTTTATTTACTAGAAAGGGGGCAAGAGTGGGAACCAATTCTGAACAAGGTGATGGTTGTTTTAATTGGAGAGTCTCACTCAATGTATTGGAGAGTCTCACTCAATTTATTCGGACTGTCAAAGGCCTCAAAGTCCTATCCCTCAGAGATTTTGTTGAAGCCTACTAAGAGACTCCAGGTTGGGGAGGAGGGCATAAGGAGAAAGGGAAAGGAGATGAGAAAGAAGTGTGAGCAATCCAGTAGGTCACTGCTGACTGATCTTGCGACACCTGGGGTCAGAGGGGCATAATGGAAATCTTCAGTCTCTGCTCAACATTTTTCTGATCCTGACACCCTGATACCTGATAATGCAGGTGTCCCCAAAGCCTTCTCACCATCCCTGTCCGATGTACCATGCAGAATATGACAAATCCACATTGGCACTTAGAGAAGCAAATCCCTAATCTGTAACCTGCCAAGGAGTTTGCCAGCCACTTGAGGGGTGAATCAAGAAATAGTGTTTTCTACAAAAAGAGTGCTCAGTGAACTGACTCGGAGTTCTTTTTAAAAGATTACACTGGTTAACTCAGTCATGAAAACAGCCAATGAGAGCATTCCATTTCCAGCTGTACCTCTATAAATTAAACTTACACAGAAGCTCTGTATCCTTTTTGTCCGAAAAGATACATGAAACACTGACTTCTAAATAGAATTCTGGTGCTGTGGAAGTAGGATCTCTCCCTTTAACAGGCTCTAAATTCTAAACTTTAAAAAAAAAAAGAACCATATATGTTCCATGGACATATATGTTTTGAACTACAAATGGCTGGTATACAGTGATATAATCAGATTTTGGAGATGTGACTCACTTTTGCTTTGATAAATATTGAGATTCCCAGTGTCTTCCGACTATGCTCAAAGTACCATGGAATAAAGGTTTATAATAAATCTCCTCTTGAATACGTTAGTAGAATACAGCCCTATCCTCCCTCTTCATCATTTTCAGAGATGCTATTTCCTGTGAGAGCTTAAGTTTTCACTTTTTACCACTTATTATTATTATTGTTTTAAGGCCGCTCCTGCGGCATATGGAAGTTCCAAGGTTAAGGGTCTAATTAGAGCTAAACCTACCTGCCTACACCACAGCCACAGCAACGCTAGATCAGAGCCATGTCTGCCACCTACACCACAGCTCAAGGCAACACCAGATTCTTAACACGCTCAGCGAGGCCAGGGATTGAACCTGCGACTCATGGATACTAATCAGGGTCATTTCTGCTGAGCCACAATAGGAAGTCCCAACCATTTAGAATAATTCCCTGGATTTGTAAGATGTTTAATTTGGATATTTTAAAGTGTTTATCACAGTTCTTTGACTATCATGACTAAAGAGGTTTAGGGCTTGATGGGGAATCTAGAGAAAAGTATAACATTTCATACCTCATCTTAGTCATCGTTTTGAGATCTTATTTTCCTTAATGTGCACAGTATCTAAGAGACTAGAAAACATTAGCTTAGAAGAAATTATAAAAATATAAAAGTAATTTTTTCTTCTGGAGAGAAACACATGAAGCCCAAGCAGTTTGATTTTTTTAATGCCTCAGATGACAAGGTAGTAATCGGCTTGAAAATGATTGCCAGAAAACTTTTGTGGGTAAGCTTAACTTCTCCGATGAGGTAACTTGATTAAGAGATTTCATCCTCGAAAAGCATTGGGTCAGGATACTACATGTGTCAGCGAAGTAAGAGAAAACGCCCATGTGTCACTAGCAGGGCTTAGGCATTTGCAGAGTTCTGCATCGGTAAGAAGGTCACATCACAGCTGGAGAGGTGGAATAAGCCGTTTTTCACAGGGATGACTAATCTCGTTTAAGAAGGAGCACTACATCACTGAAATTAGCAGACAGTCGTCTTTGATATTTGATACTGTCTTATATTTTTAGGTAGAATAAAACAAACCACTGTAGTAGCCCCGCAATTAAAGAACCAGAACAGATGATGAGAGTGGGACTTCCTATTCACAGTTCATTCCCTCTTTCCCAGTCCCCATCTGGCCCAATCCAAACCACAGAGCATGGAGTGAATAACAGAGCAGCCAGAATCACTAATTATAATGCAGATGTCAACTGAGGTCACTTTACCTTTTAGAGTTTAAATAAAATTAGACTAAATTCTTTTCCCTGTATCCGGGCCTTTCCCAGATTTTTACGAGTTTGGTGAGACACTTACATATTTATAGTCATTGCTAGCTAAAAATTCCAATATCAATGGAAATCTTGAACTAGCCTCATCCCCTTGGAGCTACTCATTTTGCTCTGCTCTGTGCCAGCCTAAAGGAGGAAATCACCTCTTTCCCTTGATTTGTCCTCCAAAGCAGACAGACCTATCTTCCCATGGCTAGCAGACTTCAGTGGAAGTCTAGAACAAAAAAGGAGCTTGTATTACACAGTAAGGCAACACATTTAAAATGTATCTGGTCATGGAGTTCCCGTTGTGGCGCAGCAGAAACAAACCCATCTAGTATCCATGAGGATTCAGGGTTCCATCCCTGGCCTCACTCAGTGGGTCAGGGATCTGGCACTGCCTTGAGTTGTGGTGTAGGTCGCAGATGCGGCTCGGATTCCACATTGCCATGAGCTGTGGTGTAGGCCGGCTGTTGTGGCTCTGATTTGACCCCTAGCCTGGGAGTTTCCATATGCCTTGGGTGAGGCCCTAAAAAGAAAAAAAAATTATCTAGTCAACAAGTATGTAATGGGTACCTACTCTGTGGCAGCCACTGTCCCACGGGCTGGGACTGTAGCACTAAATGCAATCAAAATTTCTGCTTTTGTGGAACTTAAGTCCTTGTGCAGAGAGATAGGTTATAAACACATACATGCAATGTAATATAGACCAAACTATATAGAGAAAAATAAAGCAAAACATGGTTAGGAGGATAAGAATGAGAAGGGATAGAAGGTTATTTAGATCAGGAGTCAAAGTAGACTGCTCCGGTCATATTTGAGCTGAGTCCTTAAGAAAGTAGGAGCAGAAGGGCCAGGACAAAGGTTCTGGAGCTGGAGAAAGTCTGGCTTGTCCAAGGAATCAAAATAGGTCAGAGAGGCTACAGGAGAGGGTCCAAGAAGGAGAAAGATGTCAGACAGACAGATGCATCAGTTTAGGCTGGGTTAGAATTTGGGATTGGATAAATAGTTGAAATATTGTCTGCACAAAAAAAAAAAAAACACAAAAAACAAAAACCAAAACAACAACAAAAAAGAAATATTGTCTGCAAGTAGAGCCTTATGAGAATAGAATATAGGAATCTTACATTTTATGATATTCAAAGTGTTGCTAACTTGGTTGCCTATAGACTGGCAGCCTACTTCTCTCTCTTCAGCATTTTGTGTGTCCCTCTTCTCTCCCCAGAGTTTCCCTAAGGTAGGGCTCATTCAGGCTTCAGAGGTGGTGCTTCTAGTGCAGAGGGCTGACCTGGCTCTGTTCAGCTCACCAATCTTAGGCTCATCTAATCAGTGAAAACAGATATTGGTCTTAAGAAAATTGTAAATGCTTTGGGGCACTTGACCCAAGGGCAAAACTAAAGGACACCTTTTAGCATTGTTACAACTGCCTAACTCTGCACTTCAGGAAGCACTGTTTTAGTCTTGCCAGAGATGGTTTCTCATATTTGCTCCAGAGATAATGGCTCTGTGCATTGGTATCATAATGATCTTGGGGTGAGGCAATAAAAAATGAATGGCTTTTTCTGAACAGAGATTTGGTGCCAATCTCTCCCTCTGAGACAGTACGGCAAATAGTAATCATCTCACAAGTACATTTGCAATTGGAAAGGCAACTGTAAATTATTTTCACACTGTATTTTCAACTTTTTAAAGCTGTTTTTTTTTTTTTTTTTCTCTCTGAGTCTCAAAGAGACTGCTATGAAAGCTTTATTAGACTTGGGAAAGCATTTTATAAGTGTACTTATTAGGCACTTATGTGAAAGCACTATTCTATATGCTAAGATTTAAAGTTACATGAGTTTTGTTTGTCTGTCATAAAGGATTATGTTATGTAATCTAGGGAGTTTCAGAAAAAAAGCAGCTGGAAGAGCAGCAGAGTCCCGTCAAAAATGGTAGGGACAGAGAAACCAGGTGGACCTGCAGGGTGAACAGACCATCAGGGAAGATCCGAAGATCACACAATAGAAGGTACAGGTTTATACTGACAGTTGATACAGTAGTTGAGAAGGGGATGGATGGGATGATGAAGACCATTGACAGAAACCCTTCTGGGAAATTTGACTACAAAGACAGGAACTTAATCACTGAGTCTATGAAGTTAGCAGGTAGGACTCCTCTCCAAAGACTGGGAGGACAAATCCAAACTTTAGTTCCAGAGGTATCGGACCTAAAGAACAGATGATCAAGGTATGAATTCTGGGACAGTAGTAAGAAGTTAAGTCTGTTACCTAAACTTAGGTATGGAGACATTATATACCTGGCTTTGTGCTAAATGTTATGGAATGAATGATGGAGGGGATCTAGTTTCTTTTATTCAGCTCTTTGCTTGATTTGGAAGATAGATTTTTTTCTTGAAAATTGTTATAGAAAGTGAAAATATTATGGTAAAAAATAGGCCCAAGGGCATTATGGGAATATTGATAAGAAAAAGGGTTATCTTTGTTTAGGGAAACTGAGAAAGTCGTCCTGGCAAATATTGAAGTCTTCTCTCTTAAGTTACATGGTATCAGGAAAACATGTATCATACGGTCAGTCCCTCTGTCAAAATAAGCAACTGTGAATAGAATTGTTAAGGACTTTTAAGTATGTCTTGAGGAAAAAAATAACTTCCTTTTGGTGGAAAAAAAAGACTGTAGCATCAGATAAACACTGAGCAGGTTACAACCTCTTTGAGACTTAGAGGTTTGTGTGTTTGTAAATCACACAGTATAGAGTTCCCCTGCATTCAGTAAACGTCACTTCCCATCTTCCAAATCTTCAGGAAATGGAAGTACTGGATTTTCATCCTGCTATGATAGACTGAAAATCTATTTATATGTGTAGATGTAGCTATTGGGAAAAACTGACCACAGATTTGAAACAACACTTTCTGGTGAGCTTGGTAATATAATTTCTATTTCGTTATAATAGCTACCATTCTAGGAATGGTAAAGAAGGTCCTTAATTTGTTTCTTAAAAAACAACAACAAAAATATTTTCAGTAAGGACTTTGGGCTTTGCAAAAGAAAGGCACTTTACAAATCAATATGTGTATTAGTTTTGTTACTGTAATGGCTAAACATTAAAGTCTAGTGCAAAGTTTTATAGAAGGGCCAAATGCAAAAAACCTAGTCAATTTGTTTCCATGAAATTATATTTCTTAGCACAATAATGGTTTCTGTTTTATGTAACATTTTCCAAAGAAATGTGGTAATATCTTAATGAGGAATAAGTAAGAAACACTGGAAACCCTTGTTTCTGTAAACATTTTATGATAAGACGGCTCCAATGGAAGAAATAAGGTTCTATCCAGGTGTAACAAACAGAATTAGTTACATGGACCTACTCTGTATACAGCAGAGTGTGTTTCTCAGAAATGAAACCAAGCCAAAATGCAATGAACATACTGAGCTATCCACAACATAGATGGAAAAGGAAGCTACTGAAACAGACATTTTAATTATTCCGGAGATATTTACTGAGCCTCTAATGTATGACAGATGATTTGCTGTGTAGCAAAGAGACAACAATGGGGCTGGCGGATTAGATTGTGTATTCCAAAAACGGCTGTAGCAATAGCTCCCGTTCTACATACTGTTCTTAAAATGTGACTTCTCCATTCTTCCCAAAAAGAATTCCTCCCTTTGAATATGGGCAAGCTTATGACATGGTGAAAGTGAGGTCGTATAACTTCTGAAGTTAGTTATAAAAAGTAATACAGTTTCTGCCTGAATCTTTTGGAGAAATTGCTCTTGGAATCAACCTCATGAAGAGACCCAGGCCGAGAGGAATGGACAGCCAATACCAATTTGCTTGTCATATACACAAATCATCTTAAAGTAGATTCTTGAATATAGCTTGAGTCAGGCCATCCTAGCTGACACCATGTGGAACAGAAATAAACTTTCCCCACTAAGACTGTCTATACTATCATTTGTGAGCAACATAAGTGATTGTTGTATAATAAGTCTTATGTTTTGAGGTGCTTTTTCATTCAGCAATAGCTAACTGGAACAGTAATAAATAAGCCACATTTGTATCCTCTGTCTGAAGCTTATAGTGAATGATGAATAAAATTAATCAAGTAATTATGATATAATGTGGAAATTGTTTTACTAATAGCAAAACATTTACATATTAGTTCATCTAGGGATGGACTGTAGCTTTCAACAAAAGCTTCGCTGCAGAAATAACACCTAAAGTGATATGTAGAGGATGAGTGGGAAATGGAAGTTGCATGTTTTAGAAATGTAAAGGAAGTATGTTTTGATAATAGCCTATGTGGTGATGGGGGTAAGGACCATAAAAGAAAAAAAAAATAAAGAGAAAAGAAAACCTAAATGAGATCAGATTAAGGAGCTTGGACTTTATCCTAAAATAGTGAACTTAGGTAATTTTTTTTTTTTTGGTCTTTTTAGGGCCACATCCATGGCATATTTAATTTCCGAGGCTAGGGGTCAAATCCGAGCTGTAGCTGCAGGCCTATACCACAACCATAGCAATGCTGGATCCGAGCAGAGTCTGCGACCTACACCACAGCTCATGGTAATGCTGGATCCTTAACCCAGTGTAAGACGGGGATCGAACCCGCGTCTTCATGGATATTAGTTAGATTTGTTACCACCGAGCCACAATGAGAATTCCTTGATCAAGGTACTCTTAATTAGCTAAGAGCATGGCCAGGTTTGTATTTCAGGAAGATTAAGAAACAAAACAAGGTAACTAGAGATACACAGACTAATTAGGTAGTAACAGTGATTTAGTTCTTCTCTATTTGCAGAGTTTCTCATCTTAGTTAATGGAAGTTCCATCCTTTCAAATGCTCAGACCAAAAACATCCTTGATTCCTTTTATAACCACTTCCTAATCTATTTGCCAATCCTGCTTTATTGATCTTTAACATATATCTAGAATATGACCATTTTTTTACCATCTCAATTGCTACCATCCTGATCATAATAATTTCTCACATGAATTATTGCAAAAGCTTCCTAAAAGGCGACTTTGCTTTTATATTTGTCCCACCTACCACAAGAACTGTTCTCAACGCAGCACAATCAGAGTAAACTTTCAAAAGCCAAAATCAGATCAACTCACCCCTCTGCTGAAAATCCTACAGTCGTCCTCATTTTATTCAGAGTAAAAGCCTATGAAACCGCACAGGAGGCTGCACGTATTCTGGTCTCCTGTTTTCTCTCTGATTTTCTCTTCACCTTTTCTCTCTTTCTGTTCAAGTCACACTAAGGCACATAAACACTCCAGAGGCATTCCAGCTTTTGGATTCGGTATCAGCTATTGTTTCAGCCTAGAAGGCCTTTCCACGGACATCTGTATGCCTCATTTCCTCAGCTCCTTCACGTCTTTGTTCAAATCTCACCTATTTAAAACAGTAATGAGCAGTCCCATTTATCATCCCTTAGACTCTTAAACACTGCTCTACCTGCATTCTTTTCTTAAAGCCTATACCTCCCTGTAACATCCCATATAATTTATTTATTTTTCATGTCTATCATTCATGTTCTGCCTTTACTTCTGTCTGCCCCTACTCTTGATGGGATGTAAAGAGGGATGATGAGAGCAGAAATCATTTGTTTGCTGATGTAAAAAATTACCCCAAGAAGTAGCTGGCATATAATAGGCATTCAAATATTTACTGAGTGAATGAATGGTGATAGAATGGAGGAGTTCTCCACATTTTTTCTACCACATATAATTCTCCTTTATAATTTAACATAACTTTTGACATGCCCTTTTCTCTACTGAAATTCCACTACTGGGCTGTTTACATCCTCCTTTTTTCTCTTCACTATGGCTGTCACTGGAATTTAATCAACTATCAAAATCATCTTGGCTTCTTGGCCAGACCAAATACCAGCCAGACCATTTCAAATATTAATACACGTGCCACCCTAGTGAAGAAAACATGAGGGGCCTACGCAGGCATCAAAACTTTTAAGTGGCTTATTCAAGGTCACTGTTCCAATCAATGTGGAGTATAATGTACCTTAAAGGGCAGGATTCCAACTTAATATAGCTCAAGGAATGGGCAGGATAAAGAAGAGCACATTGAATGACATTAAATAGAAACATATGTTGGGTAGGACAAAAACTACAGACGGATAGATAGAGTCCTTTCTTCTGTTATACTTCAGGTGTATTTCTTTTTTTCCCTTTTTAAAAATTATTTATTCATTTATTTGTTTATTTATTTATTGTCTTTTTCAGGGTCACACCTGTGACATATGGAGGTTCCCAGGCTAGGGATCTAATTAGAGCTGCAGCTGCTGGCCTATGGCACAGCCACAGCAACGCGGGATCTGAGCCAAGTCTGCGACCTACAGCACAGCTCACGGCAACACCAGATCCTTAACACGGCAACAACAGATCCTTAACCCAGGGATAGAACCTGCAACCTCATGGTTCCTAGTTGGATTTGTTTGTGCTGTACTATGATGGGAACTCCTAAATTTATCTTGTAAAATTTTATTGTAGTATAGTTGACTTACAGTGTTGGGTCAGTTTCAAGTGCATAGCAAAGTGAGTTAGTTATACATGTACAAATATCCATACCATTTCAGATTCCTTTCCCATATAGGTTATTACAGAATATTGTGTAGATTCCCCTGTGCTATATAATAGGTCCTTGTTAGTCACTTATTTTATATATATAGTAGTATGCATATGTTAATTCCAACCTGCTAATTTCTACCCCCACCACATTTCCCCTTTGGTAACCATAAGTTTGATTTTGATATCTGTGAGTCTGTTTCTGTTTTGTAAATATGTTCATTTGTATAATTTTTTAGATTTCACATATAAGTGATATCTTATGATATTTGTTTCTTCCACAACTTGGCTATTGTAAATAGTGCTGCAATGAACATTAAGGTGCATCTTTTTGAATTAGAGTTTTCTACGGATATATTTTCTGGGATTGCTGGATAACATGGTAGTTCTATTTTTAATTTTTTGAGGAACATCCATACTGTTTTCCATAGTGGTTGTACCAATTTACATTCCCATCAACATTGAGGGGGCCAATTCTTAACTGAGATTTGAAAGCTAAGAATCCCACAGGCAAAATCCTACAGGAGGAGAAAACAGAAAAAAAAAAAAGACAAAAAGACAAAACCAAACATGACCATAAAAACAAAAACACAAGGTCTGAAAGCACTTGTTGGCTAATGGTTGGTCCACAAATGTGCAGCATTAGCATCACCTCGGACCTTATTAGTAGGGCAGAACCTTGGGTACCCCTTCATATGTACTGAATCTGAATCTGCATTTCTAAAAGGTGCCCAGGTGATTCACATGCATATTAAATTTGAGAAAGAGACAGAAAATTAACTTTTGAATAAGGCAAATGGAGGTCTTTGGCTGGGCTGAGGAAGGCTACTTCGATGTAGTTGGATAGAAGCCACATGGGAATGGGCCGAAGGATGGCTAGAATTAAGGAGTGAACACAGCGTGCAAATAACATATTATGCAAGTATGATTTGGAATGAGAGGAGAACAGAAGACAGAGGCAGTACCTGAAAGGGAATATAGGGTGAAAAGCGATGTTGCTCAAGAAGAAGGATGTGTTTTTGTGTGCATAAAGATTACATTTAGATAAGGGGTAGAGGAATGATGAGGATATAGGAGACTGTCTAAGGATGAGGCCCTTGAGACTGCAGGACAAAGCAAGGAAGCAGCATGGCAAAACTAACCTGCGATGGGGAAGTGACGCTTCCTATACTGGAGCAAAAGGGAGAGTGGGAAGGATGTGCACCCTGTGGATTTACGGTTGGGAATATGAGCACCTCCTGGCACACTAATGTCTTTTGTCAACGAAGCATAAGGCATGCACATCAGCTGTAAACAAGGCAGAAACAAGAGTAGTGATTTGAAAAGTGAGAAGTTAATGGACTAATTTCTGCAGAAGAACGAACTGAGAGAACACAATGGTAGGGTCACTGATCATGGTAACAGGACAGTGTTCAGTACCTACCTGAATTTAGAAAACCAAATATACAGTGAAAGCTGTTATATTACATAATTTTCCCCCTTACCTGTGCTCACTTCGTGAGTGCAGGTGTAGAGCAAGCAGATGGTTAGGTTCACATAAGGTTGGGGTTAATAATCAAAAGTCATCCTTTAACACTGAAACATATCTAAATCAGGTTCTTGGCAATTGTTTCTGTCTACAGAAGTTAGAGGTTAGATGCAGATATTTAGCTCAAATTATCATAACACGGTGCTGATTATTTCACTTCCAACGTGCTCAGTTTTGCATACATTTCCTGGGAACTTCATAGCAATGCTATGGCTTAGCTATTATCAGCCCCACTTTACTGATGAAACTGAATATAAAGAGGCTCCAGTAAGCCTTAAGTAAATTATAGTGCCAAGAGTCAAATTAAGATCTCCTTATTAAGATCTACTTAACTCCTACCACCAGTCATGTCATTATAATAATGAAAGGAATTTTTCAAAAAAGGGGAAAAATGAGAAGATTGGGGATTTTTTTGAGTTTTTTTCGTTCTTTAAGTTCCAAGCAAAAGAAAGACATTGGTTTTCATTGGATAGGTTTCTCTTTTCCTTTTTTTTCTCATTAGTGGTGTCTCAAAATTGAATGAAACAGGATGTGTGCTCTCTCTTTTCTTTGGAACACAATTTACGTATAAATTGTGGAGATTTAAAACCCTTGGAGATTTTGCCTCTTACAGTTCCTTACCACCCTGTGAGAAGTTTGAGAGGAAGTTCAACTGAGCAGCATGTAGGTAACTACGGTGGGGATAATCCTTACAAGTTTTTGAGAATTCTACAAAGGATTTACCTTGACTCAATACTTCTTTCTTTGCAAAATATGAAGCATAGTGCATTTATTTTGACTGCTTTAAATTACAGAAATGTTAAATAATAAGATTTCAAAATAAGTATCAGGTAAAGAAATCAGACACACTCAAAAGCCTACAGAGGCCCAGAACAGAACATAAAGGAGTGAAGCGGTTCAGACAGAAGATGGTAGAGGAAAGCATGCAGCCCACAACAAACTGCAAGCCACTCACTGAAGTAATCCAGTTGATAGCACATGGGAATTCCAGCTTAGTGTTGCAAAACCCTTCTATTAGCCAATAGAAGACAGCCTAAAATTCTGTGAAATATAAACATTTAAAAATCTTCACGGAGGTCCCGTCGTGGCTCAGTGGAAATAAATTCGACTAGGAACCATGAGGTTGCGGATTTGATTCCTGGCCTCACTCAGTGCGTTAAGGACCCCGCGTGGCTGTGGCTGTGGCTGTGGCCGGCAGCCGTAGCTCCAATTAGACCCCTAGCCTGTGAACCTCCTCATGCCACAGGTGTGGCCCTAGAAAAGGCAAAAACACAAAAAAAAAAATAAAAAAAAATTCATTGGCAAAACAAACATATCAGCCAGCACAGTGCCAAAAGATATGTTTGAACTCACTTGAAGAAAAATCAATTCATACAGGCTAGGGCCAAATCCAAGTCGTTAGGAGTACTCATCTGACAGCAGCCAGGGAAAATTTACATAGAGAAAGTGAGGAAACAAAGCAAGGAAATTATTTGATTGGTTATTACTTAAAGTCTAGCTGAGAGTTTGTGATTAGTTATTCTTAGAGTTATGATTTTGTAACCTTAGAGGACTTGGATTTTGGTTAACTTAGGTAGGCTACCAGGGCATGACAGCCACCAATCTAACAGCCTCCTCGTTTAATTAATTTAGTAATGGTTATGCCCAAGGGTCACCAGTTTTTCACTTCTGGTGGAGATACTTTTAAATCTGTGACAAAGATCACAGATTGCCAAATATGAATGTTAATGACCAGTGTCAACAAGCCAGTCACCCCTTAAAAACTCCTCTAAATGGCTCATTTGAGGAATATGATCTACCAGGTATAGTTATTGTTCGACATCTTTTAATGTTAATGTGTTTTTTAATTTTTAAGTTACCTGAGAGAAGGAACTATCTTCAGACCTGATGTAAGAGAAAGTGAGAAAGATACGCTTTTCTTGTATATGTCATGGGCTTCTTGTTAATGAGTGGGTTACCAGTGCATAGACAAAAAAAAAAAAAAAAAGCTTCATTATGACCAAAAAGGATGGAATAACTTTATTCAGCAGTGGTTCTCATTTATGAACCAGAGTTCACAAACTTAATCATTTATCTTAATGAACTTTCCAGGGGTAGTCAACAAGAGCATTATAAGCACAGCAGGTAAGTTTTCCAACAATAATGATATTATGCTTTTTTCTGAATTAAGCATAATTTCAGTAGCTTTGTGATTCAGATAAGGTAAGCCCATAAACAGACAAAAAGTCACAGGGACAAAAACCACAGCCTATTAGCTAAGATTCTCTTGTGATATTGTCAAATTTCATCTCAGGAGCACAGAAAATGTGAAAAGGTGAATAAGGTTCTAATCTAAGTGAATTTCTTGCCATCCCCCAAATAGGCCTCTAACTTTTCTGATTCCATGTTCGGTGTTGGATTTCTTTATTCTTAACCTGGTCTAGGATGTCTGTCAAAACTCTATCTGCCTGCCAAAGTCCAGGTTCAAAACAGCTTTCTCCTCAGTGATCCTAGTGAATGAAATTTCGGCTATATATGTACCCACTGCAAATTCAGGTGTGCTTAGGTAGGTTGGTGCGAGTAAGGAATATGGATTGTAGACACTCTGCGGTAGAATGGAAGAAGCCTTGGGAGAGGGAAACTGACCAGACACTTTGGATTCGATGGCTTATCTACTAAGAATAATTTACAACAGTGACGGTCCTTTCATCTCTCATGTGGTGGCCCTGACAGTGACAGGGCCACAGAGACTGGCAACCCTAAATAGCAAGTTGGTATGGACGGGTGTGCATCCCTGAGACTATCGATCTGTGTCTAAACTATCAATCTGGAAACTAATGCCAAATTCCATGAAAGGAGGTGTAATAAACAAAAAGGATGAATTAAGTAGAAGAGCTTTTACTAATCTGGTATTAGAGCTGCATACTAAGAGAGAGAGAATGTAATTTTATGACAGTCCTGTGGTCTTAAAAGCAAACTGTTAATTTCTATGAATAGGATCTTTTTGATGGCTGCATCGCACTATGTACTTTGGATAAATGTTAGTGGACTAAGAACTCTGTGGTAGGCTAATCTCCAGAAACTGTGACTATGTTACCTTACGTGCAAAACAGATGTGGCAGATGTGATTATCTACAGAACTACTGGTCTCCCTCCTTCACTCCTGCCCCTTTAGATGCTATTTTCCATACAGCAGCATTAGTACTCTTCTGCAATGGACATCTGATCTTATTACAGCATTCCTTCCATGGGCATTCCTTCACTCATAGAGTAAATTGCGAAATCCAGACTTTGATTTATGAGGCTCTATGCGAACTGACTCCTAAGGTACCTCTCCAGCTTTTTCCTACTATTCTGCTCCTTTTCCCCTAGGCTCCAATCACCTGAGCTTCCTTAATGTTCCACGAACATGCCTCGGGTACACCTTCTTAAGAATCTTTGCAATTGCTGTTCAATCTGCATGAGATACTTCTCCCTCTGTCATGGGGCTTGCTGAGACACTTCCTTCAGGTTTCTTCCCACCAACAGCACCACACTAGCTAAGCTACCCACTACCATTTATTTTAACCTTGCCCTACCCTGCCTTAATTTATTTCACTGCATTTATTGCTAACAGCCATCATATTACATATTCATTTGCTTACTTGATTGTCTTCTGTCTTCTCCACAAGGAAGGGCAGAACCACTATCTGCTTTATTCACTGCTATTCCTCATTCACCTAAAAAGTGCCTGCCCCATAATAAGGTAGGCACTCAGTTAATATTTGTGGTAAATAAGTTATGACCAAGCTAATCTTTACATTAATTTAAATTTAAATATCCACATGTGACTAGTGGCTACCTTATCACACAGTGTTTTTTTAGATAGTCTGCCTACTTTTTAATGTTATGCATTGTTTGTTTTCCCATTATACAGTAATATAAGATCCTTGAATGCAGAGACTCTTGTCTGTTGTTTCACCAACAAGCACCATATCTCAAGTGTCTAGAATAGTTTCTGGCACAAAGAAGGCACTCTGTGAATATCTGAAGAGTGAATGAAACAAATGGGACCAGGGTTTTATTTCTGTCTCATGTATAATTAACTCTATCACCTCTTCAGGCCCTGGCTTTCCTGGATTTCGACTTGAAAGGAGGGAATTGACTGTCATGAAAATCTTTTATGCACTTATGATATAATTCTATCTCCTCTGAAATAACATTTGTAGCCCCATGTTATCAGCTGTTTTGGCCTTAGATGAATGAAACCTCTAGAAGATGTCCATGTAAGTAAAGTCCCCAACCACTAAAAACTTCTGTTCCAGTTTTGCTCTCTATGTCAAGCAAGTAACCCACATACTCAGTCTTGACAGTCCTGAGTGTAATACCACAATGATACCCAGTCTCTTTCCTTTCACCCTCATCTACCTGCTCTCAGTCTCCCTTAATCCCCAGCCTTGTGAATTTTTACACACGTGTCTCCTTGGCACATAGTTCTATATCCCACTAGGCTTGTTTTCAATAGACATATCCTTCCACTTTCCTAGCAATAATATATACCCCCCCTTGGTGATTTTTGTGAGATCAAAACTACTTACTTTTATTAAAATTCAGTATAAAGACATCTGAAGCTCTATTTTTCCCTCTCTTCTGTGTCCTTTTACGGATTATTGGTCACTACCACTATTGTTCTTTTTTTCCCCCTATGATCACATCTAGTTTTCATTACAGAGGTTTTTTGCTTGTTTGTTTGAAAGTTTCTTTGGAACATTTCCTCCCTTTTCTCCATTGGTTTGGAACCAACTGGACCAAATTATGATGGCCTAGGTGAAAATATTATATTCATTCAGTCTTGATGCATTGTCTTGAATCATCAGTGACTTAATTTTCTTATATCAGTCAAGACAATAAAACCCCTAAATACTGTCCTTTGACAAGCTGTTCTTATTTTCTGTTCATACCTTTTGCCAAATTCACTTCTAAACTTAAAGTATTCAGTTTAAAAAAAAGAGAAAAAAAAACTTCCATTTTATTTCCTTCCTGCGAAACCTTCAACATCAATAGGGATGTAGTTCCTATTTGTTTTGCCTCGATTATCTAATCCTTCAAGAATAAAAAAAAAGAAAGAGCTGTGACTTTTGGTCATCTTTTTATATGTCTCTGGTCACACTCAGAAGGCAACATCTTTTGCTGGCTTTTATGCTTTTTAGCATTCCATGTCTCCCTCTCAGGATTAATCAAAAGATTCATTATAGTTGATTGTGTATATGAATTTCTTTATTGTTGTATAAAATGTGGGATCAGAAGGGTTGGATTCATACCATCTGGGAGGAGGTCACAGATTCTATTTAGCTAAAGTGGTCCTAAATGTATTTTCTTCTTTTTCTCTGTCTATCACATTGTGCTACTTTCAACTTCTTGACTCCAGCTTTAATTCCCCTTTAACATCTTAAATTTCTGTGAGTTTCTGGCTTCCTTCCCAGATCTTGTTTCTGTCTAGAATTTCTTCTGTTGTTTCTAAAAAGGCAGATCCTATGCAAGAATTTTTCCATCATTTATATTCTCTGTAATACAGACATCAACTTGCATCAGTAATTAACAGAACTAGTAACTTCCCTAATAAGTCAAAAACATTACTCTCGGGAAGGTCACACATGAACCTCTGGAATCTTAGTTTGAAAAATAGTTTTTTTCCTAAATTTCCCAGGAAATCTCACTGCAAATGCTACCTCTGGGGTTTGTTTTGCTCCTGGGGTTCTTGAGTAAACCTGATTGGGAGGTCTTCCTGTTCATATGCCACCATCCCTCCATAACCCACATTGTTGTGTCCGTAGTTCTCAAACTTGAGGGTCCATTAGAATTACCTAGAAGCTTTGTTATGACAAGACTTTCTGAATCAGTAGGTGTGGTTGGGGCTAGAGAGTTTTCATTTTTAACAAGCGCCCGGGTGATATTATGTTACTGGTCAAAGACTTCATTTGAGAGCCACTGTTTTATGGGATCTAGAACTCATTTGCACACCAGGCAATTAATAGCTCTGACTGTATTACAAAGTGCAGGAAAATGAGCAGCACTTCATCATAACTGTTGACTAACTCAGAGACTATTTTGCTGTCCCAGAAGCCCATTTTCCGGATTACTTTGAGCACCAGCGGTAATTCCTATAACACATTCTTAATCTTCCTACAATCGAATAAATTCAGTAGGTCAATTTAAAATTTTCTTCCTAAACTCAGGTACTGATTCTTCAAGGAGTACAGAGGAGGTGGATATATCCCACTGAGGAACATTCTCAGTCCCTTCCAAGTCCTCTGTATATTTGGAGCCACGCCCAACCTTTGTTAACTTTGTCACAGCTAGAAGTCAGCCTTGTTCCCTCCAGCAAACAAAAGAGCTCACTCCCAAGCTGACCTCTTATGTTCATTTCATTTCAGAATAACCTACTCACTTCTCCTCCAGGATCCAGTATTAAATACTGAGAGCTTAAGGCATATGCATGTGTTTGGTGATTTCAGGGATGTATAATGCTGGCAAATGCAGGCAGTCTGTATGTATTTTGGATTCTAGGAAACTACACAGAGAATGCCATCATGGGCCACCTGAGACCTCCCTACAGAAACTAGCCCCTGTGAAAGGAGGAATATTCTATTCATAAATCAAGATGAGCTTTAAGAACTTGAGAAACAATTTCCGAGCCCTTTTAAAGAGCAGCATCGACTTACATGGTAGAGAGAGTAAATCCATATTTTTGTAATTCTGTTTATTTTTACTTCGAATAGGCTGAAAGCAGTTTTTTAAAATTGGTGAATCAGCCATAATAAGCAAAAGGGCTACTGTCATCTATTTTCTCTATTTTGCTTTTACTGCCCTTTTCCATTAGCATGATAATGAAAGTTGCTAACAATCCTTGAGAATTTATTATTAGGAAAGAATTTCTCTAAGCAATTTGTGTATTTTATTATATAAAAATCCTAAGAAATGGATACTATCTATGTTTTGAAGGTAAGAAATTTTGAGACTTAAATTAAGTAATTTAGCCAAGGTCTCAAGATATAAAGAGCAGCAAATACGGATTTGTACTGGGTTGATGCCCAACCCCAAGGGTTTTTTCTTTTTTTGCATTTCCAAAAGATTTTAATAAAAATGAATATAATTTTACAACAGATAATATCAGGGCTTAAAGAATTATGCATTTGTTACCTGGAAAATATTCTTGGGACTGAGACTTCACTTGCCAGTGATGCCAGAAGAGTTGACTGCTTGATCTTATCTGAGCATTTGAATTCATAGATAAATGCAGAATAAACCCAAGAACATTGTACTGGCAACCCCAACCTTTAAACATTTTGCTGCAAGCATCACAGCAGTGTCCCTGATCACTCGATCAATTTTCTGGCTCTACTTCTAGACTCTCCTAGGGTTCTCATATGGCAAAAGCCAAAACATGTGGAGCAGAGCTGGGTCTCCCCTGTAGTATAAGTCATAGCAGGAACCAGGCAATCAAGGCACTGGCTGAATTATTGCCTGCAAGAGATTCAGCAGCAGTTCCTAAGAAGAAAATTCCAATTTCTTCAGTATTTTGTGGCCACAGGAGCCTGTTTTCCTGATTTATTTGAGCACGTGCTTAATTAATCTTCCCATAATCTAACAATTTTAGTAGGTCAACTAAAATTTTTCTTCTTTCCCTGCTATTCCTCTTTCCTTTTTTCCTAAAACAGAGAACACAGTGAATTGAAAGAACTAATACTTTAGATGATTTTAATCCAAAAATGTTTTCTTTTCCTTGCCTGGACTTTTATCATTAACCTACTCTTATTTTGCCTTAATGATTTTTCTTACTGAAGTCAGAATTATATGAGTTTATAGCTCTACTTATAAATATTTAGAAGTGTTTCACAAAATCTTTATGTGGATCAACTATTTCTAGTTTCCAACAACAGTATTCAAAGTAGCGATGGTTCTTCCTCAATTCCAGTAAACATAAAGGGCTGATAAGGGGGCAAAATTAAGAATTCACACCCACGAACAAAAGTAAAATGACACTTTCCTGTCAGATTAAAAATATCTTTAGGCCTGGGGTCATGTTTTATATTTTATTTATAAATCTCAAATGGAGAGAGATGTGAGGTATACTCAACCCACCACTGAGCATCATATGAATACTGATTTATAAATAAACTGTAACTACGATACAATTTTGAAAATTTTTATACACTGGCATCTCATTTTGCAAAGTCCTTTCATATGAATTACCTGACTTGATCCTGATATAAAATTAGAGAAATGGCTATTTATGGAGAATCTGACACTTAAGGTTAAATAACATATTTAAGATTATAGAGCTATACTTAAGTACTTTGGTTTTCTTAATCCTTTCTGTATACTATTATACTGACTTCCTCTTATCAGCTCAAATAAGGGGGAATGAAATTGGATATATGTAGCTTTATACATTCAGTATGCTATAAATTTTAAAACTTAAGAGTGCTCACTTTTTATATAGATTATAATCCTGATATCTGTTTTTTTTTTCAATTATATTCTTAGTGGATTCCTTGGAACTACCATAACCACTTTATTTATAACAACCTAGTCCTGATTTAGAGCAGCCTACTATGAAACTCTGCTCCTATATAACTTTGTTTTCCTGTCTCCTTTATGCTATCTTCATAATTATATTTTTGTATATTGTGTCCATCAATTGAGATTTACAATGACTGCATTCTGCAATTGTATTTTAGTAATGTATGATGAAAAAGGCAAAAAATGCGTTAATATACTCTATAAATTTACCGATGTGCTGATGTAGTTACCTTTATAAATACTCTCCATTTGTTCATTTGGTTGTGTTATTGTCTCGTGTCCTTTCATTTCAGCTTGAAGGATTCCCTTTATTACTTCTTATAAGGCAGAGCAAATAGCAATAAATATCTCAGTTTTTTAAAATATGGAAATATCTTAATTTCTCCTTTCTTGTTGAAAGGTTGCTCTGACAGTTTTTCCCTTCAAGGATTTTCAATATATCATACTATTGTCTTTTGGTATCCACAGTTTTTGATAAGAAATTAGCTGATTTATGAGATCCTATTGTGGCTCAGTGGGTTAAGAACCCGATGTTGTCTCTGATGATGACATATAACGTGGGACATCTTTCCATACGCTTGTTTACCTCTGCATATGTTCTTTGGTAAGGTTTCATATTCTCTTGACATTGTCTCTCAGAGAGCATAAGTTTTAATGAAGTCCTGCTTATTATTTCTTTCATGAATTGTGTATTTGGTCTTGAACATAAGAAGTCATTACCTTACCAAATTTATCTAGGTTATCTATCCTATGATATCTTCTAAGAGTTTTATAGTTTTGAATTTTACACTTAGGTCTACAATCTATTTCAAGCTAATTTTTGTGAATGGTGTAATTTCTGCATCTAGATTCATTTTTTTCCACATGTGAGTGCTCCACAGAATTTGCTAAAAAGGATGTCTTTGCCCCATTATATTGCTTTTGCTAATTTCTCAAAGATCAGTTGACTCTCTGTGGGTCTATTTATGGGCTCTCTGTTCTGTTACATTGATATTTGTCTATTCTTTTGTCAATACCATGTAGTCTTAAAAAATTATTAAAGTATAGTTGACTTAGAGTGTTGTGCCAATTTCTGCTGTACAGCAAAGTGACTCAGTTATACACATGTATACATTTTTTATATTCTTTTCTATCATGAGCTATCCCAGGAGACTGTATATAGCTCCCTGTGCTATACAATAGGACCTTGTTGTTTAAAACCATGCAGTCTCGATTACTGTAGCTTAATACTGTCTTGAAATCAGGTGCATCAGTCCTCCAACTTTGCTTTCTTTCAGTAGATTAATTGTTAATTTTAATTTGAGAAGTTTTAAACCATCATTTCTTCAAATTATTCAACGAATGGCCTCTGGAAAGATTTTAGTATAGGGTAAACCTTTCAAGTAGGGTCTTCTAGGGAGCCATTAACTGGGGCAAATAATGAATCCTGTTTTGGAATGAGTCCTTGCAAGTGTTCTAACACTTCTCTTCTTAATCTGGGACTGGGAGTATTGGATGTACTTTTAAGGCTGCTGCATGGCTGAGGAGTGTGCTGAGGAGCGATGAGAGGGAATGCGGATGGGAGTAGGGTAGGTAAAAAACGCTCCAAATCTCATTGTTCTTATTGAGATTCAGCTGTTTTTCGCCAGTAAATGCTCCCAATTCTCTGCACTTTTGCAAGCTTTTGGTTAATTTCCAGAGTTGTGAAAAATTGATTCTGATAATTTTCTCCAGTTATATTATTGTTTTTTACGGAAGGGGAAGTTTCAGGCATTATCACTGATGTCACTCTTAGGATATTGATTTTTAAACTTTTGATTGCTGTTGGTGGTGTTATTCTGGGATATTTTTGTGGACCTCATAAAAACTATGGATACAATTTGTGAAAAAATCCATGTATGCACTCACTTTGAACGGCATACTACTGGGTTTTTTTGATACATTGAGTCCTACCAACGATCCTTCACTAGAAAATTCTGAGATTAGCAACCCCTATTTTAGAGCTTCCTTTTCCTGAGCTGACATCAAACCCTACAATAGAGAACACCAGAAAAAAAAAATTCCAGAAACATAGTCTAAATAGCAAATTTAGTATATTTAGTAGGTACATTTAATAGGTAAATTCAGTTTTAGTGCCTGCCAATTTCCTCACCTGGAAAACTACACTTCATAAGGCTGTTGAGAGTATTGCATTTGAAAAATGAATAGAGTATTGCTTAGAGTCAGGCACGACATTTCATAAATTCTAACTGTTACAAACTTTATTCCCTTCCTCTTTTTCTTCCTCTTATTCCTTCATTACTTCCCCAAGGAAGTTCCTTTGAAGAGTACCACATCTGTGCCTATACTCTTAGGGTCTTTTGTAAATATATGTTTTACTATCATATTATTTTGTTGGAGGAGGTATTTGAACATTAATCACCACTCTAAAGCAGGGAGAGTTATTTAATCACAGTGTTTGGTCTCAGTTGGAATGGTGTCAAGTCTAAATATAAACGCATAAATATGGAAAAGTAAAGAATTAAGGATGACGTGACAAAATTTGTACAACAGGAGAAAATGTTGTAAAGGCTTGATTTCTATAATTTTTCTTTTTTCTTTTCTTTTTTTGTCTTTTTGCCTTTATGTAGAGCCGCACCCGTGGCATATGGAGGTTCCCAAGCTAGGGGTCTAACAGGAGCTGTAGCTGCCAGCCTTCAACACAGCAACAGCAACGCGGGATCCGAGCCGCGTCTGCAACCTTCACCACAGCTCATGGCAATGCTGGATCCTTAACCCACTGAGCAAGGCCAGGGATCGAACCTGCAACCTCATGGTTCTTAGTCAGATTCGTTAACCACTGAGCCACGAAGGGAACTCCTATAATTTTTAAAATTCACTTCATTTTCTCAGATTTAAATAAAAATCCAGACCCAGTATTATTACATAAATACAGTTCTATTTAAAACATCTTGTAAGAGTTACTGATGATATGAAATCTTTATTTCCATGCAAAGAAGCAAAGTTTTAGATAAGCAAAAAGATATAACAAAAAATAAAAGCGAAAACCTCAAATTCAATTAATGCTCCTAAAACTGTGGCTTTTCAAGCCCAGTCATCATTAATAGGATAGCCGAATCTTCATGGATGACTTAGTATGGGTTAAATCATCAATGAAATGAGTCCAAAGCAGTGTCTGCGAAACATCTACTTGTTTACTGTGATGGGCTGTTACTGCAGACAGAGAACAAGATGTGGAACCCTTTAGAATTTTATCATCTATTAAATAGTAACTACTGGACAGATACTTAACATGTATTATACATCTATCTCAGGAACACTGGCTGGGTTTCAGAAAGTTAGTAAGACTAAAAGAGACCATGGATTGAGGGAATAAAATTTTACGCAGTTCTTTCTCCCTTTGGACTTTTCTGCAGTCTTCGGGGTCCCAGACTGTTGTACTGAGAAGTCTCTAATGCACAATGAATAAAGACTGAGCAGCAAAGATGTTGGATCAAGTCATGTTTAAAAAAAATCACTTTATTTTTCAAGGTCAGTTTAAAAAAAAAAAAGGACATCTATAAACATATCACAATGACAATGAAATTTTACATGTAACTTGCTAAAATGTTAGGGAATACCACACACACTTTATATGTAAATGCATTTCTCTCCCTTGGCTATTGAGGGCCTTAGCTATTATATTCAAATTTCTAGATTTTATTTTCATACACCATACTTGCCGATCTTTCCTTGTTTATTTAATGAAGGACACTGGAGGGATACAAGTACAAAAATACATAATTCACATTTCTTTCTGTCAGTTATTCTGAACTTTAGATTTTTAGTCTGAATATTGAGAAGCCAAGAAACTACATTAGTTAGGAATCAAAGGTAGCTTCAGTTTAGACATACGTAGATTTTAGGACTTTATAAAATACTCCTGATTACTTCTTAATATGTGGTTCATATAATTTCACTTGTTTTTTTCTTTTTAAGTTAAACCTACATTGAGGGTGGGCTGGTTCATTTATGGCTTTTGAAAGCTTGTCTAGGTGGTTTTATAATTAGACCCTTCCAGGTAGCCGAAAATTTTGCTTTGCCTTCCCATTTAACAGCTGTGTTCCCAGCTGGGTCTGTTTGTTATAAATGAAAATGGCTCTTTAAACTTACATTCTCTGCATGACCAAGCTGGCATCAGATGCAGCTTCTGGACGATGCCAAAGATAAGCACCAAAGGGTGTCAGATTGAAACTCTGGATCATAGTGTGTTAAATAGCATGATCAGCCACAATTGTATATTTCTATTAAAGCCAAGTGATGTGACCAATGGATCTTTGAAAAATGAATTGCTTTCAGTCCTTGAATGTTTTTATAATGTGACTGAGATGAATCCCCATGCTACATCTATGGAGCATAATGAAATGTGAAATACCCAAGAATAGAGGTTATGGCAACGTGGGATACTTTTTTGACCCAAATGATATTACTTTGCTTCAGGCCATTGGCTCATGGAAGAAGTGAATAATTTCTTCAAATAGTACCCACCAAATATCACAGGATGGAATGATGCATTCCTAGTTCTTACTTCTAGAGTTGTTTGACCTTCCTTATTGAAATCAATGGGATGTACAGACTTTCCACTGGATAGTCCCTGAAGGGTCTATCCCAACTTAATGAAAATCCACAAAGTTCTATCACTGTAAAAAAAAGGCTAAAAAGAGGTAAAGTAGCATTTTCAGTTAATATCTATAGGAGAGTTTGGGGGGAATGAAACTACAAAAATCTACAGAAATAAAAACATGTATTTTGACTTCCTTAAAAAATGTTTAAATTATCTTTTATTATTTTCAAAAGCACCGCACCTCTATGGATATGTAGTACATCCTTAAACACACTAACACTGTAAAAAAAAGGCATATGTGTATTTTTAATGATTTTTTTCCATTATGTTGGCATAGTTGGTTTACAGTCTTCTGTCAACTTTCTACTGTGCAGCAAAGAGACCCAGACACACACACACACACACTCTCTCTCTCTCACATTATGCTCCATCACCTTCCATCACAAGTGACTAGATTTTCCAGTGCTATACATCAGGATCTCATTGCTTGTCCATTCCAAATGAAATAATTTGCATCTATTAACCCCAGACACCCAGTCCATCCCACTTCCCCTCCCCACCCCCCCACCTCCGGCAACCACAACTCTGCTCTTCAAGTCCATGAGTTTCTTTTCCGTGGAAAAGTTCATTTGGGCCATATATTAGATTCCAGATATGTCATATCATATGGTATTTGTCTTTCTCTTTCTGACTTATGTCACTTAGTATGAGAGTCTCTAATTCCATCCATGTTGCTGCAAATGGCATTATTTTGTTCTTTTTTATGGCTGAGTAGTATTCTGTTGTGTATACATATAGCCCATGTTCTTAACACATTAATCTGTCAATGGACATTTAGGTTGTTTCCATATCTTGGCTATTGTGAATACAGCTTCATTGAACATAGGGGTGCACATATCTTTTTCGATGAAAGTTTTGTATAGATACATGCCCAAGAGTGGGTCGCTGGATTATACAGTAGTTCTATATTTAGTTTTCTGAGGTACTTTCATACAGTTTCCACAGTGGTTTTACCAATTTACATTCCCACCAAGAGTGTAGGAGGGTACCCTTTTCTCCATACGCTCTTCAGCATTTGTTATTTGTGGACCTATTAATGATGGCCATTCTGACCTGTGTGAGCTGGTAACTCGCAGTAGTTTTGATTTGCATTTATCTAATAATCGGTGATGTTGAGCATTTTTTCATGTGCTGTTGACCATCTGTATATCTTCTTTGGAGAGATGTCTATTTAAGTCTTTTTCCCATTTTTCAACTGGGTTGTTGGGTTTTTTGCTGTTGAGTTGTATAAGCTGTTTGTATATTTTGGAGATTAAGTCCTTGTCACTTGCATCATTTGAAACTGTTTTCTCCCATTCTGTAGGCTGTCTTTTTGTATATGTGTATTTTTAACATGTGTATGTGTATCATGAACTTTGCTGGGGAGAAAGTTCCTGATTTATTTTATTTTATTTATTTATTTTTAGATTTTTGAAGCAATTCAAATGATGGCTGAAGACAACACCTATTTTGTATATTTTTCTTAACTCACTTTGGTAACATTTTAAATTGAATGAAGTATGTTCAACCTGAAATGTTTGTCATTTCACTGGCAGTTGATAATCACAATGTACCACAATCCCCCACACATCTGCTTTTTTTCTGATTTCATCCATTTTCATCATTTATTACTCTGTTTCACACAATCTGGTGAAATTCTGAGTATTAAATACACCTAACTGAAATAAAGTGAGACATAATTCACGTATACTTTCAATGAATTGAGTGGACTCTGTTTTTGAGCAGGAATGCTTGGGTTAATAAAAATATAGTTTTTCACTTTTTCATTTTTGTTATCACAAATATTGTAATATAAGAAGTTTGGAAATACCTCGTCAAGATTTTGCAGCAAAAGCTAGTGTTTACTTAAAACAGAAACTATCCGAAACACATCTAGAGATGCAATTTTAGGTCATGTGACTAGGTTTCTGTGCATTTATCTTTCAGCATTGAGATCAGATCCTTAGAGACAGAAGCTCATGTTTTTCCTGGTTTAATCTATGCAAATAAAATTAGTACTTACAGTTCACATTTCTTTCCATTTGCATTAACTGAAATTCTAGCACAAGGCTCCATTTAAAACTTGATACCTGGATACTTTAAGATCATGAAAATGACCCTATTGATTTATAATACTTCGCCAAAACAATTTTTCTATTACAATACTCTTTACATCTGTCACTAAAGTTGGTTCTGCTCATACACAGAGAATAGGAGGAAAAAGTAAATTATTTATTCAAAATCTTTTTCCCCTAAAATTTTGAGAAGTGTTAGTAAAATTCCACTTACATTTAAGTTAATTCTTGTTGCCTTGTTTAGTGATCCTTGCGCTAATAATTTATATTTTTGATCATTTGTTATGTACTCCGTAAACATTTTGCATGCAGTTTCTCATTTAATTCTCATCACATATATAAGAGGTTGGAGCTGTGGTTATTTTTAGTTCACAGGTGAGGAAACTGAGACTTGCTCAAGGCTACACAGATGATGAGTAGTTAGGTCGGACTGATGATTACAGACTGCAAGCTCTCAACTACATTACATAGTTGATCTTAAATAGTTCTAGATTCTGTATTCTTGAATTCACCTACTTGCTAAAATTTATTTCTAACCCTCAAATTAATACTTGCTACAACTTTGCGATCATTTGCAGACATGTGCAGAGAATAAACAATCTGAATCACAAGACATGCATATTCCCAGCTGAAGTCCAACAAGGCAACACTGTCATCTTGTTTAAACTTTCATATTGCAAGCAAATATTCTTCTCATGGTCTACTTAGTGCCACATTTTTTGCAGTTTTTTGTAATTTTCATTGGTGATTTCTCTGTTTAAAATGTCACTCAAACAGAAGGGCTAATGTGCTGTCTCGTGTTCCAAAAGGCAAGAAGACTGTCATATGCTCTTGGGAGAAAATACATGTGTTAGATAAGCCCTGGATAGGCATGAGTTTTAATGTAGTCTGTGAGTTCAACGTCAATGAATGAACTATACGTATGAAATAAAGTGTCTTCATTTTTTTTTGTATTTTTAGGGTCTTCATTTTTTTTGTCTTTTTAGGGTCATACCTGCAGCATATGGAAGTTCCCTGGCTATGGGTCAAATTGGATCTATAGCCACCAGTCTATGCCACAGCCAAAGCAATGCCAGATCTGAGTCCCATCTATGATGTGCGCAACTGCTTGCGGCAACACTGGATCCTTAATCCACTGATTAAGAACAGGAATAGAACCCGAATCCTCATGTATACTAGTTGGGTTCTTAAACCACTGAGCTAGAACTGAGAACTCTTGAGATAGTGTCTTTAAACAGAATAGACATGAAACAACATTATGTTTTGATCAGTTGGCAAAAATGTGACAGGAGGATCACAGGGACTTAACCCTCTATTTCTTTTAGGAGGAATGGTTCAGTATTGGTTAATTTATTGTTCACAGCAACTATATGAAACAAAACTGTCATATAGCGAGTCACCGGTACTACCCTTCAACAATAATCACTCTTCATTGGAGAGTGATTTACATCCATCATTCAGTTTCATAGTCCCCCAAGTCAAGCTATAGATGAGGTATTGGGGTACCATGGTCACCCCACGTCTGGGTGATGGTATGATATTTGAATCAGGCTATTTGTAGAGCTGGCACCCTTTATTATGTGGCACAAAGGTTGATCATTCATCCCCTTTGTTAAAACTTCCAAATAAGAGTACTAATACAGATTAGCACTCATATTAAGTACTAATGAGAGTATACAGATACCTTAAATCATCATTTAGAGAAGTTCTGTGCAGCACATGATTCTATAAAACAAACCCCACCAGAACAAAACAAAGACTTGAAAATAATAGCTGTTTAGCAATGCTAAAGCAGCCCTATGTATTTTCAGAACATATGACTATTTTTGTGCAATAATTCTGGAATGACTTAAAAATTCCTTTGACCTCCTAATTTTTGCTTTCTTTTCACAATCTTCTTTTTTACTTTGAAATAACATGATATGAAATTCATGGCTCGGAGTAAAAATCTTCACATTTCTCTTCTAATACAAACCACTTCGCTGATAAAACACTAAGTAGCTTAAATGGTAATATCCTTTCTAACCTGGGGAAACAAGAACTTAAAAGCATGCAGGCAGCATAGAGCACTACAGGGCCAGGCTGGTCTGGGTGCTTCGGAGCAAGGTGGCTATGCCTGTAAGGTCCCTGGGACTGGAGAGCAGCAGGTGAACAGGCTAGAAATGAAAGCTCGTAGAAAGGCTAAAGGTACTCTTTTCTAAAACCTGCTTTTACCTTGGGTTGGCTCTGATTGAGTGCCAACTCTTTTTCTGTCCTACTCTTCCTTGCATAATCAGTCAAATCTCTTCTAGAGCTGGGTTTCTCAAGTTATGATGTTTGACTTACCTATATCTGAAAAACCCAACATGAAGAATGCATGTTTGTGAGCCCACACATACCGAATCATCTCTGTGGATGAACCCTGCACTTTCAGGTAAGAAACTCGTAGGGGAAAAGGGGAAGAACAACAGGGTGAGAAAAAAGTAATGTACCAAAAAAAAGCAGCGAACTTGAGAGATAAAATGCTTGACTTGAGCCCAGGATTCATCACTTACTAGCTGTGTAACCTGGGGTAAGCCACTTAATGCCTCACCTTGGTTGCTTTATCTCTAAAATTGAGGTTTGTAGCAAAAACAACACCAATGGTTCTACTAAAGTTTAAATAAAATCAAGCATGTCAAAATGTTTTGTGAGTAAAATTCTTGATTAATAAGATGATGTGCTATTATTCTTTTCTAAGACAGTAAAGTGTAAATAAAACTAAAGCTTTTAATATAAACTAGAGAGACTTGACAGCTACTGCTGTGGCTCAGTTGTAATGAACCCGATGAGTATCCATGAGGATGTGGGTTTGATCCCTGACCTTGCTCAGTGGGTTGAGGATCCGGCATTGCCATGAGCTGTGGTGTAGATCTCAAATAAGGCTTGGATCCCATATTGCTGTGGCTGTGGTGTAGATCTCAAATAAGGCTTGGATCCCACATTGCTGTGGCTGTGGTGTAGGTCAGCAGTTACAGCTCTTATAGACCCCTGGCCTGGGAACTTCCATTTGCCACACACATTTGCCACACACAGCAGCAAAAAAAAAAAAAAAAAAAAAAAAAAAAAAAAAAAAAAAAAAAAAAAAAAAAAAAAAAAAAAAAAAAAAAAAAAAAAAAAAAAAAAGACAATAAATAAATAAATAAATAAATAAATAAATGAGACAGGGAGAAACATGGTAGGTGCAGAACATATGTTGAAGACTTACCCTCCCCCTAGATATTTTTCTCTCTCTTCTGCTACAGATGCTAAAATCATATCATTATAGATAATTCTTGTTCTAACCTCCTTGAGAATGCAAATGATGCTTGGGAAGGGGAATGCTTTAATAAGATTTTATACCTGGCTATGCAGAAGCCAAGAAAGAGTAGCTCAGGGAATGAAAGGGGCCTTCAAGGTAACCTACAAAATGACAAATTTTTGCCTGCTTCAAACTTGGTCTCTTTGTTAATTTAGTAATCAGAAAACAACCAATCAAGTAATACACACACACACACACACACACACACACACCCTGTGTTGGAAGTTGGAAAGAGGTAATTAGTGAAGCCTTAGAGAAAATAGTCAAATCAACTTTGTAATTAAGCCAGAGCAGAGGCGGAAAAGGAAGTATTACAGCCTATGCTAAGATATGCAAAAATTCTTTGTATAATTTTAGATGTCATGATATAGGAGATTATAGGGATAAAGTCACAGAGAAGCAAAGTCATGTTGTTCGTAGGCACTTCCTTTCCTTGCCAGCTGTATTTACAAATACTTGACATTTGGTTCAGTCCCTTTCTCTCCTAGGTTTGCAATGTTCTTACCCACAGTCATCTTTCATCACTAGTGACCCACAGGCATGGCCCCAGTCAATAGCTCAGGACTATTCTGTTCACCCTCCACCTCTCAGAGAGATATTTGGGAACTCTGTTGGAGAGAAGCAACAGTTCCCTGCCTTTATGCTGTTAAAACAATTTATTCATGCATGTAGAAAAGCACTTATCAAATTGCATCCAGTTATTTTTTCTCATGCATATCCTTCTCTATCTCTATATAACATCAGCTCTTAGAGGTCTGAAAAATCACCCCTTCACTTGTGCATTCCCATAATAGAGAGAGCTCACAACAGGTTTTTAGAAAAGAATTGCTGAAGGAATTAATATTATGATTATTACAATTTTCAGTCTGTCAATTTATTTATAACTACTTTTTATATTCCTATATCACCAGCTTATTCTTCTTTCCAGCTTATCAGCAGTTTACATCTTTTATCACATATACACTATTTATTTCATTCTAGGTTACTGTTATGCCTATAGCATACTTTTTTGCTTCATATGACTAGCACTCTAATTCTGATTAAATCTACATTTCACATCTACACGTTATTGAGCTTTCATTTCTTTAATGTCCATAACTTCTAATTTAATTTGTTATATAGAAACTCTGTTAGAGATTTATTTTACTCATTTTTTAATCATCTTTCTCTGAATCATCAATCCTCTAATAAAATTATTTTCCAGAATTCCAAATAAATCTTCCTTCTGTCAAAAAAAATAAGTGCCTTGAACAAATTCCATTGTATCCTCACCTATCATCTAGTTCATCATGACAGAATGATATTCTTGTATGCTTCAAAAATAAAGAAATATTCTATTGGCATAAGAAATAATCCTACTATTGTTTTGAAGATTTAATAAATAAAACTTCATTATAGCAAATAAGTAGCAAATAAATGTTTCCCAATTTTGAAGGAATTTTTTGTAAAGTTAATTATCTCCAAATATTACCTCCTTATTCATTCACTGAAAATACATTTATTAGGTGCCTAGACATGTATAATACATAGAAATGTATAATTACACATAGATTTATTTTTGGTAGATAGACAAGTGTAAAAAAATACTTATTCAAAAGATCCCTCCTAAAGTATTAGAAATTTAAATATAATTCAGTTTAGTGGTATCATTGATACTGTAATGTCATGTTTGCTATTCAGAGAATTTTTCTGAGCAAGAGTATCTAGTTTCATTTTTAAATCATCATTTTTTAAAAATAAGTTTTCTTTCCCCATTTTATCTTCATAGAACTTTCATTTACCCTAGGAAAATCCACATTTCCCCTTCCCACATAAAATCTTTAAAATTGTATTTCTCCAGATTCATACCCAAATATTAAAAGACCCTTGAATCCTTCTTTGCTTCAAATGTTTTGTCCCAGTGTTGATTCAGGATAAATCTCATTAGATTGTCTAATCATATACATAATAGATGATTTCTTCTGAACACCACTACTTCCTTTTATGACTTACCAGTATTCTAAGATATTGCAAGGAGAGTTGGAGGGTGGAGAGGTTCTCCATGCAGGACAGGCTTGGAGCAAAATCCTGGGACGAAATCTGGCATCATTCCTCCCAGTGACCAACAGGCTATATAATGGTAGCTCTTGAATGAAACTCCTCTCAGTAGCAACAGGCTGGACAGCTAGATATTTCAAACACTCAGGATTAATCCATTGGGTTTACATAGGGTCTACTCTCCTTCCCCCATTTCTTCACAGCAGGGACTTTCAATAACAACTAGAAAAGAAAGGGTCAGGAGTTTCTATAGAGTCGGTGGGGGAGAATCAGATCAACACAAATATTTCTATTAATTTAATTTAATTTAATTTTTGCGGTAAAATGTATCTAACATAACATTCACTGTGAGTAACATTCTGTACATTCAAAATATTATGAAACCATCACCACAATCAATTCCAGAACGTCACCTCAAAAGGAAACCTCATGGAGTTCTCGTCATGGCTCAGCAGTTAGCGAACCTGACTGGCATCCATGAGGACATGGGTTTGATCCCTGGCCTTGCTCAGTGGGTTATGGATCTGGCACTGCCGTGAGCTGTGGTGTAGGTTGCAGATGCGGCTCGGATCCTGGGTTGCTGTGGCTGTGGTGTAGGCCGGCAGCTACAGTTCCAATTGGATCCCTAGCCTGGGAACCTCCATATGCTGCAGGTACAGCCCTAAAAGGCAAAAAGAAAAAAAAAAGGAAGCCTCATATACTTTAAATAGTTACTCTTTACGTTCCCACCAACAGTGCAGGAGGGTTCCCTTCTCTCCACACCATCTATGGAGGACAGTATAGAGGTTCCTTAAAAAAATAAATATAGAACTACCATATGATCCAGTAGACCCAATCCCTGGCATATATCCAGATAAAATGATAATTTGAAAAGATACATGCACCCCAATGTTCACTGCAGCATTATTTACAATAGCCAAGACACAGAAGTAACATAAAAGGCTACCAAGAGATAAATGGATAAAGAAGATGTGGTACATATTACTATGCAATATTATTCAGCCATAAAAAGAATGAAACAATGCCATTTGCAGTTACATGGATGGACCTAGAGATAATCACACTAAGTGAAGTAAGTCAGACAAAGACAAATATCATATGTTATCACTTATATGTGGAATCTAATATAAAATGATGCAGGGAAGCTTGTTTATAGAACAGAAACAGACTCACAGATTTCAAAAACAATCTTATGATTACCATATGGGAAACCATGGGAAGGAGGGAGAAATCGGGAAGGTGGGAATTACGTATACACACTACTGTATAAAACAGGTGATTACTGAGAACCTAAGGTATAGCACAGGGAAATCTACTCAACAGTGTGTAATCACCTATATGGGGAAAAGGAATGGATATATATGTGTATATATATGTATACATATACACACACACACACACACAATTCACTTTGCTGTACACCTGAAACGAATACAAAATTGTAAGTCAACTATACTCCAATACAATATTTAAAAATAAATAATAAATAGCTACTCTACATCCTCTCTCCTCGCAGCTTGTGGCAATCATTAATCTCTTCTCTCTCTATGGAGTTGCCTGCTCTAGATATTTCATACAACAGAAGCACATGTGGCCCCTGGAGACTGGTTGCTTTGACTTTGCATAATGTTGCAAGATTCATCCATATTGTAGCATGTATCAGTACTCCATTCCTTTCTGTAAGGGAAAGATATCCCATTGCATAGATATATGACATTTTCTTTATCCATACATCGGCTGATGGACAGGTGATGGTGTCTTCACCTCTCAGCTATTGTGAACACTGCTGTTTACTCTTGCACAAGTTTTTGGTTGAACACCTGTTTCCAGTTCTACCCAGGAGTGGAATTCCTGGGTTATATGATAATTGTATATATAACTTATTGAGGAACCAACAAACCATTTCCACAGTGGCTGAATCATTTAAATTCCCTAAGGCAACATACAGAATTCTAATTTGATTTGTAATTAAACAAAAAGAAAAATAGCTTCAGTGTGAAAGACCTAAAAGCTATACAAGAATATTATGAACTGCTAAATGGCTACTAATTTGAAAACTTAAAAACTGACACTGAAACAGAAAATATGTATAGATTAATAACTACCATTAAATATTTGCCCCTATAAAGATGGTTTTATAGGTGAATTATACCACATTTCCAAGGAGCATGTGTCTATTTTATACAACTTACTTCTTATAGCAGAAAACAAGACATGCAACTCATAGTTTGATGTAACTGTAACTCTGATATCTGTATCAGGAAGGATCCCAACAGGAAATGCTTGGCACACTCACACTGGGGAATGGAAGAGATTTTAATGAAGGGACTCTTTACAGTTGTGTGGGCTGACTTTAGGAAAATCAACAAAGAAGAGTTTTGCACTCAGGCTTACAATAAAGGAAGCCAATGTCACTCTTCCACCTAAAGGGGTAATTTGAGGGAATTATTTACAAAACCAGAGTAGAACTGGGACCTTTGGTAGAAGGATGCACTGAGCTGCAATCTAACAGAAAAGGAATTGAGAGGGTAAATACCTACTTCACTCATACTTTGTCCTTCAATCTCCTGCCAGAAAGAGGCCATTGACGGTAGTATCAGAAGCCAGAAGGCAAAGATGGAATCCATTCAGTCATGTTCCATGCTACAGAGCAAGGAGAAGAACAAAGAATAAATACAGAAGGCAAATGAAAAAACAAATCCATCAGAATATCAAAACTGGATGAAGACCTATGAGAAAATGAATATTAAGGCAATTCCTCTGTGAGCATAAATTAATTTTTTCTAAATATTAATTAGCCAACAAAATTCAGCAGCATACTTTAAAAATACACCATGAATCAAAGAGAATTTATTTCAGGAATGTAAGGACAGTTAACATCAGAGTATGTAAAAGCATAATTTTTCACACTAATGGATGGAGAGGAAACATCATATGATCACCTCAATGTACACATAAAAAAAACTTTTGATAATGTTCAAAATTCATGTGAGGTTTTTTTTTTATGTGAGTTTTTTTGAAGTTCTTTAAAAAGCAGCGATAAAATGAAATTTCTTTTTTGTTGTTCCGGTTTTCACTTTTGGCCTCCCTGAGGCATATGGAGTTTCTGGGCCAGGGATCAGATCCAAGCCACAGTCACAACCTAAGCAGCAGCTGTGGCAAGACAGGTTCCTTAGCCCACTGTGCAGGGTTAGGGATCGACCCAGCACTCCCAAAATGCCGCTGATCCCATTGTACCACAGAGGGAACTCCAAAATGAAATTTCTTTAATCAGAAAAAAAAAATATAGCTGTCTTTTCTCCCCTCTAATGATACCCATTCCTTAATTGCAGTATAAAACAAAACAAACAAATTAACAAGTACAAACCAATACCAAATGTCATATTTAATGAAGAAATTTTGAAGCTTCTTTTTAATATTAGGAATTAGGCAAAACTCAGCTATACTAGTATTTGAAATAGTATTGGAAGTTCTATTTGATCAAATACAAAGGAAAAAAGCATGTTTATGAATTAAAAGGAAGAAGACAAAAGTTCAGCATTTGTAATTGACCGATCATTTACAAAGAAAGCCACATATGGTTAGCAGACAAACTGTTAGGACTATTACGATAATAAGATCAATATGCAAAAAATCAGTAACATTTCATTGAAATAACAATAAACATTTAGAAATTGAAATAGAAAATAAGAGACTATTTACAATCACAATAAAGACTATGAAGCTTCTAGAAATTAACCATCCAATTTCTAAAGGAAAAAAGTTCAGGATTCATTTCCAATGTCTTTTTCTTTGCCTCTCACATCTAATTCACTATTGCCTGAAACATTTCCTAAGTCTGTCTACGTATATCTATTATCATCATGTTTGCTGAAACATCATGTCTAGATTTCTGTTCGGTGAAGTTACCAAAGACAAAATGAATAGCTGACAGACTAGGAGAAAATACTTGCAACATAAGAAGAAAAAAATTTAAAATTTTAGAATAGTTTTATATTTATCAGAAAGTTGCAACAATAGTACAGATATTTTACATATACCCTGAAGACAATTCCATCTGTTAGCATCTTATATTAGTACGATTCCTTTGTCACAACTAATGAATGTACACTGATATATTATTTATTAAAGTTCAGAGTGAATTTTCATTTACTTTATTCACATTTCCTTAGTTTTTATCTACTGTCATTTTCTGTTCTAGAATATTGAACATATTTTTACATTACTTCATAATAAAAACAGAATTGTAAATTAAAAACCTGTGAATGGCATTCAATGCTGATATAATTGGCAAAAATGAGAAAACTGGATAGTTCATGTCTGATAAAGATGGAAGGATAGGGGGATCTTGTACTCTATTTTTGAGGGTGTAATTTAGTGAAATCCATTTTAGAGAGTAAACCGGCAGTATTTTAGTAAAACCGTGTAAGTATCTACTCACTCTGGGACACACATACTCAAGAGACTTGCCTTCAGATACACAAAGAGAGACCTATGAGGCTATTTACTAAAGTATTGCGTGAGTAAGAAGTCGGAGGCAACCTATACATGTTTGTCATATGTAAACAGATAAACAACATGTACTTATACATATCATAGAATATTAATCAGAAGAAAAAAACCTAGATTTGCATATAGCAACATATACTAGATAGCAAAAACAATGCTGAGTGGAAACATTAAGAAATAGAATGTAGGACTTCCCATTGGGCTCAGTGGTTAATGAACCTGACTAATACTCATGAGGATGCGGGTTCGATCCCTGGCCTCCCTCAGTGGGTTAACGATCCTGCATTGCCATGAGCAGTGGTGTAGGTATCAGACGTGTCTTGGATCCCATGTTGCTGTGGCTGTGGCAGAGGCCAGCAGCTACAGCTCTGATTCAACCCCTAGCCTGGGAACCTCCATATGCCATGAGTGTGGCCCTAAAAAAGGCAAAAGAAAAAAAAAGAATGTAATTTACAGCACCATGCCATTTATATACCGTTAAAAAACACTGAAAAAACCACTAATTTTACATATATATATATATAGAGAGAGAGAGATATAAATAAATATATAGAAACTGATCTATAGGCCATGTATTAAATATAAACTAAGCTGCTTCGGAGGTAGGGCTAACTTGGACAAAGGATAAAGGAGAATCATAAGCAATCAATAATGACTTTTAAATATGCGGAACATAATCTGTTGATATTTTGTTATATATTGAGAAGATCTTGAGGATTAAAAATAATCCAAACAATATTTCAATCAAAGCATAGCACCAAACAAACAACAAACCCACCATCATTACCGTCATGACCTTATTGTAGGAATAAATAAAACCATCTGTTATGTTCTTAGATTTAAAAGGCAACATTTACGTTAATAATTGTCAATCATTTAATAATTCAACATATATTTTTGATCTTTCAAAGTACTGTACTGGACTGAATTGAGGAATATAAAATGCATATCTAAGTAAAACCTAGGAGTTTTCTAAATAATTTTATAATATCAGTAATGAGAATTAGTGTCACATATAACAGCATTTCTGAAACTCACATTACCCACTATATTATTTTTTTGGCCATGCCCATGGCATGTGGAAGTTTCTAAGCCAGAAATCAAACCTGAGCAACAGCAGTAGCCCGAGCCACAGCAGTGACAACACCAAGTCCTTAACCATTAGGATACCAGGGAACTCTGCCAGCATATTATTTTTAGGCCATATTTTTTTTGGTTGTTGTTAATGGCTTTTTATTTTAAAACTGACTTTCCTTCAACAAAAGTCATCAGTTTAAAATCCCTAGGGACTGTTTGTTATCATATATTCTGTTCAATTTGGAATACTTGATTGTCCTTTAAAACATAATTTGGCAATTATTTATAGCATCCTTGCCTGTGAAAAATAATTCTGAAAACAATTTTTGCAGCTACTGCCGAAATTTGAACTTGTGCTCCCTTTTCATTTCCCTTCTGTGTGAAACTTGTCAGATACAACATTATTCTCAGATTCAAAGCTATTGTTTAATTTATCATTACTATGCAGCATCTTTTTCATATGCAAAAGCTCACAGTACTAAAGAGTTCTCCTTGAATGTACTGGCTCTCCTAGTCTATTACTATGATGAGATAAAGTTAAGAAATAAGGAAAAACATTCCCTCAACGTTGATTTTTACTCTGTAATTTACATAACTTCCTTCTAGTATTATGCCTACATTTTATTTAAACACAAACATATATTTCTTAATCTAGTTTACTATTTGTTTACTTTTTTAAGGAAATAATATATCCTGCAGCTCTCTCCAAAGTTGTTTGCAGAGATAGCCTTCTTTCCTTTGTTCAGCCACATCATAATTAATTCTGTGGATATACTCTTTATTTATTCAACCAGTCCTCAAATAACGGATATTTAGAGTGGAAATGTGGTCGGTATACTGCCAGGCATTTAGAGACCCTTCCATCATCTTTGTGAACTGTTCAAACAGAAGGCTTATAGATTTCCTAACCCGTGGTTCTTCCTAACTTTCTGGACCTTCCTTTTATCTGTATCAGTTGTTCCAGATTTGCTAACTTTTTTCCTTTATATAATGATTTTTATTTTTTCCATTATAGCTGATTTACAGTGTTCTGTCAGTTTTCTAGTGTACAGCATGGTGACCCGGTTACACATACATGTATAGATTTATCATAAGTGATTAGACATGTGTCCTAGCGCTATACAGCAGGATCTCATTGCTATTTTGGATTCTGTTCCAAGCGGGTTCTCCTTTCATCCTGAAGGGAGCCTACTCTCGTTCCTCTAAACCTCACTGCAGGCCCCTTGCATGCATTTGAAACTTGGAGAATGTGGAAAACCTGTCTGATTTTAGCTGTTCTCCTGAGGCTTGCTGTTCTTTCCAGGGAGCACTGGCTGGGATTCAGGGGTTTTCCTGTTCTCACATCTGTGAGTTGCCTCATTACCGCCCTCTGTCACCAATCTTGACAACACACATTGTAGAGCGGTAGAGTTTGTCACCAGATTTAGCAGTAGAGAGCTGCCAGATTTAGCCAATAAGAATTCAGGACACCTTGTTAAATTTGAGTTTTAGATAAACAATGTATAGTGTTCAGTATAATTATGTCCCATGCAGTATTTAGGACACACTTGTACTGAAAAGTTATTCAAGTTTCGCTAAATGTCTTACACTTTATCTGGCAATGTACCTCAACGTTTTTTGTTTTGTTTTTGTTTTAATTCTCATGGATAGACTCAGAGAGACAGAAGAGCAATGCCATCAAAATGGTCATCAACATAGAATTCCTACTTTTTAAGTTTTTATTTTGGCTATATCTTCTAGTTACTAAATGATCCCTTTTGTTTATTCCCTTTTCATTTATTTGAATTAAATATATTATTAATGCAATATACAATAACACAGGTATGTTTTCCAGGGAACTAGATACGTGCTGTTGGAGGGCCTGAATGTTGGAGGGCCCCAAATTTCTGTGTTGAAATCCTAACCCCAGTATGATGTTAGGAGGTAGGGCCTTTGAGAGGAGATTAGGTACTAAGAATGGAGCTCTCATGAATGGTTATAAAGGAGACCCTAGGGAGCTCTCTTGCCATTCCACTCAGAGAACGCGGAAAGAAGGCTGTCTTTGCCCTAGGAAGTGAGTTCCCGCCAGACACAGAATCTATCAGTGCCAGCACCTTGATCTTGGACTTCCTAACCTCCAGAACTGTGAGCAATCAATGTTGTTTAAGACATCCAGTCAGTGGTTTTCTGCTCTAGCAGCTCAAACTGCCTAGAACAAGATGCATCAGTTATAAATGCGTCTGTCTCTGCTTCATATATGTGTGGTCAGGGTATTGATTCTGTTGGTGGTAAGGTCTTTTGATAGGTCACTAATTTAGAGTAAAATTCAGTTTATTTTGAAATAATATTTCAAATTCAATAAATCAGGTAATTCTTTAAAGGAAGAATCACTTGTGGCCTTGAGAGGAGAGGTAAGGTAAAATCCAAAAATAAGAAACTGTCTTAGTTAGAAAGAACGAGAGTTCCAGCTAGATCAAGCAACACTAATTATCTGTTCGTAAATGTTACAAGGGCAAAAGGGAACAAGGAGAAAAGCACACGATATTTTCAACTCATAAGAGGAGAAAGAGATTACGAGTTCTAACTAAAGAGGCAACAGATGTGCCAACAGTTAAGAAAGTGGGAAAGGGATTGTAAGGATCACAATAAAGTCTTTGGATATCAACTGATACACACACACACACACTCACGTGCATACCTGTGTGTACAAAAGGAAATGTGGCTGCCAAAAAGTGCTAATTTTCTAGGCAAAAAGTGCTCATGTCCAGATGACCCTCTCCCCCAAATGAAAATTACCTCCCATATTTCCGTTGAAAGAGTGATCTCATTCAAGAACACTGAATACTTTACATTGGAGTTTTCTATCTCACATATAGTCAATAAAGACAGGAACCAAGATTATAGACAAAAAGGGCATAAAAGCAGCACATGACAGAAAATATAGAGAGACAACTGTACACAAAATGGTGACTGGGATGAAAAGGAACCCATTACCAAGGGTGGAAGATAATCGTTTAAGATTTTTGAAGGGAGAAAACAAGGGAAATATATGAGACTAATAATACGGTGCGATTTTAACGCAGAAGGAATGAGTTTTAAATCCTCAAGGCACATCTGGACTAACTTCCAGGTCACCATGTGCCCTGCCACTGTTGGAGGTCATGCAACACTTGAAGAAAGGAAGGAGTCCAGGAGGGAACACGAAGGCACTTGTAGGCTGACTTTGACCTTTACAGCTTGGCATTTCAATAGCCACTATTACAACTACTTTTTAAAATCCTCATTTTCATATGTTTATATATAAGAAAAATAAACCATCCTTAGCAACGCATGCTAGTCTATAGTTTTCCCCCCTGTAGTTTAAATACTTTTTAAAGTGTTAGAGTGCAACTGGAATAGAGAACACTGAAAAACAATAATTTCTCTAAGAGCTAATAGTGCTTCCTGGTCAGTTTTGATGCTCACTTAGGTAGGCTCTAGATATTTTTCAGGCTTTTGCAGATATTCCTGAAATATTTTCAGACTAAGACAAAAATACATTATACCAAACATCCCTTTTAGGAAGGGGAGGGTTTGCACACAAAAAGTAGTATTTTAGAATTCCCCAAAGTCTTGTCCTTAATGTACTGATTGTCAAAGATGCTACTGAAAGAGAAGGGACATAAAGCATTTTGTAAAAACAGGTACATGGCAAATAGAAACTTGAATTACAGTGACAAAAGGTACATCATTAGCCATCTACAGTGTCATTTTATGACCAAGTTGAAAATCAATCTAAAAGCAATCCAAGGAGTTCCTGTAGTGGCATAGTGGAGTTCAATCCCTGGCCTCTCTGGTTAAGGATCTGGCATTGCCTTGAGCTGTGGTGTAGGTCACAGATGCAGCTTGGATCCTGCATTGCTGTGGCTGTGGCTGTCGCTCGAGTCCTAGCCTCGAAACTTCCATATGTTGTAGGTGTGACCCTAAAAAGACAAAAAAAAGGAAAAAAAGTAATCCAAGTATTCCACAGAAGTGGTTTCCTATATAAGGAATAACAATGGAGATTTCTAGTGGGAAGGTAAGGAGGTTATTGTTGATATTGCTTTTGATTTTGCATTTGAAAAAAAATACTGTATGCATTAGCTTTAAATAAGATAGAAAAACTGTAATAATGAATACATTTATAACAATAGATTAAAGATATCAGAATACATTGATAGGCCCAAAGAATATAGAATACTATTGTTAGATTCCACTGCACTAGCCACATGTAACTTTCAAGCACTTGAAATGTGGCTAGTCCAATGTGTGCAATAAATATGAATTACACACAGGATTTCAAAGACTTAACATGGAAAAAATGAAAGTAGTTCAATAATATTTTATATTGGTTATGTGTTAAAATGATTCTGTTTGGGATATACTGAGTTAAATAAAATATTTCAAAACTGATTTCACCTGTGTTACTTACAAAGAAGTCTGTTTTTTGCTTTCCTGTAGCATGTGGAAGTTCCTGGGCTAGGGGCAGAATTGGAGCTGCAGCTGTGGACCTGTGCCATAGCCACAGCATGCTGGATCCGAGCTCCATCTGCAACCTGCTCTATAGCTTGTGGCAATGCCAGATTCTTAACCCACTAAGCAAGGCCAGGGATTGACCCCACATCCTCTTAGACACTATGTCTTAAACTGCTAGGCCACAATGGGAACTCTGGAAATCTGTTTTTGCCAAATCCTGGGAAATAATCTTGTCCTGTTGATGAGGGTGTCTGTTTACCTACAAGTCTTGGGTGCAAGCAGGCAGTAGTTAACAATGTGGTTTGTGAGGGGGCTTTGAGTTACGTGGCATCAGCTCAGACTAGGAGGCGCTGGAATCTGGAGTCAACCATATGGGCAGTCAACCACGCAAGTCTATGTGATAGATATCTAATAAAAACTTTGGACACCATGTTTTAGGTGAGCTTCCCTGGCTGGCACTAGTCCATGCATGTTGCCACACACTGATGCTGGGAAAGTCAGCACCGTCCATGACTCTCCAGGGAGAAGACAACCAGAGGCTCTACGAGTGGAACTTTCCTGAACTCTGCCCTTGCATCTCTTCCCTTGGTTGATTTTAACCTGTTTCCCCTCCCTGCAGTAAACCCTAACCCTGAGCAAAAAGTGCCTTCAGTGGGATCTATGGGCTCTGCTAGCAAATTACTGAAACTGAGAGTAGTCTTGTAGATCCTGAAATTGCAGTTGTGTCAGAGGTGAGGTGGTCTTGAAGACCACCATTGCAGCTGGTGTTAGAAGTGAACTGTTCTTTAACTTTGTGACTGCATCTCGACCTTGTTTAATTGTGGCCTCTAGGACTTTTTAAAAGTATACATGTGTATCACATTTGTGGTTTGCATTGTATTTCTTTTGGACAGTGCTGGGGTAGGATTGGTGTCTAGAAGGTAAATTGGAATAAGACAGCATGAGGTACCACAGCTTAATGTAGGAAACAATTGTGGTCCCTGTCAAATAGGCCTCTCCAGATAGCTCTGTCTCTGAGGTTCCAGTAACCGCTTCCTCCCCTTGCCCTTCAGGTTTAGAGATGGCAATGACTTCGTGCTCTTTATAGTCCAAGTGCTTCCTTTGTTGCATTTCTTAAACTCTGTGCACACCAGCTCTTATAAGTTATACAACACGCGTTTGTACCATCAGTTTCCTGCTTAGACCCCAATGACACAAAGCTTATGATCCTTTTTGAGAAAAGAGATTAAATGAAACTCTAGGCTGGAAGGGTTGAATAGGAGATAATTCAGAACATACATTATGAATTTTATTGTTTTTCCTTTACTGATAAAAAAACAATTTACATTTTGTTTTTATTCATTTTCCTTTCTCTAAAATGTTAAAAGCATATTTGATGTTACCTCATTAATCCTGACCAAGATCTATCAGGCATTACAACAGAGCATTAGCTTGAGACAGGATACAGAACCTAAGTAAGAGATGAAGCAGAAACCAGCATCTCAGTTTAAGGGTATCAAGATCTATATTAAGACACAGGATTTTAAGGACCGATGTAAGAAAAATGACAAACTAAAAATATAGAACCAGGGAAGAGACTCAAGAAGGATGCTGACCAAACCTGAAAATAATAATAACAACATAAATATTGCTTCCAAGGAGATCTGGGTGCTTGCCACACAGAAGGCACTGCATAAATATTTTTGAAAGAATTGGAAACAAAATGACAAATGAATACCAACCAGACGGGGAAGCATTTACTGTTCTTCTATTAAGAATGTTTATCCAGCTGTCAGTCCTTAACATGTGTCCTTTAAGTTCAAAAAGCAACACACTCACATTTGTTGTTTAGCGTGTCCTAGGCCCAATACTGGGTACATTTAACCCTTAATAAAATTCGAGTAGCAAATATTAAAATTTCCGTGTTTATATGGTTATATTGAGACTCCAAAAGAATGAGTCCAAACTGGATAATCCAGACACTGGGCTGATTTTTCAAATGCCAGGCAAGTCCATGGCTGATAAGGAAATCTTTAATTCTTATCCCCAGATTCTTACACACATTTCCAGACATTATTGATTTCATATAGGCAGGAAATTGAGTGAAATAAGAAAAAAAAAGTGGCTACATGATATCCTATTATTTCGCTCTTGAATTCTGGTTCCTTTAGGGGCCAAAGGGCAACATAAGCCATTTTACTTGAAATTTAGTCTAGATAATAAACTCTAGTTTATTTGATTTCAACCCTGCTAGAAGACTAGTTGGACCATTTCTTGGGTTCAGTGGCTAATACCATTCCTTTAATTCACAATTTGTTCAAAGAAGACTAGTTCTGCCTCTCTGCCAAGGCTAAACCCTTCATCATTTCTCTTGATCCCATCTTTCTTTAGGCTTTGTTCCATTAAGCAGCCTCTCTTTGACATTCTCATTTCTCCCACAAGCTGCTTTCTTCCAGCCATAATGCATCCTATTTTCCTTGCCCCGAAACGGCTCTATTTTAATCACGATAATATAATCTCACTTATTCTCACCATAGCCAAACTTTGTGAACGATTTACACCTATAGACTTTCTCTTGACCAACTTTCCATTCTTTACTAATCAGCTTTTATTCTCACACTGAAGGAACACAAACCTGGATTCAAATCTAAATCCAAACCTAATAGTTATCAGTTGTGTGCTCTTGAGTGACTGATTTACTATTCATGAATTCCTGTTTCCCATTTTGTAAAACAGGAATAATACTGCCAACATCCCCTGTAGAATTGCTTTTACTAAATTATACATTAATGTTTGATCCCAAGTTTTTAATGAGGATAAGTAAATCTGCTACTAACCTTAATTTGATATTGCATTTATATCAGGTGTGTTATCTGTGACACTGGCCATTATGTACTCAAGCTGCCTTATATACAGAAATGTTTAACAAATCAATTTGCTTTCCCAAGGGGTATTCCTTCCTTGTGGCTAACGTGAGTTATGTAATCCGTAAGTTCTGCTTCCTCTAGGAAGCTTGCATGCCATATGAGTCAAACTTGGGTCAATTTTAATAACCTAGGATACTATGAAATAGGTAATTATGTTCTAATATTCTAATTGGTCTCAATCTTGTATGCTATGTTTTCCCTAAGTATAGGGAAAAAAATTTTATATTCATCTTTTTCTACAAGCCATCTTTCAGAACAAGTCAGGGTAAGGACTTGTAGATGAAAAACTGAATAGGTAGATAAGTAGACAGGTAGATCAGTGAGACGGGTATTCTTATAACCAGTTCTGGTGTTGCTCATACTATAATTTAGTTTTGAAATACTCTTATCTGTCATCCAAGCCTACGAAAATTATGCCTATCTTTCAGAGCCTATCTATTCTTCCCTCTGCCTACTCCCTTGAACACTTTCTAATCCTTCTACCAGAAGTGCTCTCTTTCTGCTGATCCTCGTATCACTCTGCATGTTCTTCCGTTGCCATATTAACCTTACTCCTCCCTGTAATCCAATCTCTGGTTATTTGGGGGATTTTCTGATTCTCCTGTCCCATGCAATTTTTTAATTACAAGGGTATATGCCCTAATCATTTTTATAACCCAAAGAGCACTTAGCAGATCATGTAATTGACATTCAACAACTACTCATGGATTTTCATTAAAATTGATTTGATATGACGTTTGATTTTAAAGCTACCTCGAAATGCATTCAAACTATGTGTATAATCTAAATATAAAGACAATATGTTTTGGATATTTGGGCTGGGAAAAAATAATGGTTTCTTTTCATTTGATTAATTTCTCCTGGATTGGGGAGAAAAATTTAAAATCCTGGTTTCAAAGATGGTCATGTACCAAACCATATTATATTTACTGTCTTTCCAATCTTTGCATAAATGACTAATGTGATTAGTGTGGAGTAACACGAGTGATAGTGAGAACAAAATGAGCATAGTGAGAACTGCCAGACGAGGAGCTAGTACTTTTGTAGAGAGAAGAGTAAACTCTGGCACAGAGACTGAAATGTATATACAGTGGAACTGCATCCATTATACAGTGATCAGCGTAGAGAAAACCGTTGAAAAACTGGCTAACAAGTAAATTTTTAAGTGTTCACAGATGTATTTGTGTTTACTAGGTCAGCACCTAAAAGATGAAAAGAGATGATTCACTGAGGGAGAATGAAGACTTGCAGATGTTGGAAAGGATGTTAAAATAAAGAGGCAGAGGAGGGTTCTGCCTTAACTAGAGCAAAGGTAAATTGGCTGAAACAATTTATTAGAGCAGAATAAATGATCAAAATTTTAAAAAATGGAGATTCTTATTAAAAATAAAGGAAAAACCTGGATGCCCTTTCATGTTTTTAAGTATCAGCTTCCAATTTCAGATAACCATACTATTGAGCTGGCTGCTTGGGCATGTGTGTACACCCCTTCGTGTTTGTGGGCCCCCATACATTACAATTAAGTATGCAAAGTCTGTAAAATGTGTGCTATAACAAAATGTTAGGACTCTATTTACAGAGCTGTATCTATCTATCTATCTATCTATCATAAAGGGCATAATGATACCTGATTCTTCCCAATTTTGTAGCAGATTTTACTTTTCAGAAATGGCCAAAACGATATTTTTGGTCCCTCAGGCCCTTCCAGAATGTTTCCACTCTCCCATCAAGCAGTGGAGTCCACATTTTCTCCTCTTAAACTGGGAGAGCTTTTGTGGCTGCTTTGCTTAATAAAATATGACATAAGGGACATTTTGTGACTTCTTAGGCTAGCTTATAAAACATGATACAGCTTCTGTTTGGCACTCTCTTCTTGGGCTGTGCACCTTTGGAACTCTGAGTCACCATGATCGGAAGACTACATTCATAGACCACAGAGAGAGAGAGAGAGAGAGAGAGAGAGGGAGAGAGAGGGAGAGAGAGGGAGAGAGAGGGAGAGAGAGAGAGAGAGAGAGAGAGAGAGAGAGAGAGAGAGAGGGAGAGAGAGAGAGGGAGAGAGAGACTGAGAGAGAGAGAGAGGGAGAGCAAAAAAGCCCCAACTACTCCAGTCTTCAGATGGTTGAATCTTCTGAGCTCAGGCACTAGGTGATTCCAGTCCCAGCCGCTTGTCTGACTGCAGACTGTGAGAGGCCTGAGCAAGAACTACCTAGCCGAATACAGGACTATAAAAATAATGGTAAAGTGATTGTTGTTTAAGCCGCTAAGTTTTGGGGTAGTTTGTTGTCTAGTAATATATAATCAGAATGATATTTCCCCAAATACATAAAGATGTGTATATCTGACCATCTAGGAAAATGAATAGGAAGAATGCTTGCTCTGGGTCACTCAGTAAATCTGTGTCCTTGTTAAGCCTGGGATTAAAATTCAATTTCCTGGGGGTTTTTTTTGTTGTTTTTTTTTTTCTTTTTAGGGCTGCACCTGCAGCCTATGGAAGTTCCCAGGCTAGGGGTCAAATCAGAGCCTATGCCACAGTCACACCAGATCTGAGCCATATCTGTGACCCACACTGCAGCTTGATGCAATGATGGATCCTTAACCTCCTGGGAGCAAGGCCAGGAACTGAACCCGCGTCCTCATGGATACTAGTCAGATTCTTAACCCACTGAACCACAACAGGCTCCTCAGTTTCCTACTCTTATTTAGATTTCTGGTCCATTTAAGTTATGAGAAATGGGAAACACAGTTTACCCTAACATTCATTGGCATGAAAGGTTATAATACATAATGTACTTTAAACCCAGACTTTAAAAAACTGTTTGCTGTCTAACACTGCATACTATAATTTGTGTTCATTAGCTCCATTTATACCTTATACCTTATACCTTATACGAGAATGCTTTCCCAGACTGAAGCATTGTGCTTTAATTGTATCTTGAAAGTCTCATTTTACTGATGTACTTTTAAAAGTAGAGTCTGGAGATATACAAACATCGATATTTTCCTGTTTAGCAGTACACAGAAAAATTACACAGTATCACAAAGGCCTGTGAGTAGTCCCACTGCTAATTAGTCATGCTGTAGATAAACAACTTTCCCATCATCATTTTAAGCTTCCTGTACACAGAATGCTGAAACGGAAATAAAACAACTGCAGAACAGTCTCTGTCTGCAGAATTTGTTACCTAGGTAGAGATACTAAACAGACACAAATGAAGAATAATTCAGAACACACATGCCACATATAAACAAATTATCTTTTGTGCAAGCTATATTTAAGTGCTGAGGGAACCAAGAGTAAGTGGTGGACAGAACTTTATTTTTGGCTGCACACATAGGATATGAAAGTCCCCAAGCCAGGGATCACATTTGAGCTGTGACCTATGTCACAGCTGAGACAGCACCAGATCCTTAATCCACTGTGCCTGGAAGGGATTGAACCCCCACCAACTGGAGCTGCCACAGAGACAGTGCCAGGTCCTTAACCCTCTGTGCCACAGCGGAAACTCTGGAAATTTTTTTTCTGAAAAATTAACAAGTCAACAAGCTTACAAAGGCGTGTTTAAAACTCGAGTTACAAATTGTGTTTCTAAATATTTAAGCATTTAGTGATATGGTTCTAAATTCATTGTCGTAGTCACTAAAAACTATTAAGTTAAATTGTATAAAAATGACAATTTTTGACAGTTTTTTTACAAAATTGGCTATTTCCTATGGTTCAGCCTGACCTATTAATTTGGTGAAGATACCGTCTCAGCCTCAGACACTCAACCTCTAACAGGGACTTTAGTCGTTTGACAGATCTTCAGTCATCCTTTTAAAAAATCCTAATGCGGAGTTCCCACTGTGGTGAAGTGGGTTAACGACCTAGTTTGTCTCTGTGGCGGCTCTGGTTCAGTCCCTTGCACAGTGGGTTAAGGATTCAGCCTTGCATAGGTTGCAGCTATGGCTCATATTTGATCCCTGGCCCAGGAACTTCTATATGCCAGTGTGTGGCCAGAAAAGGAAAGAAAAAATCCCAATGAGAAGAAAAGCAATTTTCTAGTAAATAAATATACACTATGTTGTATTACGTCAAACAATTAGCATCCCCACCCACACACTACACTTATAATTTTTAATAGCAGACTACCTGGAGGCATTTATTTTAAAATTTTAATTGCTTCTTTTTTGGATTTAAGTTAGTTATCAAGCATTTTACTAACTGAGAACCCTAGATTGAAAGATTAATTTCACAAATCCAACTCACTTTTTTTTCCCCACTGGAGACAAGCATCACAGGAGAGTAAAGAAATTACAACAACACTATTTTGGTTCCAGGGTGACTTTCTTTGAGAAGTATCAAGTGCCCTACAGTCATTAGCTAAATAATCCTCTTTTGAGGTAGGACAAAATTTTCAAAGTGTAGGAAATGACTGAATTCCTGCTATATTTCTTTTTTCTTTTTACTGGTGCACTTGGGGCAAATGGTAGTCCGCTCAGAGCTGCAGCTGCTGGCCTATGCCACAGCCACAGCCACACTGAATCCAAGTCACATCTGCAACCCATGATTGCAGCAATGTATGATCCTTAACCCACTGAGCCAGGCAGGGACTGAACCTACATCCTCAGAGACAATGTCTGGTCCTTAGCCTGCTGAGCTACACTGGGAACTCCCTACAATTAGTCTTTTAATAATGGAGTCAAACTCACCGGTTAATAATAGTCACTGGTTAAAATAAAAAGTTAAGGTAAGTCTTATTTTGGAGGCATTTCCAAGAGAAAATCTGACATCAGAAATTAGTATTATCCTGTTATATGTTTTAGTATCTTCTTCTAATCAGTGAAACATTTTTTTTGGTTGCAGCACAGAACTGATAAATTTATATTATGCATGTAATATATATGTATAAGCGGTTTTAGGCTCCTGGTTTATGTTACCTGAAGAGGCTTAGATTCCATCCTGGAATATTAATATTCTCCACACTGTAAAAAAATTTTTATCCAGAATATCCTATGGTTATAGTGAATTATGTTTCTTTTTCCTCTCAAGCTTTGAGGAGCTAAGCAGTGTCAAGGAGGCAGCCAGCTGGACAAGATGAAATACAAGACTATCTGTTACTAAACTACCCCTGACACATACATTTCCCCACATATGCTATGTATTAACTTAGCCACCTATACATGCTATAAGTTAATACGAAAATGGCTTATGATTTTACTCATAAATATCCGTTGAACACTTTTTATTTGGCAGGCATTATATTAAGTGGTTAGATATACTGAATCATAGTCTCTCCAACATTTCCTTAATTCGGGGGGTATTGATTTAATAGAGTTTACCAACTGTCATTTCAGCTTCATCAGTGCTTCTATAATTTATAATGTAGAACAAGAACTCATATGACATTATGGTAAGATATCTAAATTGCTGGATTATGCCATATAACAAATGCATCAAACAATGATGCTCTGAGTTTCCTAAATACTTCACTTGAAGAGTTTTTCATTCCGTAGCATCATTAAAATTCTCAAAACTGACAGGTGAGATTTGGGAGAAAACTAGTTTCTATGCTCTGCTTCCCAACTTTCCCTATAGCAATGGTTGTATTAACAGAAGGTCCTTCCCATCGTGTATTGTCTTGCTCTGACCCATGCTGAGCCCATTCTGGCAGCAAACCTTTTACTTCTTACCTTGCAGGAGGCCAAAAGCCCTTGGTTTGGCCTGCTTGTCCCAAGAATGACTTGTGCAGCAAAACTTGCCCATATTTCACCTTCAAGGGGGTGTGATTGGTTTGAAAGGGGAACCAAAATCTGTCCACTGGTATATTATTTTCTTGGTTCCTTTTTAGAGCTTTTCCTCTTTTCTGCCTGGAGAGATGCTTCATCATCCCCGTTCCACATGTTAATGATTCTACTCATGCTGAATTCCAGACTCCTCTCCTTGAAAGTCCTGTAATAAAATATTTTCAAAGACATGTTATCTTGCCTAATCCTCAAAACAAGTTGGTATATTGAAGATGCAAATGCTCTACAGCTGTGCTGTACAACAGAGTAGCCGCTAGCCACATGGGACTGTTGAGCACGTGAAATATGGCTAGTGCAAAATGAAATGTGTTGTAAGTGTAAAATACATACCATATTTTGAAGATCTAAGACAGAAAAAAGTATAAATTTTGTCATTAATGCATTTTTGTATTAGTCATTGATAATATTTTGGATATATTGGCTATAAAATGATATTATTAAAATAAATTCACCTGTTTAATGTTTTACTTTTTAATGTGGTTACTAAAACATTTAAAATTAGATGTGTCATTCACATATATGATACCACTGCTCTAAAAACTGTAAAGCTCTTGGTATAAGAATCTCGGGCTTTTTTGATTAAAATTACAAACGCTTGAGGTTTTGTTTCATTTTGGTGAAACTTTCAATTGCCCTGAACAAGATAAACAGATACCAGATGGGTTCCTGAAAATTAGAAGTGAAGTTTGCCTTGTACACAAATAAGCTAAAAGGGAAAATTAACTGAACAAAGTTAAAAAAAAAAAAAGAAAACAAAAAGCACAGGACCAAGGTAAATTAAATCAATGGAGTTATATCAATGTCTAGGATGATAAAGCGCAACAAGAAAGGAACAACAGGGGCTATAGACAGGGAAGGACATGCTGAGGGTGGTGTGGGGATATCAAGATGGAGCGGCTGGGTTACATCAGGTCCTAGACGTGAGACAATTGGAAGAAAGGTATCTCAGACCGATCTAGTCAGGGTGTGGCTTTGCTCTTATCCCTCAGAACAGTGGTGAGAATCAGACAAAATAAATACAGTGAACTCCAAACTTGAATGGCAATGTTACTGGACATCTCAGGTCTTCATTATTTCCTCTGACCCATGAGGAAACTAAGCTTCAGAGCAGTTAAGTAGCTAGCTCAAATCACAAAGCCAGGAAGAGTATACAGCATAGAGAACTATATTGAATCACTTGTGATAGAACACGATGAAAGATAAAATGAGAAAAAAGAGTGTATTTATGTGTGTGTGTGTGTGTGTGTATACACATATATACGACTGGGTAACTTTACTGTACAGTAGAAATTGACAGAACAATGTAAATCAACTACAATAAATTTAAAAAAAAAAGCCAGAAAACTTTAAGACAGTTCATGTGAGCCCCATCTGCGACTACACCATAGCTGGCACCAGCTCCAGATCCTTAACCCACTGAGCAAGGCCAGGGATCAAGCCCGCATCCTCACGTATACTAGTCAGGTTTGTAGTATCTGAGCCACAGTAGAACTCCAGTTCTACTTGACTTTAAATCCCATTTAAAGTTCTTCTGTGTTCTTCCTCCTCTATCAAAGAAGATACACTTCCTGCCTTTCAGTAACTCTCTGCCTGATGAAGAAATAATTTCTTTAAAATTACAAATTAGCTATTATAAACTGGACTCCAATTACCCTTTTTTCCTTAGTTTGCTGTGTTTTTAGAGACACAGTTTTGACTGTGTTATCTGAAACTTCTGGGAATGTGAAGTGATCTAGTGTGGTTTGCAGGCAGAGATGTTCGATGTCTTTGAACAGCAAACGAAGGTCTTAAGGATTTTTTTTTGTCTTTTTGCCTTATCTAGGGCCACACTTGCGGCATATGGAGGTTCTTAGGCTAGGGGTCTAACAGGAGCTGTAGCTGCCGGCCTATGCCACAGCCACAGCAATGCGGGATACGAGCCGCGTCTGCAACCTACACCACAGCTCACGGCAATGCCAGATCCTTAACCCACCGAGCAAGGCCAGAGATTGAACCCGCAACCTCATGGTACCTAGTCGAATTTGTTAACCACTGAGCCACGACGGGAACTCCTTAAGGATCTGTTTTTGTGATCACATTGGTCTAGGGAACATTGATGGTGTCTGTGGCTTAGAGCAAGATGATTCTAATTATAGTATTTGGTGTTGATTCCTCAGTTCACCAAAATGACAGCTCCGAGAGCTATCTAAAGAGGTATGTCTATCCCCCTGTCTCTTTGTTGCTTTCCCTTCCCCTTTAGACCTGAGTTTGTCTTAATCAGATTCTGTTCTCATTTTCCTGATTTTAACTGTGAAGGGTTGAATCCTTATTCATCTCTGCAGGCTCATTGCTTTGCCCAGTGTCTAGCACAGAGTCGATGCTTTGTTGTCCTTTCATGATGTGAACAAATTCCTATGAAGTAAACATTCAATCAATAGCAATGTACTATCTCTTAAAAAAAAAATATCGGGGATTCTCATTGTGGCTCAATGGAAATGAATCTCACTTGTATCTATGAGGATAGGGTTCGATCCCTCGCCTCACTCAGTGGATTAAGGACATGGCATTGCTGTGAGCTGTGGTGTAAGTCATAGATGCGGTTCAGATCTGGCATTGCTGTGGTTGTGGCTGTAGCATAGGCCTGCAGCTACAGCTCTTATTCGACCCCTAGCCTGGGAACTTCCATATGCCACAGGTGCGGCCCTAAGAGAAAATATTGGAATATAACTGACTCACAAAGTTATGATAGCTTCAGGTGTACAGAAAAGTAAATCAGTTACACATATACATATATCTATTCCTTTTCAGATTCTTTCCTCATATAGGTTATTACATAGTACTGAGCAGACTTCCCTCTGCTATGCAATGGGGCCTTGTTACCTATCCATTTTATATACAGTAGTATGTAACAGACTATCTCTTAAGGGATAGGCAAGATGCTGGGGTTAGAATAGTACATACGGTTGTACGTTATATTCACAATATGATGGGAAACGGTGACACGTTAGTGGGGTTAAATCATGCCCTGGTATAAGCATAGGGTGCTGTGGGAACAACTGATTTGGTAAAAATCTGAAAGATTTCCAGAGAAAGTGCTATTTAAGCCAAAACCTCAGGGAAGCAGTAAAAGAGGGTGAAAGGATTAGGGAACCAGTAGAAAACAGAAGGCATTCCTAATGGAAAGAACAAAGAACAACAGGTAAAGGCATTCTGGATTTGCATGTGTTCAGTTCTCAGTTTTATTGGAGAGTAGGGGGAGATTACAGTAAAAGAAGCCTGCAGATGGGAGAAATTAAGGAAAAATTCTCAATCATTGTTGAAAGAATTATTTTAAAAAGCAGTACATCATACAATGCAATTCATCAAGAATTTCTAAGAAGATTCATCTGGAGTACATATTTTAGACATCTTATAAGCATATGTTATGCGATTAAAAAATTAAAATGGATTTCAATCTGATCATACTGGGGACCTCATATTCATATATACATATTCATATGTATTATACATCCACTTCATTATGATTCTATGAACTATAACATATTTATCATTAGAGACATTTACCTCATGATAAACGGGCTTCATTAGTAGTTGTTTGAGGCTTTATTATTTATTCATCTATAAAGATTATAAAGTTTCTATTAATTGATTTTCCAGGAACAATTATTCTAACTTTCAAATGCTTTCTAATGTTAGCTTTTAAGTGAAGAAAGCTAAAGTCAATCCTAATTCTTAATTTGATCAGTTTAAAAATCTGGGGGAGGGGGAGGCAACAAAGCTTGAATAAGAGGACTGCATGAAGATGCATAATGCACACCCATTAAGACCTTTGGTAAATGTTTCTGAACACAGAAGGATGCCCCAGGATGAATAAATAGCCACAAGAAGGGGGATACCTCATTTGCATTTCTATTCTCATTCTTTAGCATAAATAATGCTAATCTTACTGACTGTACCTAGGCTGGGGACCAAAGGAAATTAAAGTGGGCTTAAAAGAATATACTTTTCATTTGTGACCTAACTCTTGGGGTTAGAAGACTAATAAAACACACGCCATTTCTCTTGCCTTCTGGAGTTGAAAGGGAAACGTGGAGATTAACGAAGGGTCAGGTCAGGATCGGATGAAACTAAGAACAAATATCTTTAAGCCCCCTCCCTGGCTTCGCCCCTCCCACCACAAACATCTATTAAACATCTACTATGAATCAAATACTGAAGAAATGAAAGGAGAAAATTGTCACGTTAGCACTATCCTTTATTAGTTTTGGAACTGAAGTCAGATTTCAGTTTTTAAAATTCTTCAGCTATATGTAGCGCTTGCAGTTAAATATGCAACCATGAATTTGAATGTAATAGAGGTTCAGGCATTTCGCCCTTCACTTCAAAAACGATGGTAAAATCACTACACGAGATTCACCCCAGGTAGTCTTTTGATAACGTAATCAGAGCTTTCACGCCAACAACTGCAGAAATTTCAGTTCGGCGCCTAGCATTTTTGTTATAATCCAAGCAGCCACCTTAATGCATGCGTAAAACAAACAAAAACTAGTTTCACTGGGCGAAAGGGGCGAAGGAGGGAGGGAGGGACGGAAGGAAGGAAGGAGGAAACGAACTGAATCAAGGAGAGATGCTGTCCTTTTGCCAATTAGTCTTTGGTTCCCTGTCCTCTGCTCCTTGTTCGCTTACAGGGAGCATCACCTCCCGGCCCAGCCCTCGGCCCCGCCCCCTAGCGTCCGAGTCCGGCAGCCAGAGGCTGGCGCCTATCTCTTTAAATGACAGCTGTGGCTCGGGTCCCAGTCCCGGGCTTGACGTCAGTACTGCCTCCCCGCCTGCGAGGAGTAGTTAGCGCCGCCGTCGCGCTCGGGGCTCGCTGCGCGCTCGCTAGCTGCTTGACTGGGGCGGCGAGTTTTCTTTGCTCCGGCCCCACCTCCTGCCCTCCCCGCGGAGAGCCGAGCGGCTAGCTAAGAGCCTCTCGCAAGTCTCACATTTCCCCGCCGTCGCCCCAAAGGAGCAGCCGCTCCTCCTCGCGCCTCCGCTGCCGCCGCGGCGCCCGCCGAGCTCCCCTCCCGCACTTCGCACCCCCAATGGAGCCCGGGCGCCGCCGCCGCCGCCGCCCCGAGCCCTGAACCCGGCCGCCCCGGCCGGAGGAACATACCGCCCGGCCCGAGGGCGCATCAGGCGCACGCCGAGGCCGGGGGACGCAAGGGGTACAGGGCGCGGGATTCTGGAAGGAGAAACTGCTGCTCTCCAGGTCACTTGGCCGGCAGCGGGGGGACCATGGCTTTGAAGGACACGAGCAGTGGCGGCAGCACCATCCTGCCCATTAGCGAGATGGTCTCCTCGTCCAGCTCACCCGGCGGGTCGGCAGCCGCAGCCCCGGGGCCCTGCGCGCCTTCGCCCTTCCCCGAGGTGGTGGAGCTTAACGTGGGGGGCCAGGTCTATGTGACCAAGCACTCGACGCTGCTCAGCGTCCCGGACAGCACTCTGGCCAGTATGTTCTCGCCTTCCAGCCCCCGGGGCGGCGCCCGACGCCGGGGCGAGCTGCCCAGGGACAGCCGGGCGCGCTTCTTCATCGACCGGGACGGCTTCCTCTTCAGGTACGTGCTGGATTATCTGCGGGACAAGCAGCTCGCGCTGCCCGAGCACTTCCCAGAGAAGGAGCGTCTCCTGCGCGAGGCCGAGTACTTCCAGCTCACTGACCTGGTCAAGCTGCTGTCCCCCAAGGTCACCAAGCAGAACTCGCTCAACGACGAGGGCTGCCAGAGCGACCTGGAGGACAACGTCTCCCAGGGCAGCAGCGACGCCCTGCTGCTGCGCGGGGCGGCGGCTGCCGCGCCCTCGGGCCCGGGAGCGCACGGTGGCGGCGGCGGGGCTCAGGACAAGCGCTCGGGCTTCCTCACGCTCGGCTACCGCGGCTCCTACACCACCGTGCGCGACAACCAGGCGGACGCCAAGTTCCGGCGTGTGGCGCGCATCATGGTGTGCGGACGCATCTCGCTGGCCAAAGAAGTCTTCGGGGACACGCTCAACGAGAGCCGCGACCCTGACCGGCCACCCGAGAAGTACACGTCCCGCTTCTACCTCAAGTTCACCTACCTGGAGCAGGCGTTCGACTGCCTGTCTGAGGCCGGCTTCCACATGGTGGCGTGTAACTCCTCGGGCACCGCCGCCTTCGTCAACCAGTACCGCGACGACAAGATCTGGAGCAGCTACACCGAGTACATCTTCTTCCGTAAGTTTGCGGTCTCCGCGTTTCCTAGTTCTCCGCCGCCCTCTGAGCCGCGGGGCGGGCCAGCGGGTCTGGTGTCCTTGCGCGCCTCCCCTCACGCAGACGGGATTTACAGTTTCGCCCCTTTCAAGCTCCCTTTCGGCTCCTCTCCAACTCAGGAGCGCGCAATTCCCGTCCAGTCCTCTTTCTTAACTTTATTGACCTTGCCCTCTCGCCCCTCCCAGCTATTGGAGGCGCTGGGCTCCCCTCTATTACCGAGGGTCGGTAAGAGATAGGGGCACAAGCCTGGGCCCCTAGATGGTAGTCTGCCTCCGCGGGACTCCTAGGGGTCAACTTATATGGGTCCCTGTGGGGTCTCTCCAGAGGGCGGGCTGGTATCAAGGTAAAGTGGCGCACTGGCAGGATCGTGTGGGGTTGGTGCGGGTGGGCGCAGGAGTATCCAGTATTGGTGTTTTCAGGAGGCGACGAGAGAAGCGGCGGATGTGTCTCCAAAGCCCCTCAGAGGCCCTAGTGCTTAAGAGCGGCTGATGCAAAATAGGTCTCCATCCACCCTAAGAAATCGCAGATTTCCCCCGCACCAGTTGTCATCTGTAACTGTTAGGTGTTTTGGATAGAAGAGCGTGGAGGGAACGGTGTCTGAGTGATGCTGTCAGGGTTGGAGATTAGCAAGGGACGCTGTGTGTGTGTGTGTGTGCGCGCGCGCGCGCGCGCGCGCGCGTGCCAGAGAAGGAGATAGAGGGAGAGAGAGATTGTGAAATATTGTGTGTTTTCCTCTCTAGGCATCTCAGGTGTGAAAGAGGGATTGAATCCACTTTCCCGGGAAGAATAAAGGCTGTGATTTTCTAAGAACGAGGGAGAGGATTTGGAAAGCATCTAGACTGATGCTTTTTGTAGTGCGCTTCTGAGAAAGGGCTCTGTGGATCAAGTTCAAGAACCCCACCAAATCCGTATCACTGGGGCTTGGGGGTGGGCACAGTTGTCAGTGACATTTATAAAGTGAGGAGGGCCACAACTAGAGAGCTATTTGGACTGGACAAATGAAAAGGCATCTGGGATGGCAGCAGGAACATCATTTGGCAAACGTTTTTTCTTTGCCAAGAAACAGATTTAAAACTTGCCTGTAGTGTTAAGGAGTAGCACTGACAGCTATGATAGAAATAAGCCCAGCCTTGATTTTCATCTAGAAACTTATGGACTTGAAAATGTTCATTACTTTGATTATGAAGATAACATAGGTTGTCTCTAAATTATGAAAAAAATGCCCATAAAATAATATATTGAAGTTGGAAACTCAGTTTAACTCATGATTTGAGAAATATTTGGAATTCAGGACATTTCACTTCTGAAGCCGGAAGAAGTGTAAACAAAATAAAATATTTATATTCTGCATAACCACTTAAGAGTACTCACATAAGGTAGGAGTTCTGAGATTCATTTATTAAAGCCCCAGAAATCCGAAGGAGCAGTGCATAGTCTTCTTCGTTGATTATCCTATGAGGGGAAATAACACAATTCCAGATCAAACATGGTTCTTTTGAAGTAGTTTTCCAGTCATTGGTCAGCGGTGTTCCAGTCAGTGACCAACCAAATGTAGTTGCAGTTTTTAAATTTGTGATATAAAATTTATCTTGAACTCTATTGTACATACATTAATTTTATGTTTTGTGTAGCTTACAGTGCATTTTCGCAAGTTATTTTGGATGGATTCCTTTTAAGATTGGTGAATGAATGTGTAGCTAAATTTTTCGTACTTTCATCCTGTTTAGTGTAGGTAATCATGTTAAGTATACAGAGTGTAGTTATATTGTTCAGCAGTGTCTGGAAAGATTATCAGGGTTACTCATAAAAACAAAATTATTAGATGAACTTGTTTATTCACAGTCTTAGATGCAGAGAGGGCCATATTATCTTTTATTTCCCTCACATATTTCTTTCAAAATCTTTATTTAATGCATAACATGTATCAGTCTTTTTAACACCTTTTAAAATTCAGCCTGCATGTGAACTTAGTAGTTTATATTGCTCCGAAAACTGTAGATTTGTAGTTTATACACTTGAACATCAATTTCAGCTTTTCATCACCACCCCCATGCTTCACCCCAGAGTTTCTGTGTAGATGGAGGAGAGTAGCAAATGGTTCAGTAATCCCAGACATGGCTATTTGACAAATGTGTGATCTTGTTTAAATGATCTTGGTTTCCTCACCTGTGTAATGGAAGTTATTATAGTTAGTACAGATTTTAGGATTTGAGAATACATGCAAAGTGCTGAGACCAGTGCTTGACCTATAATAAAGGCTTAAAAAATGTTAGCTGTTACAGTTATGGTAAGGCTTTATTTTTCTTGTCAGTACTAAATTTTGTTTTATAGTAAGCATAGTTGATTTAACAGTAAAGCTAATTAGAAAATTATTTTGCAATTAAATGATAGCATAATAAACTTTCAGAAGTTTGAGACTACCAATTTAATAACCAGATTCATTCCTAGAACTTGTTTTTTTCAGACCAAGTTCAAGTCACCTAGATTTGCCAATCACGCTCCAGTTAGTCATTTTGGATCAACTTCAACAGAACCCTTTTCTGATTCAGAGCCAAGAAGTGTTTTAGTATTTTCCATTAGGACTTTGATAATATTTTCTGACAAACACTGAGCTAGGTTCCTATCTCCTTAAGTGCTTGTATCCAGGTTATTGGGTTCTAATGCTCAAGGTTATATACAAGCTATTAAAGATTTAATACCAGCTTCATTTGGCTACATGGATATTTTTCTGTATTATCAGTCATAACTCATTGTTTTATCAAGACTTTTAGACTCTGCAGTATATAGTGTTACTATTGTATTTCTTGAAGGAAAACAATGATTTATTGTGCTTTCTGGTTTTTGGGTGGTGTGTGTTAAGTGTAATTGTGGCTGTTTTTAACAATATCTATAAAAAGGCATTTTATGTTGGGTGAATTACATAAAATAGAAATCTGCTTGAAATGTGATATGTAGACTACCTGTAGTTAAAATGAGCATTATATATATCCTTTATTTCTCATACTCAGTGTGTTTACAGAGAGGTAGTGCTGTTTCTCTTAGTGCTTTGAATTTTGCATTCTGTGTTAGTTGAGTAATATGTGATGCGAAAGAATACGTTTCTCTAGGTGTGCTTGATATTCCTTAAATTTGGAGTATCCTTTTTTGTTGTGATGCATGAGACTGCCAGATTTAAGAAATAATGCTATTACTGAATTGGGCTATGAATTTTAATTTGTCTTAATGGATTTTTATATCCATGCTTTCAGATTTATTCTGAATTATTTCACTGTGTTGGGTTGAAGAAAGCTAGGGAGGTTGCAGACATTCAAAGAACTCTTTGGTCCTATGCTAGCAGGCCTGTTGGCATAAAAGCTTTCTAAAAAACAGCTTTAAAGTTCTGTTTAGATGCATACCTTTAAAATTGTATATTATTTTATAGTCTAAAAATACTTCTACTTTTGTCACCAAACATTGTTTTATGGAAGATAATTTTGTTCCTCTTTTGAAGTTGGTTTTTTTCATCCTGAGGACTTACTAGCTAATTTTATAATTGTCATGGAAAAATTTCTGCAACTACATGGCTGAATGACTTTTGACTCAGTGGGGAAGAGGTAACTTTTTAAAATATCACGATTTTTACTTGATGTAAATACTTGCAGTAGTAAAACAGACAAAAAATGAGAAAAACTTTGGAGTGCAAAAAGTTTGGAGGCTATGCCATGGCATTGGCTCTTCTTTAAGGGCATTTTATATACATATATATATATATTTTTTTTTCTTGTCTTTTTAAGGCCGCACCCACAGCATAAGGAGGTTCCCAGGCTAAGGGTCAAATCGGAGCTGTAGCCGCTGGCATACACCACAACCACAGCAACGCCAGTTTGCAGCTGCATCTGCCATCTACACCACAGTTCAAGGCAACACTGGATCCTTAACTCACTGAGAGATGCCAGGGATCGAACCTGCATCCTCATGGATACTAGTCGAATTCATTACCGCTGAGCCACGATGGTAGCTCCGAGGGCATTATATTTTTATGTCTGGCATAGTACTGACTCTAAACTTGATCTTTTAAGCTTGGAGCTTAGATCTTGAGCTTTGTGTGGGTCCATCCTCAGGCACACAATGAAGTTTAAAGATTGAATTGCACTTCAAGGCTTATTTGGCAAAATTCTCTCACTTTTGTAGCTTAGAGTGCTAGATCTCATAATTTGTGTATGTGTGTGCGAGAGTGTGGGCGTACACTTTAGTTAAAATGAAAAATTCTCTTTAGAAAAAAGAGAAATAATATGTAGGAAATTACCACCAATTATTATCTATTCTGTTGTTAAAAGTTATTGGGTCAATTAGTTTAAAATATGGAAATGGTTGTCAACTTATTCAAAAGCAGCCCTTTTTTTGATAATGAAAGTGATACATGCAATTTTAGAAATTTTATAAAAGAAAAGTAAAATTTAAAAAATCACCACATTGATAATAAAATCTTGAATTATTTCTTTTTACTCTTCCTTCAGAGCTTACAAAGATGACATATTTTTGAAAGTTATGGTGATATTATATACGTGATTTGTTTGCCATCTTTGCTTTGTTTTATATATTTAATGCAGTTGTACATTTAGTGACATTTCTGCCAAGACATTGAATTTTTTATTATTTTTATCTATACCTCTTAGGTAAAAGTATAATACATGCCCTTTGCAACATACAGTATTATAAATAAATATCGGTGTTGAACATTTTTCCTTGTGAACTTAGAAGAGAGTTGCTTTTTTTTTTCAAAATACAGTATGTAAATAAAAAGAACATTTACTTTGTTTCTTGTTCTGTGATAAATGTTTTATAGACATTACTTTTTTTTTTTTTAACATTCCTTTAGCTTGGCATTAGTTTCCCATACTTCAGGTGGGAAACTATGCTTTGGAGAGGTGAGGTAACATCTGTAGTTCATGGAGCTAGTATGGGACTGAGCTGGAATTTGAAAAGTTCTGTCTTACTGCAGAGCCCTTACTCTTAAATATGTAAAAATAATGCCTGGTTGGTGCAGTCAATTTGGCAAATATATTTTAATATTTACTGAGTACTTAGAATTTAGCTCTACAAGCAAAAATGAGTGGTGTTAGCTATATAAAGGAACCTAATATATCTTAATCTGTGTTAAATTTCCATAAGAATACAGTAAATGTAGTTGACTCTTGAACAACCTGGGTTCGAACTGTGACCGTCCACCTTTGAGTGGATTTTTTTTTTTTTTTTCAAATACTACATAGTGTGGTTGGTTGAATCCGAGGATGCGGAACCTCTAATACAAGGCCCAACAAAGTTACAAGCAGTTTTTCCATTGAGCAGGGGTCGATACCCCCTACACCCGCATTATTCAAGCGTCAAATATGTATGTTTTATGTCTACTTGATTAAGGTTACCATATTCATGAATGATTTTTAAAGAAAGAAAATAAACCATTTGACTCAATTTATCATTCTTTTGGGGGAACAACTACTATTCATGGATTTGATGGAGTGACAGATTTAAAGTGTTAAGGTATTCTGCAGAAAATTAATTTTACTTTGTGTAGTATAACACGTTTTATATGTTCTTAGAAGGTGACAAAATAAAGAAAATATTTTAGTGAAATCAGTTTTGTTAATTACATATTGTTTATTGGTCCTAATTATTGGGTAATGCTTTTAAATTATATACTTGCTATAATTAGGTTCAAAAAATGTATCAAAAACTTGCTGGGTATTGGGATTGGATTTAGGTTTTTCTGAAGCCTTACAATATTGTGGAAGTTTATCTCTAAATTTGAAGTACTTGGAAAGCAGTGTTTTAGGTAACCTTGCAATCTATATTTAATTACAGATATCATTTTTAAAGCCTTTTTTGCATTCACTTCAGGGTGTTGTCAGCACTTAGCAGCCACAATCCTGCAAGACATGCTAATAACTTCTCTAATGGAGATAGATCATTCTTTTCATAGTGAGAGGCTATACCAATAGAGGTTTTTCTAAGATTTAGCAAAAGATGAGAATAACTTTATTCACAGGATTTCAAGGTCGCTCTGATAGGTAAGTTAACTGCTTTATAAGTTCTAAGGGTAATGTTGAACCCCCAGTTGCTGACTTGAATCTAGGTGTCCTGTGCCTACCACCTGTATGTGTTTCATCATTTGTCCCTGCAAGGGAGCATGTCATGAAACATAATTATCCTGTCAGGTTGGTTGTATTTTGCACTTTCAAAGATAAAAATATATGAAATATTTTATACTGAGCTTATTACTATTTACGAGTTTATTAACTTGTGCGTGTGTGTGTTTTTAGGGCTGCACTCATAGCATGTGGAAGGTTCCACGCTAGGGGTTGAATCAGAGCTGTAGCTGCTGGCCTACACTGCAGCCACAACAAAGCCAGATCTGAGGCACGTCTGCGACCTGCACCACAGCTCACAGCGACACCAGATCCTTAACCCACTGCATGAGGCCAGGGATCGAACCCACGTCCTCATGGATACTAATCAGATTCATTACCACTGAGCCACACACGACAGGAACTCCCGAACTCACTGATTTTTTTAGTGCATCCCCTGGGGTCATAGTCATGCTATACTAAGTAACTTCTTGCCATAGAATCCTTGGTATTTAGCCTTTGCACTTCCCTGTCTCTTCCTAGTACACTGTATAGAGGATCCTCATTGCGTTTCCCATAATACGGAACTTTCTTTTTTTCTTTCTTGTTGTATCCTATTTTTTCCTAGCTTGATTGAAATATAAATCACATAAAACATTTTGTAAATTAAGAACATGTTGGTTTGATACACTTGTATATTGCAATTGGATTACCACTACAGCGTTAGCTAATACTTCCATTGTAATTACTGTTTCTTTTTTGTAGTGAGTGCTCAGTATACATTAGCTAGTGCCATTTATTAACTTAAGATCCTCAAAATACAGATCTACCTATATAATTCCATTTCTCCACATTATTAACTCAGACTACCAAATTTCTTTTTTTCTCTTTGAGGAAATTTATAGCAATAGCTATTCAGAATTGCTTGGAAAGGTCCCATTATCGTTAGTGAAATTAAAAAAAAATATTGACCTACTACGTATAAAAAGTAATTATAACATATTATTAAAATTAATTTATTCTAATTTGCTCTTCATTGTTTAGGAAAAAAATGCATTCTTTCAGGTCTAGTGCTGGTCACAATACAAATAATGGTATTCAGTGGTTACTATCTCAAACTATGGGGTGTGTTTAGGCAGAGCAACTCTTAATCACAGTCTGTACTTATATTCCTTCCTTCCTTCCTTCCTTCCTTGCTTCCTTTCTTTCTTTTTTTTTTTTTTGTCTTTTTAGGGCCACACCTGCACCCTCTGTATTTGGAGGTTCCCAGGCCAGGGCTCAAAATCAGAGATATAGCTGCCAGGCTGCACCACAGCCACAGCAATATCAGATCTGAGCTGCATCTGCAACCTATTCCACAGCTCACAGCAATGCTGGATACCTAAGTCTCTGAGTGGGGCCAGGGAATGAACCCACAACCTCATGGATACTAGTTGGGTCCATTAACGTTGAACCACAATGGGAACTGCCTGTATTTATATTCTGATGAAGTCTTTGATATTCAGTAGTTTTATGCAAGAGAACAAATTGTCACAGGGCCAGGGGGCTCAAATTTTTCTTAGAGTTTGGGCATTTGTCCAAAAATTTCAGGCTAGGTTCTGGAATCAAATATATATATCTACAATTTTAGGAAAACTTTGTTAGTTTTCAACTCAATCAGTTCCTATTGAAACTGCTCTACACATTTTGAATATGTTTTTTAATTGCTCGAAGTCCAGATATTTGAAGAAAGCGTAGAGATCTAAGGGAGATGCTTGCTGGCAGTCATTCAGTGATAATTCTCCAATACTTTGATTTCTTTTCTTCTGGTTGGTGAGGGCTACATCTCCTTGCAGGTGGAGGGTAAGGAACACATTCATATAATTCTGAAGTGACTTCTTTTTTTGGTAAGGAAAAGTTGCTACAGTGGGAACATTAATTAATTAATTTTTAATTTTATTTTTAGGGCTTCATTCCTGATATATAGAGGTTCCCAGGCTAGGGATCAAATCGGAGCTATAGCTGCCGGGCTACACCACAGCCACAGCAATGCCAAATCCGCACCCACTGAGCAACGCCAGGGATCGAACCTACATCCCCATAAATACTAGTCAGATTCATTTCCACTGCGCCACAACAGAAACTCCGTAATTAATTAATTTTTGACAGCACTTGCAGCATGTCGAAGTTTCTTGAAATTGTGCCACAGTAAGGAGCGACACAATCCACTGCAGAGACAGTGTTGGATCCTTAACCTGTTGTGCCACAAGAGAATTCCAGTGGCAACTTTATAGTGAATGACAGGAGGAAGCAGGCACAGTAACTACAAATTATCGATGTAATCTATATGGTGATTTTTGGTGTGAGTCTTTTAATGTTGATCCTGACTTAGAATAAAAAAGATTTGGCGACAGATGTTTTTAGGCTATAGTCTTAACCTTTATTAGTATTCAGATTTATTTTGTGCTAACTTTACTTTTCTCTATTTCATTGCTCATGTAGAAAATGATAGACGTTGATCTTTTCCATTTTACTTCTGTGGAATTGCATAAATAGTATGTTCCAAATAATCTGTACCGAGTGAAAATCAAGTTCTTGTTTTGGCGCATTGGACTGTCATTTCTTAAAGAGAATGTGTTAAGGGTGTTGATGTTGACAAACATTTATTGAGGGTAAAACCTTTTCATGCACACTCTTATTTAATGGTTTAAAAAAAATGCAGAAGTAAAAAGCTACCAAACTGAGAGAAATCCAGATTAGATTGATTGAAGTTCTTGGATCATATCTCTTATTTAGTCCGTTGATGCATTCATAACCAGTATTATCTACAAAGCAGTCTGTTAGGTGCTGAGATGTGGTAGTAAACATTGGTGAACACATTTCCTATCTTTTGTGATCAGGGTGATGACATATAGATGTGCAGACTGCACACTGTTTAGATTGTACTTAGGAGGTCTAGGTATATAGCAATACAATAGGATGTGTTATGCTGATGTTCAGTATACAACTTGTGAGTCTTTGGGTGATGGCGCAACTCATGGCCAAAGACTAATTATATCTCTGACTGCTGACCATAAGAATCTCGGCACGAATGTGTACGTGTGTATGTGTGTGCGCATCAGGGAGAGCATCAGTAGGACACCATGATCATTGCTTGCAATTAACAAATGTTTGTACTGTTGAACTCTGGTTGAATAATGACGAGTTTGTTTTAGGAAAATGTGACACTATTTATCTTGACCTTTTGTTGAAATTGCTAGCTTAGAAATAAACTCATTATTGAAAATGATAATCTTTCTGGGTTCTATGTTATACATCACTTCCTTTTTGAGAAATTTTGCAGCTTGCAGAAATATAAAGTCTACTCAGGATTCCAGATTTTACCATGTTACTTATGGATGTTTTCTGTTCTCCATGAAGAAATCCTAAAGTCAAATTAAAATGAAAACTTCTGGTTGCATTTGACAAGCATTCCATAATTAAGACCGACTTTGAATTTGAAATGCTTGTGAGGAATTCCTTTTCATTTCAGTTAAGCAGACCTGTGATGGGTTGATTTACTATGTGTCACAGACAGTGGTAAAAAGATATATTTGCTTTCTAGCAAGAAGATCGGAAACTTAACAGTCGTTAATGTTACTGGTAAATGGAACCATGAGTAAATACATCCAGTATTGAAGTTCCTGTAGTTTTGTATAATCATTTACATCTCTTGCTGGACTGATGTGTTTTTAAGGCATGCAAGAACCATTAAAATATTTCAGTTTTTACTTTCTGTGTTAACATATTTGGATTGTAAAGTAAACTTAGTTACTTCAAGTTGTCTGTTTTAGAGCTGACACTACCAAGCCATAATTATCATTATTATAATTTTGTACTTAGCATTCATACTGTGAAGCTCAGTAATACCCAGTATTTAGTAAACCAAAAAAAAAGGATTACAGATTTATCTCACAGTTTTAGTTCAAGCACCAGGGTCTAAACCCTAATGGCTATACTCTTTCCTAAACTGTATTCAGTATTTTATGGATGGAAATCGTGCGCCCCATAGAAAGATATGTCAGTGCCCTAACCCCTAGTACCTTATATGGAAACAGGGTCTTTACAGAGGTAGTCAATTTAGAATGACGTCATTAGAGTGGGCCTAATCCAATATGAGTGGTGTCTTCATAAAAAGGTGAAACTTTGCATGTAAGATATAGCTGTGCATGCACACTGAGAGAACACCATGTGAGCATGACTGGTGCATCTACAAGAAAAGGAATGCCAGAGATTGTCAGCAAACAGACTGAAGCAAGGAAGCAAGCTTGGAATGGATTCTTCCTCATACCCCTTGGGGAGAAGCAAACCTTTCAACACCTTGACCTCGGATATCTAGCTTTCAGAACGATGAGAGAGTACATTTTTGTTGTTTAAGCCACTCAGTTTCTGGTACTTTGTTATGGCAGCTCTAGCAAAGTAGGAAAGTCATTTGAAAGTCTTTATTTTGTAACAAATTTGGGACAAGTTTGGAAGGCAGTGGCTTTAAAACTCCCTGTATTTTTCAGAGGCCTTAATTGCAGACAACGGACTCCATTCTAGATAATTTAAACTGGAAAAGACTTATTAAGTATAATGTTGATAGCTCACAGATTGCTTGGGAGGTCTGAGCTTCCAGGAATAATTCTCAATCACACCATAGAGTAGGGTTGCTAAGGGTGATACTGCCTCTCAGTGAGCTCGGAATTAGGCAATTGCCATGCAGCTGCAGGGTCTAGCCACGCAACCTCTGCCATGATCCTTAACAGTCAAAATATGATCAGAGTAAACTGCCTGTCTCCCCTTATACCTCAGTTCACAAGTGTCTGCTCGTGCAACCTGAATCACATAGGGAACCCTAGCTATAAGAGAATCTGCGAAATGTAGCTATAAAAACAGAAACAGTAATAACAAATCTTTATGCTACATTATCATCGCTGGCCTCTATAGGCTTATTTATTATTTTTACTGTTGTTTAAAAAAATTAAGCCACTTCATCCCCGTAGATAACCATTCTAATATATTTTACATGTATACTTATATTTAGGTATTCTTGTAAAATGTATATTGTTTTTATCTTTATTATTAATTTACATATGGGTTATTTCTCATTAAGAAATTTCTTTTTAAGATCCCTTCATTGTCATGTGCCCATCTAGACTAATTGGATATTTCTCACTGTTGCAAGTTACTTCCTGGTGTCCATTTTATCTACCTAATCTCTCCCCCATTGATCTTTGCTCAGGTTGCCTCCAGTCTGATCATAGCTAAGTCCACTATTGACCTGTATGAGAATTCTTTGAAATACACACGTACAGGAGGAATTACTAGGTCAGTGGGGACGCATAAACACCATTTGATTGAATTGCTGTCGGATTGCTGTCCAAATAAGTACACCAGTCTTCACTTCTGAGAGCACTTCTGAGGGTTACCTTATTGCCATTACCTTGCCAATGCTTTGCAAAATTCCATTTCCTAATTGTTACAAATATACATGAAAACAATAACCATTTGTTGTTTTAATTTTTACCTTTCTAGTTGCTGATGATGGAAGTGTAGTTGTTAGCTCTTCAGTCATTGTAGATTAGAGGTGGATTGGACAGATTGTAACTGAGCTGGTCAGGATTCTCCATTACAGTCTCTCTGGCCACTTTATTAAAATTACAACCACAGCAATAACATCATCAACAGGTTCCTGCTTAACATGATGAAACTGGCTTTCATGCAAATGGATATTTTTCTGACCTTGCTTACAAAGCGGAGACTCCAAATATCATCAGTTGTACCGTCATCTTTGGACAGTGTGCACATACGGTACATTGTATGAGGTCTGAATGTGATTCTTTGTAGAACGATCACCTAGGAGTTAATATATTAGTATAGAAGTTACTTGCCCTCAGTGCATTCAATAAATAAAGTCAAATAGGAGTAGGGTGACTTCAGGGAAAGCTTTTGCTCCAAAAATGGGAGAATAGGAAACAAACAGCACCACCTGTTTACAGCAAATCCCACCTTGCAGACTGCAGAGAGTTGCTTTACTGAAGACAGAATAAATTACTTGTTAAATCTGTCTGGCAGGACCTGGTTCTGACATTGAGTCAAATTCCCTTCCTTGCCTGTTGTCCTTTATGGTCTCTGGGAGAGTCCTTTCTTTTAATTTTCCTCTGTGGCCACATCTGAGGCAGGTGTTGGGCAGCACACGTTCTTTTGTAGCTGCAGAGATTTCACACTCCTTTCCTAACTTTGCAGATTCAGGGCTTTTGGGGTTAAATAGCCTGGCTGTTGCTGGCCAGTCTGGCAGTTTCTTTGGCAAAAGAATTCCTTCAAAATTGTGGTACACTTTTGGTGAGTTTCATAAGTGGATTAGGAGCAACGGAAGTCTTGTGTAGTGTCATTTTCAGGCCTGAAGATTCTTTCTTTTGTGGCTTCTGTGAGTCACTCATCTCCTCCTTTCTTAAATTGATGGTCTAGACATATGGTGCCGGCTTTGTCAGCGGGGCAGTCACCCTTGCATAAAAGAATTGTACCTCCTGCTAAGACTGGAGTTTTATAGTTGGATTTTTTTGTTGCTGTTATTTAAAACAAATGTTTATATTATGACATTTTCAACATAATAAAAAAGAATTGTTTTTTAAAAAAACCCTCCCATATATTCATCTCCTAGAGTCAACAGTAGTAAAAATATCACTTCATATCTGATTTTTTGTTAATGCGTCTTAAAGCTGACCCCAAATATTGCTTAATCCTTACATATTTTAGCATCTAAAGCAAAAAGGGCTATTTCCTTATATAACCACTCTTCTGTTATCTTCTCTAAGGCAAGTGATATTTTTGGTAATATCTGAAACATAATCCGTAATCCTATTTCCAATATTGTTTCAAATCCTATTTACAATATTGTCTCAAACATTTTTGAGTTTCCTTCCTTCCTTCCTTCTTCCCTCCCTTCCTTCCTTCCTTCTTCCCTTCCTTCCTTCCTTCCTTCCTCCTCTGATACAACAGAGATACTCTTGCTCTGATACAGCACATAAATTACTTTGAGGTAAACTATGAGGAAGAAGCTGGTTAAGGTGCTCACTCATTCTTCAAAATAGGTAAGATTCAAACGGAGGGTTCTACCCCAGCTACTTGTTAGGTAACTAACTTTTGTCTGGCACCAGAATGTGAATTTAAGATTTAAGTCAGTGAAGTGCAAGATATGGGGCAGATGTAAAGAAAGTATAGGCAACAGTGATACTTGTACAATGTACTAAATAATCCCACAAAAGCCCATGCACGATAGCAATTACTTAGTAACTTTAAATCACCAGAGAAACTCACTGTTAAACCTGATGCAGATTTTTTTTCCGCAATCAATTTGTTAAGGGGATAATTTTACATTAGACCTATTCTCCTTTCCCTAAGCAATGAGGTCCCACACTGTGCCTGACACTGTTTCCTACTGAAGTAGTAAAAGGTGGCATATACTAGTTTGGCTTTTTTTAATGAAATTAAAGTTGGTAATTTTTTTAGTTAGAGAGGGTGATTTTTTAAATCAGATTTACTTTCCATGCCTTACTCAGTGACTCCTCACATTGTGTCTGGTGCCAATTGTCAGCAAATGTTAGTTGATTTAATTAGGGAAGCTGTGTAATGGATAAGTAGAGACATATTATGGATAGGTTTAAGGAAGAAGGCTCTGGGGTAAACCAGGGCTGCATTCAAATCCTAACCTTTTAAATTAATAACTGTGTGACTTTGGGTAAGTCATTTATTGTCTCCAAACCATGGTTTCCTCTTTTGTATTATTATCAGCATCATAGTACATATTTCAGAGAGTGCTCTGAGGACTAAGTGGTATGATGCATATAAAACACTTGGCACTACATCTTATTCAAAGTCAAGGTTTTCTAAAGTGAACAATTTTGCTTATTATTTATGGAGAACAATGGCAATACAGAGGAGATGGTTATTGCCTGAACTGAATGGAGGGTTCGGGGAAGGAATTAGAGAAAAGATGACATTGCAAAATATTGGCCAAACAGGGGTCATCCATGTGAGAGCTTGGGGGCTTTGCTAGGTGTGGAAAGTTAGAAAATTGGTTCATTGGCTGGATATCAGGGAATTTGTTGGGGAAAAAATCTGTGCCTGTAGGCAGTGGAAAGGTGCAGTATATTTTGTATTGGCCAAATGATTTTTCAACCTGGAAAAGACATGATTGAACATGTATTTTCAAGAAGCAACTGTGACAACATGGTGAGACATGGAACTGGGGAAACTGATGTTAACTTGGTTAGTTGGTGGTTACGGGAAAGACGCAAGCTAGAGATAAACTGATATGCTCCAGTAAGGACAGGGAGTAAGGGATGCGTTTTAGTGCTCATGGCATATGTAGGTAGTATAGTCAGTTGAACTTTGGGAGGAAAGAGCTAAAGCATCCGGCAGCTGGCTGAGGACTCATTTATTCCTTTTACCAGGAGGATACCTTGGGAGAAAGTAGAGAAGGCAGGTGACTTGGTCTAATCTTGTCAGCTGGCTCTCCAAGTAAATAGATAAATGATATTTCTAGGAAAAAGAGGTCTTCTCTAGTGAATGCCTTTACGAGATGACCCTGGCTGAAGGATGACTTAAACAAGTTTGGAATCTGTAAGGTATGGATTCTTGGAGGATATCCTTTGAGCTCTTCATTTCTCTGGATGTATACAATGTTTAAGTTTTATAACTTATGTATCTTTGTCTGTGTGGGCAGCCCCGGTAAAACTTCCCTTGAGTTCCTCAAGGATCATTCTGCGCCAGAGAGTGAATTTCCTGTGTAGGAAGAAGGGAATAGGGAGCCATGGGGGATGTCCCAGACCACTCTTCTCTTCAGCTGTGCCTCTTCTCTTTAAATTGCTATTGAAATTTGATACTCTGGTCTCTGTTTCATGGGTGTGCTATGGGATCATCTGATCTTGTGGTTTCAGCTATGCCTCTTCTCTTTAAATTACTATTGAAATTTGATACTCTGGTCTCTGTTTCATGGGTGTGCGATGTGACCATCTGATCTTGTGTCTTAGTTCAAACATTTTGACCTATTGGATGTAGAGGATAGGAAGAAAGAGATAGGGAGGTAACTCCAGTTAGTGATGGCCATAGCTGGGGTAGGGCATACTGGAGGAGTGAGGCCCTGCCCCCATCCCTAGGGAGAAGATGATAAGATCACCCTGAGACCTGTTCAATCTGAGATATCTGTGTAATGTTTAGGTGGATATGTCTCAGAATGCAGGTACTGGAGATTAGATGAATGATCGGTAAATTTGGAGAGAAAGAACTGTGCTGAGGCTGTTGAAGGAATAGTTAGATAAAGAGGAGACTGTGAACAATATTGAGAAAGGCCAGTGGGACATTGAAAGTGTCAGAAGAGAGAAATGGTTGTGGAATTTATGGGAAAAACAAGTTTTAAGCACAAAGAAGTGAGTTTTAAGCAGAACAGTATAAATGCTACAAAGGGTTGACCATCGATCAAGACTGAAAACATCAATTAGATTTACCAATTAGCAGGTCATTAGTGATTTTAGAGATAATTAAAGAAAATTACAAATCTGCAGTGGTAACAAATGGCGTGACGGGGAGATGTCTCTGGTGTGGGTGCAGAAGTAGAGAGGTCATATAATGGAATTCATGCAGGCTCGTGGGTGCATACGCCTGGATGAATCAGTGGGTGCTGTGAAGAACAGGACAGAGCCGGTTACAAATGATGATAAACTGGTAGTTGATAGAACTAGTTGCTTCTTCCAGGATGGGTAAAGAAATCAGTTAAGCTGTGATAGTCTAAGGAACTTGTAGTAGTAGCAGCACATGGGATGTTGGTTAAAATTAAATATTTGCTTCATACTGAATTAGACTCTCTGGGGGATGGTGCCCGAGCATATTTTTCTTTAAGAAGCTTTCTCAATTAATGTTTAAGAACTTCTCTAATTATAAACAAGTGGGTACTGAGAAAAATTATGGTCTTGTTAAAACGTTAAGTTAAAAAATAGGACAGCGATCTGTATGCATAGAATGCTGATAATCATATTTAAAAAGATGCAAGTCAGTGTTCATGCATTTAAATGGCTGGAAGGAAATGCACTTAGTTATTTCTAGATTGCAGGATTTTAAACAACTTATTTTTGTATGTCTTATTTTTATAATTAATACTTTTATAATATATTTAATAATAAAAAATAAATTACAATTATTAAAAACTGGTAGCTAATAAATGGCATATTTCTATATACCAAATTATAGATACAGAGACAAGGTACTGTCTTTAAACTATTTTAATAAAGATAGAAGGACGAAAGAACATTAAACTCATTTTATACCGGAATAAATTATAGAGGGAAAGATGTCTGAGCAGGACATGGAATGAAAGCAGAGCTTTGTGTGTGAAAAACAAATTCCACGTACATCAAAATTTTGCCTAGGGTGGCCCATTCTTTAACACTCTAAAGATTACAGATGGTCAGACTCTCAGTTTCTACCCACCTTTTTGAACAAGACCTAAGCTGTCCAAGTATCATGGAAAAAACATTACAGATCACTTTGTAGAATCAGTACAGTGATGTAGGGGAACATCAGTCTGCAGAAGCCTGAGGTCATGAATCCAGCTGTGTTCAGAAAATCCCAAAGGCTGTCTTAGAGAAATGGCTGATCTGCAGTAGATTTCTAGTCACCTAGGTGCATATCTGTCAGGCTATCCTGATAAAAATTGAGCCCAGGAGGGCAGAATATTCCTTGGAAGACTTAAACTAAGGAATCATTTTCTGTATGAGGTTTTTGATAAAGCTGGTGTTATACAGAGTATTGTCAAGGCAAGTGATGTGTCAAATTCATAAATGTTTATTGAATAATTATTATAAGGTGGACTCTTTAAAAAGGAATATGAAATGTATTTTATCATCAATATCATTCTTAACTACAGAGAGTAACAACATAGATAGTATTTTTATACAAAACAAGTGAGATCTTTATCCTGAAAATAATGGCAGACGCTAAAGATATTGAGACAAAAGAAAACAAGAAGGGAGTAAATTATACCAAAAAAAAAAAAAAAGACCTTTGGAGGTGATTGCAACAGTCCAGGCGTGAGATGGGCCTAACTTGAAATGAGCTGATAATAACTGGAATGTAAAGCAGGGGACAGATCTGCAAAGCGTTGTGAGGAAATAATCATTGGGGCTGTGGACTGCTTATCGAGTCCAAGGGAGGTAGGAAAGTGGCGTCAAAGGTGACTCTAATGCTTAAATGCTTGGCACCTGGAAGGACTCACAGGAATATGGAAGATGAGAGAAAGGACTGATTTAGGGGCAGGGGGGAAATAATGAGTCTAGTTTATCAGAATCAAGATGGTCATTATAGTCATAACTGTATCCATGAAAATTTCTACTTCTGCCCTGTTAAAAACATGCCTCTGTGGAAGGAGGAACACCAGTACACTTTCTACACAGAAAGATCACAGGGGGAGACCAAATGTTTGGGGATGGGGCACGTTTTGTGTTCTTCTGGTCGCTAATTCAGGACAATAAAGACAGACCATTTGCCGTATATGCGCAGTTGCTCCACCTTCACGACTATTCATTCAAAGTCTCATAGACTATAATATCCCCTCTCACCATCTTGTGTGATCATTCCCTCTTATAATCACTTTATTTCAACTCATTAACCTTCTTTCGTTTCCTGCACTCATTATATAATTTAGATTACGTGTTTATAATTGCATTGACTCTCCTGGAAATATCCCAAGTAGTCTTGTTCTTCTGTCTATTCTTGTTTTTGTTTTTTCTCATCCATTTTTGTAGCTTTGAGTGGACCCCAAAGTTATTCCTTACTTATCTTTATCCAACTATCCCATTACATAGCTGCCATAACCAAGTAGCCTAGAACTCCCAGAGAAAACCACACAACAGAGATCACTTCTACTAAAAATCCGTTAACACCAGTCTTAAATTGACCTTCAGCACTGCCTGGCAGTTCTCCTGTGCTTCTCTGGTAAACCCTTCTAATCTTCACCATAAATTTTTATTATAACTTTTTTTAAAAACCTGCAATTACCTCAGCTATGTCCTTACCTCTTTCCTTACAGAGAAAATGGAAACCATTATTTTCGTTCATCTTTCTGTTGCCAATCATAAAAGCCTATCTACAACTGAAAGCATCTTATTTACCTTTACCTGCTGCTACAATAAACAGAACTGTTTCTTCTGTCCTGGGGCTGTTCTTCTACTCTGTGCTCTGGGTCCTCTCCCTCCCATTCCCTTCCATCCTTCCATTACTAGGAATATTACATTAATGGTTATTACTTTTATTTTTGGCATTCAGCCTCTCTCTCTCAATTGTATCCCTCCCATTAGCTTTCAAACTTATCATAGTTCTATTAAAGCAACAACAAAATGCCCCCAAAGTTATTCCTTATGTTTATCCAACTCTCCCATTACATAGCTGAATTTTTTTGAAAGTCATTCCTTGTATCTAGCCAACTTGTTGAGAGAACAGTCTGCATTTTGATTCAGTGTTTCCACTTTTTTTTTTTTTCTCACTTTTTGCTTACATCTCAGCATACTCCAATCTGGCTTTCTGTCCTCCATAAGTCTTTAAAACAGACCTTTCAAAGATTTCCAGTGTTTCCCAATACATGCCATTCAAATCAGTTGCTATCTTTTCTTCGGCCTCTTATCAGCATTTTCCATTGTTGACTGTTCTGTCTAGAAATACCTTCTCTTGCCTTCTGTGCATCTGGCTGTTCAGCTTGTGCCTGAGTGAGGGGAGACAGTCTAATGTGTGATTTTTATCCACATCCTGTACAAAAACATGGACCAGTGTCAGACAGAGGAAAGACATTTTTTTTCCTTTTTCTTTTTAGGGCCACACCTGGGACATATGAAAGTTTCCAGGCTAGGGGTCCAATCAGAGCTGCAGGTGCCAGCCTACACCATAGCCACAGCCACAGCCACATGGGATTGGAGCTGCATCTGTGACCTACTCTGCAGCTCGAGGTAACTACAGATCCTTAACCCACTGAGCGAGGCCAGGGATAGAACCCACATCCTCATGGATACTAGTCAAATTCTCAACCCTTTGACCCACAACAGGAACTCCAGGAGATTTTTCTATTTCCATATTTATAAGAGATACTTTTAGGGTTTTTAAGTTTATAACACAAGAGTATGCTTATCTCTTTAGCTCTTCCCTTTTGTTTCCTTTGTAGGTTCATTATTCTTTACCTAGCATTTAAATACTAGAGTTATTTAAGTTTTGTTCTCTTCTTTCCTGCCATTTCTGTGACACTGGAAGCTCTAATCACCAAGATGCAATGCTCATGTATATGTTGGTGGCTCCCAAATTTATGTCTATGACATAGACTTCTCCATTGAGTGCCATACCTACTTGTAACCCAGCTTCTACTCAACATTTCCATGTGACCATGTGAGTGACGTCTGATTTATTATGTCAAAGTTAATGAATCCAAAAATTCATAATGTCCTTCCTCTCCCTCTCCTACCAACACCTCTTTCAGTCAATGGCCATTTTTTACATTCTGATAGAGAAGCCAGAAACCTCATACTCTTCCTTGACACATTTCTCTGGTTGTTTTTCTTTTAGGGTTGAAAAGAATTGTGAGTCCTTGCTGATTTAGAAGTATTTAATCTGAGGTGCAGGAACCTCTTGCGGATCTGTGAATCCTCTGACATTTAATGCATGATTTTCTCTGCATAAACATCTGAGCATTTTTGGGATGAGAAGAAGATTCCCTAGTGCTCAAGAGAATCTCAGAGGTAACCGGAATCCAAGAAAATATTGATAATGCCTAATCAATATTTTAATTAACTTCCTCACTTACGAATGAGGAAACTGAAACCCAGAGAGGTTAAGTGACTTTGGCAGGGTCATACTTCTGACTGGAGCAAAAGTAGGAATTTGACCAGGCCCCTGACTTCCAGGTCACTACTCTTTTGCCATTAACACATTTAGTGATCACAACAAAATTATTTTCAGTAGATGCCATCACTTTGTATCCCAAATGAAACCGCACAGATAGTAATGTAGGCCTGAAGGTCTTTGTTCTTTTCAATGTGTAAGCACAGGAAAATGCCTTGTTTATAATTTATTTCAAATTCTAGTTGGTTTTGCTTATATAAGTATATGCAAAATAAAAACATTTGATATTTTCATCAAATTTTATATTTTTGTTTTTTAAAATTATGATAGAATGATCTTATTTTTAATTTGTCTAAATTAATTTCCATTATGCTTCATGTGCCTTGATCTGCCTCTGACTTACTGTTCTGTTATCACTCAGCCGGATCCCCTAGGCCTGTTTGTTCAGAGTAACAATTTGGCCTCGACTGCTATCACAGGATGTCAAAAATGACAAGGAAAACATTGTACAAGATATTTCTTTTATTAACTTCATAGTTTAGCTTTTCATGTTAAGTTTTCTTAATCATCTGAAGAGTGTTTTATTTTCTTTTCTTTTAGGGCTCACCTGGGGCATATGAAGTTCCCAGGCTAGTGAAGCTGCAGCTGCCAGTCTACACAACAGCCCTAATGCCAAATCTGACCCACGTCTGAGACCTACACCACAGCTCACAGCAACGCCAGATTCTTAACCCACTGAGCGAGGCTAGGGATCGAACCCGCATCCTCATGGATACTAGCTGGGTTCGTTACCGCTGAGCCACAATGGGAACTCTCTATAGGTGGTATTTAAGAGTAGAAAAACATTTTTATTCATGTCCTTCTACCCATTGCACAGAAATTTACTTTCCTTGTTTCTAAAAAGAAATTTATCCTTTCCCCCTTCACTTTTGTTACCACGTTACTCATACCTTGATTTGTGATATGACTTAGATATTGTTATATATTAAGTTATCTTTTTGCTTCATATAGTCTCTGAGTCTATTTTATTCCATTTGTTTAATTTTATTTATAACATACTATTTATACTGCTGTGGTTTTAAGTATTCTTTTTAAATTGTTCCTTCTTTGTAGGTTTTCTTTTTTTATTTCTATTATGAAGGGTATTTTATTTCTCATTATATTCTCTAGCTGGTTATTTGGCTATTTGTAGTGTAATGCTTGCGATTTTTATAAATTGATCCTGTATTTAATAAAACTCTTTTTATTTGTTTTAACAGTTTGTATAATTCTATCCTTTTTTTCATTATAGACCAACATATTATCTAAAGGACAGTTTTATTCCTTCCCTTCCAATCTTTATACTTTAATATCCTTGTCTTTTTTATAGCATTTGCCAGAATTTATAGTACACTTCAAAGCATATATAATTTTGCAATTGGACCTCTTGCAATTCTTTAAGTCTTCCGAAATTCAATATACAATTTTGTATGAATGCTTATCTTAATTGTAAAAGAATGTGTCTTAGATTTTTCCCTTAAATATAGTGTTCAAGCATAATGTTTGGTATAGGTATTTAGTTCATAACTACCATCAATTTTAGGCTATTTCCTTCTATTCCTAGTTTTCTAGGAGTAGATTTCTTTTTTAGCCATAAATATGTTTTAGGTTTTATCCAGTCCAATTTCCTCCATCTTTTGAAATAATTATATGGTTTCTTAATTATATGTTTATATATTGATATGGTGAATTATATTGCTGCATTTTTTGCACTAAAATATTCTCTGTTGGATGACTGGCTGACTACAGTATCTGCTCCATTTCCTTTTGTTCTTTTGGATGCAGATAGACCAAAATTGGTTAGTCACATTTAATTATGGAAATAATCAATGGTGGGGGGCTTTTCAAAAGCCATTGTGTTTGGGCTACCTGGGTATATTCATCTGCTGGGACTGCCATACAGAGTAGCACAAATGGGGTGGCTTAAACAACAGAAATTTATTTTCCATTCTGGAGTCTCAAAATCTGAGATCAAGGTGTTGGCAGAATTGGTTTCCTCCAAGACCTCTATCCTTAGCTTATCAATGGCTCTCTTCTAGTTTCCTCACATGGTCTTTCCCCTGGTGTGTCTGTGTCCCAATCTTCTCTTCTAATAAGGACACCAGTCATGCCAGACTAGGGCCCACTGTACTTATTTTATTTAACTTTGATTACCTCTTTAAAACCTTATCTCCAAATGAAGAAAAAAAAAAAAAAGAGACTTCTAGTTTAGGACTTCATCATATGAGTTTTAGGGGGATACAGTTAAGCTCATAATAATGGGAATTACATAACAGTGAAATACTTTTGAATATTATAACAGATGTTACTGGTAGATGTTCTCTATGATTAAATTAGCAAAACTGTATATAATTTCCATAGGTAAACTTTGGCTTTGACTTTTTGGAGTATTTTAAATGATGTGACTATGTGGTTAGCTTTTTAGGGTTAAAATCTGAAGCAATTACTAAACTTACATTTAGTGGACAAACACGAACTATAGAGGAACAACCTCACAAATTATATCAAACAGGATTGCTTTCAATTGATAGTTCCCAAACAGTATTTGAGTCTTTAATTTTTGGTAAAATATTATTCTGTTCCAAATTTCCCATTCCTATGCACAAATTTTTGCCCCTAAGTGTAGAGGCAAAATTGATTGACAGGAGTTCCCATCATGGCTCAGCAGAAACGAATCTGACTAGGAACCGTGAGGTCGCCAGTTCGATCCTTGGCCACACTCAGTGGGTTAAGGATCTGGCATTGCAATGAGCTGTGGTGTAGGTGGCAGATGTGGCATGGATCTGACGTTGCTGTGGCTGTGGCATAGGCTTGTCGCTACAGCTCTTATTCAACCCCTAACCTGGCAACCTCCATATGCTGCGGGTGCGGCCCTAAAAAGAAAAAAAAAATTGATTGACAAAGAAGAGAGAATGGCCGTTTACACTGTGTCTATTATATGTGGGAGTCTATCAAAAAGCAGGGTCATTTAGTGGAAAGACTCCTGGAAGTGCTGGGCTGGACGTGAAGACAAATAAGTAAAACTCTAGTAGCTGCAACTATGTGTAGAGACAAATATAGGTAAATGGCCAGGCTGGTGGATGACCAGGGGAAGGGTTGCAGGGGTTGGTGAGAGACCCAGAATGGCTTCCTTAAGGCCACAGATATATCTTTAGAAAAGATTGGTCAACCCATATTGGTTAATAGTGTCTTTCTGGATCTAAGGATAGACAATGTTTATTGCACAGAATCAGATGAAAACCCATTTGGCTGGTTTAAAGATGGATCGTGTTAGAGAAAGCCTTTAGAAACTATCTGCTCAGTATTAGTTTAATTGGACATAGTTCAGTATGAAATTAAGGTATCATTTTTATATTGTTACCATCAGCACCTGAAATTGTACAAGCTCTCTCTGAATTTTACTATTAAATCAAACCACAAGGATTATTCAAAAGTCTCATTAAACACTTATAGAAGAAATTAAAGTTTTCTTTAGGATAAAAGTTTCTTTAGGATAAAACTTTAGAATGTGCAAGTATATACATCTGCTCTTCTTTGTATGTTGTAAGCAGCTCATCTTCTGCTCATAGCTCAGTGGGATTTAAAAAGCTTATAATTTCTCCATCATTCCTGACTCATGTAAATAATAATCTCATGGTACATTATTACTTACTGGTTTTCCCTGCTAATTTTCTACCATCCATTTGTCTTTAGAACTGTTGTGTTTGCCTTTAAAGGGAGATGAAGCTCATTGTCTCTTGTGGACCATTCTGAAGAACTTTTTCCAGCCTAAATTAACAGAGGAATTGGGCCACATTTTATTAAGCAGACGGACTTGTAGACATTGTCTGGAATCACAGCTGTGTCAGTTAATGAACTGCAGAGAAGCTCTTGTTTCACTGATGTCTTGACAATTCACAAAATAATTAACAGCATAGCTGTTTTACTAATGGAATATTTTGTGTTCAGAGTATTGTGACTGCTTACTTCAAAAATTGCTAAAGAGTGGAAAAACATGTACCTTGCTCTGTGTAATGGGTATTCACTGAAGTAGCAGCTTTAAGTGTGCCAACTTTACTAATTCAGGTCAGAGTTTCTCAACTTCAGTACTTTTGAAGATTTTGGGTCCAATGATTCTTGTGTAGGCTGTTTAGTAGCATTCCTGGCCTCTGTCTCATAGATGCCACTAGCACACTCTGCCTCTCCCATTCTCCCAGTTGTGACCGTTAAAAATGTCCCTGGATATTGGCAAACACCTTGGGGGGCAAAATTGCCCTGGTTGAGAACGAGTGCTTAGATATAGTGTTAACGTTTACCCTGGAAACCGAAGCAGGCAGACTTCTGTCTGGTTAAACAAAGTTGTGGGATGCTCAGTCTCCTACCTAGTCAGAAACAGTAGCAATAACAGTAACAATAGCAGTGAACCTTGTGACCGCCCAGACACTGAGGGGATGGAAAAGAGTATTTGCTTAATATAAACCAAATGCAGGGACTGTCCTAGGCCCTTTATATTGTTTCATCTGCTCTTCCCCATAGCTCTGTGAAGAGAACATTGTTGCTCTCATTTTATCCCTTGTGAATTGAGACTCAGGGTGATTAAGCTACCTAGCCAGGGTTTAACACCTGACAGGTGATGCAGTCAAGATGGAACCTAGCTAGGAAATTCCCTTTGTGGCTCAGCGGCAAACCCGAGTAGGATTCATGAGGATGCAGGTTCAATTCCTGCCCTCGCTCCATGGGTTAAGGATCCGGTGTTACTGTGAGTTGTGGTGCAAGTCACAGACACGGCTCAGATCCCGCGTTGCTGTGGTTGTGAGGTAGGCTGGCAGCTGTAGCTCTGATTCAACCCCTAGCCAGATGAAACCTAGCTAGAACTGTAGCCAAATGCAAATTCGGAGGGAGCTCCTTTATCTATTATACAAACTAACTATATCTCTTATCTAAAGTTTTTGAATATAGATTCTTTCTTGGCTATGAGGTGAGTCCTGTCTTCCCTCCTACATACGCAGATTGAAAATCACACTAATAAATGTATATGAAAGGTATTCACTCCAACAGTTGATAATGGAGAAAAAATATATTACAAGCACCTTAATTCTGACTTCATAACACTTTCTAAGAAAGTTTGATGGACTTAATTTTAGTCCATTTTATTTTTTTCTTGAAGAGGGGGTTCGATTAGCAATCAGATGGCTAATAAGTAGATAGAAAAACTAGGGAGGGGCAAAATTCTAAATAAAAGATATGAATGTCAAATTTGAGATTTCTATTTTATCACTAAGGAACACAGTGTATTACATTAAGCATTTAGAATGATCTTGCTAAGTGACAAAAATAAGAGTGAATGGCACATATTTTAGGAACAGTTAATTAATGCCCATGCTCAGATTATGTAATTGCTGTTAAGCACAGAATAATTTATATAAAGAAAAAAAGGAGATCTATAGTTAAAATTGGAAACCATAAACATTATTATGAACAAGCCATTGTGACTTTTTTCCCATATTAAAAGAATTCTGGGCTTTCTCCCAATAGTGACTATATCAAACTTTGAAATATCTGAAACAGATGTTGCATGTTTTTTTTTTCCCCATAATTTCCAAGGATTTTGTCTATTTCGAATGGTAGGTAGGCATAGGGAGTCATTGTTACCCCTATTATGTGTATGTCGTGATTAAACTGTTGTGAATCTGCTTGGATATGTGCTCTCCAAAGACTAATCCTGAGAAATTTGTTCATTCATTGGAAGGGAAAATATATTATATGTCATACTTTTTAATATTATAAAACCAGAGCATATGAAGAAACATTTGCCTTTTGGAAAACCCACTTATGCTGTATCAGTTGCCTGAATTAACAAAACAATAAAATGAAAAAAAAAAAGAAATGGAAAACAATTTTAAAAACACTTTCAGGAAGGGATTCTCTAAGTTCCTTGCCTTTCCATTGGAAACTCACTGACTATCATTTTTACCCCCACCTTCTCCTAAAAAGCAGCTTGTATTCGTCTCAGTCATCCATCATGGGGACTGAAGACCATGAAGCCCACTCTATTTTAAATCATTTAATTGTAGTTTCTTTAGAGCCTTCATTTTATGACTTCTTTCAATTAGCTTCCTGTCATTCCCCCTCCCGGTTTTTTTTTTTTTTTTGGTCTTTTTGTCTTTTTATGGCCACACCCTCGTCATAAGGAGGTTCCCAGGCTAGGGGGTCGAACCAGAGCTGTAGCCGCCAGCCTATGCCAGAGCCACAGCAATGTGGGATCCGAACAGCGTCTGTGAACTACACCACAGCTCGCAGCAACGCCAGATCCTTCACCCACCTAGTGAAGCCAGAGATCGAACCTGCGTCTTCACGGATGCTAGTTGGGTTCGTTCACTGCTGAGCCACGATGGGAACTCCATGCTTCCTGTCATTCTTACAATTTTAACTTATAACTCTTTAAATATATTATCTGAAGTGTTAGGAATTATTATTTTATTTCACAAGGATTTCCTGATCACTTTTCTGAATCCCTGGTAGAAAAACTGTCTCTATTTGCAGCTCCCGGAGGCTTTACTCTTTTGCCTGGGCATACTCATTTTCCAGCAGTTGACCATATATCTGGCTCAGCAGACCATGGCCACTATGAATTTTCTGATCCTCAACCCACTGAGTGAGGCCAGGGATCAAACCCTCAACCTCATGATTCCTAGTCGGATTCATTTCCGCTGTGGCATGAGGGGAACTCCCGAGCTGAGTAGTTTTGACCCAGCCTGAGTAGCTTCCAAAGCTAAAAATATTTACTATATGGCCCAAGAAGTAAAAGTTTGCAACCCTTGATCTCTTCTTATCAGTGTCCAGATGTATCTTGGCCAGTTAAATCACTGTTCACCTCTTGTTTCTTCTTACAGACACCTATTCTCCTTATATTTTGGGACCCTTAGTTGCCCTATGACCTTAGCATTTCAGTTAAATTCAAGTTGTCAGCTTGCTATTTGTTTATGGGTAGAAACTGAATATCTGTGTGCCCTCAAAATATCTATGTGTTAAATCCTGTGGCCAAATGAAATGGTATTTGGAGGTAGGGTCTTTGGGAGGCGATTAGTTCATGAAGATGGGGCCCTCATCAGTGGGATTAGTGCCCTTGTGAAAAAGACCATGGGGAGCTCCCTAGCTCCTTCCGACATGTGAGAACACAGTGAAAAGATGGCTGTCTGTGCACTAGGAAGCAGACCCTCACCGGACACTGAATCTTGATCTTGGTCTTCCAGCAAGAAATTAAAAAAAATTTTTTTTTCTTTTTATGACTGCACCCAAGGCTTATGGAAGTTCCCAGGCCAGAGGCAGAATCAGAACTATAGCTGCAGATTACACCACAGCCACAGCAACACCAGGTCTCTGCAGCTTATGCAGCAATGCTGGATCCTTAACCCACTGAGCCAGGCCAGGGATTGAACCCACATCCTCATGGAGACTACGTCAGGTTCTTAACCTGCTGAGCCACAATGGGAACCCCGGAAATAAATATTTGTTGGTTATAAGTTACCCAGTCTATGGTATTCCATTACTTGCAGTCCAAGCAGACTAGGACATCCATAATTTTTCATTTAAAGTTGAGAGTAAAGGTTTTACAACTCTCTACATCCCCAAGTGATACCCAAAAGTCACTATTCCTCTTCTCCTCCTTTGTTTCTCTTACAATTTATCTGTTAAAGAACCTGGGTAACTTGGTAGATTTTCCCACAGTCTGTTGTTTTTATGTATCATTAAAATAATGGAGTACTTTGCTTTGTGAGAATTCCTGGCTTGGTTCCTCAGCTCTCTTTTCTGGGCTTTCTCATTTTTTCTTCCTTCTTGTCTCTATTTTACTCTGTTTTGATGCCATTCCCAGTAGTTTTTCCTCAGTATGGAGTCCTGTTCATGAAGGCAAGTTGGAAGGTCTCTTTTTAGAAATTACAGGTATTAAATGGTTCTGGCTCCTTCATCCCTCACCATAGGACACTATTCGAGTGAGGAAAAAACCCTTTCAATTCAGTTGTAGTTTTTAAAACCGGCCAGTGGCCCTTGGGGTTCTTTGTTCTCAGGTCTTTGGTGGTTCTATTGGTTCTCTCTGTTTCTTTTCACAGTGACACACAGGTCTTGTAGTTTTTAGTGGTTTGAAACCACTCACATTTACGCTGAGGATTTGTAGAACATCTTGTCACCTGTGTTGGGTAAGTGTTGTCCATGGGTTCTTAATTTTGCAGTGTAATGACTTTTCAGTTTCTATATGGAGATTCAGAAGTTTCAAAATTACATTTCAACTACTTTCACCACTTTCCCAGAATTTTTGACTCTATATTTTTGGTTAGTTAAGTTTATTTGAATGTAGTATGTTAGAATGTTTGATAATAAGAATAATAAACTAATTTGAGTTTTTATTAAACACAGCTACATTTAGGCATATGCAAGGTGATCGGAAGGTGAACAAACTGGTAATGCACACATTTAAAAATGATAGTCATGAAAACTACTCTCGATTGTTTTCTGTGTGCATTGTCTTAATTAACTTTAGGAGATATACAGTACTTGTTTTTACCATTTTACAAATGAGGAAACTGAGGCTTGAAGAGGTTAAGTATGATTTGCACAATGTAACACACTAGTAATTGGGGAGCTAGAATTCTAACCAAGGCATGTCTGAATCCAAAGACCATGCTGTGTATACTGTAATACACTTAGCAGTTTTTCAGCAGGGCCTGATTTTATTCTTTTGTCTTCTTTCCATTTCCTTATCCACTGCCTTAATCTTCTCTAAAAGCTTCTAAAACCGCCTCCCTGATCCTTTCCCAGCTTCCTACCTGTCTGTTGACAAGGATCTGATCCCTTACTTAACCATAGGAATCCAAAATAAAAATGGTCGAAACCTCTGTTGTAAGTTCTTCTTGGTCAGAAGGATATATGAATGCACAGGATTATAGTCTACGCTTTGTTGCCACAGGAGAAATTTCAACAGTTCCACCATCGGTTCTTGCTTATTTTTTGTCCTGTTTCCGACTACTGCCCATTACAAATCCTGTGTCCTAGCCACATCTGTTCACTTTCTTAAGTACTGCCATTTAGTTTCATCCTTGTTTCTACTCACACTGCTGCCATCTCTTCATGGATGTCCCGTTTGCATTGCCATCCTTTAAAACCAGATGCTTAGGTGGTCTGCTCTATGAAGCTTCCCCAAGTTTCCACCAATGCAGAGGCAGAATTTATGGTTCCTTAATGGTCCCTGCACAGTCATTGGAAAGGACCTTTATCATGACATTCATCAGAGCGTGTTTAGGTGAATTATTGTGAACCTGTCTGATCTCCTAGACTCTGAGTTTACCGAGGAGTGGGACGTACCTTTACTAATCTTTGAAACCCCAGAGCCTCTACAGTGCCTAGAGCACAGTAGTTACTTAAATCAGTTTTGTTAGAAGAACCCAGTTAGTATTAGTGAGGTTATACTGCTAGCTGTAAGACTAGTCTTAGCTTCTTGGTTAGAACGCAAATACTTAATTATAGACTTGTTTTGCCCTTCAGCTATTACTTATCTAATAAAACATATTCAAAACTATATTTAAATAGGCATGGCTAAACAGGCAAATCACAGTTGTTTACATATATTTCCCACAAAATTAATTTTTTTTCCCTTCTTGGCAGTTCTCTGAGAATTATCTGAGTGTGAATAGTATTTCTTCATGTAGCTCACCATGCCCAGAAAATTAAGTATTTTTAATTAACATTTGTAATCAGCTTTTCCTGTTCTTGGTTCTAGTGGTTTATATTCATTTAAACAAATTGAATTTTAAAGATGAATTAAGCACTGCCTTTAAAAATCCAAATTCAGATTGATTTTCTTTTCTCCAACTTTACATGCTTTATCAAGTTACATTTCCATCATTCATATACTTATGGACTCAGTTAATAAATCACAGATATATTGAAAGTAAATACCTGTCATCTCTAGATAGTCTAGCACTTGCCCAAATCAGGGGTGATGGACCTTTCAGGAAAACACTCGGCTTTGATTTTTTAAATTACAGGGTTCAAATTTCATGACATTGAGAGACATGGACTGCACAACATGGTTTTACTATTCATTTATTTCCCATCAAATTCCAATGTTAAATAGTATTCAGAAGTTAATTGAACTACTTCTGGTCCTCTGCCTAAAGGTGAAATTATTCAGCTGTTCCAGTGGGCCTAGAATCCTAGTTTTCATTACTTTCTTAGTGACTGTTGCAAAGGGGTGATCTTCTGGCTCAGTCATCTCGGTCTTCGGATGACATTCAGATGTAATTTTATTACCCTACTTGTGACCCTTCAGAGAAAATTTATCTCTATTTTTAAATGGAAATATATCGCAAACGACTTCTAGGAAACTGGAGGGTAGTTGGTATTCTTCTTCCTTATTGCAATATGCAGTCTCTAGTTTGGGGAAGAGGTGCGCAGTCCTTAGGGAAGCATGTTTAGGACAATAGGTGGGATAGTAGCAGTCTGCTAATGTCTCCAGCTTCCCACTAAAAAGGAGACTTGTTTCCAGTGAACACTGTTGGTGTATTTTTCAGGGTTCATGCAGGAGATTTTTCTTAAGGAGCTGCCATAGACAGGGATACACACCCAAGTAATGCCTGGTTCTTTTTCCCAGGTAGGACATAATCTAAACAGGAAAAATATATTACCGATGATTATAAAACAGTGTGGTAACTTCTTCTAAGTCAGTAACTTATTAGAATAGATAGTATTTTTATTTTATCTTAAAATATTTTCAAGGTTAATGTTTCACTGAAGGCAACTTGTAGATAATGTGCTTTCCTAGAGTAATGGCCTATGAGCTATAATTTGGTCATACTTTTTAGTAAGCTTTGTTTCTAATTTCTGTGGGAGATATAAATTAGATTCTTGATAACAAGGTAGGAGAAAACCAGTAGAGACATCATTCGAGACTCTCAAAGATCTAGCTCTCTGGGGAGGACAATTTACCGTGGGAGTGAAAAGCTGTAAGTAGCCCCAAGCAGCGTTTTTATTTTACAGTGATCATAGTTCAGAGTTTGGGACTTTGAAGCAGACACACAGGGATTCAACTTCTGGCTCCTTATTAATTGTACAATTGTGGACAAGTTACTTAGCTGCTCATAAGTATCATTTCTTCACTACGTGATGCCTCAGAAATTATTCTGAAGATTAAAGGTGATTATGATTCTAAAGTTCATGGTATAGTGCCTGGTTCATAGTTAGCCTTCAAAGTATATTTTCTACAATACTTATAGTTACTACAACACTTCTGCTTACCTATTTAAATATTTAAGTATTTAATTATTAAATCTTGAATATTTTTAAATATGTCAAATAATTTACAATGTATATATGAGTTAAGTGACAAAAAAAAAGTGAGATAATGGTGTTAAAAAAGGATCATGTCAGGGCACACAGACCTCAGAAAGAGTGGTCATCAATCTAATCCTCAGCAACGAGGGCCAGATAATTTGTTAGGATGCATTTTTTTTTTTTAATGGCTGGACCTGCAGCATATGGAAGTTCCCCAGCCAGGGATTGAATCCCAGCCACAGCTTCAACCTACGCCACAGCTGCAGCAACAGCAGATCCTTAACCCAGTGAACCAAGTTGGGATTGAGCACACACCTCTGTGGTAACTGGAGCCACTAGAGTTGGTTGGATTCTTAACCCACTGTGCCACAGCAGAAACTGCAGGATGCATCTTTTTTTAATGGACTCAGAGAAGTCAAGAGATGCTTCTTACTTTTGGTTCATCTGTAGTGGAGATAATGCCATTTTTATATTACAATTCAGTACTCAGGGCACTTTCTTATTATGTTATATTCTGGAAGCTGATTTGATCATTAAAAGTTTGCATGGGGAGCATTTCAGCAGATCAAAGGGAATTGCATTGTTTTGTGGAATTTTTTATCTAAGTTTCTTAAAAATCCGCAAGGTCTCCTGACCAGAAGGAGTGTATATTTCCATTAACTGGTGTACTTCAGAGTCTCTCTCCTGTGGTCATGCTGAATAAAAAATCTTTCCCATATTTGGTTCTTTTCCAGTGTTTTTTTCAATACTTCATGAAGACCACCATATTAGTTTCCTGTTGGGACGGTAACAAATTACCACAAACTTAGTGGCTTAAAGCAACATATATCTTAGGAACTCAGAAGTCTGAAATGAGTCTCATTGAGCTAAAATTTAAGAGTCAGAAGGACTGTGTTTCTTCAGGAGGCCCTAGTTGACAGTCTATTGCCTTGCATTCTCCAGCTTTTAGAAGACTGCCTGTATTGCTTGCTTCCTTACTCCCTTCCATCTTCAAAGCCAGCAGGGTAACGTTTCTGATTTATTCTCTCAGTCTCTCTGTCTGGTTCTCCTGCCACTCTCTTTCACTTATGCTGACCCTTGAAATTTCATTGGGCCTACCTGGATAATGCTTAGTTCTCCCCATCTCAAGATTCTTAGCTTAATCATGTTTGCAAAATCTCTTTTGTCAATTATGGTGACGTATTCACGTTCTGAGGATCGGAAGCTGCACATTTTGCTGCATGCATTATTCTGCCTGCCCCAACCACCTAGATAGTCTTCTGTGGGTATGGTAACACTATTGATTACATAGTGATATTTTTCACATTTAGAAGTGCTGCAATTAGGTTTCTAGACTGCTCTTTAAGCATTGCTTTAGGAGAAATCTGGTCCTTTACGCAGGTTTCTATAATAACTCATCTTATTTCTTATGTGTTAAATTTACTGGTTCAACACTTAAAGTCTTACATTTTATTGAAGTTCAAGTAATTCTTTTAATCACCAACTAGAAATAAAGATGTAGTCTGATATTTAGAAATTTCCATATGTAGGTATAAGGATTTCTTTTCCAAAGTTTATCTTTCAAAGTTGCAAGTTTCATCCTTCCAAAAACTAAGAATAGTACTACCATATGATCTAGCATTTACGCTGCTGGGAATATGCAGAAGAAAGACAAAAATTAAAAAAAAAAACACTAATTCAAAAAGATACAAGCATCCCAGTGTCCGTAGCAGAACTATTTATAATAGTTAAGACATGGAAGCAACCCAAGTGTCCATCAACATTGTATGTGTGTGCAATATTCCATTGTGTGTGTGTGGGTGTCTATGCTATGGAATATTACTCAGACAGAAAAAAGAATAAAATTCTGCCATTTGCAGCAATGAACATAGACTTTGAAAATCTTATGCTTAGTAAAATAAGTCAAATACTGTATGATGTTACATATGGATTCTAAAAAATAAATGTATATAACAAAACAGAAACAGGCAGAAATAGAAAACAGGTTAGTGATTACTACTGCAGAGAGGAAAGGGAAGGTGTCATATGGGGTAGATGATTAAAAGGTATAATTTACTATGTATAAAGTAGATGAGTAACAAGGATATATTCATAGCACAGGAAGTTATAGACATTATCTTTTTTTTTTTTTTTTTTTTTGTCTTATTGCCTTTATGTAGAGCCGCACCCGTGGCATATGGAGGTTCCCAGGCTAGGGGTCTAACAGGAGCTGTAGCTGCCGGCCTTCGCCACAGCCACAGCAACGTGGGATCCGAGCCGCGTCTGCAACCTTCACCACAGCTCACGGCAACGCTGGATCCTTAACCCACTGAGCAAGGCCAGGGATCGAACCTGCAACCTCATGGTTCTTAGTCAGATTCGTTAACCACTGAGCCACGAAGGGAACTTCTATAGCCATTATCTTTTGAGTGTAATCTGTAAAAATACTGAATCACTGTGCTGTGCACCTGAAACTAATATAATATTGTATCAATTATATTTCAATAAAGAGAAATAAAGTTAAAGTTTCAGCTACCTGGGAAATTTATGTCCAAGGAATTGCTCATTTTCTAAGGATGCTTATTCAGTTAGATATTACTGTATCGTATATAGGAATTTGTTAAATTTTAACAACTACTTCAGTCTGACTCATTAAGATGTACTCATGCTTCACACTTTCAGTTAAGGTAAATTATACGATGAATTTTCCTTTCTGAAAACCTTTGGTATATTGATGCTATATGCTCGCAATGACTTGATGAGATATAGTAGGCACTGTTATTATAGGATTTACTGTACAAAACAGCAAAATATAAGGATAGAATATGCATCTCTTACCTGGAAGTTACTTCTAGATGGAATATAGGTGATATTTTATTGCATTGCCTATTCTTTGATAGATTCTGAAATAATAAATAAATTGCAATAGCAGGAAAGCATGATCATGACCAGGTGAAGAAAAGTGGGAAAAGGACTTAGAAGAGAGAAGGGTATTTTCTGTGCTTTGCTCTAGCTATTTAAAAAGATTAAGATTACCTACGTGAAGTCTCAGACAAATAGCTTTACATCATATTAAATAATTTAACTCAGTGACAATATGTCTAGAAAAATGATAGCATTAATTTTAAATTGTATTTTGAGTGTCATTTCAGTAAGTACCTTATTTTTCATTCCATTATATTCTTGGAGGCTATTTTGTCCAATTAAATTCTCTTCAAATGTGTAATCTTTGGTCAAGGCCTGCCTGCTAAACCTGTCAAAGAAGAAAATCTTATATGAATTCCTTTCATATAAGGTCAGTGTTCAAAAATGTATGGCTTGATGCTGATTTCTCATAAATGTATTGCTTTCAGAAGTTGTACTAACTCCTCTGAGCCATTAAACTAATGCATAGAGTCTTACGTACATTGTGTTTGAGAAATTATATTATTATTTGGGAAACTATTTATAGTATCTGCTCTGTGTTCACTAGGTAACACTTTTGCAGTAATTTGGAGTTCTCTGAGATAACTAAAGGCCTGGGCTGGAGAAGTAATTTGATACTGTAAAGTAGCTAATGAAATAATATTTCTTGATTGCTTCCTATATAACATGAATCCCAGTTAATCATCATAATAATCTTGTAAGGTATGAGCCATTAATCCCATTTTCCAGATAACTAAATTGAGTTTCATACACATATTAACTTGGTTACTTTAGGTTTAGTTTTTTCAAAAAATTAATATAAGCAGATCTAAATTGGCCACATGAATATCTGTTCTGAAGCTTCTTTCCATATTATTTACACTGTCCACTTATAAATATTCAAGCTTTTATCCTACATTCAAGTTGTCAAGATTTTGTCTTCTTGTAACCTGTGTTTTTGGTTTCCTTAGGGCTGCTGTAACAAAGTACCATAAACTGGTTGGCTTAAAACAACAGAAACTTGTTCTCTTACTCTTCTAGAGAAGTTCAAAATTCAGGTATCTGGAGGGCCATGGTCCAATGAGACACTGAGTAGAATCCTTCCTTGCCTTTTTATTGCATCCACTCGTGGCCGTCAGGCCATTGCTTGGCTTGTAACTGCAGCCTGTCATCATATGACACTTTCCTGATGTGTCTGTATTTTCAAGTGACATTCTCCTTCCTGTGTCTCTCTTTCCTCTTCTTATAAGGCTACCAGTCATATCAGAATAAAGGCCTACCCTACTCCAGTATGACCTCATCTTAACTATTCCAGTTATGACTTTTTTTTAATGGCCACACCCAAGGCATGTGGAAGTCCTTGGGCCAGGGGATTGAATCTGAGCCACAGCTATGTTCTATGCTACAGGTGTGGCAGTGCTGGATCCTTTTACCCACTGCATCAAGCCAGTGATCAAACCCACACCTCTGCAGCAACTTGAGCTACTGCAGTCTGATTGTTAACCTGCTGTGCCAGGATGGGAACTCCCAACTCCATTCTTGAATGAGGTAATGCGATTCCCCAGGGGTTAGAATTTTTGCATATCTTCTTTTGGGAGACATCATTCAATTTGTAACACCATGTGTACTATATTTGGAAAAACATACATTATTTTTATAAATTATAATTGTTGGCATTATGTTCTCAGCTTTATATCAAAGGACTAATGATTATATGAAAAGTTGTATTTTTTGTAAATGTTTCTCCCAGCTTTTCTTGTAGTTCCTGTTGTGGCACAGCATAAATTAATCTGACTGGTATCCATGAGGATGCAGGTTTAATTCCTGGCCTCGCTCAGTGGATCGGGAATCCGGCATTGCTGTGAGCTGTGGTGTAGGTCCCAGACGCGGCTCAGATCCTGTGTTGCCATGGCTGTGGCTGGCAACTGCAGGTCCGATTCCATGCCTAGCTTAGGAAATTCCATATGCTGCAGATGCGGCCGTAAAAAGCAAAACAAACAAACGAACCCTCCAAAAACTAGTTTTTCAAGATGCTCTAAGAAAAATGGAGTATGCTATCAAATAATTGTGTGATAGACTGAATGTTAGTCTACATTTTATGCATCCTTGAAGACCTAGTGCTCCTTAAGATATTAAAAGTCATGGAGTTCTCTTTGGCACAGTGGGTTAAGGATCTAGCCTTGTCACTGCAGCAGCCTGGGTTGCTGTTGTGGTAGGGGTTCAGTCCCTGGCCTGGGAAATTCCCTATGCTGCACGAGCACCCAAAAACAAACAAGCAGAAAAAAAGAACCAAAAAAAAGGAATATTAGAGGAAAAAAGATTATATTAGAACCTGTATAATATGTTTAATTAGGTAGGAAATTGTGCAATATGTGTTTGTTTTTGGAAGAGAGTTTGGAAGATGATAAAATTAAGAAATTTCCTCATTGAAAATACTAGTCATTTTATTGTGCTAAATTAGGTGAAGCCCTTGGAGCCATTGCAAACTACAAGGCTGAGAGAACTTGTAAAAAAAAAAAAAAGCCCTAGAATGCTGTCCTTTAGATTTTTCTGTTTCTCCTTTTGTCCTTTAGTTGCATTTAGTTGCCAGTTTTTTTTCTTTATTCCTGTTTCCTGGGTATTCTACTCTCTCAGTAATTTTAAACATTGCTCTTTAAAAATATGCTATATGGAGTTCATGTTGTAGCCCAGAGGTAATGAACCCGACTAATATCCATGAGGATGTGGTTCTATCCCTGGCCTCACTAAGTATGTTAAGGATCCAGCTTTGCCGTGAGCTGTGGTAGAGGTCGCAGATGTGGCTTGGATCCAGCATTGCTGTGGCTATGGCATAAGCCAGCAGCTGCAACTCTGATTTGACCCCTAACCTGGGAATGTCCATATGCTGCATGTGCAGTTCTAAAAAAGAAAACATATATATATACATACAGTATAGAGTAGTGATAATGAGTCATTCAATTCTTTCTAAATTAATAAAGGTGGCTGAAACCTTTTTTTGTTTTCTTCTGCAGATTCTTTTTTTTTTTTTTTTTTTTTTGTCTTTTTGCCTTTTGATGTAGAGCCGTACCTGCGGCACATGGAGGTTCCCAGGCTAGGGGTCTAACAGGAGCTGTAGCTGCCGGCCTTCGCCGCAACCACAGCAACACGGGATCCGAGCCGCGTCTGCAACCTACACCACAGCTCACGGCAACGCTGGATCCTTAACCCACTGAGCAAGGCCAGGGATCGAACCCCCAACCTCATGGTTCTTAGTCGAATTCGTTAACCACTGAGCCATGAAGGGAACTCCTCTTCTGCAGATTCTTGAGCAGATTTTTCTACATGGTTGAAATTGTGATCTCCTTTTGGTAAAATGTTATGGTATTGTGTCACTTAAAATGATTATTTTTGTGTAAGCTGAAGATAGCTCCCAGCTACCACCTGACTATTATCTCTTAGTGTCTGAATACCCCTCTCACCCTATCAGTTCCTGTAGTTTCTCCAAGTGGGTGCCCACTAGGCTACTGCCATACCTCTTACAGCTAGACCACTTGAGTCAACGCTTGTCTTCCTGCCCCTTAGAAGATGTGGACTGTCCTCTCAGCATAACCTTATACTATATAACAGTTTTGTCTTGGAAGAGCTGCAGGCTGTGCTTGGGGTCTCCCTTTGGTATATAAAACGTCATTCTCTTCTTTGTCAGTCATTTTGCTCAGAAGAATCATAGTGTTAAAAGGATGGTTGGAGATTTTCTATTCAGATCTTTCTGAATTCAGAAATCTTCACACTCATTTCTTAAGTGTTAAATATATTAAATTCCATCTGGCTTTTTATGGACATGTCATTTGAGGAGATTATTACATGCATTTTTGTTTTTGCAGAGAATTCTAGTTAAATGCAGGATATACATCAGGTGCATATTATCAATTTTCAAAGAGCTCATAGAATAAGAATGTATAGCGGTAATAAAAGTTTGCTGCAGGAATTTTTTATTTCATTAAATAAATATTTAGGGATCATTTAGGGAGCCAAGGTAATAATTTTAATAACATATTATTATTATATTTATAAATATGTGTTAGTATTTAATGATATGACAAGTAAAATCACTTGTCCTTTCTAGTACTTTACATACACTGTTTAATATTTCATTGGCCGTATGAGTTTGGCTTCATTATCCCTTGTTTTGCAGATCATGAAGCCAAGGTTCAAGGATTTAATTTAATCTTCACAGTGGATAGGTGACAGGGCTGAGAATATGTTTCCTATTTCACTATACTGCTTCTAATGACACAAGGGTAAAGAAAAATCAGAGAAGAGGTGAGACCATATTAACTCTTGAAGTATGAGAATTTCATAGGTAGTGAGAAGCAGGTAACAGACTAGAAAGCTGTAAGTTTTTTCAGTAGATGCTAAAGACTTATTGAACATTTGATCCAGGGTGATGGGATGTCATGATGAAAATAGTGAATTAAAAAATATAATGTGATGACTGTATTGTAAGAGGTCGTTTTTGAGGCATTAAAATGAATTGGGAGTTTATCGTAGTAATTGAGATAAGAATGATGAGAACCTTTACTAAGTTAATAAAAGAGGAGATTTTGGAAGGCAGTATCTTTAGAACTTATTTGAGGATGAAGGGAACAAATGAGAGAATGAAGATGCTGAAATTTGTGTTTTTTAAATAATTTAAATAATTTTGATAGTATTGATTGAAGTAAGGAAACCATGTTAAGTAGTACTTTTGAGGAAGAAAAAGTAATGTCTTTAGAAAATCGTGGGGTGTTGGTTGGACAATACAATGGATATGTCTAGTGGGCTATTTGAGAGATGGAAGTGAACTCAAGTGTTGGCTGAGGATTAAGGAGAAATGTTCGATAGTCATCTATATGCATTTAACATCCAAAATTTGTGTTCTCACATTTATTTAGTTGTTATGCTTAATTCAAACATTTAAATACCCAACTTGAGCTTTAAAATTAACCTGAGAACAGAAACATTTGTAAATACAATATGTAAATTTGAGGATAAAAATAATGTGGCAAAAAGCACAGATGGGATCCACTTGAATAGAGAATTTTTCAAAAATAGTATTGCAGCTTTTTTTTATCAAAGCTGTCATTTCTGTAGATATTTATGCTCGTAAATCCTTTTCTTAGATATGATATTTTATAGATCATGTTTAAGTAAAGAAAAGAGCCATATCTTTCAGGGCATAAAGGTGTGCTTTGAAGTTAACTGTCCATACTATATTTGCTCCTAAAAGACATTCGTTATAGATATCCTGTGTGCTGTGCTGCTACCACAATCCGTCCATTTTCTGCCTTAACCTCTGAACAGATGTTCATTGTATTTTTACCTCCTTATCCTTGGATGTTGTCCCAATGTGAGAAAAGGAAGAGGGTGTCCAGAGTAATATGAAGAAAGCAAAAATGTCTCAATCTAGAGGAGACATGACGTGTCTTTTTCTATTGGTTATAACTTTACAAAGAAATGCAAAATGTGAATTGGTCTCAAAGAAAGCAGAGCTGCCAGAATATCATACCTCTAGCATAGCCACCTACTTCTACTCTTATAGAAGACTGGCCCAGAGTGTAAAGAGACGTTGGAATGAGAAAAACTGTCCTGTTGGTTGTCTTCTGGAGGAATCTGGGCAAGGTCTTTAAAATACTCATAACTAGAGGGATGATTGATTCATCAATCCAAAAATTAACATGGACCACCATTAAGAAACCCCCTGGTTTTTATCTTAAGACAAAAATGGATAATACTTTCATCTTTTTATATAGGGTTATTTAAATATACTTCCAGAGGAGAAAACAGAAGAAAATTAAATAGTGGCACTAACTAAGAGCATCTAGTATTTCTTGATTTTAAAGACTTGGCTGATCAGATCTTTGACCCTTAAGAGGAGCACATTTTGCAACCGATTTCTTTGTTTTTAAGCTAAGACTGTGTAAGTATTTGAAATCCATTTTCTGCTTGTTGTTTTTGTTGGAACAAAATCTGGTATATTTGGTCATTATTATTAGATCCCAGAAGGTAGAAATCCTGATCTAAATTAAGAAGCTCATGAAATTTAAATTTTAAAAGATAAAATTGCAGTTACCTACTTTGAACTGTAATTTCTTTAGGCTTTCCAAAGCAGCTTTGTCCTAAGCAACCCCAAATATTTTACTTCAAACCTTGCCAAGTGAAGGTGAACTGTGATTATTATGAGACAAGAGAGGCATTTAGCACCTGAAATCTGACCAAAATTCTTCTCAACATTTCAGGGAATGCTTAAAGTGAGATGGTTTGACAAGCTTCATTGCTTTTATGTGACTTCAGACATGAAATTAAATGTAAAATGATAGAATCTTGCATGAGTGTGAGTTAAGGGATTTCTTGAAATGCAAAACATAAGGATTTGATAAATCAGCTCCCCAGTTTCTCTCTCTCATTACTTCCCTGCTTGTCGTTCAAACATGTCTGTTCTTGAGGTCATACAGTCTGTTTCCTCTTCTGGATTCCATCTCCTTAGGCCTAAGGCAAAACTTGGATCATACTCAAGGGCATGCTGATGATTGGGAAGAACCTCTGTTTACACAATTAGTGTCCCATTAAAGAACGATGTGTAGGCCATAATATAGAAATGTTAAATGTCATGCTTATTTGTCCTCTTGGCAAGGTCAGACTCATGTAGATATGGTTGGTGTCACTAGGCAACATTTTCTTCATTGGTATTTGAATTTTTTTTCTACCTATGACCTTTATAAATAGCAGTATGAACAAGGCATGAAATATAAGAGCATAGCAAATAATTTAATGTCTGTATTTAAGGACATTTGCGTATTAGGGGAAACAAAACTTTATGGCATTCTAGGAAGCAATTTCAATATGTGACATTTCAGAGATGACCATTTTCTTTGCAAAATACGAATCTCTTATATTGAAATGGAAACAACGCATTTTTTGACATTAGCAAAATGATTTCTATTTTAGAGATTAATCAATTAAATCTATAAAGATATTTATTCTATGAGATAGGAGTGGATCCTGGTTTTAGAGGAACTGAATCCAGTGAATTATGGGTGGCAAGCAGCTTCCTTGAAGAAATACAAAATAAATTATTAGAATACAAAATAAATTATGAATACAAATTTGGTACAAAGGCAAATATATCTTTCACATGAGACAATACATTGCAACAAGTTGCACATTTTAAAGAGACAACAAATGCTGAGAACATCTCAAAAGCCATGGAAACAACATACTTAAACATTATGAATGACCTACAAAGTTTACCTTTTCCTTACGTTGTATGGCTACATACTCTTCGTGTCTGTTGGGGCTGAATTGTTTTCCAACCCCAAATTTGTATGTTGAGACCCTCATTTCCAAGTATATCAAAATGAAAATAGGATCTTTAAGTTTAAATGAGGCCTTTAGGATGGGCCTTAATCCAATCCGACTGGTATCCTTTTAAGAAGTGACTAGGACACACAAAGAGGAAAGACCCTGTGAAGACTCAGTGAGAAGATTGCCAATTACAAGGCAAGGAGAGAGGCCTGAGGAAAAACCAAACCTGCTGACATCTTGATTTTGGATGTCTAGTCTTCAGAACTGTGAGAAAATAAGTCTGTTGTTTTAAGTCACTCAGCCTGTGGTATTTTGTTATGGCGGCCCTAGCAAACTAATACAGTGCCTTTCCCTTCTATCTGCTAAAATGGTTTTGTGGTATTTTCTATTAAAAAAATAGATAATTCAGCTTTTCCTCTTGGATGACAGGTTCAAATATATATATTTTTTATCATCGAGATGCATAAACCATGTGGCTTTAAGCCTGGATTTACTCACGTAATGATCAGCAAACAGAGTAATTCTGATAAATTCTATTTTGCTCAACTCCAACCCAGCCAAAATATGCTTTCATTGCTATATATGCTGCATTGTTGAGTACCTTGACAAGAGATCTCTTGTTTTCACCATAGGCAATAAACTTTCCATTTTCAGTTTTATATTAAATGATAAATAGAAGAACTTCCCAGAGATTAGCTTCTGGCTCCATTCATTGCCAAACTTCTCCTTTATTTACCACATACTTTTAGTAGTGGATGCCAAAGGACACAGTTGTATCATGATATAATCTTCAGTCTATGCCTTTGTGTAACAAAGCTGAATAAGTTGTGCCATGGACAGTAAGAATGTTCTTGGGAGCCATTTGTACATGGGGATGGGTAATATAATGAAGGCTACTTAAAATCATTTCTATATATCAGGTAACATGCATTCCTAATTCACCTTCCCCTTAGCCAGATTCCTGAAGTGTTCACAAACACTTCAGTGTGACAGAAATCAACATGGAAAGAGACAGCAATTAGAATCAATTGCAGTTAAAATATCTTTTGCAAATTTTAGGAAAATCTAAGTGTAAATCCATTGCTAGGGTTCCTCTTAGGGCCTGGGAAGAAGCCTTCAAGCTGAAACTTTATTAGCTTCTGGGTTAAGCTGGCTTCTGGGATTTAAGATGGCTTAAATTCACACAGTGGTTAATGGTGATATTAGAGAGCAGGTCTCTTTTTCTAATGTAGTTTTCTTTCTCTTTTCCTTTTCTAAAGCATGGGTTTATGCATTTTTATTCTTTCTAATATAAATAAATGTCATATGAAAATTTCAAATAGTAACTAAATACTAGTATTGTGTTAAGGAACCTAATACCAAAAGGAAGTAAAACTTTGGGATATTTGCATTACTAGATTATTGTTTATATTAATTATCCTGTTGAGCTACAGTCTGTGTTTAAGAGAAAATGAGCATTTGAGGTTGAAAGACTTAAATTCAGAGATGCTAGAATGAAAAAAATCAAATGGCAACATGACCAAAATCTAAGACTTTAAAAATCCAGCTCCCTGAATTATTCTTTATTTTGTTTCTGTTCTGTAGTTAAATTTTTTATGATAGATATTCAAATACCAGGTTTACTTTACCACTGTGAATTCAATTTTTGACCTAGAATATAGATTTTAATTGCAAAATTTAGGATTTTTAAAAAACGTGAGAGTTTGAAATAACTAAGGGAGTCTTTGTTGGACTATCTTATGCTTCGTCATATGTTTCAGTTTGTGGAAATTCATGTCCCTTTGTATAAAATTATTTTGGGATAGCTATGCTGCTCTTGGCAGTATAAAAAACAAATTCATTTATTCAGTACCATAATAATGTTACAGTTTCTGGAGGGAGCAATGTAGGCATTTTGACGCTTAGAGGAGATGCCTAAATAGAATAGTAATTGCTGCCACTAATTAAGGTCTAGTATGTACTCTGTCTTGTGTTAAACATTCTAAGTTTATTAACTCATTAACTATTTTTTTTTTAATTTTTTATTATAGTTGATTTATAATGTTGTGTCAGTTTCTGCCGTACAGCAAAGTGTCCCAGTTATATATATATATATATATATATATATATGTGTGTGTGTGTGTGTGTGTGTGTGTATATATATATATATATATATACATACATTATTTTTTCACATTATCCTCCATCATGTTCCATCACAAGGGATTAGATTTAGTTCCCTGTACTATAGAGCAGGATCTCATTGCTTATCCACTCCCAGTGCAAGAATTTGCATCTATTAACCCTCAATTCCTAGTCCATCCCACTCCCTCCCCCTTGGCAACCACAAGTCTGTTCTCAATGTCCATGAGTTTGTTTCTTTTCTGTAGACAGGTTCACTTGTGCCATATATTAGATTCCATATATGTGATATCATATGGTATTTGTCTTTCTCTTTCTGACTTACTTCACTTAGTATAAGTGTCTCTAGTTACATCCATGTTGCTGCAAATGGCATTATTTTGTTCTTTTATGGCCGATAGTATTCCATTGTGTTTATGTACCACATCTTCTTAATCCATTCCTAAATTTCATCAGTGGATATTTAGGTTGTTTCCATGTCTTGGCTATTGTGAATACTGCTTCACTGAACATAGGAGTGCACATATCTTTTTCAGTGAAAGTTCTGTTCACCGGGAGTAGACATGCCCACTCCATGCCCAGGAGAGGGTTGCTGGATTATATGGTAGTTCTATATTTAGTTTTCTGAGGTACCTCCATACTCTTTTCCACAGTGGTTGTATGAATCTACATTCCCACCAAGAATATAGGAGTGTACCCTTTTCTCCACACCTTCTCCAGCATTTATTTGTAGACTTAACTAATGATGGCCATTCTGACTGGTGTGAAGTGCTACCTCATTGTAGTTTTGATTTGCATTTCTTGAATAATTAGTGATGTTGAGCATTTTTTCTCGTGCCTATTGGCCATCTGTATTCTTCTTTGGAGAAACATCTATTCAGGTCTTCTGCCCACTTGTCAATTAAGTTGTATGAGTTGTTTGTGTATTTTGGAGATTAAACCCTTGTCAGTTACGTTGTTTTCAACTATTTTCTCCTATTCCATAGGTTGTCATTTTATTTTTTATGGTTTCCATTGCTATGCAAAGCTTGCAAGTTTGATTAGTTTATTAATTTAATAGTAAATTAATTTAATAATGGGTTTAACAAACTCATTGGTTTATTTTTGCTTTTATTTCTATTGCTTTGGGAGACTGACCTAATAAAACATTTGTATGATTGATGTCAGAGAATGTTTGCCTAAATCCTCTTCTAGGAGTTTTAAGTATCCTGTCTTATGTTTAAGCCTTTACAGTAATCAAGGCAGTTGACATACAGACCAATGGAATAGAATAGAGATCACAGAAATAAACCCAGACACCTATGGTCAATTAATCTTCGACAAAGGAGGCAAGAATATTAAATGGGAAAAAAGGCTCTTCAGCAAGTTGTGCTGGAAAAATCGGACAGCTTCGTGAAAATCAACTAGAAATACACCCTCACACCATGCACAAAAATAAACTCATTAACTCTTTAAAATAACTGCAACATATGCAGTATTTCCTTCTCATTTTATATATGAGGAGACCAAGGCTCAGAGAGGTAAAGTAACTTCTACAACCGTAGCTTATACCCTTAGGATGCTGACTTGAAATCTCATATGTCTAATCTTTGGCCTATATTGCCTTTCTTTGACAGTGAGTCAGTGACAGCTGTAAGAAGATGCAGAGAAACATACTAAAAAAAGCAGGGATGAAAACTTCAGTCATTCCGGAGAGTTCTAAAGGATTCATGCTTCTGATATGGTGATTAGAGGAAAAGTACTGAAGTATGAACTATAAAGTCTTCTTTGAAAGCACTCCGCACCATTAGTCTGCAGCACCAATTTATCATACCAAGCTGCATCTTAAGAAACCCATGATCAAAACAAAGTCATGGAATTTATCCATTGGATTAAAATGATGCAGTGGTTAACAAATCCGACTAGGAACCATGAGATTGTGGGTTCGATCCCTGGCCTTGCTCAGTGGGTCAACGATCTGGCATTGCTGTGAGCTGTGGTGTAGTTTGCAGACGCGGCTCGGATCTGGTGTTGCTGTGGCTGTGACCGTGGCTGGCAGCTGTAGCTCCGATTCGACCCCTAGCTGGGAACCTCCATATACTGCGGGTGCAGCCCTAAAACGCAAAAAAAAAAAAAAATATATATATATATATATATATATATATATATATGTATATATATATATATAGACAAGCCATATAGTGAATTTCCATGAGATAGATTGAACTTGCAGAATTAAAGGTTCTTAAAAAGTTGCTTTTTTTCTTATTTTTTAAAAGTACAGTTGATACACATTATTTTAGTTTCAGGTGTACAGTATGATGATTCAATATTTTTATCGATTATATAACACAAAGTTATTACAAAATAATGGCTATAATTCCCTGGACTATACAATATATACTCATTTCTTATCTATTTTATACATAGTAGTTTGTATCTCTTAATTCCCTACCCCTTCCTCTTTCCCTTTCCCCTCTGGTAACCACTAGTTTATTTTCTATATCTGTGAGTCTGTTTCTATTTGGCTATGTACCTTAATTTAACTTTTCAGATTCCACACATGAGTGATACCATACCATATTTGTATTTCTCTGTTTGACCTATTTCACTAAGCATAGTATTCTCAAGTTCTCTCCACATTGCTGCAAGTGGCAGTTTCATCCTTTTTTTTTCTTCTTTTTTAGGGCCCAACCCACAGCATATGGAAGTTCCCAGGCTAGGGGTCGAATTGGAGCTGCACCTGCCAGTCTGTGCCACTGTAACACCAGATCCGAGCCATGCCTGAGACCTTCACCACAGCTCACAGCAATGCCAAATCTTTAATCCGCTGAGCAAGGTCAGGAATCAAACCCGCGTCCTCATGGATACTAGCTGAATTCTATTTCCACTGTGCCACAACAGGAACTACCTATTCACATCTTAAAAGTAATCACAATTTCACTTTCTCCTCAAGCCCTCATGCCATACACTCTCTGTCGCTTTATTACATTCTCCTTTTCCTGCTGGTAGACTTTCACATGTGGTTTATACTAGCTTTTTCTAATCCTTTAACAATGGCAATTGATCAGAGTTCTTCCTGTGGCACAATGGAATCGGCAGCATCTCTGCAGCATTAGACCCACGTTCAATCCCTGGCTTGACACAGTGGGTTAAGTAAGGATCCCGTGTTGCCGCAGTGTTGGTCACAACTGCAGCTCAGATCTGATCCCTGGTCTGGGAACTCCATATGCCCTGGGGTGGTCAAAAAAGGAAAAAATATGGCCGTTGATCTCTTCTTTCATTGACCCTTGGCCCAGAGCCAGTCTTTCACCTCTGATTCAGGTCCCTTCCCCTTCTGCCTCCTTTGTGATCTCGCTCACATCCTCAGTCTCTCCCTCTCCCCAAGCTCTTTCGCCTCTACCTGCACCCAACCTGAAATTTCCACATTCCATGGCTTTTAATTTTCACCATTATTACTTCCATTTGAGTGATGTTTCTTCACTGATGTTTCTCTTATTCCCTTCACTTGTCAAACCCAGTTGTCTTAATTCTTTCACTCATCAATTATTTTTTAATCCCCCAATGCCTTTTCAGCATTTTATTGAAATTGTTCTCATCTAAGGGACAAATGGAATAACTTCCACGGTGTGCCTGTAATGTTTGGTGGAATCGATCAGCATCCCCGCCACCAAAAAAACTCTATCCTTGGCTTCTGTGACATAGTTCTGTCTTGATTATCATCATAACCCAAGCCGAAACTTGCTATTTCCTTTTCCTTCTCCTCAGTACCAAATGTATGAAGGTATTCTTGAAGGTTTTATTATCGAATCTCTTCTCTCATTTGTTTATTGTTTTAAAATTAAATCCAGTCCTCTTACCACACGCACGTGCCCCAGGAATCTGCCTGTTTTGGTCCTGGCTTACTTTCTGACCTCAACTCATACTTCTTTTCTTCGGCATCAATATGTTTCAGTCACTCTGGCCTTCCCTGAGTTCTGAGAACCACATGTGCTTTTTCCCTGTGTGTGCCGAGAAAATGCTGTACCTTGTTCTTTACATGTTTGGCTATTTCTTCAGGTATCTTTTTTTTTTTTTTTGGCTGTACCCACAGCATGTGGAAGTTCCTGGGCCAAGGACTGAATCCATGCCACAGCAGTGATCCGAGCCACAGCAGTGACGATGACAGATCCTTAAACTGCTGAACCATCAGGGAATTCCATCCTTAGATGTCATTTTAAATGACTGCCTTAAACAGAGTAGATCTGCTTTCTTGTTGCCAGATGATATCAGCTGTAAAATAAGCTTGAACTAGATGTCCTCTAGAGTTCATTCTGGACCTTTAATTCTGTGATAGACATAAATGACCTTTGATGATAGAGTTGAAAGGTTGCTGTCATGGCCGTCAAACAAAATACATTCAAGTATCCCCTTCATCAGCTTTGTGACCTCAATAGCTAGAATATAGTTGGTGCACAGTGGATACGTAATGAATACATCAGTCGTCATTATGTGACTTAGGATAAGTCACCTGTCTTTGTACTTTCACATTTATGCTTCAGTTTTGTTCTCTTGTTTCTGGTGAGAAGTGACCTAGAGAATCTAATCATTTTAGGACCAAGGGTAGCAAATGTTAAAGTGGACACATTAACTCGGTTAACTGGGCACCATTTTCTTGTATCTCTGATTTAAGGGACTACAGTAGTTGACTTTTTAAATTTACTTCCAAGGAATAACTTTTAGGCAATAAGAAAAACAGATAAGAGGCTTTGACCTCTAAAGGCATAGGGCTATTTAAATTCTAGTTGTTTACCTAACATATGTCATTTTAAATATTTTCTTATGACTGTCTTATAAAATAAAATACATTTCTGAATTTCATTGTTTCAACTCGAGAATAAATATTTCAGTTTTCTATCAATGATTTCCTACAAGAACAGGTTATAAAATGAACCCTTTGTGTTAAAAAAAAATCTAAGCAAAAGGAAATTTAGTTTCTTTTTTTTAAACATATAGATTTAACTTTAATTCATTATGCTGTAATTGCTCTGTAACCACAAATAAATTAATTCTGTTTGTTAAATACCATAATTGCAAATAATTGTGCTTGAAAGAATAACTTAAAATTTTTGGTTTTTTTTTCAGTAATAAAAACATTTGCCAGTATATTTTAATATTAGCACATCAGCAACAATAAATCCTAACTTCTTTTTTTCTAAAGAATGATTTCATTCTTTTGGTCAGAAAAGGATACAAGCTCATTATTTTTTAAAAATAGATAAGCAATACAGAAATATTCAATAATAATAATAAAAACATTATTCAAATATAACCACCTAGAGAATACTATTACCAATATTATGCAGATGACATTCTAGTTATCTCTTTGTATAAGACTTAACTTCATTTGAGCCATGAACATAAACTCTTATTTGCCTACTGATTGCTTTATTCTGTGTATATGTGTATGTGTGAGTTGGTGTATACACCAAACACACAAACACTTTCTATGCATGTATATCTATATAAATGTGCATAAACATATGTATACATATTCTAAAAGTATATATGTATATAAATATTAGGTAAATGGGCTTAATGTTTGCTACCTATGGTCAAGATACTTATATCTTAATAAAAATTTCACTAGTTGGCATGTGATCTATCAAAGGGACAACTGGTTCTTAATCAATTTTGTGATTCCCATACTTATATAAACTGATTCATTTAGATTTGTTATGCTATCTTTATTTTATGTCCAGTTAAAAGCAATTTATAAACAGAACCTGAAAAACTATGGCTTAAACAAATTAAGGGATCATTTTTCATTCCTGTGAAAGCGTCTAGATGGAGGCAGACTGGGAAAGTTAAGGAGGCTCTATTGCGTCCTCCTGGTACTTATCTTCTTTGAGCTTAGGAGTTTGCTTCCTATAATTATGTTTTAGAGTGATGTTCCCTATTTTGAAATGAATATTACTTTTGATACTTTCTAATGACAAAAGAAAATAAAGTTGTGGCCATAAACTAAACACAATGAGCTGTCGGGAAATATTATGTTCTCTTGAACTCTGTAGTCTCATCAAAACCATGTTACATAGATTAGCAAATTCAAAGTAATTGGAAAGCTGTAAATATAATTAATATTGGCATATTAAATACCAATTACTTTTACATTAATAATTCAAAAGATACGTTAATATTCTGACAGCTGCCATCCGGAAACTCCTTTGTTCATGTCTAATTGTTTTCTAAAAATGCACATTTTAAATTTTGTGACTTATTTTAATTGAATTTTTTAATAGGCCTTTTTCTTGTATTGTTTCAGAGTGGACATCAGTAGCTACTCTGTTTTGAAAAAATAGTACATTTACTAACACTATTGGCATAATTTTAATTTTCTAAATTTTTTGCTTGATTACTAATTTTTAGTCCTACTATGTGTGAATAACTGCAATATAGTTTTAGAATTTTTTGATATTACTTTATAAGGAATACATTATTTGCAAGAGCAAATCTGTATTCTTCTTTGAACTTTCTTTACAACTTTAGGGAAATAGTATAATCTTTGTTTTTGTCACTATCATGTCTCCTCTACTGAAACCCCATCCTCCTTTTGAAGAGCAAGCAAAGCAAGAAATTTGCGATCCTAAAAATACCATACTCATTTAAGGCTACAAGACTGTGCTCACTACAATTGATTCTCAAATATAGGAGTACATCTCTGCCATTGTTGCAATATTGTGTCTTTCCCACATTTTGTGGCATAACTATTTCCAGCACAAATTGGAATTCAGTGTCAGCACTTTTTCCAACTATGACTTAGCAGTGATCAGTATTCTTGCTTTGTAGGCTGGGAGGGAAGTGCTTCTTTGTCCTTATCTGTTCTGACAATTTGATATATTTAGGTTTATCTCATGAATATCATCTGGTGATATTTTTGGTGTTTAGTAAAAATAGATGTTTTTCAGCTGTACAGAGCTGCAGTTTATAATAAACTATACTGCAATGTTCAAGGAAGAAATTATGATGAATTGAGACCATTCTCTGCCTGTAAGCCAAATCTCACCGTTTTTATACTTTTCCTCATTTAGCCTGGAAGGGAAGTTGTATCCACCATTAGGGATTATCTCACCTGGCTATTCTTAGCTCCAGAAATTTTTCATCAGCTGCTTGGTGAAAAGTATTTGATAAGTATTTTTTTTAAATGGTGCTTTTTACCATTTACAATTGGTAAGTCTCTGTAAGAGTCTTTTCAGCTGGTACTGAGGTTTGGCAGAGGCCTTGAAATTTAGGCTACACCTGCTGTTTGGCTTTGGGATCAGGCTGAATGCCATCTCTCTGTCATTTCTGACAACCTTGGACTTGTGTGGAATCATGTGGATGGCCATCATAGGATGGTGTATCTAACCAGTGTAACAGTAATACAAAGTATTCCATTTGTTTTGATTCTGAAAATCTGAACATATATTTATTATTCAAAAATTTTTAATTGTGGTAAAATGCACGTAACCTAAAATTTACTGTCTTAATCATTAAATGTACAGTTCAGTATGTTACATGCACTCATATTGTTATATGAGCATCTGAGTCCGTTTGTGCTGCTATAACAAACAGACTGAGAGACTAATAAACAACAGAAATTTATTTCTGACAGTTCTGGAGGCTGGGAAGTGCATGGTCAAGCCACAGGCAGATTCAAAGTCTAGTGAGGACCCACTTTCTAATTCATAAACTGCCTCTGTGCTCTCTGCACATATGGTGAAAGGAGAAAGATAGCTTTCTTGGTCCTCTTTTAGAAGGGCACTTATCCAATCATGAGGGCCCCACCATTATGACATAAATATACCTCCCAAAGGTCCTACCTCCTAATACTGTCACACTGAGGATCAGGTTTCAACACATGAATTTCAGATCATAACATCAACCAACCTACAGAATTCTTTTCATTTTGCAAAACTGGAACTCTGTATTCATTAAAGAACTTATCTCCTCTGGCCTCTGGCAGCCATAATTCTACTTTTATCTCAAAGAATTTGACTGCTCTAGATACCTCATACAAATGGAATCTAGATACCTCATGTAAATGAAATCACAGTATTCATCTCTTTTTGAATGGCTTATTTCACTTAATGTCCTCAATGAGTGAAGTACTCAGAACCTCATAATTTCCCTCCAAAATGACCTTGAGTCTGCTTCCCAGGTATCCCCTAGCCTCCTCCTTATCTCTGCCCTTCCAAGAGTAGACTCTTTGCCAGTGTGCTTCCCTGTTAGCATGAGGGATGACCACTGTTACCAGTGAGTGTGGATGGAACTTGTAAATCTTTACTCTGGGTCCTGCAAATGTTAGAGTCAGGTGTTTTCTAACTCATTCCATGTTCTCCAGACACATCTAATTCCTTAGAGATTTCTCTGCTTTCCATGCTACTTGCATGTATTACCTCCCTTGTAAGGAATTCCCTTTCCTAATTTTTCATAGAAGAACCTGACGTGTATTCTTGAAGACACAGAACAAAATTTATATCCAGCCTCCTCTGGTACATCCTCCCCAACCTATCCATGTTCCCTTTGATCCTTTTAGTTTTAATACAGCTGACTCTTGTATCCCTGTCTTGAATGGGAACTCTTCAGCAGAAACAACTACATTTTATTCACATCTGTATTCCCACTGCCTTGCTCACAGCCAGCCAGTAGTAGCGAGGGAAAACACTTTGTGTTTCCCACACGTGTTGATGGCATGAAATGAAGGTCACTTAGTTTTCTTTCTCCTATTGTCCTTAGCTGATAGACGACATGTATATTAGTTGCCCAGGTAATTAGACTGAAAAAAAAATCAGTATCATAAATGAAGCCCCCATAAACCCAAAGTCCATGCCTCTCTGGTGAAACTATGTTGAGAACATGACTGTGTCTTGAGACTGAAGTGGGAATGGAGTACCTACCATCCTTTCCTAAAGCTCAGCCTCAGGGCGCTTTGAAGGGAGAGCCTTGGACTATGTTCACCACCCAACTGTATGGAATGTTGCCCATTCCCATGCACCTATGAGTGGATGAACTAGAAAGTGCCATGAATGTGAGAGGAGAGCTCCAGTCTTATCAGGAATGAAGTAACTGGACCTTTATCTGCAGTCTCTAGGTCTGCTGAAATACAAGTAAAATTCTCATCATATGCCAGCACTCCTCTCCATGTTAATCATTCTTTCTCCTCCATGAACACATTTTTTGTATTAGTCTACATTTTGAATTTGGGCCTTCCCATCCATGTGTAGTAAAAACCTGTGTGATCATCTAGAAAGTTATAGATACTCTCGACTAACACATATTGAGCATTATTATCTACGTGAAAGACTGTAATCATCACTGATCTTGCTACATAGCTGTCTAAACTGTTTTGTGTTATTTCTAAAGAATAGTACTTTGGGAGAAATAGACTTTGATATCTTCAACCATGCCTGACCTTTCACTGCATCAAATAAAGCGTGTAAAATTTCATAATTTATTTATTTATTTTTTTCCTTTTTAGGGCTGCACCTGCAGCATATGGAGGTTCCCAAGCCAGGGGTCGAATTGTAGCTGTAGCTATCAGCCTACACCACAGCCCCACAGCAATTTGGGATCTGAATCATGTCTGTGACCTACACCACAGCTCATGGCAACACTGGATCCTTAACCCACTGAGCAAGGTCAGGGATGGAACCTGCGTCCTCATGGATGCTAGTCAGATTTGTTAAACTCTGAGCCACGATGGGAACTTCAATTTCATCATTTCTAATAAAAGGATTTTATAATATCTTGGGGTATTGACTGGATGTCTGAAATTTGAGTGAGAGAGGAGGAAAGATAAGAAATAAGGAAAAGGAACTGGGCCCTGGGGAGGAAGAAGGAAGAGAGGCAGGAACAATGGGAAGAATGAGATGAGAGAAAGATTTTCTTCCATTCTTTTATTCAATACATATTTATTATCAGTTTGAAGCCAAGAATCATATTTGTCCTGGGCAAACACCAATGACTTAAGTAATTTAAAAGACTAGCTAAACTTGTATAGTATTTCCTATAGGTCAAGTCCCAGAATGAATGCTTTAAAATATTGTATCATTTTATCTTCATAACAACCTTATGAAATACATAGTGTTATGGTTCCCAGTTTACAAACGAGGAAACTGAGGACAAAACAGTCATAGGGCCATGGGGTGGCAGAGCTGAGATTTGATCCCAGATAGCCCTTCTGGACCTTGGACTGAGCCTTCTTGAGGTACCATGAACACTGGAAGTGTAGTGAAGGATAAGGACAATGAACAGACACGTGTTAGGATGAAGAGCATAGGTAGGTAACGAAACTGGCAGGAAGGACTTCTCTCTCAGTTTCCACAGTCAGCAAAGTCCAGAGAAGCTGAGGTTTATACCTGCTGATCAGGGAGGTCAGCCACATGAAGGAAGGTAGAAGGAAGCTCAAGGAACGGTGAGCTCCATTAGTAAAGGCAAAGATTTTGCATTTACTTTGTAGAAAATGCATAGTATTTGCAACAGATGCATCATTCTATATCACTGTCTAGAGAAGTGTTGCACCATATTTCACAAGTTGCTAAATCCCTTTATATAGATGGATTTCCAAAACTATTGATAAGGCTAGCGTTTAATTATAGCTGTGCTGTAATGAAAGATAATGTGGAGTTATTTCTCTGTTCCAAGCATGCACCGTGTAATAGGATGGCAGGTTTTTAAAATAATTGAAGCAATGTCTCCGAAATGTGGCCTGATTTTGAGAAGCGTAAATTAAGACACAAATCTGTGCCTGGAAAGGCATCCTGTTATTGACTTCAAGACCTTTCCTTTCTGGCACAATGAAAGATGTTTATTAATCAGAAACCTGCTGGATTTTGAAGCAGGTTTGTGAGTAAAATGACCGAAGGAAAAGGTGCCCCATGCTTCTTTCCACAGAAATGAATAATCCTTCAAAAGGTGTTTTCTTTTTATTGTTCTCGAACACTTTACCTCCTTCCTCTCCCTTTCAAAGTCCACCCATTTCTGTAATATGAATATGTTGTAGGATAACCTCCTCCACTAAAGCAGTCTTCCTCTTTCCTGCGCTGGTCGATCCTGTGACCCCCCTCTGTGCTGTGCCTGTACCCTCACTGTAGCTTTAGTATCATCAGTGCCTCTCCCTCATGTACTTATAATTCTTAGTACCTCTCTCTGTCTTTCTCTGGACTGTGAACCCCTCGAGAGTAGAGACTTTATTATATTCATTCTAATGGACTGTATAACATACTGTGCTTATTAAAAACCTGAACCACCTAACACCACTGAAATATTGAGTGAAGAATAATGCTATTTTGATCAGAAAAAGGAAATATATGGCTTCCTAAGAAATACAAATATTGTCATCATTATTCACTAATTGCCCCTTTTTTATTTTAACCATTTCATGGTCAGGATTGACCTCAAATAGAGGATCAGTAGAATATAGCTGTATGTACCACATACATTATCTGAAGCAGAAATCGAGAGAATCACTCGGGAACACAAAGCTAAAACATTTTAATACTGGCCAGTAAACTAATCAAAGAATAGGAAAGGGAAGTGTTTATACTCACTTCGTGTCATTATCATGGTGAACCTGTCATGGTACCAGTTTTACAGTGCAGATAATGAAGATGCAGCAGGGTTGTGACGCATAGTAATGCTAACAAGAGAGAACCGCTTTCACAATGTGGATTTGTGTTCACACTTGTTTGTATGTGTGTGTTTCAGGATCGACCCCAATCCCAGGATATATCCACAGAATATATAGGTTTTATTCTGTTTACTTTGTAGGATATTTTTTGGGGGAGCAACCCCCATTGCTCTTAGTATCCTTTGAAAATATACTTTTATGACTGCCTATATTCCATTCATTTGTCAATCCATATTCATCAGCCACTTATTGAACCTTATCGTGTGCCAAGCAGTGTACTGTACCCCAGGGATACAACAGGCATGAGTTAAAGTTCCCATTCTTATGTAACATATTTTAAAGATGTGATTTATGTGGCCACTGCTATTGGTTGGCTAACTCAGCTTTTGTTTCCACCTGTTTCCCTCTACTTCTAGTAACTGAGGCTGGAAAAGAGATAGTCATTTTTCACAGTTGTCTTCAGGCTAAGGTTGGCGATGTCACTCATTTATGTATGGCCTATGGGATTTAAGTAGAAATCTCCTGCTGGATTTCTGGGAAGTTTTTGCTTTTATGCTTAAGAGGACTGATATGTTGAGGTTTTTGACCATTATATCCTTCTTTCTACCTTGAAAGATGATGTCTGAGCTATGTCTGCCATCTTTCAACTGGGAAAATGCAAGCAACATCGTAAGGATGTTAGATCAGAAATTAAAAAAAAAAAGTCTTGGTGTCATTGTTGAACACCTAAAGCAGTGTGAACCAGCAGACTTAGTATATGAGAAAAATTAACTCATGTTATCAAGTCACTATTAGTCAGATTTCCTGTGATTTGCATAGAGTCCTAATATTGACTGCTCTTTTGGTGTCTTTAGGTTGTTTTACACTTCTTCCAATTTTCAAATTACACAGTAATGAATAATACATATAAAATATCGAGCCCATTTCTAATGATTCTGATAAGATTAATTTCTAGATGTATAATTACTGACATATAAGGATGTGGCTTTGGGTACATTTTGACCACATTTACCTTTTGAAAGTTTGAAACATTTTAATCCCAAGTATATGAGAGCATCCAATCCAAGTGACTGGTACTTCTAAACTATACATATGCAACACATCATATCCTTTCAATGATATTGAAGAGAGATTTGAGTTCATAAAAGAGCCTCATTTCCTTTCTATGAGAAAGTAGAAGTAGGAGAGAAATAAGGAAATTCTAATGCATACCCAGGAGTCTTTTCTAAAAAGAAAATGTTTGCTTGTGTAAACTTTGTTGATGGAAAGAGAACCACTTTTGATACTAAGAGGCAGAAACAGAAAGGACTTCTGTGTCAGGAGACACTTTTTCTCATCCAACCTGTATTTTCTTCAGCATTCTGACATATCTGGGTAGTTTTAACTCAAAAGATGTGTTGAGAATTTGTGTCAATCCCAGGAACATTCCAGGCAATAGGTATGATATTGTATATTAAAACCAACAAAAACCCTGCAAGTACTCAGAAAAGAAATGGCAGTAAAAGTAACTGTACTCATCTATTATTATCTCTCATCCCTTTTATTAAAAAACTGATTATCCACTAAGTTCAGCAAAAGTCAAAAAATTTCACATGTTAAAGTGCACTGTAGTTGGCATATAAAATGTGTAAATCCTGCCAGCAGGTTGGTATGGTTATTTTCTCTTAAACGTACTCTTATCTGGTTTTTAACTATTGGGCGTATATTGAACTAGTCATTACATTCTCATTACATTTCTAGGTAACCCTCCTACCTAGAAAGCAAAAAAAAAAAAAAACTTCCCTTTGGGAACTGTTTTTTCAAATGCTGAGCATGACCTAATTAGAAGTACTGGTAACCTTAAAGGAACTTAAATAATCTCTCTTGAATCAATTACAAAAGACCATGCTAGGGGACTACTTCTCCCTCTTCAGTGCATTTCTAGTCTATGAAATCCAATAAGTGCTCCAATTTCCTTCTCTTAACCACAAAGGATTATTTGCATTTATGCCTTCTTTACACTGCTGTACATGCAGCTACTACTGGAGTAGAGTCCCTGGTGTAGAAAACCTGGATGGACAGCTTGCATGTAACTTTGCAAAAAAAAAAAAAAAAAAGGACAGAAGGAGCTGGGCAGGGTCTATGCTGGTGACTTGAAGTCCAGTCAAGTGTAAAATCAAGTTAGAAGCAGCCCAGCCCAGATAATGAAATATGCCAGAAGGTGAGCTTTCTAGAAAGTGTGTTCTCTTAATGATTATGATACTTTAGTCCTTTCTCAAAATAATCATCATTTGCCCTAGATAGTTGAAACTCTGGATTTGTGTTGCTTTCTCTGGAACCAGTGATTTTGAAAATACTGTGGAGCAAAGATGCGTCTAACAGGGTTTATTGTCTCTGAGCTTACCTCTTTACCTCTTAGTTTACATAACAGCTTTTCCCTTCAAAAAACCTGTTCCCCGTTCTGGGTGCCAAAATCCATATTTATCTTTCATTTGCTAATTCCAACAGTCAAGGGATCTAAAGAAGAGCTTGTTCTATTTGTATTTATAGGGGTTTTTCATGCACTGCATATGGTCCTCCACTTAATCTCACCAAAAAATAATTTTGTGATTTGGCATCATGCTGTTAGTTCAGTATCACTGAGTTTCAGTGGTCATTGGCTGAATTCCAAAGTGTGGCTCATGCAGAATCTGATTTGCCTTTGAAAAGGATACAAACTGGACCCTGATGAACCTGATCAGGAAGCTCTAGGTGATGACTGTGAAATCCTATTCACCTATTTAGGTGAATTCAGCTCAAGGCCATCTTGGTATAGCATCCAAAAGATTTTTTCTTACTCTGTCAGTTCATTTTTTCCTGCCTTGGGTCTGTATCATAATTTAAGATAGCAACCTATGCGATAGCTTTGAAGATTGTATGAGGAGTTCCCACCATGGTATAGTGTGTAAGTGTGTAAGAATCTGACTGCATCAGCTCAGTTCGCTGCAGAGGCGCGGGTTCAACCCCCAGCCCCAGCCCCACGCAGTGGGTTAAAGGATCCATCTGGCATTGCCATTGCTGTAACTGCTGCAAATGTCACAGTTTCTGCTCAGATTCAACCCCTGGCCTGGAAACTTCCATAAGCCACAGGTGCTGCCATAAAACAACAAGAACAGCAACAATATTGTACAGATGGGTGATGGTTTCTGTTGTGCCATTTGTTGTATTTTATACATCCAATAGCTGGAAAGGTGTTTAAAAGATTATTTGTTTAGATCATCAAACTTAAAGTCACTAAAAAAGAAACACCACCATTTTTTTTCTGTAGCCATCTTAGATTTTCAATAATGCCAATGTGGCATTAATTCTAATGTCAAGTATGCTGAGCCCCTCTCCACCCTCAAATAATTGGATATTGAGAGAAAAATATATCTTAATCTCATTTTACTGTTATTTAAAAGCGTTTCTTAAATCTTTCTTCTTTTTAGGAGTATTCTAAAAATACTTCTTTATAAGGTCAAGGATAGTCCGTTCATAGAATTTCTTGTTGTAAATTTAATGTACAGTGTAGTCATTGCAGCCCGATGTGCTAATAAACTGGATCCAGTAAAAGGCATCGACCTCTAAGAATTCTGTTCACTTTGAGATTGATTGATTGATTCATTTATGTATTTATTCAGTGAATGATCTATTGAGTTCCTTCTGGTTATCAAGCTGGGGCTGGCAATGCAATAGTAAGCAATAATAGACATGCTCCTTGTACTCTTGGAGCTTGCTGTGAAGTAAGGGAGAGAGGTATTAATCAAATTTACCACACACAGAAGCTGTATTGGGAGCAACAGAAGAAGTACATGATGCTGTTTTCCTAATAGGCAATTTTACCTGGTCAGTGAGGGCAAGGTGGGTTTTGGTGTAGACTGTGCTTGAACTCATATGTGGAGGAGAAGCAGAAGTTAACTGGGGGAAGAGAACAAGGAAGGAACAGCCCGTTCAAAGTGCCTGGGGTAAAAGGAGGCCCAGCATGTGTGAGGGGCTGCAGGAAGACAGGGATGGCTGGAATGTAGAATAAAACGTGGCTCACTGCGAGGCTGGAGTGGGTAAGGAACAGCCATCAGGCAGGGCCCTAAAGTGTTTTTATCCTCATCCTAATAGCAATAAAAATTCATTAAAGAATTTTAAAGTAGATTATTCAGAGAGCAGAGTAGAACACATATAATAATGTGATAAAAATTCTTATTCTACAAAGACCCTTATGAGGGTAGAAAGAAATGGAGGGTGGGGAATGTATCTGCCATCTCTTTAGGGCTTTTGAAGACTTTACAAATGACCAAAGGGTAGTAAGAGAAAGACTGGTTTTGCTTAATCAGGTTTCTAGAAGCTGGTCATGATTGGTTGTAATTCCAAATACCATTACAACAAATGATGAACACAACATTAATTATGGTGATGACTGTGAGTCACTGAGGTAGGCTAATCCACATGGCCCAGCTTCCCCTCATGGAGGTCTTCCTACATAAGCTCTCTGGTTTTTGCTTTTGTTTGTTTGCTTCCTTGCCTACTTGTTTTAATTATTTTTTCTAGGTTCACATTCTTAAGAAGTTAAGATATAAAAATGAAAGCAAAGATTCCTCCCCAGCCCTCTCTCTTTTGTACACAAACACATACAATGAAACGCATATAAATATATACATGCAGACAGCCTATATATAATTTTATGTAAATTGTGTTAGAAGTGTAATTTTACAGACAGCTTTTCAAGCGCAATATTTTTTTTTTTTGTCTTTTTGCCTTTATGTAGAGCTGCACCCGCGGCATATGGAGGTTCCCAGGCTAGGGGTCTAACAGGAGCTGTAGCTGCCGGCCTACGCCACAGCCACAGCAACACGGGATCCGAGCCGCGTCTGCAACCTACACCACAGCTCACGGCAACGCCGGATCCTTAACCCACTGAGCGATGCCAGGGATCGAACCCGCAACCTCATGGTTCTTAGTCAGATTTGTTAACCACTGAACCACGAAGGGAACTCCCCTCAAGCGCAATTTTTAAGCAAGATATTTCCTTGTCAATGAGACATAGAGCAGCTCTACTTTGATGATTGCATGATAATCTGTTGTAGGGAGTGACCAGAATTTAATACATTTAATAATTTTCCCTTTGAAGAACATGTGTGCTACTTCCAATTTTTCCTGTTATACAAGACCAAATGAATCAATCTTTTTATCTTTGTCTGATTATCTTCTTAGGGTAAATTTGTGGATGAAACTATTGGATCACCTGGAATAAACACTGGAAATTTCAATATGTTTATGAGTTCTCTGCCCTCCAAAAAGCTTGAAACAATTTAATCTTTATTAGTTTGGGGGATAATGTCCATTTTACCATATCTTTGTCAAGGCTGAATGGTTGTGATTTTATTCAGATTATTGTTTCTTGCCTCTCTGATAGATTACAGATGGTACATTTTGCTGTTTTCATTGACTTTTTAAAATTTCATGCTATTTTTCTCAGCAGCTCTGTATCACATTTTGGTGTGCTAATTTCATTTCTGGGAATTCATTTGAAAGCATTAAATATTTCAAAAATATTTTAATGCCTAGTATAAAATATCTTTTTTTGTGGGCTCTGGAGTCATTTCTTTCTTTTTCTTTTGTTTTTGTTTTATTTTTTGGCCACCCCATGGCATATGGAGTTCTTGGGCCAGGGATCAACCGCGGCAATGCCAGATTCTTATCCCATGTACCGGGCAGGCATCAGAACCTGCATCCCAGTGCTCCCAAGACACCACCGATCCCATTGCACCCCAGCAGAAACTCTTGGAGTCATTTCTTTTAATTCGGGGATAGTATCTGGTAGAAACAGATAAAATTAACATTTTAAAGACACATTTTGGAGTTCCCGTCGTGGCGCAGTGGTTAACGAATCCGACTAGGAACCATGAGGTTGCGGGTTCGATCCCTGCCCTTGCTCAGTGGGGTTAATGATCCGGCGTTGCCGTGAGCTGTGGTGTAGGTTGCAGACGTGGCTCGGATCCTGCGTTGCTGTGGCTGCAGCGCAGGCCAGTGGCCACAGCTCCGATTAGACCCCTAGCCTGGGAACCTCCACATGCCGCGGGTGCAGCCATAAAACCCGCGGCCATAAAATGACAAAAGGCAAAAAAAAAAAAAAAAAAAAAAAAAGACACATTTTCCTTGATGTTGTTATGCAAAGCGCTGTTTTTCTCAAGACTATATGGTTCACAGATATTTTTCCTTATCTTTTAAAAATTAATAGACTCTTTTTTAGAACAGTTATAGGCTTAGAGAAAAACTTGCAGAAAATACAGAATTCTCATATGCCCACTACCCTGCAGTTCCCCTATTATTAATGTCTTGCATGAGTGTGGTCAGTTTATCACAGCTGATGAACCAATACTAATACATTGATATTAACTATGGTTCAGAGTTCATATTAAGGTTCACTCTTTGTGTTGTGCTTTCTATGGATTTGGGAAAATGTATAATGTCATGCGTCTATATCACATTTGCTTATGGAATAGATTTAGTGCCCTCAACACCCCTGTGCTCCTCTTGTTCATCTCTCCTCCTTTCCCTTGCTTCCTTGCCTAAACCCCTGGAAGCTACTGACAGTTTTACTGTCTTTATAGTTTTGTCTTTTCCAGAATGTCATATAGTTGGAATCATAGGATGCAGTCTTTTCAGATTGTTTGTGTGTGGTGTGTGTGCGTGTGACTTGCTAGCTTATTTTTTCTTATTGCTGAATAATATTCCATATTAGACTTCGTTTACCTGTTATAATTGCCTCCATAATTTTTTTGGCAATTCTGAACAAAATTTTTGTAAACACTCATGTGCAGGTTTTTGTGTGGACATGTTTTCAGTATATGTGCGTAAGGTATAGTTGCTGTATCACATGGTACTGTTACTGTTCAGGGCTCTTGGCCTTCTGAGTCAATGGGAATTGATACGAAGCCAGACAGGAAAATTCAAGCCCAGCTTTATTGGGGCCTGCTGCAGTGGGGGAGTGAAAATGAATAACAGGTTCCCTTGCTTGCTCACTCCCTGAGGAGGAGGTGAGTTGGTTCCTGTAATGGGGTGAGCGAAGGGGCAGGTCCAGGGATCAGGCAAGAGGGTGGCTTAGGTGGTATTCCCACTTTTTTTTTTTTTCCTCACCCAATATTTATTTTTCATTCAATGTTTTTCATGTTTTACTATTTCCTCAGCATTTCCATATGAGTTTTAAGTCCTTTACATTAATAGGTTTTCCCTCTTGTGAATTCTCTGATGTTGACTAAGATGGAGCTCTGACTGAAGGCTCTCCCACACTCACTGCATTCATAGGGTTTCTCTCCGGTATGAATTCTCAGATGTCCAATAAGGTGTGAGCTCACTCTGAAGGTTTTCCCACATTCACTGCATTCATAGGGTTTCTCTTTGGTGTGAATTCTCTAATGCAGGATAAGATGTGAGTTCAGGCTAAATGCTCTACCAGATTCTTTGCTTCAAAGGGTCTTTCTCCAGTGTGAATTCTCTGGTGTCTAATAAGATCTGAACTCCCCCCAAAGCCTTTCCCACACTCATTATTCATAGGGTCTCTCCCCAGTGTGGATTCTCTGATGCCTAATAAGCTTTGAGCTGTGTCTGAAAGCTTCTCACATTTATTACACTGATGGATTTTCTCTCCACTGAAAACTGCTGCATGTTTTGTAAGGTTTGGGTTCTTGAGAGATTTTCTATATTGGTGAATTTTTTCTCCAGCACAAATTCTTTGATGCTTAGTGAAATCTGAATTCCATTTGAAACTTTGGTCATGGGTACTATGTTTACAAGATTTCTGGTGTGTAAATTCCCACTCTTTTGGTAGTTTTGTATGCAGGGGATATGCATAGTACCCTGCTTTTGCTCTCAGCTCTTCAGAAGTGGCAGTTGGGTTTGTAGGGTTTTTCTATCTTCTTGCCCATAATTTGCCCCAACTGTGGATGTATGCAGTTATTTTTAATCCCACTTACAGTTTCTTTGCATTTTGTTGCTCAAGGAGATGTCTGCCTGAGTGCAAACATTGCAGCCACCACAGCAAAGGGTCCTAGATCCCAGGTCCCGGCCTGTCTCATTGAGACTATGGGTAGTTTTGTAAGATGCTGTTTGACTGTTTTCCAGAGTCGTGGTATAATTTTACTTATTCACAACTAACAAGAGAGAGTTCCTGTTGCTCAATATCCTTGGCAGTATTTGTAGTTGTCAGTGTTTTCTAATTTTGTCATTCTAATAGACGGGTAGTAGTATCACATTGTTTTAATTTGTAATTTACTATGACATATGTTGAGCAAATTTTCATCTGCTTTTTTGCCATCTGTACATCTTTTTAGTGTGTCGTCTGTTCAACCATTTTTTAGTATTTTTATTTGGGTTGTTATTATTGAGTTTTAAGAGTTCGTTGAATATTTTGGATATGAGTCTTTTATCTGATATATGTTTTACAAGTGTTTTCTATAGCTTGTCTCAATTCTCTCAACAGTGTTTTTCATAGAGCAGGAGTTTTTAATTTTAGTAAAGCCTAATTTATCAATTTTTTTCTTTCATGGATAGTGTTTTTGTTGCTATACGTAAAAACTCATCTCCAAAACCAAAGTCATGTGAATTTTCTCCTATGTTATCTTCTAGGAGTTTCATAGTTCTCTGTTTTACATTTAGGTCCGTGATCCATTTTGAGCTGATTTTTGTGAAAGGGGTAAGGGCTGTGTTTATATTCACTTTTTCTTGTGGATATCCAGTTGTTCAAGCACCACAGGTTTTTTTTTTTTTTTTTAATACTTGGAACCCTCAAACACCCCTGTGCTATTGATACTAATATATAAATGTGGTTATAGATTGAGACCTAGATCTCAATATTTTGCTATTTCTGAATAGTCTGCTTGAGAACCATTAAAGTGAATTCTGTTTATTCTAAAAACCTTTAACTTAAGATGAGTTCACTGGCAGGAACACTTCCATAATATCCAAATTTAACAGAATTGGTGTGTTGTTTAGTAACACACAAAGAACTGTCCAAAAGTTGGCACAAAATTATAGGCGTGCCTAGAGGAGAAATTGTTTTCTAACATCTCCCCTCTCTGCCCTTCTTGCAGCTTCTCATTTTACTTAAGCCTGTGATCTTTGTCTTTGTCAGCTTGTAGTGAACTTCATTCACTGATGCCAGAGGCAGAGAGTTTTCAGTGAGTTGCTCTAGCTCCTGATCCATACTCTTGGAGATGACATCTAGTCTCAGTATTAAAATGTGCAGGAATACATCAAAGATACGTTTTTTTCAGTATCCCCTTTTAACCTCAGAATAAATAACTTGGAAGTATTTCTCTTAGTTCCTAAGCTTTGATATGACTTACAATGGAATAAAAGACGCAGAAGTTTCTGTTCCTTTTAATGTTTCTCTTCTAATAGTTCTGTGGTTTGATACCATGGTGACAGGCAGCAAGGAACTACATAGAATTAATGATGCTTTCAGTTGATTTGAAAAAGAAATGTATTTTTAACTCCTCTGGCTTTTTGGTTGAATCACCATTTTGCATATAAGCTACTTTCTGGTGTAAACGAATTAAAAATATAGATCTCAATAACTGTTTTAATATGTATAACACCATGCCTATTTTTGTCTAATTTTACTATTTGTTTTTAAACCCAAATTATAGAAACAAAAAGTAAACAGGTAGCTTAAATAATATAAATAAATCTTATAACATTTTTTGTATTTAGAGAATTATGTTTAGAATTGTTGAGCTGTTTCTTAGTATTTAAATATCTGCTATTTTTCAACCTTTATTTTTGGCTACACCAGTGACATGTGGGAGTTCCAGGGCCGGGGACTGAACCAATGCCACAGCAGCAACCCAAGCCTCTATAGTGACAATGTCGGATCCTTAACCAGCTGTGCCACAAGGGAACTCCTATTTCTTAATTTTTTAAAAATTTTAGCTGGGTTAAAGTTTTAAATAATTTTTTAAAATTTGATTTTAACATGGAGAGAAATAGTCACTTGAAATTATCCTTTATAATTCAGTGAAGAAATTTGTGTAAATTCTTTGAAGTGTCACCTGAAATATTTCTTTTCCATTACTTTTCTTCTACAATTACTGCAAGTTTCCATTTCATCTCACCTGTGCTATTTTATAGTAGTTCCCTGATTTCTCTAACTTCAGTCTTTTCCTTCACTGTTTGCCCCACACTCTACACACTCTTTAATCTTCTGTAAACACTGAACCACTCATATTATTGTGGTAACTTGTGCCTTGTGATGTAGAAAGAATATGAGTTTGGAATAAAGATCACTTACTATTTCTGAAGTTTTGGACACACTCTTTGTATTCTTTAAGTTTCAGTGTCCTTAACTATGAAATGGGGCTTTATCAGCAAACTTAAAAGTTATGATTAAATGAAAATAATGCTTGTTTTCTTATTATTTCCCATCCCTTTAATGGAGAAAGTCCAAAATTTTTATTTCAGCACACAAAATCAAGCAAAGTTTGATTCACACAGCTTCTCAACCATTAAGCCCCTCCATATGTGGATGGACTAAAGCCTGTTCATAACTCCTCTGTCCCATCTTTGGCATCTCTCTTCCTGTACCTCTACCTCTGTTTATACTTTTGCTGCCTGGTATTTTTTCCCTCTGTCTTCCTCACGTATTGAACTGCTACCAATCCCTTAATGCAACCTGACATGACATCTTCAAATTCCTGATCAAATGTAGCCAGCCTGAAATTAATGACCTTTTTTCTTCCTGATATTTGTAGGACGTTGACTTTTACTTTCTTATGACTGCCTACAGTTACTGTTTTGAATAGTAGTTACTTATGTAAAGGTCTTTTCAGAGACCTTAAGGTACTCAACATGAAGGCCAGTTTTATACTCATGCAAGCTCATGGCGCTTAGAATTATTCAGACACACAGTTTTCAATAACCATTTGGTGAATTAAGGTATCATTTACCTTGATGATATTCATTATTTTCCTTTTATTTTACAATTATCTCTCATAGAGATTATTTTTTCTTCTTTATTAAAAAATGGATAAAATTTGGGATAACTGTGTTTTTCCTATATTGGCTAAGAGGACTTCTTAGATGACTCCAGCAATGCAGAGTGCATATCATTTTGAGTTTACTTATTATCATCATCTACAAAATTAGTTCAAGTTGGCTATAACAGCAGCAATGTCCCCTAATGTATCAGAGACTGACAAATGTATTCCTGTTAAGGAAAGAATCTGAGGCCTTTTTTTTTAAGTTGATGCTTTGTATTTTTAAAATATCTTGGTTATTTCTGACCACAAACCATCAGAACATGTAAGATTTTGTTGTTATTACTAAATGAGTGTCCTTTTGTTCAGAAGAGCATGTTAAAAATGTCCCATATAATCACATAATATCTCATTATACACCATAAGATTAGAAAGGCTTCTTAACCTGCCTAATACATAGTTTCATGCAAGTTTTACCTAAACTATTTCTGATAGGAAGATAATTCTTCTAGTCTTAATTATCCCGAGGGTAGACAATTTCATAGCCTCTGTTATAAAATAAGGATATTCATAGATGAATGTGATAAATGAATCCTAGGAGGTATAGCAGTGACAGATGAATTATGTCAGTGAAAAAGCTGGAATGAATAAAGTCACGGAAGAAAAATCTCACCTTGCATGAAATCAGGTAAGCATCAGGCATGTAAGGCTTTTAATGATGGCTCTCAGAAAAATTCTACTTTGAGGTGGAGAATGAAGAGATGATAATGGACTTTGATGGAAGTGGAGAGGAAAAGAAAAGAGCACTTGAGAAACCTGGAGAAGTATTGGGAATTAAATGGAAAAAAAGCCATGTAGAAAGAAAGATATCCAGAAGTAAATGAAATATAAAAAGCACAGAAGGGCCCCCAAGAGGAGGCTTATCCTAGATTGCATCTTGAAGAGATATTTAATGTCTGTAAATCTAAAGTTTAAAAAAATTGTTTGCTGTGCATTTATATTGAACCTGTTAATCTTTAAAAAAGGAGTTCCCATTGTAGCTCAGCAGGTTAAGAACCTGATATAGTGTCCATGAGGATGTGGGTTTGATCTCTGGCCTTGCTCAGTGGATAAGGAGCCGGTGTTGCCACAAGCTGTGGCGTAGGTTGCAGATGCAGCTCACTTCTGGCATTGCTGTGGTTGTGGCGTATGCTGGCAGTTGCAGTTCCAGTTCAACTCTTTGCCGGGGAACTTCCGTATGCCACAGGTGTGGCCCTAAAAAAAGAAAAACAAATATTTTTGAAAACCTTCAAGTACTAAATTTTTATGATTGCTTTCCTAAAAGGATCCCTCAAGGATTTCTCTGTTTTCACTTTGGTTAGTTTTTAACAAATAAATTAAATATAAGAATTGCTTTTCCATTCTGTTCTCTTGATACTCTCTGTAGTTTGAAGAAGAACACTCAGTACATTTAATAAAAAAAAAAAAGCTCTTGTCTGTTGGTCTACCTCGCCAGACTTCCAGCAGCTGTAAGGATAATTAAAACCATCCATAATATCATTATGTTCCTTATGGCACTTTCAATTCTATTGACTGCAACAAAGTTTTCTTTAAGAATTTTATGAAATTGTCCATAAAAATAACTGTGCAGTCCTGGATGGCACCAGTAGAAAGCGAGTTATATACAGTCAGTTTGCAAAGCATAGAAGGGAGCAGGGCTTTTAACAATTTATCTTTCTTGGAGGTCCGGAAAACATAAAGGAAATAAAAATTCTGTAGCTTCTTAAAGATTTGGGATGATGTGTATGAAGCAATCTGGATAGTCTACTTTCTCATTACAATATTTTGTTAATTTATAAAATAAGACACATTTAGATGTTGGATTGCAAATGCTCACCTACTGAAAAATTCACTGAAATATTCCTAGTCATTTTTATCCTAAGGGTAAATAATTTTACTTCTGTATATGTACACTTAATGAAATAATTAACTGTGCTTTTAACCAAGCTGAAATAATACATTATTCCTTATGTTTTAAAATGTCGCATGTACATCTATTCACTCTGCAACAGAGTTAGAATAAAAATGTATGATTTTGTTAAGCTATGTACTGTCTCAAAAATATTTAGAGGAGAACTCTATGCAAAATTTTAATAATAAATTTATCTGTTCTCAATCTGGTTTTATTCAATCTTTATCTGATCAGTGTTGATCACTCTGATCACTTATTCAGATGGTCTTTGGTTCTGGGAATTTTGTCTAAAACTAGAAAAACCTACATGGATTTAAACTTTGAATTAAGCCTCACAAATAACAAGACCCAGATAACAGTTAAACAATTAAAGAAACCTATGATATTTGCATAAAATGAATTATGTTGAAAGTTTTGAGTATTATATTACTCAGTACAAGAGAAAGTACATAAGAAACAGTCTCACCTGTATTTCCTATACATTTTATTTCCTCCTCAGTCTCTGTGGTATGATTACTTTTGAGTTTGCAAATAACTGATGATTTGGATGATCAATGAATTTTGTAAATGGTATATTCAAAATTTAAATAATTTTATACCTGTTGCAAGCTTTATCATGCCATTAATTTCAATAAAATCTCAGTTGAGTAAGAAAATCATATAATTTAATATGTTAGGGAAAGCCAATTAGTAGCAAGAACAATTGGTAAACACCCGAATCTACGCAGGAAAAAAATAAAAAGTAAAACAAAATTCATGGTACTCTTTGATTAGTGTATGTGGGGCTTTTTTTTTTTTTAATTATTACTTGAAGAGTAAACTTTTTTGTTTTTCATTTGTTTTGAATTTTATTGCTGTGACCCATAATCAGAAAAATCTCTTCACCAAAAAAAAAAAAAAGCCAACACCTGCAACCACGTGGAGAACAGAAAGTATATCTTTGCCCTCTGAATCACTGCCTGTATCTTAGCCTCCCAAATTAATTTTTAAGCTGATTTTAAGGTGACTGATTTAATGTTATTAATTTCCTTGCTTTTCTTTATAGTCTTAACTGTGAAGTATGAATCCCTAACCATGTTTAGGTCACCATTTTTTTGAAGACATGGAATCATGTACTATTCATCCTTTCATACCAAATTTATTTGTACCCACATGATATTTGTGATAGCCATGTTGTATATAGCTGAACTTTACTCGTTTTCATTGGTTTATGGTATTTATTTTGTGGCTATTTACAGTTTTTAAATTCATTCTACTGTTCACGGACAGTTTTTATCTTCATGTCTCTTGAGTGTATACTTAGGTATGGAACTTCTAGGAATGTCTATTTTCAGGTCTACTGGGTGATTCAAAACTGTTTCCAGTGTGGTATGACCATGCATTCCCATTTGTTATTTTCCCCATTACTTCACATCCTTACCAACTTTGCTATTTTTAAATCCTAGTTACTCTCCTGAGAGTGTTCTGTTGTCTTAAAGTACTTTTAATTTGCATAGCTGACCAACTTGGTTGAGTTCCATTTGGCCATTTCTGAATTTTTTGTTTAAATCTTGCCACATTTTTTCTATCATGTTATCTTTTTTCCCTCGCTATGGATTTGTATGATCGATACACACACACCCCACACAGCACACACACAACAGTGTAAAAATCCTGTTTGGTTATGTTTGTTATAAAAATCTTCTCCCAGTGTGTAGTTACTTCTTTTTTATTTTCTTAATGCTGTCCGCTGGGAACAAAAATAATTAATTTTTCATGTGGTTCAATTTATTAGTCTTTTTCTCCATGGTTATTGCTTATTTTGTCCTGTTTAAGAAATATTTCCCTGCACTATCATAAAGATACTTTCGTGTATTATATTCTAGAAGCTTTATTGTTTTACTTTTCATATTTCGCTAAATAGTTTACCTGCAATTGATTTTTATGTATTATGTGAGATAGATGTCAGGTTTCATTTTACTCCATGTGGATATTAAATTGTCTTAGAATTGTTTATTGAAAGAGATTGGTTTTCCTCACTGTATGATGTGCTAACTGTGTTAAAAATCAATTTTCTGTTTATGCATGCTTGTAGTAATGAACTCTCCATTTTGTTCCATTTATTTGTTCCCTTATCTGCCTTGTGCCAATATGGTATTGCTTTAATAATTGTATTTTGTAATAACTCCTGATATCCCACAGAGCAAGTCTTTTGCCTTATTCTTCCTTAGTGGAGTCTTCGATATTCTTGGCTCTTTGCATTTCCACATTTAGTAGCAACTTGTTGAGTTACAAACATGCAAACACACGTGCATCACACAAAGCTGTGATTTTTACTCAGATTTTATTCAATCCTTAAAGAATTTGGGAAAATTAATGCCTTAAGATTTTGAGACTTCAAATCCATGAACATAATGTATCTCCAGTATTTTTATTTTTTCTCAGTAAAGTGCTCTATATTTTAGTGAAGAGGTCTTCATGTCTTCTGTGAGAATTAGTCCTAGTATTTGGTTTTCCTACTGTTATAAATAGCATATTTTTCAAACTACTATGTATCGAGCATCCCTGTAAAACTATGTCTCTGGCCTCTGTGTAGATCTATCTAAAATTATTTTATATCACGTTTAGTAATTCTCACTGTATTTCATTTAGTACTATAACTTTGTCACAGCCCTCTGATGCCTAACCTGTGGGTTTTGGCTGCCAGCAACAGAAACTGATTTGGGCTATCTTATGCAAAGGAGAACTTATAAAAAGAATATAGGTGAGAGCAGAGATTTCTGGGTTTCTAGAGAGCTGTTTTGGTGCAAGGCAGCACCAAAGTCCTAGGAGCATAAATTGAAGTTCGAAATCATGCTGCCTTTGCATCAACTTTCCTATACCTTTTCTTGCTGGCCCTTGCATCTTTTCCTCAAGTGTCATTTTCAGAGCATGGAGCATTTAATTCATCAAACTTAGATCACTTCCTGTCTCTCCTTATGTAAGGACAGATAAAATCTGGTCTTTGAGTTTCTTCAGTAGAAGGTGGTTTCTGAACGTTATCTTTGCCCCAGTGCTACACACAATGGGAAAAAAGAGGAAAAAGCATAATTCCACAAAGAAAACCATGTTCTTTTAAGAATAAGTTCTGAATGCTGGAGAGAAACACTAACAAATAGTCACTCCTCCTTACAGGAAGATCAGAGAAGACAGTCTGGGGTCTATTAGGCAGTTCTGTCTAATGTGTAATAGCAAGTACTTTGCTAAATATGTGAATATGTATGGTAATAGCTGTAAAAGGATTTCTGGAGCCACCATATTCTTCTCTCTCTTTCTTGTGTGTGTGTGTGTGTGTGTGTGTGTGTGTGTGTATTCTGTAATTATCCCTTATTGATTTTAACCTGTCAAAACATGATAATTAAAAGATGTAGTGAAACAGAAGATTAGGGAATTAGAAAGTCAGGTTTTGGTATAACTGTTTTTAATGTCTTCCATAGAAACTTGTGTTATTATGTGAATGAAGAGAAATCTACATTATAACTTCATTTTTCAGGAGTTAAAATCAGATGCAGAAAAAAATTTTTTAGCAGAGCACTGAAGTGCAGTTGGGGTTAACATTTAACCTTTTTTTCATTCCCAGGAATGCATCCAGCTTCAAGTATGTTACAAAATGAGTAACTTCTGTGCAAGTATTTCCAGATGTGTTAGGCTCCTGGAGATTAATTATATTTAGAGTAGTGTTTATAAATGTGCAGACTAAATGTTATAATGCCATGTTAGTCTACTGTACCTCAAAGAAAACTTCAGAGATCTTTCAGTTCAAACTAAAGAAGGAACTTGGCCTATATGCTTCTGGAATTTAATTGCCTGCTATGGGCTGGAAAGCTTCCTGGGATAAAGAATAACTCTTTGAGATAGCCTTCTACATTGTTGGACGATATTGTAGTTACTTTCTATATCAATTCTTTAAGAATCCATGACTCATTTTTCTCAATATCGTTTTTTTATTCTAAAAATAATGTTTCTTTAAAAAAATCATTCAGGTAGTAGAGAATTGTATGAAATTAATAGTGAGAGCTTAGAAGTTTTTTATAGTGCTAAAATAATCCTTCCTCTGTGTTATTTCCACACATCTAATCTCAGTCCTTGGCACTAGAAAATGTGTGTCTGTCTACTCTTTCTTCACTTGACAACACTGCAGGTGTCCGAACACAGCTAACTTGACCCCACTGTGTTTTATTTCTTACTGTGCCATATATTTTCAACTGTTAAATGTTTAGGTATATATAAGACATCTTTAAAAGAGAAAATGAAACTGATTAAGATACTTCCATAGGAGTTCCTGTCGTGGCGCAGTGGTTAACGAATCCGACTAGGAACCATGAAGTTGCGGGTTCGGTCCCTGGCCTTGCTCAGTGGGTTAAGGATCCGGCGTTGCCGTGAGCTGTGGTGTAGGTCGCAGACGCGGCTCGGATCCTGCGTTGCTGTGGCCGCGGCGTAGGCCAGTGGCTACAGCTCTGATAAGACCCCTAGCCTGGGAATCTCCACATGCCACAGGTGCGGCCCTAAAATGACAAAAGGCAAAAAAAAAAAAAAAAAAAAGATACTTCCATAGTAATATTTGTATAACATTTGTGCAGTTTGAACTTATTTCTCAAATTCAGGACAGCACTGAATAGGCTGACTTGACATTCTGAATTGTATTTCAACTATTGCTGGATTTTTAAATAAAAACTCAATAAGAATACCTGTCAGTGAGTTTATACAAATGGAATTTTTGTTTTGAAGGGGGATTTGATAGAAACATCTTCTTGTCATTAAAATGTTATGTTAAGAGTAGCTAAATAATGGAACTGGTAATCATAATCCTCTTTTTGATGAAGTCAAAGAAAGCATTACTTTAACTTGTAAAATCACTGCATTGAATGATTTTTAAAATGCCCATGTCACTGTATCATTTTGTCAGTGAAGAAAAGTATCATTCCAAGGTCATATGCATGTAATCTAGTTCCCATAGAAACAATTAATAAGTACTTTTAATTCTTCTAAAAAAGAGGTTCTTATTGAGAAGATTTAACATAGCAATAGAATGGGGAAGAAAATTAACTTAAGCCATGATAGTGTCACTGCAATACATTTTCATTATATTTTTACTTCTGTAATTTAGAAAAAATGATCATAATATGTAATTAACTCAGTAATATGTTTTTAAACAGTAATGTATATTTGTATCAATAGGTCTGTTTTTAATAACTAATTATTTTACAGCTTGGATGTTCTAAAAATTAGTGTATCCATACCCCTTTTAATGAGTATGTAAGTTTTTAAATTATTTATAATAAATAATGTTGCAAAGGACTTCTTTGCAAATGTTTATGACTATTTCTATAATAGATCCCTTAACTGAAATTTCTAGTTTGAGTGCGTGATTTCAATTTTTGACATAAAATGTGAAATCGTTCACTAATGATGTGATTTCCACGCACATCAAGCATGTTGTTTTGGAGCACTAACTTCACAGTCTCTCCAATACTGAATAGTAATAACATTTTTTTGAGGGAGCAAATTGATATTAAAAGATGACATCTCATTTTAGTTTTCATTTTTTAAGGATGTTGTAATTCGGGACCATTTGGAGATCTTTTCCTGGGACTATCCTTTCCTGTATTTTAAAAATTGAAGTATAGTTAATGTACAATATTATTTTAGTTTCAGATTTACTACATAGTGATTTGACATTTACATACATTATGAAATGATCTCCATCACAATATTAGGAAGAATCTGTCCTCATACCAAGGTGTTACAATATTATTGACCATATTCTTTGTGCTGTATATGACTTCCCCATGGCTGATTTATTTTTAATTGTAGGTTTGTACCTTTTAGTCCCCTCCACCTATTTTGTCCACTCTCCAACCCTTTCATCCTGGCAATCATGTGTTTGTTCTCCATATCATTGAGTCTAGTTTGTTTTGTTTTATTTTTTATATTCCACATATAAGGGAGATAATAAGAAATTTGTCTTTCCCTTTATGACTTATTTCAATTAGTATAATATACTCTGGATCCATGCATGTTGTCCCAAGTGGCAAGGTGTAATCTTTTATGGGTGAGTAATGCTACATTGTGTGTGTGTGTGTGTGTGTGTGTGTGTGTGTGTGTATAAATAACATTCAAACGGCCCACAGCTTTTTTATCGATGGACACCTAAGTGTCTTCCATATCTTGACTATTGTAAATAACACAGCAATGAACATTAGGGTCATAAATCTTTTTGAATAGGTGTTTTTGCTTTCTTTGGATAAATACACTGAAGTGAAATTTCGGAATCATATGGCAGCTCTATTTATAGTTTCTTGAGAAACTTACATACTGTTTTCCATAGTGATTCCATCAACAGAACATGGGGATTCCCTTTTATCCATATCCTCACTAACACTTATTTGTTGTATTTTAGATAATAGCCATTCTGGTAGGTGTGAGGTAGTATCTCATGGTTTTAATTTGTATTTTCCTGAAAATTAGTGATTTTGCACATAATTTCATGTGTCTGTTGGCCATCTGTATGTCTCCTTTCAGGCAAATGTCTCGTCAGGTCATTTGTCTATTTTTAAAATCGTTCGTTTATTTTGATGTTGAGTTTTATTAGTTGTTTTATATTTTGATATTAATTCCTCATCAGATATATTATTTGAAAATATCTTCTCCTGTTCTTTAGACTTACTTTTCACTTTGTTGATAGTTTGTTTCACTGTGTAAAAGTGTTTTAAATTGATATAATTTCATGCATTTATTTTTTTGGTTTTGATTCCCTTGCCTGAGGAGACAGATTAAAAAAATACGTATTGCCAAGACTAATGTCAAAGAGCATACTGCCTAATGTTTTCTTCTAGGAACTTTATATTTTCAGGCCTTACTTTTAACCCTTTAATGCATTTTGGTTTTATTTTTATGTATGATGTAAGAAAGTAATGCAGTTTCATTCTTTTACTTGTAGCTGTTTGGTTTTCCCGACACCATTTATTGAAGAGACTATCTTTTCCCATTGTATATTTTATCATAGACTAACTAAGCAAATAAATGTGCTCTTATTTATGGACTTCCTATTCTGTCCCATTGATTTGTGTATCTGTTTTTATGCCAGATATGCTGCACTTTGTAGTATAGTTTAAAGTAAGGGAGTGTGGTAACTCCACCTTTGTTCTTCTTTTTCAAGGTTGCTTTGGTTATATGGAGTCTTTTGTGTTTCCATACAGATTTTAGAGTTATTTGTTCTAGTTCTATGAAAAATGTCATTGGTATTTAGATATAGATTGCATTGAATCTGTAGATTGCCTTAGGGAGTATCATTTTAAGAATATTAATTCTTTCAATCCTTGAACATAGTATGTGTTTCCATTTGTTTATATAATATTTAGTATGTTTCATATCTTACAGTTTTCAGAGTACAGATATTTTACCTCCTTGGATAGATTTATTTCTTAGCATTTTATTTATTTTGATGCAATTTTAAATTGAATTGTTTTTTTTTCTTTCCCTTCCTTCCTTCCTTCTTCCTCTTTCTTTCTCTCTTCCTTCCTTCCTTCCTTCCTTTCTTTCTTTCTTTCTTTCTTCTTTCTCTTTTTGACGGTGAACCTGTGGCATATGGAGGTTCTCAGGCTAAGGGTCGAATTGCAGCTGTAGCTGCCAGCCTACACCACAGCCACAGCAATGCGGAATCCAAGCCATGTCTGCGATCTTCACCACAGCTCACAGCAACACCAGATCGTTAACCCACTGAGCCAGGCCAGGGATTGAACCCACTTCCTCATGGATACTAGTTGGATTTGTTAACCACTGAGCCATGACGGGAACTGCCTGGATTGATTTCTTAATTCTCCTTCTGATAGTTTGCTTTCAGTGTACAGAAATGCAATAATTTTCTATATAGTAACCTTGTATCCTCCAACTTTACTGAATTCATTTAAAGTTCTTGTAGTCCTTTGGTGCTATTGTTAGGATTTTCCCTATATAGTATCATGTCACTGAAAAAAGTGAGAATTTTACTTCCTCCGTTCCAACTTGGATTCTTTTTCTTTATTTTTCTGGTCTTATTGCTATGGTAAAGACAGCCAATACCATGCTGAATAAAAGTAGTGAGATTAAGAGTTCCCTCATGGTGCAATGGGTTAAGAATCCTGAATTGTCACTGCTGTGACTTGGATCACTGCTGTGTCATGGGTTTGATCCCTGGCCCAGTACTTTCCATGTATAGTGGGTATGTCCCCCTCCAAAAAAAGTAGTGAGTTTGGGCATTCTTGTCTTGTTGTTGACCTTAGAGGAAAAGGTTTCAGTTTTCACTGTTGTGTATGATGTTGGCTGTGAGCTTGTCATATATGGTATTTTTAATGTTGAGTTTCCCTCTTTATCCAGTGTGTTGACATTTTTATCATGAATGAGTGCTGAATTTTTTCTAAAACTTTTTATGCATCTTTTGAAATGATCTTGTGATTTTTATTCCTCTATTTGTTATTGCAGTGTATCACATTGATTGATTTATGGATACTGAACTACCCTTGCTTTACTAGGATACCCCCACTTGATCATGGTGTTTGATTCCTTTAATCTATTGTTAAATTTAGTTTGCTAATATTTTTGAGGATTTTTGAATATATGATCATCAGTGTTATTGGCCTGTAATTTTCTTTTTCTGCAGTGTCTTCGTCTGATTTTGGTATCAGGGTAATGATGACCACATAGAATCAGTTCAGGGGCTTTCCTTCTCATTCAATTTTCTGGAATAGCTTGAGAAAGATAGGTATTATCTCTTCATTAAATGTTTGATAGAGTCCACCTATGAAGATGTTTGGTTTTGTACTTTTGATTTGGGGGATTTTTTTATTATTGATTCAGTTTCTTTAATGGTAATAATTCTGTTCATATTTTCTATTTCTTTTGGACGCAGTCTTTGAAGTTTGTTATGTTTCTAGGGATGAATCCATTTCTCTGATTGTCCTTATTGGCATATAATTGCTGGTAGTAATCTCTTACCAGTCCTTGTATCTCTGTGGTGTGGCTTGTAACTTCTTTCGTTTCTGATTTTATTAACTTGATCTTTCCTTTCAGAAAACAAGTTCTTATTTTTATTGATCTTTTCTGTTCCTCTTTTTACACTTTAGTCTCTATTTCATTTATTTCCAATCTGATTTCTATGTTTTCTTTTCTTTTACTGACTGGGTTTTGTTTGTTCTTTTCCTAGTTCATTCAGGTGTAAGATTAGATTGTTTATTTGATATTTTTCTGGTTCCCTGACAGAGGATTGCATCACTGTAAACTCTTAGAGCCACTTTTGCTATGTCCTAGATTTTGGATGGTTGTGTTTCCATTTCCATTTGTCTCAGATGTTTTTTGATTTCTTCTTTGATTTCTTCAACAACCCATTGTTTGTTTAATAGCATATTGTTCAGTCCATAAATATTTATGATTTCTACAGGTTTTTTTTCTTGTAATTTCTCTCTAGTTTCATACCTGTGTGAAAAACATGCTTGAGATTATTTCAGTCTTAAATTTATTAATTCTTGTTTTGTGGCCTAGCATGTGATCTATCTTGGATAATGGTCTGTGTGCATTTGAAAAGAATGTGTTTTCTGCTGCTTTTGGATGGAATGTTCTATATACGTCTTTCATGTACATCTGATCTGATGTGTCATTTAAGGCCAGTGTTTTCTCATTGATTCTTTGCCTGGTTGATCCGTCCAGTGATGAATGGTAGGTTGTTAAAGTCCCATAATGTTTTTACATTACTCTCAGTTTCTCCAATTATGTTGTTAATATTTGCTTTATGCATTGAAATATTCCTATGTTGGCTACATATACAATGACAATTGTTATATCTTCTTGTTGGAAAAAATCCTTTATCATTAATTGACCTTTGTTTCTTGATAAATTTTTCAAGTGAATTTTTAATCATATAAGTATTGCTACCTCAGCTTTCTTTTTGTTTCTTTTTCCATGGAATACCTTTATCTATCACAAAAAAAACTGAAATAAAAATACACTAGAAGGATTCAATAGTAGACTAGATAATAAAAAGAAACAGACCTGTGATCTACAAAGCAGAATAGAGGCAATAACTCAGTTTTATACATCATGGCACCACAGAAATCATCTCAAACAATACTCTTTTTTTTTTTTTTTTTGTCTTTCCTAGAGCCGCACCTGCACCATATGTAGGTTCCCAGGCTAGGGGTCTAATCGGAGCTGTAGCCAATGGCTGATGCCACAGCCACGGCAATGTGGGATTCGAGCCACATCTGCGACCTACACCACAGCTCATGGCAACGCTGGATCGTTAACACACTGAGGAATGCTAGGGATAGAACCGGCAACCTCATGGTTCCTAGTCAGATTTGTTAACCACTGAGCCATGATGGGAACACCTTAAACAATCCTTACTTTAAGCAAAGAGATTCATAGAGGAAAGCTATATAAGAATGTCACCTGGTAGTGGTTCTTGGCCAGAACTCAGTTCTCTGGCTCCTAAATTGGTAAACTTTTCACTACCTCTAGTTATTCTGCTGCATATCCATTATAATGAAATGGAGAAATACTTTTTAAACTTCTAATTAAGCAGTGATCCTGACGTGATATTTTAAGCAACATGTTTATGCTCATATCAAATTACAAGAAGTGTATAGCTTCAAGAGAGGAAAAAAAAAAATTCAGCCCTGATCTTGTGAAGTCCTTCCTTTATGGATCTGGTAGAAACTTCCAACTCAATTTCATCTTCTATATTTAGGTACTTTAATAGCATTCAAGGTTACCATCAGAAATTATTTTTGGTAATATTTCTTTTCCCACCCATGTTTGTGTGTGTGTGCATGTGTGAATGTTGTGTTTTACTATATTATTGAAACAAATACACTAATAGAACACATGAAATCCAGAATATCTAATTAAAGAATATTTACACCTTTAGAGAAGATCTTTGACTATTATGCCGGATATAATTTGTCCTTAACTTTCATATTTCCTTTCATTTTGTTGATAGTAAAGAATAATATTTATCCAAACAGAAAGTAAATGGATTTTTTTAAAGTGTATATAGGAGTTGATTTTTTTCCTTCTTCAGTTTTCGGTAAGTTATAGAATGGTGACCATTAGATGTAATGCTCCCACTTATATCCTTTGAATGATGCATCCAATTTTGGTGTCAGTCTCTTCTGTTATGCATAGTTTCTGTTTCTTTTCTTTTTTACTTCTTTTTTAATGGCTGCACCTGCAGAATATGGAAATTCCCAGGCTAGGGGTCAAATAGAAGCTGCAGTTGAAGCCTGCACCACCACCACAGCAATGCCAGATCCTTAACGCACTGAATGAGGCCGGGGATCTAACCTGCATCTTCACAGAGACAACATTGGGTCCTTAACCCAGTGAGTCTCAACAGAACTCCATAGACAACTTATCATCCCTGTGATAAGTTGATTTACCTATTTGTAAGATAGGGATAATAATAGTACTTGCTCCACAAGACTGTATGAGGCTCAAATAAAATGAGTTGCATCGGGCAATTAGAAAAGTAAGTGGCATGTGCTAAGTGCTCAGTAAGTTAATAAAATAAGAGTATATTATCATGGTTCAGAAGGAGGAGGTTATACCTGTCTTCTTTAGGCTTAATGAGAAATATATTATCTGAGATAGATGTTAAAGATGTGATTTTGACAAGTGGAGAGGCAACATTCACAAAGAGGTGGCTGTTCCAGATGGAGAAAGTCATGGCTTACAAATGACACTTTGTATCCTATTTAGGGACGAGTCATCTAGTTTCACTGGAATGGAAAATAAGCATGAAAATATGGGATCAAACTATCTGGAAACATTATTTTGGGGTCCGGGAGCAGGAGGGCTGCTAGGTCAATCTGAGAAGTTTTTTTCCTTAATTTAGAAATTACAAAAAAAAGATTTTATTAAGCCTGGAAGCTGATATAATTAAAATCTCAAAAAATTAATATATTTAGTTGTTTTTTAAAGAGAAGAGATTGGTTCGTAAGAGAATTGTTGTGTGTGATTGAATAAAAAAAACCTAAGAAACAAGTAGGTTCGTGATAATAAGAATGGGAGTGGAAGAGTCATGGATGGATGTTAGAAAATTAACTCTTGTTTGGATTGAGTATCTACGAGGTTATTTTTTCTAATGTTGATGGCAACATGACCAGTAACAATGCTTGGAATAACCCAAAGCAGTTTTTCCAGCCATAGTGGCATAACTGGGGTTGGCGTAGCTGTGTCTCAGTAGACAACTAGAATATTGGATAAAATCAGTTGAACTAGTGTTTTTGAACATTGGGCAATGGGAAATGCAGGACTGTGATCACAGAGAGAGGAGAAAAAAAAAATGAGAGCCTTATGATCACCTTGGCTATCTCCCTGAAAATGTTTTTCTATTTCCCTGAAAATGTTTTTCTAACAGTGGTACAATGAGGAAGAGCCAAGGCAGAGTTCAGTGGTCTCTCTGGTCGAGGGGGAAGAAATAGAGTTTAAGGAGGCCCTGATTGCTGGAATTTACGAGGCAGGAGGGATCTAGGGAGAAATAGAGCTCTCAGACTCTGAATAGTTGTATCGTTGAGTCTGCTGTTGAATACTAAGCCCGCCAGGTGTAGAGGGAAACTCCATGAAGCTGATGAGGGAATGAGTAATGAGTAGGGAGCTATAATGTGGTCAATTTTCAGAAATCATAAAGGGCTTTGGATTTTTTAATTCCAACAGGCTAGAGTTGGGAGAACTGTTGGAGTACCTGAGACATTTAGAGACCCTATACAGGTCACATCTTAGAAGTAGATATAAATTTAACTTAGAATAAAAGGTACACAAGACCCACCCCTACCCTCCCACAAAAAAAAAAAAAAACAAATCAATATACATACAAAAGCTAAAATAAGCTTAAAAAGGATCAAGCTGGTCTGCACATAACTGCTTATCAAAAGAAAAGTCTAATACCTTATTGAAAAAGTCAACTAAAATTCAATACTCAGTAACATAATATTCACAACGTAGAGAAACCAGAAAACAAAACAAAAAATGAGATAGGCAAAGAACAATATAACCCTTGATCTCCTTAGGAAAAAAATATAATAGAAATGAATGAAATTAAAGAGATGATGAAAATAGCAGAATATAATTTAAATCACTTCTTATGAACATGCTGAGGATTTAAAGAAAACCGTGAACAGAATAGTAATAGAAATAGAAGATATGAAAGAGAATTAATTGGAAATGACAGCTCATATTTGTAGAAATATAAAATATGAAGTGAAAATTCTATGGTTTGAATTAATAGCAGTTGATATGATGCCTTTCTTATCTTTGTATTAATGAATTTCCTGACCCTGTCAATCACGGGAGCTATGTCTTTTTCTAACCATCATCACATAGATCACCCACTTAACCACAAGTCATTGTTTCAGTGCTTCAGAGATAACATAGAGAAAGTGCAGTTCATTAATAGATGTGTGTGATGTCAGTGTAGGTGGGAAAAAAAACATTTTATAAGGCTAACAAGACCATCATTTTTAGGAAGAGGGCTTCATTGTGGGCAGGGGAGCTGTGGGGTGGGGGGCCTGCGGCATGTGGGAGTTCCTGGGCCAGGGATTGAACCTGTGCCACAGCAGTGACAATGCCGGATCCTTAGCCCACTGAGTCACTAGGGAACTCCAAAAGCTGACTTCATTTTAATGAATCTGGGCCTATATCCAAGGTAGTATTTCAAGGTTAAGTGAGCAAAAACTTTGGGTTCAGGGAATGGAAAGAGAATGCCTATGTCCTTAGTGGTGACCCGGCAAATTTTCAGGATCCCTATGTCCATTTTCTTCCGTAAAACACATAAACCATTTTTTATGCTTTTTAGACTATGCCAGTAAAAGCAAAAATGAATGGACATTTAATGAAGTTTGAATATGTCTGGATACATTGAAACTAAAATATTTAATGAAGAATAAATGATTGTATTCAGCTCAGCTGTAATGGATGCCATCTCTCTGTATTCAGTAGTTTTCTGGGTGGAGGGATAATTCCTGAAAGGTCACGTTCAGAATTTCAAGAATCTTATGATCCTTTGTCCTGTTATAGCATATTGATACTTTACAATGATATTTCCTAAATCATGACATTGCTAAAATAAGAAAGCTTCCATTTTTTACACCACCCTATCTAAAGGTAATATTGTGTGGGACTTCAGTGCATGAAATTAAGGAAAAAGGGAGGTCGAATGGGATGGGGTGTGGGCCTTCAAACTCTGAACTCGGTGTCACACTCACTTCAGAAATCTCCAATTCAAGAGCATGATATATCTTTCCATCTGTTTGTGTTGTCGTTGATTTCTTTCCTCAGCGTCGTATAGTTTTCAGAATACAGGTCTTTTGTCCCTTTAGGTAGGTTTATTCATAGTTTTTTTTGTTTGTTTGCTACAAAACAGAAACAGACTCACAGACATAGAAAACAGATTTGTTATTGTCAAGAGGAAGTTGGTAAGGAGTGGGATGGACTGGGAGTTTGCGGTTGGTAGTTGCAAACTCTTACGTTTAGACTGGCTAGGCAATGAGGTCCTACTATAGAACAGGAAAATATATGCAATCTCTTGAGATAGAACGTGATGGAAGATAGTATGAGAAAAAATATATATATACATGTTTGACTGGGTCACTATGTTGTACAGCAGAAATTGGCATAACACTGTAAATCAAGTATACTTAAAAAAAAAAGGGAAATATCCATAGAGGTCTAGGGCTCCCACTGAGATCCTCAGACCTCCTCGAAACCTTATGGTCCAGGAGCACACAATCTGAAAATTAATGACAAAGATAATTTGGCAGCAGTCACATTATTTTTTTCTGAAGAAATATAGCCAAAACAATATGGAAATTAAGTTAATTTTGATGCTAACTAAATATGTTTGTTTGAGTACTTTTCAAATGTACAAAACTCCTTTTTTCTAATAACTAAAAATCAAAGTAACTTCAGTCCTGTGATGAAAATACCAGATCATCTAACTCATGATGTTATGTTCAGGCCATTGTTTATTCGTGTATGGCACAGTTGTTGACTGACAGCAAGGAGATTTTGTAAGTGCTGAGGACAAAATAGTGAATAAGATAAAGTGTATGTCCTTTTAAAACTTGCATTCCAAGAAAGGAGACAAGAAATTTGACCAGTTAATAAAGTCAATATGTAAATTATGTGAGGTAATTATAAGTATGTGAGGAAAAGCACAGGAAGAATAGAACAAATTTGAGAAAAAAATTTTCTTAAAGGATCAGGGAAGCTTATATACTTGGACAGAGATCTGAATGAAGTTGACATATTGAGTAAGTTAGAACTACCCTATGATGGTTCGAGGCAGCCAACTTGGAATTCATTGGTGAATGTGATAATGCTTATATTCAAATGATGGGGACAGACATCTGATTGTGGTTAGATAGAAGGAGTGGTAGAGAGATGAGTAAGAGAGTAGGTATTGATTGTTCTTTCAAAAACTTTGAATTAAGGCAGAAAATTAGTAATTGTTAAATAAGTAATAGGTAGGATGGTCTAGTTTTCCTGATTCATTTGGGTCATTTTACATCGATGGCATTTCATAGAATACTGGTTATTAAATTTTTCTAAGCAAGGAAAAATTTTTTACTAATTTTGGCAAAATGCATCTTTTTTAGTGCCATCATACATAAACAGATATCCTTACAACATCACTAAATAATTTTATGTAGTTGTTAGACTGCATACAATCAGATGATGCTATGTTGAAATACTGAGAATTTGTTAGTGCAAAAGCTGTGTATGCATGTATTTATGTATAATCGTATGTGTGTACTGGCCTTGACCTCATGATGATCCACTTGTTCTAGGAATAGATGAAAACCTGTGGGTGCAGAAATTAAAAGAGCACATTGCAGACCATGCATGTTTCCCTAAACCTGTTTGTTTTGTTTATGTTTAGTCTAAAACATGAAGCTACATCTTCCTCAAGTGATCAGAGGGGTTGAACTATAAGACTTCAGGTGATAGGCAGGAGTTTAATAGGGGAGAAAATATTGGGAAAACGGTATGGTGCAGAGAGAGTTTAAAGAAAGATCAGAGGTAGGGCATAAGCAAGAAAACGTGAGAGACACTCAAGGCGTAGCAAGACTGTATGCCTTGCTATCTATAGTTGTATACAGAAAAGAAGGAACAGCAAAAGAGAATTAAGCAGTAAAAGGGAATTAAAATGTTTTGTGTTAAAATTATCTCAGTAAAGCTTAAAAAGAATTCACCTCACATATTCTTATTTTACTAATGAGAAAATTAAGGTGAAAAAACTGTATACCTACTGAGTGGTGGGTAGAATCAGCATTCCAAAGAACATCCCTCTGACTCTGAAGTGTCTTTTCTATTTGATTTTACTATTTCTTAGGTAAGCCTATAAAGAGTCATTGAGCTCAGATTTTTGCTGGCCTTTGATACTGATTTGAAGAATTTCAACTTCATTTATCAAGTAATAACTACATAATAAGTGATAATGTTAAATAATATCGAAGTCTTTTTGGACAGACATTGGTACAGGTAGACCTGTGCTCTGGTAAATTAATCAGGTGGCCGAGTCTAGAGCTGATTGGTGTGGAGAAATCAGGATAGAACACACCATGCATAAGTTACATGTATTCTTGCAGGCAAAAGTTATTAAGAGGATGGCAGCCATGAAGGTGCACTGCTCAGCTCTCCCTCTCAGAAAGAACTTGCTGGTCAGCTGCAAGTTACGTAGTTAGTAGATATATTCCTGCTGTTCAGTGCCTTCAGGATTCACATTGGTTTTGAACCAGAGTCATATCTTTTCCTGGGTAGTTCTTTACTGATGACTGAACATGTCAGGGGCCCCAGAGCCTGGCCATTAATGCTCATTGCAGGACTCCTGTAATAGGAAGTTCTTGTTCCAGAGCTCCCTTTTGAGTTAGCCAAGCTTTGTTAGAGCTTTACTTTGATTCGAGGCTCTCTCTCTGCTAAAACTTCTTCTCTCTTCCCCTTAAATCCTTGTTCAAAATATTTTTCAAATCTGTGTTACAGTCTAAAGACTCTCCTTACCAAATTTTCCTTCTTCCCCCTTTTGATCTTTCACAGATATTCTCCCCAACAAATCTCAGCTCTTATCTGAAAAATGTTCATCCTGGGGTAATTAAAGTGTCAAAATTAAAATGTGAAGATAGATGCTAGAGCCGTTGCTGGATGATGATGATGATGTTGCTAATGATAAGACTGACCTTTACATCACTTAATTTTTTTAGAGTCTCAACCAGAAATACAGTTTATAAGTATGCAGTTTCTAGAACTGAAAATGTATCCAAAGATGTGGAATCAAAGAAAGAGAGAAAAAGTCAGAACACAAGGAGGCTCAAGGGTAGTTAAGAGGAGAACTGTGCCAAGAGAAGTGAGTTTCAGTGAGGAGGAGGGAATCAATACCATGGACACTGCCAAGCTGTCAGGGAAGGTGAACATAACAAAAAGGTCATGCTACCTGTTCTCTTCTTTCTGAAATGTGACTCTGTTCTTCAGTGTAAGCACAAATGGCTGTAAGCAACAAGAACCAAGAGGGGTCACTAAGCTAGAATCCTGGGTCTAGAACTTAACCCCAAGGAAATATCACTTCTCCAATGAAGTAATAGGTATATTTTTCTTGTATTTTTGATAAGGAATTTATATAAGAATCATAATCATAATCAACTGTCATTAAGACACACAAATGTTCATTATTAGAATGAATATCATTGATCACAAGAATAGAAACTTTGAAGATAATCTCACATTTTGTTTTCATTTACCTTTGTGGTTCTGACTTGTTTGCATTAGTTTTCCACTCAGGTTGAAACAAATGAAACTAAAGATAATATCTCCTTATGTTGTTTTACGCCTTTATTTTCTGGAATGTGACTTTCAGATTAGTGTTATACATGCCATCTGCATCACTGCAATTATTTAAAACTGTGTTAAGAAAGGGGAAGGAGAAAAATAGGGCTTTCAATATGGCTCTACTTGTCTAATATTTATCCCAATTAACTGTATCATTTTTTTAGTGTTTTTTCATAGCTGACCTACAGTCTTTACAAAGTCATGCGCTTTTTTTAATGTAATACAATCATTTTAATTATGGTCTTAACTCTCTCCTTCTATGTTATTTGAAGCTAGACATACTCATTAGGAAGGAATGGTGTGTTTCCAAGTAAAATTGGTCTGTAATTCGTGTACCTGCTGTGTGTATTCAGAGAACAGTCCTCCAACTGTGATATTAATATACATTATTTATCATGAAGTAAACTTGCCAACTTAAGTGAAAGGGCAAAATAATGCCCCACGGGGATAATAATGATATTTTTTGTGTGAAAGTATTGATCTAATTATTTTTTTACTGGTACCAGGAGAAATATATGGCTGCCTGCATTGCCATTAATATATTCTGGCTTATACATATAATGTTATACTTAAAACTAATTTTAAAATCATATAGCTGAAGAGTTTTATATACAGTTCTTTTATTGATCATAAATGTCAGCGTTGATAATGCTGATGAATTTTTACCTAATATAATTTTCTTATTAATTCTACTAAGGGCACATACAAAAATTGAGACCATAAAATACCTTACTTATTAATCTTTTACTAAGGGCCTTAGTGCTAACTAAGGTTATTTAGTTGAAAAAGCTCAGCAATATTGCATTCAACATTGGGGAATTAATAGGAACAAGCAAAGATATTTCTCCAGGATCAAGTATTGAAGACGGAGTTTAGAAAGTCTCCATTGACCAGTAGGCCTTCTGCTCTTTGTACTTTCAGGAGTATATTCTGATCCTAGTGCCTTCGTTGTCACCATTTATCACTGAGAAAAAGCTGAGTCACTTGCCATTCTCTTTGCTTTATGCAGCCATTGATGATATTGAAGAACTGGTCTGAGTCATCTGTGGTCCAAAAGCCTTTGTTCCAGCCATGATTGTCATGAGCCTTTACCAGAGGAATTTAGATGGGCCTTTTTTTACTTTTTCTTTTCTTTTCTTTTTAGGGCTGCACCTGTAGCATATCAAAGTTCCCATGCTAGCGGCTGAATTAGAGAGGCAGCTGTGGGCCTTCACCATAGCCATAGCAGCACGGGATGCAAGCCTCGCCTGCAATTTACACCACAGCTCACAGCAATGCTGGATCCTTAACCCACTGAGGGAGGCCAGGGATCAAACCCACATCCTAATGGATACTAGTCAGGTAGGCTGAGCCACAATGGGAACTCCTAGATGGGCCTTTCATTCGTTACATATACCTAATGCTTACGTTCCATGTTTAATAAGGTCTGATTGAATCTTTGAAATAATACGAACGATTGCTCTTTTCCACTGGTTGGTATGACATTCACTTTAAGAAGGGTTAGAACTAGGACTACCCATCGTGGTGCAGCAGAAACGAATCAGACTAGAAACCATGAGGTTGGGGGTTTGATCCCTGGCACTGCTCAGTGGGTTAACGATCCGGCGTTGCCCTGAGCTGTGGTGTAGGTTAAAGACATGGCTCAAATCTGACATTATTAGACCCCTAACCTGGGAACCTCCATATGTCACGGGTGTGGCCCTAAAAAGACCAAAAAAAAGGGAAGGGGTTAGAATTATATTTGAGCAGCACCTGAGCAGCAGCGTACACTGTGACATCCCCAATCAGTACATTGCAATATTTATTGTGCTGGGCAACAGTGTCCCAGATAATGGAGAATCTAAGTCTGAAGAATTTTAGAGAGCAATTTGCTACACTGGCCTTATTTCCCTATTTCCTGCTGAGCTCATGTCCCGGTCTTAGTAATCTTGTTCTTTCCCTTCAGATATATTCTTCTCTTTTGTGTTTACAGCCTCATAAAACCACAGTTACAATCTCAAGCCCTCTTGACTAAATGTGAAAAGGTATATTTCTTTTAAGTCAAAGGTTGTGTATTTTGTTAGGAAGAGCACAGGCTCAATGAGAGTCCTGGTTTATGGTGACTTGGAGAACCAAGGGGGCTGACAAGCATTACAGGCTTCTCTCTGTGCCACTGCTACATAGCCATTTGTGTTTCAATATCTAGTTTCTTTCATGCAGTCAAGAGATGGAATGGCATTTGTATCTGTATACATTTTTGGTTTGAGTTATCTTCATCCTTTCTCTGGAACTTGAGGTCTATCACTAAAAATGATCTCTGGTTATTTATTTATTTATTAGTTCAATCATGTGATATAGTTACTTTGGGAGATTAACAGGCTACCAGAAGGAATCTGATGAAGCCAATTAGTGGCTGGATCTACGATATGGAGAAAGTTTGCAAACCGTTGAAGTTTGTCACTTTCATTAGCACCGCAAGGAGGTTTGGGAGTTGGAATTTAAAATAGCTACAGAATGTAATGGATATAGTGATATAAAATTAGCCCCTTACCGTTTGCTGTGACATCTCCCTAATAACTATCTTTAGAATATAGGACCAGAGCATCTGGTTACAAGTATCAACTAAGACCCTGAGAAGAATGATCTTGCAATCCTGAAGTCATTTGGCAAAACCAAGCCTTCGAGGTATATAAATGTGTACATGATCATTTGAAAAAGAGTTTGCAAACTACTGAAGAATTCTCAAGTGGGGTCCTATTGAGATTTGAGTCTGCTCAGGTATTCAAATGCAGATCTAGCAAATGTTGATACCTTTCTTTTAATATAGTAGCAAATTATTAATATTAAAGCATAACCACGTAGTTTATGAACTCCTCCATTTAACTGTTTCCTCTAGTAGGATGTACGCATCTCAAATTATCCTTGTATTTCCTTCATTGTCTTTCTTTTGGCTCCCAGAATTCAGCCTTTTTGAGAGTATTTCCAATTTTCTTTACTAAGCTTGAATCTATCTGATATTCATTCTTATTTTGCATTTATTATTCATGAAAATTGTTTATGTTAAAAATTGGTTTTAAATGTTAAAAATAATTTCTATGATAAATTAATCATTAAAGGCTAATAAATAATAAATAAAATATTCTCAAACTAAATACACGATTACCAGAAATGAACAAAACATAAGTTCTAGGAATACCTAAAAAAGAAAGCAGTAACTGTCTAAACTATCCAGGTTTGAGAAACATGCCAAAGTAGTTCAGTTGTATCATTGTTCTGAAAGGTACAGAAAAAACAGTGAAGTTTTTCCTTGGAACTTGATGAAAGAACACAGAAACAAGGATGAAGGGAATAATGTGAGCCAGAAGCTGAAGCTTAAGAACAGTGAGGAAGCGGGGACACAATCCAGCACTTTCTTCTTTGCTGTCTAGAGAAGTGTGCTTTGCTAGTAGAAAGGGAAAGAATATTGCATTGTTTCTCAAACTGTAACCCACAGAGTACTCTCCTTTCACATATCTTTGGGTGCCTTCAGTGACTTACCGTAAATGTAAATAAATAAAATTCTGTTTATTTGAGTAAGACATGATTCTTGACCTTAAGGAAGTGTTCTTTATTACTGGTTTTCTAATTGGATGATAATGAAACTTATAAGGTAAATTTTATTTATTTATTTATGTATGTATGTATGTATGTGTTTATTTATTTATTTTTATGCATTTATTGTCTCTTTAGGGCCACACCTATGGCATATGGAAGTTCCCAGGCTAGGGGTCGAATCAGAGCCTCAACTGCCCATCTACACCACAACCACAGCAATGCCAATCCGAGCCATGTCTGTGACCTACACCACAGCTCATGGCAATGCCAAATCCTTAACCCACTGAGGGAGGCCAGGGATTGAACCCATGTCCTCATGGATGCTAGCTGGTTTTGTTACTGCTGAGCTACAACAGGAAGTCCTAAGGTAAATTTTAAATTCTATGAAGATGATCCTGTTTCTGGTTTGTTTATTGGTAAGATGTTATTTTATCAGAGATTTTAATAGTAAGTCATTTTGTAGTTATGAGATGAATCTGAGTTGGTATTGTGATTATTGTTTTAATATTCAGTTTAAATTTGCTAATATTTTATTCAAAAATTAAAGTATCTTTCATAACTCTTCGATAATTTCTTCTGTTGTGATCAGAGGCTTTTTGAGGTTATAATCTTCTCATTTAGTCAGGGGATACTTTCCTTTTTTTTCCATTCTAGCATTTTTTAAGATCTGTATCTATATTATACCTATAACAGGTATTATTGGTCCTGGAAAGCATATCAAATTCACTAAATTCATTAATTCTCAATTCACTCATAAAATTATTTTTCTTACAGAAGATCTTATGTTTAAAATGGCTTCTGTGACTAATGGTCTTTTCATGGACTTCAGGATTTTTATTTGCTTATTTGTTCTTAAGTATTTCACTTAAAAATAATTTTCCATTTCATTGAGATAATCAGCTTTGTTACCAGAGACTGGTGCATGATTTAATATTTTTCAAATATTTCTATAAGTGTATTATGTACCCTTTAATTCCTAACTTTATTTGTGTTTCTAGATCTTCAAAAATATTTTTCCAGAACCAATTATTGTATTTAATTGTCTATTTGAATACCTTTGATTGTTTTATAAAACCTGTTTTTCATGGTATTATCCCTTGTCTGATAAAAATTAATCATTTTTCTAATTTGCCTTTTATGTGTTAGTGTTAAATATTTTTAATATGTGTTATCCTCATTTTGGATATATTTCAGGTAACCTACAATTGTATGTTTAGATTTCACTTTGATTATAAAGCAATTGAGCTAAGCATTTCCAAATTTCCAATGTATATTTATTTATTTCATGAAGCGGTAATCTTCTCTGTTTCCTTGCTCCCAGTTCCAAATAGTTATGGTTGTCACTTTGATGTTTTGTTCTTTTGTGATCAGACTGTATAAATTAGAGTATAGCCTGGATTTTTTAATTATCATGTTCAGGTGTTTTCTCACATTACTATATATTCTCCTCTAACCTCTGTTTTAAAACATTGCCTATCATTACAAAATCATATGGTTGTTTAAAGTTTTTCTATAAATTTACAGTTCAGACCCTATGAGTCTTTCATTAATGTAGTTTAATGCCTTGATAAATACCCTTGCAAGTAAATCTGTATGCCCATCTCTAGTTATTTTATTAGAATAAATCCAGAACTAGTATTACTAGGTAAAATTTGCATAAATATTTAATGCAAAGGAAGGAAAAAAAAGCTGGAGAGGGTTTTGTTTGAATATATCCAATTTAATTTCTTCCTATATCATGTTGTGGTTAGAAAATGTCTCCTGTACAGTTTAGTTTCTGCTTTGGAATTTATTGAAGGTTTTTTGGTGGCCTAATTGAACAGAATGTACGCTACATGATAAAGAGAAATATATCTTTTTCTTTGCTGTAACCCAGCTACTAGAAGAGTGCCTGGCGTATAGTAGACAATTAATGTATTGAGTGACTTTTTAAAAATGTTCAGTGGTTTATTGGAATAAAAAGTATAATCTCTCTCTCTAGAGTGCTAAATTCAATATATGGTATCTATCAACTCAACTTTATTAATTCTATTCTTTAATTCTGTCTTAATTCCTGCCTTCCTAATTGACAATAAATTGTTAGTGCTATCTGGAGTTACATTTTGTTGAATTTTTCTCATACCTCTAATCTTTGCACCATGTATTTTGATGATACCTTTTTAGTGTATAATAGATTATTAATATTATATCTTTCTATGAATATTAATTTTAAATATGTAAAGTGATCAATTTTCTTTTCCTTAATCTCTTTGGCAACTAATGATATAGCCGTTACTCATTCTTACATTTCGATTCGCTTTATGCTTTTGCCTTTCATTTTTAAAACTTTACTGCCAAAAGACTGTCTTCATATTATCAACCTCATTCTCCTCCATACATCACATCTTCAGCTCAGTTACTATATTATCTTATATTTAGTTTCTAATCTCTTATATATTACTGAATAAAATGACCACTTAATAAATGTGTGGAGAAATGATTGAGTGATGGGATCAGTTTGGAGTAATCATCAGGACCTTCCTTGAAGGACTCTCAGTAATGTACTGTCCTTAGGTATTCATTGAAGATCCAGTTGGTGCTCAGCTCTGCCCTTGATGATTGAACTATTACTGTGCATCACTTGGAGGATGTGGGTAAAGCACATTACTTGAGAAGTATTGAGTTCTGTCTTTAAAACAGTAGCACAGGTTTTTATGCAGAACATCTTCAGTAAAAGGCTTCCCCTAATTTATTGGCTACTTATTTAAGTATTCTCAGCACTTGTTATTCTACAGTATGCTAGTCGATGTAATTTGGGTCAGTAATATTCATTATAGGACACACGTCTTTTCTTGTCTCTGTATTAGATTTCCTGTCTTCATCTTCAATATCAATAAACAGATACAGTGTTTTCTGAGATCTAATAAAGTACATGTATATTCGATGAGGTATTCATTCTACTATCTCCTTATGGGTAAAATGAGAAGATTGCAGTGGATTCAGTTGGTTATTTGGTACATTTAACAACAATTACAACAAAGAATGACATTGTTTTCTATTCAGTTATGCAAATAGTTGATAATATGGCAGGAATATTGAAATGAATTGATCATTACATTTGGTCTCAGGGTTTGTCTATCAACTGGGGATGATTTTGCCCCCAGGGGATATTTGACAACATCTGAAGACATTTTTGGTTGTCACAACAGAGTAAATTTAAAAGATATGAAGAAAGTAAAGGCCAGGGCTACTGTTATACATCCTACAGTTCACAAGACAGTATCCCACAACAGAGAATTATCCAACCCCAAATGCCATTAATGCCAAGGTTGAGAATTCCTGATCTCCCATTTAAAATGAAAGGCATTTTTGAAAGAATGATATGAATAGGGACCACATGGGTTGTTAAAATATAACATGTTGTGTTTATGTTACAATAAAATAGAATCATTTATGATGGAATTATTCATACAATGGATTTATCTTTTCCTAAATACTGAACTTTTTAAAAAAGAGAAAGACAAAGACAGTGGGAAAGAACCTACTTCTCATTTATTTGTACTTGTCTTCCCTTCTTCATAAGCAAAAAAGCCAGTGAGATAATGAGAAGCTGTGGCAAAGTGCTTTGTAAGAAGTAAAATAGTACATAAACGTAATGTGGGATTGCAGATGCAGGCGTTCAAGTCAGTAACCATTTATTAAGCACTCATGCTGTGTGATTTCACTGAGAATAAAAATTTAAAATAATATTCCATTCTCTTCTGTGTTGAAGACTGAAATTTGTAGGCTTATGATGAATAACTTTTAGAAGAGGATATACTTGATTTGAAATAATGTTTAAGGTATTTGTATAATAGCCAGAATAGCCATATAGACAGATAAGCCTGAAGGTACTGAACAATGTTCCTCTCATCTTCATTCCAACAGAGTAGATCTATTGTCATCTGTTAGAAACTTATTGAAATTCTGTATAGACTGTGCTTGGAAAAGAGGATTTGACTGTTAAGAAGGCCAGTTGGAGAAACACTAGTTGATCTAGTCCAATTCCTTCTATGAAAATTAAAAATATAGAAATTTAGAAGATATGACTCACTCAAGATTGTGTAGCTAGAAAATGTCATCAATGAAATTTACATCTCCTGACTCAGAGTATTTCTTTTAGCATATTGCATGAAATTTCATGTATGTTGAAGAATGATGATCTTGAGAAATTTGGTTATGTTCTTTTGTTTGTTTGTTTGGGGGCCGCACCTGTGTACTATGGAAGTTCCTGGGCCAGGGATTGAATCTGGGCCACAGCTGGGACCCACGCCACAGCTGCAACAATGCTGGATCCTTAACCCTTTGTGCCACAGCAGGAACTCCTGGTCTGTGTTTTACTTGAGAGTATGTATTAGTTTCTGTGGCCTAAATGTATAACTTCTTATTGTTTGTTTCTTCTTTCAGGCTTTTGAAAAATCATTGTCAGAATGATACAATTATTTGCATGGAGTCTTGTTGGGATGCATTCTCTGTGTCTCTCAATGCCTCTGTCTCTGCCTATATATTTATTACTACATATATGTATATACACACACATATGCATATATATGTATAAAATTCTGTAATTTGCTTCTGTAAGTTGCTGTCTCCAAATCAACATGGAAGATGAACAATTTTTTACTCAAAAATGGCAATAAATTTTTTTGGCAGATTGATTTGAATTCACATTGTGTCAAATTCATTATATCAAGAACAATATGATTATCCCATCATTAAGACTCTATGATCTATTTCTCTCACTGAATCCAAATCATTTTCTCAGTGTTTTATGAGAATAAAGAATATTATATTGAGTGGATATATTTTTCTAAAAGAAAATAATTATGAAATAATATGATTGTCAAAGTGTGTAGGAGGTAATTTTATTCCTATCATCACTGAATTAAGATACCCTCAATACTGGGTGTGTCTGTATGTAATTAATACTCTGGTTCTGTTTTTCTTGACATCATTAGAGGGTGTAAAATTGAGAGTATGTATTTAAAGACTGACAATTAGAGCTATTCTTTTCATCAAAAATCTGTTGCCAAACTGAGAAGCACGTAGCTAAAAAAATGTAAATTTTTTCATTTTTATTTTTCCAAGGACTTCCTTTAGACATCATGTGAAACTACCATGCTTTATCAATTTATAATGTACCTGGAATTATGTAACAATTTCTCATTGATGAAAGCTGTTTAACTTGAATAGTCCACAAAGAGTGGAGGTTTTCTCATCTTAAAGCATCTATGATGCCTTAATGAGGTGATGAGGCTGGGGCTGGAGGAGCTGTGTCACAATGTCCTCTTCGCTCTAGGAGAATGTGTGTGCCAAAGCCCTTCCTTCTCTGGCTCATATAGGAAAGTGATCGAAGCTCTGAATCAGCATCATCAGCACATTATTTTTGTCATCATTGTGGTCATCATCATCATCATAACTAATCCCGGCATGAAGTTTAGTACCTACATTTAATATGTACCATGTGCCTAGTATTTATTACCTTATTTAGGTTTCACTTTTCTGATGTGAATTTCTGGTAGCCATTTTTCATGCTTGATTATAGGCAGATTCACTGAGGCTTGGAGTGCTTAGGTAATTTAACTCAAGTTCACCCCTCTCGTAACTCTCATACTCTGCTTTATGCCCAGGTCTCTCTGATTTCCAATTTGAATTTTTTCTCCCTGATGCATGCTGCAATTAACACTTACTTTTTTTTTTTTTATCATAGTGGCTACTACAAAGATGGGCTGGAGTCCCTGCAAAATAGATGATAACATTCTGATATTTATAGATATTGATATTGAGACCACTCATGCATAACTAACTCTGGTGAAAATAGAGTAGCAAGCCCAATCCTAGGCTATAAAATTTCTAAATGTTTCTAAGGTAAGAAGAGAAATTGATGTGTTTGGAAAAGGCACAACTAAAAACACGGGAATGATCTAGTGACAGTGTCATGAAAAAGTAAAGGCAGTATTGACCTGAGGTTTCAAGCAAATAGTCAAGAGTGCGTGTAATTTTTATAAGTGAAATATCTAGCTAAAGTTTGACCCACATTTGTAAGTCTTAGAGGAATTTTCAGCAGCATATCACTGATGGCTGAAAGACTAACCAAAAGATTCACCTAAATACTATGATTCAGGCATGTCTAATCTGAAATGAGAGACTTTTAGTTATACTGAGAAGTAGAATTACGATAGAAAATGATGACAGATCATGTGCATTTTTTTTCTGAGTTGATGGAGCTTTTCCATAAAGAGGTATAGTGGCCAGATTGTGAGGTACTAAGCCATGAGGTTTCAGATATATTTCTCATCGTATTGCTGGCAAATCCCAGTAGGTGGAAGCTTCTGGGGACTTAAATGAAAAGTCAGAGTTATACTCACTGTAATCTCCTTTAAGCTAAAATCTATGAGGTCATTTTAGAATGGACATTTAAATTTTAGGTGGCAAAGTTATTCCAAGATATATAGACTGTTATTTGGATTATTAAAAATGATTTCCGGTTTTAGTGCATGCTACTCCATGAATGTTTCCCTAATGACCTATACAAAATACATTATTGCTTTTAATTACATGTTAAAATCTACCTTCTTTCTTCACTGGTTATCATCACTACTCATATTGGCATTATGACCTTGAGTCCTTTGTATCTTAAGAAAATTATGTAATAGACTGCTGTTACATAGAGCAGGTGCTCTGTATTCTCAACTCACTTTTTTCTGGCTTCTCTTTTTTTATTGAAATACAGTTGCTGTATTTGTTGCTGGCTAATTATGTTAGTTTCAGGTGTCCTACATAATGATTTGATATTTGCATACATTAAGAAATGATCTCCAGGATAAGTCTAGTAACCATCTGTCTCCATACCAAGTTATTACAATGTTATTGACCATATTCCCTATGCTGCATATAACATCTTTGTGACATATTTATCATATAACTGGAGGTTTGTACCTCTTAATCTTCTTCACCTGTTTTTGCCTCCTCACCCCACTCCCTTCTGGCAACTATTTGTTCTCTTGTATCTATGAGATTGTGTTCATTTTGTTCTGTATGTTTTGTTTTTCAAGATTCCATATAGAAGTGAGATCCTGTCCCATATGTCTTTCTCTGTCTGATTTATTTCTCTTAGCATAACACCCTCTAGGTCCAATCATTTTGTCCCAAGGCGCAAGGTCCTCTCATTCTTTTTTATGGCTGAGTTACATTCCATTACACACACACACACACACACACACACACACACACAAATACCATATCTTCTTTATCCATTTGGCTATTGGTGGATATTTATGTTGCTTCCATATTTTGACTATTGTTAATAATGCCTCAGTGAACATTGGAGTGCATATATTTTTGAATTAATGTTTTTCTTTTCTTTGGGTAAATATCTTAAGTCTGATTGTAAACAAAAAGTTCAGGGTTAATTGTACCTCTGGAGTTATGAGAATAATGGCTGTGTTATATGTCTGTAGAACTTTACAGTTATAAAACTGCTTTTGCAGTTATTGAGCTTCATTCCTTTTTAACAGTTTTTTAAATTATAGTTGACAATGTGCCAATTTATGCTATACATCAGAGTGACTCGGTCATATATATATATATATATATACACACACACATATACATATATATACATACATATATATATATATATATATATATATATACACACACACACACACATATATATATACATCCTTTTTTATATTATTTTCCGTCCCGGGAGATGGTTTATAGTGCCCTGTGTTATACAGTAGGAACTTACTGTCTATCCACTTTAAATGTAATGGTTTGCATCTGCTCACCCCAAACTCCATCTCTTTTCCTCCTCCCTCCTCCTTGGCAACACAAGTCCGTTCTCTATGTCTATGAGTCTCTTTCTGTTCATTCTTTTAACACTTTTCAAGTTTAATGCGTATAGGCATCTCTTGGGGATCTCGTTAAAACGCCAGTTCTGATTCAGCAAGTCTGGGCTTGAATTTCTGCGTGTCCTACATGGTCTTGGATGATACCAGTGTTGTTGGTTCATTTCCAGTAGGGAGACACTTCTCCCACTTTTTCTTCCTTTGCTGCTGGTGAGGTAACCAAGGCTAAACAGATTGAATGACTAACTCATGGTCACTAGCTGGACCTGGTCTAGTAAGAGCATTTCAGGAGAGGCTTGTACCAGTTCCACCTCGCCTAGTGTCTCTGAAAATGTGCTTTCAGAGAGAACTTCTAAAAAAGATTAGAAAAGAAAGTAATAGAAGCTTATTTTAAAAAATGTGCAAGATGGGGAGTTCCCATTGAGACTTTGTTTTTCTGTTTTCAGGATACTGCTCATGAAACTTCATCTTCGTCAGAAATGCAATTTATTTGTGAATGATTGTTTTTTGATACTTAAATGTTTTAAATAAAACAGATTTTAGAAAAAATTAGTGAAATTGATTCCAACCTTAAAAAACAAAAAGTAGGGAACTTATTCTTAAAACTGTTGAAACTCATGAACTCATGTCAGACCTTAAGGTAATATTTACTTCCATGATATAATGTTCCAAAAAGAATACTCTGTTTCATATGGTACCTACTCATGATCAAAACATTTGGCAAGATCTAAGACAGATGTTTTATTGTCAGTATGCAGATGGAGAAACAAAAGTCTTGGGAGGATGTGACTTGCACAGTCTATCAGCTAAGTGGCTATAGAGTGGGGCCCAGAACCCAGTCCTCTTTTCTCTACATTCTTCTCCTTAGCTTCCCGGGAGTGATGGGAAAATTCAGTTTCTACAGACAGTCAATAATGAAGTAAATCTTAAGAGCTTTCTAAAGATTAATGGATTTTCTAAAGTAACTTGTGGGTATTTAAGATTCGACTCAATAAAAGCTGGAACCATTTACTCTTGCTGAATTCAGTCACATCTATTATTTGTTGAAGCTTAAAAGCAATTCTCTGGATGACACTGATTATTTAGCAGGTTGATTCTCATGATTTTTGTTAGAAAAAAATAGTTGTCTTGCATTCCTAATAGAATATTATCTAAAATTGTTGAGTACCTACTATATACAATAATATCTGTATATTTTATGGATGTTCCCCACGTATAGAGTGAAATTTGCCATAAGCTAAGATACATGTAATAGAGCCAAGTTATTGGATTGGCCAAAGAGTGTATATTCTCTGTTGTGCAAAGACCTCTCTCTAATATAAATATATTTGCTGGAGTCAGAACAAAACGTTTGTAAGTATTAGGAAAGATCCTTTAAAAATGTCAGTTACAACATGGTTTCTATTGTCATCAACAAATTTAGCAACTCTGTGGTTTATGCTTATGGGGATGCTTGTGAGTGCTTTCTACAACCAATAAATCTTATTATTATATCTTTGTATTTGAAAATAAGCACCATACATAGGGCCTCTAAGTATTAGAAAAAATTTTAAATTAGTACTTGATCTGAGATAGTGGCATTTCTTTATTTTCTTAAAAAAAAGTATTCCTGAAGGAGCATACAAATTCCCAATGTGCTTTCAAAATTAATATTTTTAAACATAAAGTTACAAACTTTGGGGATCGTAAATTACTTAGAGGAGTGTCTGATGCAAAGCAAGTGCTTAGGAAATGACAGCTGTTTATAATGATTCATTAGATCATCACAACATCTGTATGAGTTAGGACCTAATTTATTTACTGCCTCAACCCCTATCCCTGGCCCTGTTCAACAGAGGAGGCTATCAAGCCATAGACACTTTGAGTAACTTGCCAGGACTACACAGCTAAATAGCTAGGTAGTGCATGAGTATGGCTGTGTGAATACAGAAATTTTGTCTCCAGAGACGGTATTTTCTTAATTCCTATCTTCTCTAAGCCTTTAAATAAAATAATAATAATTATAATATTAATGATAATAAGAAGCAACTTTGTCTGAGACTTGTGTTCTTTCTTATTTCACTGTATCCTTAGGGTTTGCTCTCAGCTCCAGTATTTATAAAATCTCTTGCAACCAGAACTACTATGGAGAACATTATGCAGACATTTTTTATTAACTTTGTATATTAATAACTTTGTGTAGGGAATATTTTATTTGCCAGAAAAAATAAAACAGAGATCCTATAATTATAAGAAAATAGAAGTAGTGAGGCTGAATGTAATCTGCTTAATACTTATTGAAAAAAACTGAAACTAATATGCATTGACAAAAAAAAAAAAAACCTGACATCAAAACCAGACTAAATTTTGAGTTGTTTTCTGATGAATTGCCCACACTGTTAGAGGTGAATCACAGCAAAAATTGTGCTTGAGATTTCCTTTCACGTGGAGTTTGAACTTCTTGCTATAAAAATAAGAAAGTCTTTTGACCCCTGACATTTTATGCTTCATTTGTTTGAACTGCATTTTTTATTTTCTCACAAATTAAAAACCATATCTTTCAGCAAAGAGCCCATTAAAAGAACAAATCTTCCTTGAAAATGTTCTGAAGCTGGCTTCATTTTCATCCTTGTGTAATTTTATTTCCAAACTGAGAGCCAACTGGAGCATGTCAGAAACAGCTGATGAGTAGATGAAGTAATGACTTCTTACATAACAAGATTAGTTTTCTCATTTGGAAGAATAAAGGGGTGAAAAATATGAGGTGGTTAATTTCACTGTCAAAATACCTGTTACTCATGCATGGGAATTTTTCTGGAAAACAGCTTGCTTTCAAATGTTCAGATATTAGAAAGATAGGAGTATCAGCTATGACCATACATAGTAAATAATAGGTAGAGAGAAAGCTAACTAGAGAAACAACTAGGCCATAAAGCCAAGGAGGAAAGACACAACCTGCTTATTAAAAAAAAAAAAAAAAAAAGATGAGATAAAATATGAAAAATAAAATAGTGCGTTTAGTTTTAAATCATTTAGACAAATGCAGTGAAGAGTGAAGGCAATTATCTTGGTAATTCAAACACTTTAAGTAAAATATATGGGAGTAGACCTGAGTTGTTTATATATTAAGGGTGTTAAGTTATCACTTTCACCAAATCAAACTGCTCTAATCCTTATTCTAAACCCATAGAGGTTAAAAGGCATCTTGGCACAGAATCCTGCATTTTTAGAAAAAATTAATCCACGTGATGTAGACAGCCCCCCAACACACACGTGCACATGCGTGCACACACACACACACACACACACACACACACACACACGTCATGTGTAATCATAGTGTGATTGGTACTGTGCTGTTGTTCCTGAGGGTAAAAATGACCCAAATATGAAGCACCGAGTGTTAAAAATGTACAAAAGGCTCATTACACATAGAAGATGCCCAAGTTACTTAATGAATAGAACAAACAAACAAAATCCCCAAACACTGCAAAGCTGTGAACGTTACAGAAGAAGGAACAGCAAACAAGGGGCAAGCATTTCAAATTGAGTGCTTTAGAGCACATCTCAGATCTGGCTGGTTACTCAGTGGCTGCCTTCTTTGCATTTGTTTTACAGCCAGATTCAGATATTCTGTTTTGAGAAGTTATGCATTGAGTCTAAATTTTTCTCTTCTCGCTACTCTTGGAAGTAGATGAGAGATATACCTGCACAAGTTACTTCCTGTCCTGTTTGGGCTGTCTTGTGTCTTATAACTCTAGGTTGATTATGTTCCTCATAAATTAAGGAGATGAGGATACACCTCTTTATGTGGGGCTATAAATAAATATTTCCTAAGTTTGGGTAGAGGTTAAAAGTTAACATTTGCAGGCCTGGGACAAAAATATATGTCATATGTATGAATATTTAAAGTTGTTGGAGTTCCTGTCATGGCTCAGTGGTAAAGAACTGAAGTGGTTCCATCCATGGCCTCACTCGGTGGGTTAAGTATCCGTTGTTGCCATGAGCTGTGGTGTAGATCACAGATGCAGCTCAAATCTGGCATTACTGTGGCTGTGGTGTAGGCTGGCGGCTACAGCTGCGATTGGACCCAGAGCCCAGAAATTTCCATATGCCACAGGTACAGACCTAAAAAAAAAAAAAGGACAGATAAAGTTGTATAATAAAACAGGTTTTATCTTCCTACATTGACTAATGCATTTTCATACCAACCTAGAATGCCAGGTTTAAATTTATAATTATGACATGCCTTATCTTATAATTATGAAATGAGATGAGTACTCTAGAATACTGCTATTCTAGAGTATAGCAGTGCTAGGGGAGCTTGCCCTCAGCCCCCAACCTGCAGCTTTCTTACCATTTTCTTTACCCCACATTCGTCTTGTCTTTTCAAAGGCCTTCTATACACACATCTTAGGTATCTAAACCCCCTGCAACCCTCCAAAGAGGCAGCTGTGGCTAGAAATCTGCACTAACTACATTCAAACAGACAATTGCATTTAAAGTTCTTTCCCAGAATTGAGAAATTCAGGGTTAAGCAACACTTAGAAATTTTTGCCTTAACCAAGATCATTCCTTCTTCCATCCCACTTTTACTCATGCCTATGTAATCTGATTTTTAAAACAATTTTGCATGATGGCTTGGCAGATAACATCACTGGATGGAGAAAATAAAGTTCAGAGACATCAAGTGAATTGCCTAAAACCACAATTAGTAATGTAAAACCAGCCTCAAATTGGACCATTCAAATTCCAAACCCTTACACTTAGAGAAAACAGGTTGGTAAAGTGTTGATGGATGTTAAGCAGCCACATACTTAGGAATCTTAATTCTTAGGTTAAGAAAATAACCCATTTACCAAAGTTCCTAAGGAGAAGTCAGTATCAATACTGGACATTAGCAGAAAGTTCTTTACTCCTAAAATACTATTGAGGACAATTATCCAGTTTAAGGAGCAATTGAAGGAAAAGTTAATTAAAAAGACTTTGAAAGACATTTCATGATTAATATTTATTAGTCAATTTTAGGATTGTACACTGCATATCATCTATTACATAAATGCTTTGTCAGTATTTTTAAGACTATACTGAAATGTCCCAGGAGCACTTGGAAGGTCATGGGAACAAAATGTTTTCAGGTTAAACTGTGGAGTCAACATATAATAGATCAGATAAAAGATATGAAAAGTTGCCTTAAATAGAAATATTAATATTCCTTCTTGAATTATAAGACTAAATTTAATCTAATTTAATTTAATGTAGTAAGATATCAAAGAAAAGAATGTGCCCTTAAGATAAGATTTAGTCAGAAAATGAAGTATGGAAAAGAGGGAGTCCCAGAATTAAGAGCTGACTGTGTCAGTTTGAATGCAGTCTAGAGAAGAACCTTTATTCAACCAACTTTGACTATTCCTATCTCATTGGACAAACCATTCCTAAAGTAAATATGTATACATCAGACTATCTTATCCTGCCATTACGTTGTTATTTCATTTATCTATTTCTTTTCATTCTAACTTAGTGCTGTCTAGGCCTTCTCTGATTTTGCATCCTGTGTAGAATAGTCTCCATGGCTGGTTATGGCTGCTGGGGTGATATTAGATCAGGTGATGATGATTTGTTGTTTTTGTTATAAATCTTTTTTTTTTCCCTTTTTTCTTTTTAGGACAGCGTCCATGGCATATGGAGGTTTCCAGGCTAGGGGTCGAACCAGAACTGTATCTTCTGACCTTCACCACAGCAACACGGGATCCTAGCCACATCTGCCACCTACACCGCAGCTCACAGCAATGCTGGATCCTTAACCCACTGAGCGAGGCCAGGGATAGAACCCACATCCTCATGGATACTAGTCAGGTTCATTAACCACTGAGCCACAACGGGAACTCCAATATTGTTGTTGTATATCAATCAAGAAGCCTACTAGTGCATATATGAGACTGTTAATTCCAGACTTCCTTCTTATTGACAGAACACTGATAGTTTTATAATATTCCCAACCAACAAAAAGCATATTTCCCAGCCTCCTTCATATTATGCGAACGCTGGGAAAGTAGATAAATCAAAGGATTTAAGGACAATGGTAATGTGGATTTGTCACATCTTTCCTGAACTACTGCTTACCTCTGAGTACTATATTACGTGACAAAACAAAGCAGAACAACTATATCCTTCGGAAAAGCCACTGTGGAGTCTCTGCTGTCTACCTGCCCTGAAGTATAATCCTGAGTGACACAGTAAGTCTTACAGTGAGCCTTTTAAAGACTATTGTCAAAAAGAGGAGGACGGCAGATTAATTAATTAAATTAGCAAAGGATAATCAGTTGCTTACTCTATGTAAGGTTCATGGTGGACAACTGGGCATAAAACAGCCTTGATCTTGATCTAATTGTTCATATGGTAAATGGGGGTTAAAGAGAAGACAAAATGAGAGTAAAAAGAAGTACAAGTAAAACAGATTTTATGATAGGTACTTTGAAGAAAATGTACAGGTTTGAAGTGATGGGCAAAACAGGGACAGAAGTGTTTACCTAGCGTGCTTGATGAAAGCTGCAGTGAGCAAATGGCACTTTGGGAACAAAAATGGAATAAATGGAGCATGAGCATTGCAAGGAACAGATTCTGGGAATGAAGAAGAGCATGTGCAAATCCAGCTGGGAATGCCATTCTGTGAGGCTCCTGGTTCTACTCTCAGGCCACTCCTGTGTCACTCTAATCATGTCCTTCCACTTGCCTTCTTAAAACGTCTTCAACAAACAAGGTGCTTTAGCAAAGAGGATGTATTGTAGGAATAAGCCATTGGTTTTATTTCATTTCCCTATGTTCCATTCTTCTAGTCACATTGCATAGGGGTTTATTATCTATTCAGTAACATTGCAGTTTCTCACACACAACTGCTGCTTTACTTGGTGCATCCCAGTCTTTCCATTTCAGAACCTTTCCTTAAAATGAATTCTAGTAGAGTCTTCTAGGACTGTAATTATGCTTCCAAAATAAAAATGCTTTATTGGATGAGGTCTATTTTTCTGTGATTCTCTCTATACCACCAATGTATGAAGCCTTATTTTACAGTATTTACAGAGAAAAAGTACTAATGATTAGGTATAGTTACAGATCTGAATCACAACATGTATTCTTATCATTTAAGGCAATTCCAGAATCTGAAAAGAGATTTCTATGGAAGAAAATTCTGAAATATCCTTTTCTAAGTGCCCTTTAAAAAAAAAAACCTAATTGTATATTTAAAAATTCCTTCCAGATCTGGAGTGCCTAAACTTTTTCACAGAGGGATCCTTTTCTTTATGTGAAATTGTGTATGGAAGGATGGATAGGAAATGTAGGAGCAGATAAGAGTAACTTGCTTCAGGATTTGATATTCCATGGAAACAGGGCAAAGGACTGTCATTTTGTTACTGGCCCCCTTCTCACTGGAAATGTCATTGAAACATATGGAGAACGCAAAGAATATTAGTTTGATTTTACAAACACCTATCCTTTTCAAATTTCAGATCCATCATTTTTTTGGCATTGTGTAGCCCTTTGCCGGTTCCTGTTGTTCTTAGACCTGATATTCTCATCACTGAGAAGAACTAAATAGTAATTCTTCAATTTGAATTGTGAATTTAATTAGAAACTTCTTTTTTTTGTGTGTGTGGCTACAAGAGAGTCATGGCATAGGAGTGCATCAGTGCTATTATTTTAAATTTCAAAAATTTATCTCTAGTAATAGTATCTTTTCCTGCACCTCTCTCATTCCATGTTTTTACACCATCTTTTTTTTTAACCACAAACATACACAGTCTTTAAACCTCCCATTTTCTCTCTATCAGTCATTTCCTATGTTTACTTTCTTCTTTCCTTTTTTTTCTTTTTCTTTTTATGGCCATGCCTGCGGTATGCATTAGTTCCTGGGCCAGGGATCAAACCTGTGCCATCCAGCAACCTGGGTCACAGGGGTGACAAAGCAGGATCCTTAACCTGCTTCATGAAAAGGAAACTCCTTTACTTCCTTCTTATTCATTTTAAACATCATGGTCAAATTTCAATTAGTCCTTTGCTAATCTCCCAGTTCATACTGGGTAAAACTCTAACTCTAGATGAATCTAGCTGTGTGCTTCTTCTGCACCCTTATTCAGATTGCTGAATACTCTTATAGAAAATTACAAACTGAAGCTTATATCACTACCAAAGAATGGTATCCACCTTCAGTTTTATCCTTAATACTTCCTCAGGATTTCAGTGTTATCCAGTTCTCTCTCTTCCATTACGTATGGCAGCTATTCCAACCCTCTCTGAATTTCCTAGGCTAGCTAACACATAATACGTTCTCAGCTAGTACCTCACATAGAAAATAAAGGTGATAAGGATGATAACCTGTGCAATTTCTATCAGTTTTTAGACTGTATCCACAGCTGTCTTTTCCTCCTCTCTTGCCATCTTATCTGGAGTGAAATCTTCCATCTGTACTTAGGATTCTATTCTTTTATGCCTCTCAAGGACACATTTCATAAATTATACACTCTCCTTCCCTCTTTCTTTCTTCAAATAAAATGTCTGTCTCCAAGTTTCTTCCACTAGATTTTATATTTGATATATTCACTTCTATCTTAAAAAGGAAAATCAACAGCAATAAACAAACAAAAGCCCAAATTTAATAGCAGTTTCCTAGTCACACACTGACCTGTAATCTCTTCTCTTCTTCACAAACACCAGAAAGTTGTATATGTGCACTGTCTCTAGTTCTTCAAATCTTAGTCATTCCCCATGCTACTGCTCTCTGCCCTCTTTTCCCACCATTCTAACTACTTAGCCTACTATCTCCAAGGTAACCAATGACATCTTTGTTTCTATATCTAGGACCGCTTTTCCACCCACATCTCACTTGAATTCTCAGCAGGATTTAGCAGTATTGATTATTTCTTCTTATAAAACTTTCTTATGTTGAAGTTTCATGTGCTAGATGAGAGCTTGAGTACAAGAATCTAGCTTACTTATATCAGAATTTTGTATAGATCGGTCAGAAATTCCATGGCGACAGAAGCTAAGATACAGCTACATTAATAATAAATAAGAAAAAATTTGAAGTTTTTGTTGTGGCACAGTGGTAAAAGCAGGTTTATTAGCCCCAGGAAAAGGAGCAACAGTACCTAGCTCTCAGACAACTCCTCATTCTCTACATACAGGCTCCATCTTGCCCAAGGTCCACTAGCTCCGTCAACGTGAGGGTCCGTCCAGCGCCTCCCTTCCCGACGTTGAAGACAGCTAGCTGCCTGATGGCGAGGTTTCTGGTTGTTCAGCAGCAACACCTGGCACAGCTGAGGCAGCCTCGTAGTCAGCGATGCGGCGCTGCACTAGGGCAGACATGAGCTGCACGTAAGCGGCCATGAGGCGGTGGTTGGAATGGATCAGCTTCCCAGCGCAGCTGTGCAGACAGGCCTCCTCCTCGGCATCCAAGGCTCGGTGATGCAGGCTGGGCACGCAGCGCTGGAAGCAGAGTTCCGTCATCCGATTGGTTATCTCACCAATCTCACCATTGGTTTATTTCTTCACGCCTATTTCTCATTACTCCTTCCTTGCTCAGTCTGTTTCATGAAGGAAGAGCTATTTTTATTCCCCTAACTGTGGTAGGTTTACTTGTAAGCTTTTGCAAATGTTGTTTCTGTACTTGGAATTTCTTTCCTCACATCTCTGCTGGCCAATGCCTGATGCACTTTTTGGGTCAAAAATTAGATATCTGTTCTGAAGGATCCCAGGATATCCCTGTCTCCTTTTCTCACAGGTATTTATTTATCTATGTCTCCTACTAAGGTATCATCGTGTCTCCATTACCTAAACCGGTGCCTGGTAAACTATAGGCAAGCTATAATTTTGTATTAAATGGATCAGTCAATGTTATGTATCATTCTTCTAGACAGAAGCTCACTTATATATAGGCCAACCAAATAACAAACCAACTCACCACTGAAAATTAACAAGTAGGAGAAATTTTATTTTTTATTGAGTTTATTGTGAGTTAGGAGCTATTGTTGCTTTGATTTAAAGCCTTAATTTAGACACCAGTTTAATTTAAGATTACAGGTACCGTCCCAAAGCCAAATGATTGACCGGCTTCAGGGTATCTGTAGCCCAGAGGCCACATGACCAGTTGGCTATCCTGTTCACTCTGACCTTCTGTAACTCTAGAGAAATGTTTTCCTCTATTGGTGTGCTCAGATAAATGCTTTTTAGCAAACAGGCACATAGTGGTGCCCACCCACATCAGTGATGTCACTGATGCACAGAAATTTGGAAGAACACACTAAGTGTTCCCTTTCTCTGACTGGAGCTCATGGGCAGGTCTCAGATACATATAAGTCCTCACTTTTTTGGAATTCTGCAGAAAGCATGCTTGGGCTGGGCACAGCTGGGCACAGCACAGGACTGTATTTCAAGAAAGTGACCCACCATCCTGGTGCTCTCATTTAAAGGAGATGAGTCTGAAAGTGACCTCAAAATTGGAAAAAACAGTCTGAGTTTGGATACACAGTCTGAAACAGCATGTCAACTAGTAACGGAGTGTGAGAATGCCAGTAGCCTGCCAACTGGAGACTTTGGGTAAAATGAAGATTCTGCACAGCACCCCTTATTGGGAGAGGAGGAAAAGCCTGGTGCCCACTAGCTCATTACTAGGCAATTTCAGGAGAGTATCTGGATCATTTATGGAACAAACCTGTTTGTTTTCCCACAAACACTATTGCATATGTAGAATACCAATAAGAAGCAAAAGAATCAAATAATCAGTTCCACGATGTGTGTTTATAAAAACATATTTATGCATAAAGGAAGTTGTGAAGGGATGCACAGTAAACTTAAGTCTTAAAGTTGGCAGAGGACATAATTTAAGAATTTTCTCCATATAGCTATGGGAATTTAAACCTTACTTTCTAGGTGCATCACAATGCACTTAGGAATTTGGTCTGTATTCATATAAAATTATGACTTGTCTATTGGTATTTTCTTAGGTTTTATAACTTGGATAATTTTCATTTACTATTGTATTGAAAAACCAGTGAACCACTGACGGGAGAAAAATACGTCAATATTAATCATATATATTTAATGTACTCTGAAAAGTAACCAATCATTGATCTCCAGTGATTCAAGTCCTGACTTGAATGGCCTGTTTGCAAATGCAGTCAGAAAGTCTGGGGAGTTCAGTTTAATAGTTCAATCAAGTAACTTATCCGGCTTAGAATTCCCCCACAATTGTTGAGCACCTAAAAATATTTTGAGAAACAAAGATAAATAAAATACCTCCTTCACTCTCAAAGAGCTTCAAAATATGTCCTTTGAAAACTCTTTAGAGAATATTTTCCAAGATTTAACTATTTCAAAATCTGAAAATATAGCTCTCTCCACAGTTATGTTTTATCTAACTTGAAAACTCACAAATCAAGACACCTGAAACTCAAAAGAGAAGTTGATTTTGGAACGGAGAGGGGAAGGTAATACAGAGAATAATTATGATCCTTTATTTCTAATAGGGATCTACAAAAAAATGAGTGGGCATTCCAGTTATGACCACAGGTCTCCTTCAGTTTCTTCACTTAGATCAGCTCATTTAAGTATCTTTTGTGATGGTGACATGAGATTACATGACAAGATAAAAGTAAAAATATATCATGCAGCTTTAAAATTCAAGTTAGGGTTTTAGAGATGCAAATTAATTATTTTGGTCCTGTTTTGCAAATCCCAGCTTACTTGCATTTCAGATTCAAATTGCAAAGCACGTATGTTTTTTATCCCCTCCCTTTGGATTTGCTTGGCAATGATGTGTTTTGTTGAATGTTAAACACTCTGTTTTCACTTGGATCCCAGCATTGTAATGACAGCTTTCCATCTGATTGGTGAAGGGGATGGGTGTTCCTGGTGTCCATTATGATGGACATACTATGTTATCTATTGGTGACCCTTGGATTTCAAATTAAAGCTAAAATAAAGTTAAAATGGATGGCTTTATTTGCTGTATATAAATATAGTTTGATGTTGAAAAGTTTTCGTTTTCATCTGACTGATTTGGATGTAATGCATAGACAGGAAGATTATATGCCTTCGTGGTAGAGCTCCTCCTATTAACATGGGAAATGATTTGGAGATTGTTGGTAACACTATGAAAGGTAGAAAAGTAAGGGAGAGAGAGCCTGGTGGATGTTGTCTTTATTGTCATTTAAACTGGGTATAAAATAATTTTGAAAGTTTTGGAGGAGGAAAATGATGGAGAGAGGTTGTTAGAACTAAAGAGCATTCATGTCTGTAATTTCCATTATGTATGGAAGAATTTGAAGGCTTAACTGGATCTGTGAGAAGAGATCCTAGAAAATTATGTATGTTAAGAAAAATCACCAAGCTTGAAATTCAGACCTGTATGAAAATAATACAAAGGAGTGAGAAATCATGTGTATGTGTATAGAAGTGTGTGAGAGGTGGGTATAGAACAGTCCTTTTTGGAAAGCAGATGGTGTGATCTATACTTAACATTCCATTCAGTGGAGAGTTCCTCAAAGCTAATCTTTTTGTACTGAATCTAGAAATAGTTGACTAATACACAATTGTGTACACAAGCACATATAAAGAAAAATGGAAACAAATTCCTTACAACAAGACTAGTGAAACAATTTTCAGAAATTAAAATAGGATTTATAATTGAATCATGTCTTCATCACAGTTACAGCATCTCTGTATACTGATGGTAATTAATTATGTTGGGTTCCTCATGAATCTGATCACCGTTCCTTATAGTTCAATTAATATAAGACTAGTAACTAAAACATTTGAGTTTAAATCTTTATAATGCAGAAAGCCAGTGAAGTAGTTTGTTTGTTTATTTATTTGTTTGTTTGTTTTTTCCCTGAAAGTGATTAACCAGCAAAAGCAATGGTTTAGATCATATCAGGAGACATTAGACGTTAGCTGGCTGAATATGTGTTAAAAATTTGTATTTTTATTCTCGTATTTTAATTTTTGATGGTTTCGTAAAACACTAAGGTTCCTTTTTTATTGTAGCACTAAAAATCACTCAGTTAAACAGCACTTCATATACTTAGTGTTTCTTGGCCTGGAAATTATGTACTAAGGCTGTTTCTATATTTAAAGCTAGATTATTCACAAAGTCTCCCTTAATACTCAATCCGTTTATTTCATTGGGCTACATATAATTAAGTTTCAAATTTATGTCTAAAATGTCAAGTGTTTGTAAGTGGTACATATAAACAAAAAAAAATCGGAATTTTTCTCCATAGGATCTAATTTAGTAATATCCAGTCCTGTGCTTTTAAAAGATAGATGCAATTTTTTTTCTGTTTTTTTTTTTTTGAAGGATATCTCCAAGGACTTACAAGTCTCAAAATGACATAAATACTATGATCAGATTGCCTTCAAAATTCAATATTCTGTTAAGCAACTCTTCTTTATATCATTATTATTTTAATAGATACAGTTATTGGGTAACTATATTTTAAAAATCAAACGTTAAGAATTGGGAAAAGGAAATTGTGGGAATAGAATAGTCTTTTGAAACTTTTTTTTTGGTTTCCTCATCTTTATTTTTTTATTACTCAATGAATTTTATTACGTTTATAGTTGTACAATGATTATCACAAGCCAATTTTATAGCATTTCCAACCCAAACCCCCAGGGCATCCCCCCACCCCCCCAGCCTGTCTCATTTGGAAACCATAAGTTTTTCAAAGTCTGTGAGTCAGTATCTGTTCTGCAAAGTTCATTGTGTCCTTTTTTAAGATTTCACATGTAAGTGATAGCATAAGATGTTGGTGTCTTACTGTCTGACTTCACTTGGCGTGATAATCTCTAGGTCCATCCATGTTGCTGCAAATGCTGTTATTTCTTTCCTTTTAATGGCTGAGTAATATTCCATTGTGTACGTGTACCACATCTTCTTTATCCATTCCCATGTCGATGGACATTTAGGTTGTTTCCATGTCTTGGCTATTGTATATAGTGCTGCAGTGAACATTGGAGTACATGTATCTTTTCCAGTCATGGTATTCTCTGGATAGATGCCCAGGAGTGGAATTGCTGGATCAAATGGTAATTCTGGTTTTCTGAGGAATCTCCATACTGTTTTCCACAGTGGTTGCACCAATTTACATTCCCACCAACAGTGTAATAGGGTTCCCTTTTCTCCAAACCCTCTCTAGCATTTATTCTTTCTAGACTTTTTGATGATGGACATTCTGACCAATGTAAGATGGTACCTCATAGTGGTTTTCATTTGCATTTCTCTAATAATTAACAATATTGAACATCTTTTCATGTGTTTTGGTCATATGTATGTCTTCTTTGGAGAATTGTCTGTTTAGATCTTCTGTACATTTTTCGATGGGGTTGTTTGTTTTTTTGGTATTGAGCTGCAGGAAGTATTGAAACATGTTATCTAACTTTCTGAAAGTCATAATTAGCTCCCTTTTATCTCAGCTAAACAATGCTAATAGTATGTATTTCTGAATATTTTACAAGTAGGACAATTAAATATAGCTGAAAAAGTTTACTGGGTTTCCAGAATATCGTCAATGTCAAGAATAATACAATTTGTATGGTATATATCTTCCTGAGAGACTTTACGTTCTGTGAAATATGACTTTTAAATCGTTGTAACTAATAGAGTTTTGAAATTGACATTAAATTAGGTTCAAACATCTGCTTTTAGTAAGATTTAAAAACAGTTTTGTTTGTCAAAGATAAATCAAGGTAATGTACATTATTTGTCTAGTATTTGATTAAATCATTATTCAATGCAGTTATGTTCGTTAGATACTCTATATTAATACTTGCTACTCCTGCTCAGACTAAGTTTAAGGCACTGCTTTGTCAGTGATTCAACATTTATCTCTTCGTATTTTATTTAAAAGTAAAACTTTCAGTGTCATAGTGAATGTTATTTGATAGTATGAAATTTTATTGAATACTTATCACTTTTTTTTTCATTGTTTTAAGTTTTGTTGAAGTATATTTGATTTAGGGAGTTCCCACTGTGGCACAGTGGAAGCAAATCCGACTGGTATCCATGAGGATGCTGGTTTGATCCCTGGCCTTGCTCCTGGGTTAAGGATCCATCATTGCTGTGAGCTGTATTGTAGATTGCAGATGTATCCCTGTTCCAGAGTTGCTGTGGCTGTGGCATAGGCCAGCAGCTGTAGCTCCAATTTGATGCTTAGCCTGGGAACTTGCATATGCTATGGGTGTGGCCCTAAAAAGCAAAAAAAAAAAAAAAAAAAAAAGGTGTAGTTGACTTATAATGCTGTGATATTTTCTGTTATACAACAAAGTGATTAAGTTATACATATACATATATCCATTCTCTTTCAGATTTTTTTCCCCCATATAGATTATCACAAAGTATTGGGTAGAATTCTACATGCTATACAGCAGGTCCCCGTTATCCAGTCATTCCATATACCACAGTGTGTCTGTGCCAGTCCCAAACCCCTAATCTGTCCCTCCCTGGCACCTGACCCTTTGGCAGCCATAAGTTTGTTTTTAGTGTCTGTGAGTCTGTTACTGAATTCCACATATAAATAATATCATGTGATGTTTGTTTTTGGCTTACTTAGTATGATAACTCTAGGTCTATCCATGTTGTTGTAGATGGCATTATTTCATTCTTTTTATGGCTGAGTAATAGTCCATTGTGTGTGTGTATATATATCACATCTCCTTTATCCATTCCTTTGTCAAGGAACATTTAGGGTGCTTCCACGTCTTGGCTATTGTAAACAGTGCTGCAGTGAACATTGGGGCACATTTATCTTTTTGAATTACAGTTTATTGCAGTCTATGTTTGATTATTTTCATCTTTCACTTTGTAAAAAAAAAAGAGGCCATAAACACTACGTAAGAGATGTTTATAAATGTAAGCATATTTACTCCCATTTAATAGTATATTTATCTTAGTTAACACCACCTTTCAAAATATGCATCCAACAATTTCAAGCTTAAACACTTCCAGACTGAATTATTATATCAATATTGAACAAAGAATGGCTCATATTCCATGTCATTTTTTCTCATTTTTTTCCTATTTACATATTACTCTTTATGCTAAGATATGATTAGAGTCAATATATTAAACCAGAAAAATGAGATTTTGATAATGTTCTTAACATACTATCTGAATATGGAACAGGTTTTACTTTTTTGGAGGAAATGAAGAAGGTTTATTGTAATTCAATCTGTATTATGGGCATAGATTTACTGCTTAGCTGACAATTAATTGATTAAATGATTTTGCTACACTAGTGTTAGTTTAAAAGTTTGTTGTCATATCCAGCTATGAGACATCACATATACTTAAATGTTCCCTCTTTTATCTTGACCCACGGAAGATTTTATTTAATTTATAAATGCAGATCACTGAATTGTATATAAAGGATCAATGCACATAATGGAAAAAATTATATCTACATATAATAGGAATTAATAACATGAAAAATAAACAAGGAATATATTTTAGTATATGGAAATCGACAATAGTGACAGCAACAGTGGGCTGTACCCTATGTTTGTAAGTTACTTGAAGTGATATTAACCTTTTTAAGGTAATCAACAAATCTGTCTTCTCTCTGAGTCCCTTTAAATGTTATGCACTGAACTTCTATACTATTTTAATTTTAGTGATTTTTGAATAGGGATTTTTATACAGGTACATAGATTTATGAGTGACTAGACTATGTATTGTGAAAAAATATATACACACTCTGGGCCTATTTCATAATAATTTCTATTTTGCTCATTATGTCAGTTGGTATAATGAAAAGCTCAGGCTGATATGTAGCTTGAATCAGAATGTTTTCTCTTGGGGTTAGAAACTTAATTATGCAATTAATTGGAAAATAAATTACATTGGAAGTAATCTTGTGTTATACCCAATGGTCTATTGTTTTTTTTTAAATAAATGTTTACATTGTGTTTTTAATCTGCCATCACAATGGTGATATATTGAACTTCAACAAATAAATGTCTTACTTGGCAAAACATTGAAAACATCTTCATCTGATACTGTACTATTTTCTAAAAATTATATTTCTCTTGAAAATAATGATGCATGAACAAGTATAAGACGGACTATGCGGGGGTGTTTGCACATTTCCCATAATAGATCGGTTTTAGACAACAGACTGAGCTTAGCTAGCTTAATTCTAACTCTGTAAGTTTGATTAATTCTGAGCACGATATGCAAAGAAAGTATGTGATCATCATTACTAGAACCTGAACGTGGGCTTGGGAAGTTCTCTTCAGTTTCCCCTAATCTGATCTTCCACTTAGACAAATAACCCTTCTACAATATCCCTAAAAAATTTTTGTCCATATTGTGGTGAAATTTGTTAGGGATGAGGAAATTTTCCACTGTCTTTGATTTAATAACTCTTAATGAAAATACCCTTTCTTATATCAAGCCCGATCCTGTGTCTTTATAACTCTTAATAGGGTTCTTGTTTTTGGCTGCTATGATTAAATAATTCATCATATATTTGAAGGTCACTGTCAAGTCATTCTTTCAAGTTGAAATGTACCTGTTATCTGTAACCATTCTTTATATCTTTTGGTTTTTTAGATACCCTGGCTATTCTGGTGCTAAGCTTCTATTGAGAATAATCTAATTTGTTGGTTAGTCTTGTCTTTTCCATGAAGATGCAGGGTTGAATATTCTGCATTGCCCTGTAGGTCAGTCACAGCTGGGATCTGGTGTTGCTGTGGCTATGGTGTAGGCCAGCAACTACAGCTCTGATTCAGCCCCTAGACTGGGAACCTTCTTATGTTGCAGGTGTGGCCCAAAAAAGGAAAGAAGGAAGGAAGGAAGGAAGGAAGAGAGGGAGGGAGGGAGGGAGGAAGGAAGGAAAGGAAAGAAAGGAAGGAAGAAAGAAAATAGAGTTGTGACCATTGCTTCATTAACTTTTTGTGAGATTAAAAAAAAAATAGCCTTATTAGCATCACACAGTAGACTGTTTAACAAAAAGTAGGCATTTATTGGCCTTAAATCAGGTTTTGGCCTACCCAGATCTTTGGGAATCTTAATTCCATTCTCTAATGTATTAATTTCTCCCAGAGCTAAATGCCCTGATCATTTGATGTAAATATTTTACATGATTCTTCATGTAGATATAGTAGATGAATAATGAATTATTAATAGCAATGTTCTTAAAATTTAATATGCCTATGAATCACCTGGTCATCTTGTTAAAGTGCAGTTTCTGATGCATATGTTTAGGATAGACCTGAGATTTTGCATGTTTAACAAACTTCCAGGTAATAGCAGTACAGGGATTACATTTTCAATAATGTATAACTTTATGATTTGGGCCTCAATATTTAAATTCTGTGAAAATGATAAAACTGATTTTTTAATGTATTTTGATGTATGATCTGTGCTGCTGACGCAGCATGAACTAATGTGAAGATGTTTACAGTATACTAGGAAAAGCCAAAGGCTTTGGATCTGGGGAGATATATATTTAAGCACCCAAGTTACTAATCATATAATCCTTAGCAAGTTACTCAACAAAAAAGAGGATATTACATTTGACTAATCTAAATATTAAATAATAAAATCATACTGAGAAGGAGATAGCATGATACCTGTTGCATGTTATTACTTTCTTTCCCTCTCTTAAACTGACATTTTATCTATTTTATCTCCACTTTGTATTCATAATTTTTTTCTATTCATTATTCCATTCCTTCTGCTTTCTTTCTTTGAGTTTATTCTTATATTCGTTACTACTTAAGTTGAATATTTAGCTCATTAATTTTTCACCTTTCTTCTTTTCTAATATAAGCATTTTGTTGTAGAAATTTCCCTGTAAATGCTTTTCACATGCAGTATTGTTATTCAGCTTTAAGTATTGTCTAATTTTATTATGTTTTTGACAAACGATTTATTTAAAAATGTTTTCATTTTTAATTTCTAAATATTTAAAAATTATTGTTGTCGAGTACTGATTGCTCCAGAAAGCGTGTTAAGATTTTTTTTGGTAGTAAAGCTTTGAAATTTTTTGATATGACAGTCAAATTTAATGTCTAACATATACTTGAAAACATCATTTTGGGGAGAGTTATAAACATGCACACTTATATTAAATTAATCATGTTAATTGTATTTTCAAATCTTCCATAACCTTGCTGATTTGCTGAATTGTTTTTATCTGCTCAATCTCTTATTAGCTCAGGAAAATATTAAATCACCCAGTGTGACAATAGGTCTATTTCTTCGTAACTCAATTTTTCAATTTTTTGTTTTCTTAGTTTAATACTATGTTATTAAGTGCGTATGAGTTTAGATTATCCTAGTGAATTTAGATGATCCTACTCAATTTAAATCATCATGAAGTGATTCTATTTAGTTTTGATAATAATTTAATATGAATTTGGCTGTACCTTCTTGGTTATTAACTGTCTGATAAACTCCTTAAAATAGCCTTTTATTTTCTGTATTTCTGCATCATTAAATTTAGGGGATTTTTGTAGTTGATAATAAGCCAGATTTTACTATTCAGAATTATAATTTTCATTTTTTAACTTGAAAGTTTATCCCATTTATAATTAATTTGATATGTATGTAGTTTGATTTATTTGTACCACAAATTTTGTTAATTTAATTCATGTCATATTTTTTCTAATTTTATCTATGCCATAGTATATTAACTAAGCATTAGTTTTTTTAACTTCAATTTTTTCTTCTGGATTGTAATTTACAGAGTTTATTCTACTTTGAGTGTTCATTCTAGCTATTGTAATATGAGTATTTATTTAATTTAGGGTGTGGTTAATCAATTCCTTTATTCTATTCTTACAATATTTTAACTTAACCCATTCCCTACTGGTTTATTTACTACTGAATCCAGGATCTTGGTTCTCGATTTTTTTGTGTGTTTTCATTACACTCTACAATTAAGATATTGTAATTATGATTTTATACAGTCAGTGTTTGATTAGATGAAACAACATACTTAGCAGTGTCTTTTGTCAAGATTCCTTTTTACCTCTGAGACTTTCATTCTAAAGTGATTTTGCTTCTTCTTGATGTGTGTTCATTAGAAGTTTCTTTAGTAAATGAGCTTCCAGTAGAGTAGAATACATACATGTTTTTATTCAATTAATAGATATTAACTGAACACGTTCTGTGTATCAGACATTTTAGTCTTTATGACACTTAGAATGATCTGTATACCACTCACTCACCATTCCTTATTTTTCTTTTATACTTCCCAAGCTTAGTGAAAACAAAGAGACTGTGATAGGGGAAAATGGATTATTGTAGAAATAGGAATGTAGATGGACACTTTGAATATTTATAGATAGAATCAAAATTCAGGCGCCTCAAGTTTGGTAATGTTGTCTTCTCAGTATACAGGGAAGCACTGGAGGCTGGACAGATTGCTTGTGCCCTGCCACAGCTTAATGCTTTGGGCTGTTTTATCAGTGTGACTTCACACACATTACATTACTGATTTGTAACCTAAATATGTATTTTTTTCTGCAGCCTAAATTTTGGAGCACTATACTCTTTCTGCTAACAATTTGCTAACTTAAAGACTTTTGATTTCTTTTGACCTGTTTAAAAAATTAAAAAAAAAAAACATGTAGAAGTTGTTGATAATCTTACTAGTGTAGAATTAGTTTGAACTGAGCATTTTGAAAACGTACACAAAATGGGAGTTCCCATTGCGGCTCAGTGGGTTAAGAACCAGGCTAGTATCTATGAGGATGTGGGGTATTTTTGCTTTTTAGGACTGCACCCTCAGCATATGGAAGTTTCCAGGCTAGGAGTCAAATTAGAGCTATAGTTGCTGGCCTATGCCACAGCCAAGCAATGCAGGATCCAAGCCACGTCTGAGACCTACACCACAGCTCATGGCAACACTTGGATCCTTAACCCACTGAACGAGGCCAGGGATCAAACCCACATTTTCACGGATCCTAGTCGGGTTTGTTAACCACTGAGCCATGAAGGGAACTCCGACGATGTGGGTTTGATTCCTGGTCTCACTCAGTGGGTTAAGGATACGGCATTGCTGTGAGCTGCAGTGTGTGCCTCAGACATGGCTCGGATCCTGCATTGCTCTTTCTGTGGCTGTGGCTGGCAGCTGTAGCTCTGATTCGATCCATATCCTGGGAACTTCCATATGTCCCAAGTGTGGCCCTAAAAAGCAATAAATAAAAATAGATAAATAAATAAATTGAATAAATCATGCCACAAAACTTTTTTTTGCCAGTTATCACATATGATAGTATTTTCCTTTGTTGCAATCAGATTGTAAAGCTGATTATTTATTCTGCAATCTTTTGGTGAACTATTTGTGATAAACTTTCAGTTAGAAAGAGATGGCAATACAGAGAATAATTTTCTCATAAAATATGTGAATATAATTTTTTTCTGGTAGCATGATCAGAATTAGATCCATTTGGGAAGGTGCTTTATGTTTGTTGTTATATTACCAGCAATAAAAATCATGATTAGGAGATTGAAACAGAAACTGTGTCTCTAATAAATACCAGCCCTTCGAGTACTATAATCCCTTCTAATTTATGCATAAGTGGGAAGACCTAATTATAATTCAAAACAATACGTTGCCATACACCTCTATAGGTCATTTTAGACAATTCCGAATTTCTATTACATATTAAAAATAGATGAGTCAGTTATTTTTAAAAATGCCCACTAAATTTTTGTGCCAGAAGAAAGGAACACACTGTAGTTTGCTACCTCATGTTAAACTTTTAGAGGATATATCACATTCATTATGTGAGACTGTAGCTACATGAAGGAAGACTTGGTGGGCAGCAAAACGTGAAGACATGCCTCATTTTTAAAGAGAAATAAGGAAGAGTTTCTTTTAGAAGGTGAGACTGAGAGGAATATCTGTCCCAGTGTTAGATAAGAGTTTTAGCTATGCTCAACTTTAGGTGATACAGTTATTAGCTATTTAATATCATCTCATACTTTTCTGGTTTATATAATTCCTGTAAGCATGTGTTCATTCACATCTGTAATGTGGAAAAAGACACTTAGCTAGTGGATGTTAAGATAAATTTTAGTGATGTTTATATTTTTAACCTAGCTGCACTGCAGTTTTCAAAGGGGCTTAGAATTATAAGTAAATTAGATTTTATATGCACACACACACACACACACACATATATACATACACACACATTTTTTTTCTCATATTATGTTTCATCATGCTCTATCACAAGTGATTGGATATAGTTCCCTGTGCTGTACAGCAGTACCTCACTGGTTATCAATTCTAAATGTAATATCTTGCATCTGCTAACCCCAGACTCCCAGTCCATCCCAATCCCTCCGCCTTCCCCTTGGCAACCACAAGTCTGTTCCCCACGTCTATGAGTCTGTTTCTGATCTGTACATAGATTCATTTGTGCCATATTTTAGATTCCACTATAAGTGACATCGTATGGTTTTCACCTTTATAGGCTGTTCATTTACATGAGATAAATGGCTTTTTTAAAAAGTTCTTTCAGTTGTTACTTTATTTACTGTCATTTAATAAATACCTGGGTCATGTCTAACTTCTGTGGTGTGTTCTGTTCTTCAGGGAGGGTTTTTCAAAACAGAGATGTTATCACCTGTCTTTAAGAAGGTAACATTTTGTCACTTGGATCTGTACCAGACCTAGTGAAGGTGAACTCCAGACTGATAGGCATTCTCAGTACTTCTAAGAAGTTCAGTCATTGAGGGTATTTGTTTCACGTGGGGCTGTCAGACTGACTATCAAGAAGCAAGTTCTAGGGAAGCCCTCCAGAGAACTATTTTTGTATTGTTTCTGTGGGACTGTCAGCCCTTCCCCTGGGATGATTTTAATATATATGTATATTTATACCTTATTGCTGCTAAAACAAAACAAAAATGGGGGCAAAATCAGTGGTGGTGGTGATACTTCTCTCTCCTGATTTATTTTAGCTAATTTTATCTTTTAAGAAATAAAGGAGATGGTAGGTCATCAGCATGAAGGAGTTCTGTGAGAAAAAGGAAGAGGCTTTGCATTTCCCTCAGTAATCCAGATCCATTCTGGGTGATACATATAACTCAATATCTCATCTTCTGGAAGCCCTGACAGACTGTTTGTGGGAAACAAAGGAGTCTTCAGCCTCAGTGAACCAGGAAGGACTGTGGTAAATCTTCAGCTGAGCACTGAAAAAGAAAAACTTTGGACCCAGCATCCTTTTATCAATCCTGCAGCATCTTCATGTGTATTTCTTGTGCACACATCTTCTTGTGTGCATCTTCTATTATAATTCTCATTCCACAAGTCTTCGGGACACTGATTACTCTGTACCAGATACTGTGCTCTTTGTAAAGGGAAAGATAATTTAAAATGGTTCTTGATTGCAATGGTTCAGTCTAATGGCAGGCTCATGTATGGGTACACCAGTTACATTACAGAAGGATGTTGAACCTATTGTGTGCTTTAAAAGCCAGGACCAATCTCTAACTGCCATAGGTAAAAAATTCCTTGAAGAATCATAGATTTTTCTATGGAATTACTCAGATGTGTATAAAGGCATTGTGCAAGCACCGTGTTCCATGAAAGTCTCAAATGCATCATGGAGAATTTGACTTTTCTCATGTTTAAATATAAATGATAAACACATTCCCTTGGACTATAAAAAATCTAAGGTATACTGTATTCCTATTTAGGATCTAGAAAGCTTTGTCTAGGAAGAAGCAGGTATGGTGTTCCACTTATATGTTATTAATAAATACAGTCTATTCAAGATGCTTCTGTTGTAGCCATATAGGAGAGATACTACTATTTCTTTTCTTTTTTTTCTTTCTTTCCTTTTTTTTTTTTTTTTTTTTTTTTTTTTTTTTTTTTTTTTTTTTTTTTTTTTTTTTTTTTTTTTTTTTTTTTTTCCAGCTGTGCCTGTGGCATGTGGAAGTTCCTGAGCCAGGGAAGAACTTGCACAGAACTTGCACTGTAGTTGCATAACACCAGGTCTTTAATCCACTGAACAACAAAGGAACTTCTAGGACATTACAATTTTTTATGAAAACTTTATTATTTTAGAGCAATTTTACGTTTGCAGCAAAATTTAGGGAAGGGTACAGAGATATCCCATATAACACTTGCGCTTACACATACATAGATAATCTCCCTCATTAACAACATTCTTCACCAGAGCACTCTATTTGCAGCAGTTGAACCTACACTGACACACAATAATCACCCATAGTTCATAGTTTATATTATGGTTCACTCTTGGTGTTGTAAATTCATTTTAGGGGGTTGGAAAAATGTGTAATGACACATAGCCAACATTATGGTATCATACAGAATATTTTCACTTCTGTAAAAATCCTCTAAGTTCTGCCTGTTCATCTCTTTCCCCTTCCCAAACTCCTGGACACCACTTATGATTTTACTGTCTCAGATTTTTACTGATTCTGGAATATCATATAGTTGGAATCATGCAGTATGTAGCCTTTTCACATTGTCTTCTTTCACATAGTATGCATTTAAGGTTCTCCCCTGTCTTTCACGGTTTGATGGTCCATTTCTTTTTAGCACTAAGTAATATATTCATTGTGTGGATATACCGGTTTATTGATACATTCACTTTAGCTGCTTCCAAGTTTAGCAATTAATGGATAAAGCTACTATAAACAACTGTATTCAGGTTTTTGTGTAGACATACAGTTTCAATTTCTCTGGGTAAATTCCAAGGAATTTAATTGCTGAATCATGTAGTAAGAACGTGTATCATTTTGTAAGGAATTGCCAGACTGCCATCCAAAGTGGCTGTACTGTTTTGCATTCCCACTAACAGTGAATGAGAGTGCCTGTTGCTCCACATCCTCGTGACAATTTGGTATTGTCAGCATTTCAGATTTTGGCCATTCTAATAGCAGACATTATTTTTCAAATATATTCTAAAGTCTAAGAAAATAGTAAATTAGTGTTTGTCCTAAAAAATGGGAAAAATATAGACTATATTTCATTGATTCTAAGGTGCTACTTAATTGTTTACCAAAGAAGAATATATAATAATAATATAATAAATATAGATAGCTATTAAAATAAAAAATATGCATCTTAGAAATAGGGAAACATGTTATGTAAAAAGTGTGGTTTTGCTTGTAAAACAGTTAATTTAATTTTCAAAGTAAATTGAAATTTTAGATGATTATTTTATTTTTACAAGTTTTTTAGGAATATTACTATTTAGGTCATTTTATTTTAATGTGTTCCATTTATTAAATGTACTTATTTGTGGAATGTTTTTTCCTTATATTATTTTAAATTATTTTTAACTTAGTACTTTGTGTTAATAGCATGCTTTCTATATTAGCACCTTAATTAATTATTGAATGTGTTGCATTTTATATCAGCCCAGTGCTTGGCACGTAGATGTGTCAAGAATATTTATAAAAGTACACTGCTTCTGAGGCACCAAATATACTCCTTAAAATATGTAGTGTTAATTTGGAAGCTTAATCTTTTACTGATGTATAAGAAGACAGTAAAGAGCCGTATTCCACTATCTACTAGACTATTTCAGATTGTGCCTTACATAACTTAATCTCTGTGACTCTAAGGATAGTTTGGGCTTTCATTCTTCTTGAATTTTTTAGAGGCAGTTTATATCCTTTGACTTTTAGATTATCACTCAGAAATATTAAAAATAGTTTTTTCAGGAAAATCACAGAAACTAAACATTGGGAAAGAACCCTGGAGCTTTCTGGTGATTTTATGAGAATTCATGGAAAAAGTATTAGTGGAGCCCAAGTGATACCATTGTGTTATCAGAGGAGTCAAGTAATCTTGTGAGCTTTGTTAAAGACCAGTAGTCTACAGATTATGTTAGTGTCTGAGATATTATCTTTTTTTAACTAATAAATAGATTTGTACATTATATTTCATGTCTTTAATATATCAATTTGAAACGTATTATAATAGAATAATGATTATAAATGATTGTTGAATCTCTAGCTGTGCTCACAAATGTCTAATTTACCTATGTGGCACTGTTATGGTACTTGAAACTAACACCACTGATCTCATTAAATCCATTGGAAAGTTGAAGTTCCTGCTGTGGCTCAGTGATAACAAACCCGACTAGTATCTGTGAGGATGTGGGTTCAATTCCTGGCCTCGCTTAGTGGGTTAAGGATTCGGCATTGCCATGAGCTGTAGTGTAGGTCACCAGATGTAGCTCAGATCCCATACTGCTGTGGCCGTGGTCGGCAGCTGCAGCTCCAATTCTGCCCCTAGCCTGGGAACTTTAATATGCTAAGGGAGTGGCCCTAAAAAGACCAAAAAAAAGAAAAAAAATCTATGGGAAAGTCATCAAACAGATCTTCTGTTGGGGGTGGGGTGGAGTGGGGCGGAGTTTGATTTTCCTTTTTGTGTTGGCTCTTTTGGTTAGGAGGGAATTCATTTCGGTTTGAATGAGAAAAATGGTAGAGAAACTGACTTAGTTATAAAGTCAGAAAAATGAAGGAAGTCATTTCTTGATTGCTTGACAAAGGGAAATTTCAGTCCTTCCATGTAATATATGTCTAGGCTTTTTAAAAAATCAGTTCATAATGTATACTTGCACATTGCTGCCATTTAAATAACAGAATCTTAGCGTTCCTTGTTATGCTGCAAAATTTATTTTAATAACAAGCATTATAGGATAAGAATAGAAAGTGTTTAAATCAAGGAAAATCACTACTGGTGGTAGGCAATTAACGGGAAATAGGAAGGGTAGTTTTAATTATCTAGGGACTTATAATTTTAAAATTTTCTACCAAATGCAGTCTAACTAATTTACAAAAGAAAAACTATTAAAATTAAATTAATATTTAATAAATCGCTAATATTAATGACAGCATATCAAAATAAAGGAAAAGATAAGATAGGACAACACAGAATATGTGTTCATGTACAAATAAAATCTTTATCTGTAACACTTAACACTTAATTTTTTTCTTTGCTTTCCTTCTTTTCACCAGAAACTATCAATTAAATAAAGATGACATAGAAGGACCTGAAAGGAGAGGTCTCCTGGGTCTTAATTTTTTTTTTTTTTTAGGGTCACACCTGTGGAATATGGAGGTTCCCAGGCTATGGGTCAAATCTGCCTATGCCACAGCAACAGCAGTGCAGGATCCAAGCATGTCTGTGACCTACACCACAGCTCACGGCAACGCTGGATCCTCAACCCACTGAGCAAGGCCAGGGATCTAATCTGCGTCCTTATGGATGCTAGTCAGATTCGTTATCCGCTGAGCCACAATGGGAACTCTTTGGGTCTTAAATTTAAAAGCTATTGAGCCCATGGCCAAACCTAAGATTGTCAGCATTTTAGTACTAGAAGGCCCCTTTAGAGGACCTGTATATCACCATATAGTTTCTTTATCTCTGATAGCCTCTTTTATTTCCTCTTGTCCTAGAACATTTTTTCTTACCTTTTCCCCCAGTCTTGTGGTATATTAACTGAGTCCTTCTTGGCCTTAGGATTCAATGGACATGCTTCAGGATTTTACCAGAAAAAAGTGTGACCTTAAACAGAAGTGTGACAGTTTCTCTCCTCTTTTAAAATATCAGCTCCACTTCCATCTGTGCTCTCTATTGGGCTCTGCATAAGAGTCACCTAGGAAAACAAGTCCAACTTTAAAATTCAAGTAGGAAAATTCATGCATGAATTGTAATGAAGGCTATTAGGCAGAATCACTGTTCTTCCATTCTACTGATGATGGTATTTGCTGAGAACCCAAGTGAAACCTTAGGGGTTAAGTTGCCAAGAAAACCAGGCTCCATCAGGAAAAAAAATTTTTTTACAGTATTCATAAATAGGCACTCTATTTCAGAGTGAGCCAGTGCTGTTATAAATCAAAACTAGATAATCTCACCAGTTGCTATGGTACTGGAGGGTGATAAAGAAATGTATTTGAACAGGTGGCATGAGATTTTGTTTTAAGAAAACATTTTATCTCATTACAATGAGAAAATCTGGTTTCGATTGACAAAAGCTTTAATTAGAATGTGTTCCTCTATTTTGATCTTAAGAGTGCTTTGATGGAGCCTAGACACCAATGGGTAAGTGAAACTCATAAAATCTTAAGTTTCTATGTGTCAGACTGGCTTTAATTTTCCCTGCATTACCACAGGACTCCAAGGAACCAGGAGGTTACTAAGAGGAGGGACGTCTGTCCAGGAAGTAGTAGTGTAGTTGTTCATTTTCCTTCTGTGTGGTTATGTAGAACTTACATGTATCGAGTAATTTCTGTGATTTAGACCCATGATAACAGGGTATCACTTACATCTGAATGTCAATTTCACTAAACCCTTACCAACGATAACATTATCTTTTGTCAATTTTTAAGCAGAAATGCATGAGGTTGCATTACTTTAAACTTTAATTATTAGCCATGTTAAATTTTCACATTATAATTAAGTTAATAAAAATAATTGTTGATGAAGACTGTTAAACAAATGAATAAATGCACTTATCTCACTCTCAATGCAATAATTCTTATTAAATCATTTCAGATAGGAATTATCCTTTCCAGTTGGCTTTTGATAGGCTGCTTGATATTTTCATGCTATATCCTGTTCTTTAACACCAGAATGCTCACAGAATTTTCAAGTAGCTATGCTCTAGTATTTTCAACAATTTGCTCCATTTTCGGCCAGTGTTAAAAAGGTTCTTGAGTCTTTTTCTTTCCCTTGTGTCATTACACAATTGATTAAAATATTATCAACTAACATAATCAGATTCCTAGGGGGAAAAAATCAAAGCCTGACAGTCTAACTTATTAAGTAATAAATATCATTTTCCTTTCCCAGACATTTTCTTATAGAAAGCAGATTTCTTTATGCCCTTTGTGTGCTGCTTCTAGCAGCTACACCTCCATTGTTTCAATACTTGAGTCTATAGTTACTAATGTTGTTTGCCCAGTTCAAATATAAATCAGGATGCAGAACTGATTTCAGAATCTTGGCAGCAGTTAAGGTTCATTTTCGTCAGTAAGTTTGAGAATAAATTAATAAGGTTTCAAATTTGGGCAAGCTGAACATTTCTTTTAGAAATAATCTGATCCAATAATTTTGTAGATTATATTTTATAACTCTGACTGAATAGGAAAGGCCATAAACTAAGAAGGGGGGACCTCTAAAAATAGTTTTCAAAAGAAAGTTACGTTATATGGAAAAAAAAATCAAATTAGAAAAACAGAAATGTTGGTGTCCGTAATTATCCTATGCTTAGATAAGGTTTCCACCTGTTAAGATTCTGGTTATTTTTTTTAACCTATCTGAAATTTATTTATATTTTCTTTGTGGTATTTTGCCAGCATTTCATAATGATATATAATGATTATCTGCAGTCCATTAGTAATTAGAAATTTTCTTTCAAGGAGGCTTGAAAAAGATTTCAACCATAGAAGATACAAAAAAAAAAAAATTATTCCCCATAGTCCCTACGAATATATATAGCCAAAATCAGCTGAAATGTTTTAGGATTAAAAATTACAATTAAAATTATTTGGGAATGGTATTTATGAGATAAAATTTAATCCTATGGAAAGCTATGGAATGATTAGGAAAATGTAGGCCCTTTCAGGTTGAATTATTAATGAAGACTAAATCTTACTTCTAGGCTTTTTTCCCCCAATATAACAAAATGGGATAGCTAGTCACTAAAGAAAAATATACATCACCATCCCCTCGTAGTTCAGTGATGGGTAAGTAGGCTCAGTCTTGTTTTATCTAAAGACAATTGTACTGATTTTGTATTTTGACTTGTTTTTGACTTTTTGTTATACCTTGATCTGTGATTATTTATGCCCAGGTAATTTTAATTAATGTATTGTGAGAGATTATTTATACTGAAATGTGGTTTTCACATAAAGTTAATATTACTATTAATATTATCTTATTAATACAAATGTATTAATAGATAAATATATAATTTATGCTATTATATAATTATATTATATTGTATATTATATGATAATATATACTAATTTTATGTACATGCCTATATATTATATATACACATATATGAATATGGAACACTGAATAGTTCAGAGAGCATTTTACACAGATCAGTTTGCTTAAAGGTCACAGTGGTCTTTGAGTTACACAGTATTTTTATTTTACAGATGAGCATTCTGAAGTTATTCAGAAAATAAGTCTAAAATTAGACTTAATACAGATTTTTAAGCTATTATTTTTAAACCACACTTTATTGCTTTTATAAAAATAATATATATATTTATAAGAAAAATTTAAGGAAGGCTCAAAATCTGACTTGCCAACAACAATCATTATCCAACTTCTCTGAGTATATTCAACATCTATATCTCAATATATATGCAGAAAAGAAGAGGGAAATTTAGATGGATAGTCAGAAAGAAATGAGTTTTAGAAATGGGATAATACAAAACATTTTCACTTAAAGATAGAAAACATTGATTTAATTTTTACTTCAGAATAACTGAAATAAAAAGACAAGTAAAACTGAAAGAAACTTGAGTGTTTCTTCATAAAAAGATAGTTACCTCTGAATACCTCTGACGTGACAGCTGTTTTGCTTGGCATTGATATGGTTTGTACTGCTTCAACTCTGCAAGGTATCCACTGACTCTATGATAGAAAAGAAGAGGAAATTATCACCTTACAAACTCACACATGCTTAAATTCTGTATTTAACTGGGTTTGGTACTCACCATTGTATATATTTTATTTATCACTGTTTTCCATTATTGAGATATTCTGATTAATCACTTGGTTGGTTAGATCTCATTGTCTGTTTGTATGTCTGTGTGTTTTTAAAGAGCTTCCATGGGCTAAATTACCTAATTTCTTGTATAGTTACTGGTGTCTCTCTAGAGATAAGGAGACACTTGGCTAAGTATTCCATCCTTGATTTAAATTTTCACATTAAAACTTTGCGGTCATTTCTCAGCTGTCTTCTGATGCTAACTCTGTGCAAGTGATAAGCGCCTTGCACGTAGAAAATAATTAGAAATATTCCCCTTATATGTTTTAACATTTTATTTTATCACATGAACTTGAGGATACTAAGGACAGCCTGTAGGGGGAAAATGAGAGGTAAATAATATCTATCTAACTAAAGGACTGTCAGCAAGAAGACGGCTCTTCCTTATACTGTTTAATCTGGGCCAGATGTTTTCTGTGCTTTCATAGTATTCTGTATTTCCTTCTGTATAGTATTTAAGAGATAGTTTTATAATCATCTGCATGCAAGTGTAGACTGTGAATTTCTCAAGAGCAGAAACATAATAAGCACTCAATAAATATTTTTTCATTTAGAGGAATTTAGTTTATCTTGTATTGATTTGTAGTGGCTGCCAAGAGTGTTCTGTTGAGAATGATTCTGAAGCCATGGCTGGATCAGCAAGAAAGGGTACATTGATCAATTAGCAATGCCTGCTCTGAGCTGAGGAATGAAAAGTGGCACCCAAAGTGGCAAATACTGTTTGTCCTAGATTAGATGCTGTTTATTTACCCAGGTGGCAGAATCGGGACTGTTATATAAATACCCCTGGAGGTAGATTTTAGTTCAAAATAGAAAAAAGTGCTTTAATGATTGGATATGTTTAAAAATTGTGTTTAAGTCCCCAGGGTGGGTGAATTTCCTTCCCTTAGAAATTTTAGCACATAAGTTAGACAGATATATGAGAAATATTACCATTATAGATACTTTCTACTCTGTGATTCTAAGCTTGTAGGAAGTAATCAATATGACCAAGATATGGTGAAGGAGTTAATTTTAAAGAAGCATTATTTTATATATGAAATCATTTTTAAAATCTCAGTTTTCATTAAACTTATGCAAGTTTATATGATTTAAAGTGAGAATAAATAGTCATTGGGTTCTAAGGTTGAAGACGCCATGAAACTGTGGTGTATGAACACCCGTTAGTAAATAATGTTACTGTCTACCAGATTGCTTAAACTAAAAGTCCAGGAATTACATTAATTCCTCTTCCCCTCACCTTCCCTCAGGCAATCCTTCAATATGTCTCTACCCCAGTCCTGAATCTACCCTCTTCTTTCCATATCCATTCTCATCATCATTTCTCTCTATCCTGAAATGCCTCCTGTTTGATGCCTTTCTTTATGCCATTGCTCCTATACCATTCATTCTCCTTCTAGGTACATAGTTATCTTTCTTAAAACACAAATCAGATCATGTCATTTTCCTACTTAAACTACTCAAATGGTTTCCTATTACAGTAACATAAAATCTAAGTTTCTTACCTTTACCTAAAAAGCCTACAGGCATATACCTCTGACCTTTCTGTCTGATAGCCCATCCCCTCTTTCCCTCATCCACATGCCCAGCCACACTGGACTTATTATCTGTTAGGAAACTATTGCATTACTATAAGTGAAAAACAAGGGTGGTATGTTCGAGATGATAAGAAGTAGTCAGTTATGGATGCATTTTGAAGATAATGCCAACAGCAATTACTTATAGGTAACTTGTGACAGAGATTTAAGGATGACTCCAAGGTTTTTGGACTGAACAACTGGCAGGGTGGAGCTGCCACCAATTAAAATCAAAGAGGCTGAGTTTGGAGTATACTTGGAAGAAAAGACCAGGAATTCACTTTTAAACATGTTGAATTTGAGATGTCTGAGTTGGCTGTATGAGCCTGGAGTTGAAAAGAGAGGTCCAGGCTGAGATAAAATTCTCTGAGTTGTTAGAATGTACTTGGTAGTTAAAGTCATGAGACTTCCTATGTTCACCAAGGGACCAAATGTGAACAAAGATGAGAAGGGGGTAAGAACTGAACTCAAAAGCCCTATTATAGTAAGAGATTTTAGCAAAAAGAAGAAAGCCATGAAGGAGACTGAGAAGGAATGACTAGTGGGTGTGGTGTTCAAAAAGCCTACTGAAGAATATTTAACAAAAATGGGAAAGATTAGCCAAGTCAAAACAGTGCTAACCAGTTGAGTAGCGTGAGGGCTGGGAATTGACCATTGAATTTGGCAACAAGTAGGTTCTTTTTTAAATTAACCAATTGATTGATTTCATTGGAGTATAGTTGATTTACAATGCTTTGTTAGTTTCAGGTGTACAGCAAAGTGAATCAGTATATATCCATTCTTTCTTACAAGTATTGAATAGATTTCCCCGTGCTATATATCCAGTGTGTCCTTAGTGCCATTAATTCTCTGTATAGTAGTGTGTATTTGCCAATCCCAATCTCCCAATCCCTTCTCCCAGTGTTTCCCCCCACCCCAGTACTTGGTGACCTTGACAAGAACAGTTTTGGTGGGGTGATGGAGATGAGTGTCTGAGTAGGTTAGGAGAGGATAGGAGAAAAGGAATTGAAGACAGCAACTGTAACTCTCTCTTTCAAGGAGTTTTGTTGTACAGGTAAAGAAATGATGTGAGTTGTGGCTAAAGCAGGAAATGGAGTACTGTGAAGTGTTGCTTGCTTTGTTTTAGGTGGAAGAAGTTAAATCACATTTGTATTGTTTTTGTGTTGATAGAAGTGTACATGTAGAAAGCAAAAAGTTGAATATGGAAGAGAGATGACAAATTCTTGAGCAAGGTCTGTGAGTTTGTGAGAGAGAACGGGATTTGCTATCCAAATAGAGAACGTGGCTTTAGATAGGCCACGGGTGGTTCATTCTCAAGAAGTCAGAGAAACTGGGTGAAGTTACTCATAGGTGGGTTGAAATGAAATGGTATGGAGTTCTTTCACATATGTTTTTCAGTTCTTTCAGAGAAATAGAAAGCAAAGACATTTGCTGAAGAAAGTCTCAATTTTCTCTTTAGTAAAAAGGGAGGATTTTAGAGAGGGTTAAATGAGAAATGGTAAAAAAATGTTTTGCAAACTCAAGTCTGCTATATAGTAATACATACTATATTTTTATGATTATCTCTCCAGTATAATTTTTTTCAATGGAAAAATTTGAATTCTATGATATTCTTCCATTGCTGCAACATAAACAAATGTCAAAATACCTTAAATTATGAAACTTAGCTGTTGAATGATTGGCTAGTAAAAAATACCGCTCTCCATAACAGTTTCTATAAACTACTCTCAAACTAAAAATCTTTCATTCTTGAAATTAAGAAACCTACCAAGAACACTGGAATTCTTATTTCTAGCCATCTGGCATTATTGCCTTGCTAGATGTAAAGAGTAATAACTCCTCTCTATAAAAAAGATTTTGAGATTTATCTCTTGGTAAATACGTGAAGTTTAACTTAATCAGAAATATATTTTACTTTTCCTTGGTTTCCATAGATTTTTTTTCCCAAAAACTTATGCAGTTTGTTTAAAGAAAAAGAATCATTGTGAACCACTTATATTTCTTAGGTTCTCTGTGAATCAGGTGTTCATGTAATTAAAAATATAAAACCCAGCAGTTCCTATTGTGGCTCAGTGGGTTATAAACCTGAATAGTATCCCTGAATATGTGTGTTCAATACCTGGCCTTGCTCAGGGTGTTGGGAATCTGGCTTTGCAGCAAGCTATGGTGTAGGTCACAGACGTGGCTTGGATCTGTCATTGCTGTGGCTGTGGCTGTGGTTGGCAGCTGCAGCTCCATTTGGCCCGTAGCCTGGGAACTTCCATATGTCGCTAGGTGTGGCTCTAAAAAGAAATATATATATATGGAACCCTCTACTTCAGTGTGCTATGATAAAATGATTTTTCACTTATCTCAGATTTGTGGCTTGTGAATTCTTATAGTTAAATCTATCATTGACTGACTTATCGTTCACTTTCAGATTTGTTAAAAATCAAAACTGAAGGCATTATGATGAATCTGGTATTGAAATTTGTTTGTATTTTTGCATTTACATGCCTGAGAAACAGAGATGTAATTAACATACCATAGCCTTTTGATTTATGTGATGTCCAATATGACTCTAATTTTTCACTTTACTGATGAGAAAACTAAGGAGCATAAATGCGAAAGGATTTTTTCCTAAAAAGAAGCTAACAGGAGTTCCCATCGTGGTGTAGCAGTTAACAAATCCGACTAGGAAACATGAAGTTGCAGGTTCGATCCCTGGCCTTGCTTGGTGGGTTTACGATCCGTTGTTGCTGTGAACTGTGGTGTAGGTCACAGACGCAGCTTGGATCTGGTGTTGCTGTGGCTGTGGCATAGGTCAGCAGCTGTTGCTTCGATTTGACCCCTAGCCTGGGAAGCTCTATATGCCGCGGTTGTGGCCCTAAAAAAAAGCAAAAAAAGCGAACATATTATGACCTCCATATTAAAAAAAAAAAGTCCTGTTTTTTTTCTTGACATTATTCTTTTCTTAGTATAATCACTTATATAGTCAGCTGGAAAGCTCAAAGAACTATAATTTATAAATTTTTTATATAACATGACTCAAAATCAGTGTACAGTTCTAAAGCATACCGTAGTATCTGTTTTATTCACTATGGCTTCAATATTTGGTATTTTATTGTACCTTGATTCTTTAAGTATCTTTAACTCTTGTTTAGTTGTAAGAGCATATCAGTCCTGAACTGTTACCCAAAAATTTCTTAACCACTTCAGTTGAGTTTATATTTTCTATCTGAAATGTAGGAGAACACTCCCAAAATGCTTAACATTTGTTAAGGGAGTATAAATACTTTGCTGGGTATATGGCGACTCATAAAGATTAAGCTATAGTATGACAAGACATACGTAGTTAGGCAGGTCAAATTTGTTTCATTGTCTTGGAATCACTTCTCATTTATTTTAGAATATTTATTAGCATGCTTTTCATCCTCAGAGCCACTTCATTTTAGAGCATCTTTTAGTGACTGAATATTTCAAATGTGCTAGCCTAGTCTCTTTATTATACAGATAGGGAGTGCAGGTTCCAAAAAGCTGAGTGTCTGCTTCTAACTCTTTTATGGTAAAGGATTACTCCCATTATTAATAGTGTTTAATACCAATGCTGTGCTATTAAAGTTGTCCAGTCTTGGTGCAAGGTTCTTTATAGCTGCTCTCAATCTTTTCTCTGCTGGTACATTTTTAAGACTAATTTCTGCTAGGATTCTGGGCTAATTAAATGATAGTGGGAAAGCATTTTCCATCATTACTGTTGGAGCAGGAACAGTAAATCACCACAAGTACAAATTGGGATCTCTGTCTTAATATCATTAGACAGAAGAAGGCAGATGGAAACATCTTATCAGTCAAACCTTGGTGTTTAATGAGTGCCTACATCCATTAGTTTGTTCAGAGTAGTTCTTGGGAGAAGTTCCTGAATGTAGGTATCTTTGAAACTTGAGCCATTTATAGTTTAATACATAGATGGGAGAGAGCAGGACACATTCTTTTTAGATCTCAGTAGGAAAATTAATACACTTTAAGAAATGGAAATCATTGAGACATATGAAATAGCAGCCCATAACTTTAACTCTGTTGCAATCAATAAATCTTCAGCAACCAAGAAGGGGAATGTGATCAGAACTGGTTCATTTGGGTGCAGATAACTGCAAACAATTTCTGAAATTGACTGAGGTCAGCAGATTTTTTTTTATTTTTGATGGTGGTGGGGTCCTGCATCCACAACACGTGTAAGTTCTAGGGCCAAGGATCAAAGCCATGCCCCTTCTGTGACCTGAGCCATTGCTGTGATGATGCTGGATCCTTAACCCCTTGTGCCACAAGGGAACTCCTAGCAGGATTTTGAAGGGAGCGTAGTATAGTGGGAATACCATCAGATTGTCCTCCCTTGTGCAGACCTCACTAGCCCTGATTAAGCTGTGCCACTTTAGACAAGATACTTAGCTTCTCTTCACCTCAATTTACTAATTTTTAAAACAACATAGTGTTTTTTTTTTTTTGCCTTTTGTCATTTTATGGTTAATTTTGAATCTCATAGCTCTGAACTTTATCATCCTTGTAGAAATGACATTTTTGGAGAAATACTCCAAGATGCCTCTAGAAATACCATCTCACTTTCCACATTATTCCTAATGAAACACTGCAACCACAATTCCTTCTTCTTCATTTAAGGTCATACCAAAATAATGGACATGAACCCAGGGAACCCCAAAAGAAAAACAAGAGCACCATTTCAGCAGCAGAGAGTGAGCCTTTCATCTAGATTTGGCAGGAGCAACAGCACCATAATGGAAGGAGTGTCTGTAGCACATGTTTCTGTCCCCTTCCACAGCTTGATTCCCTGTGATAATTACCCAGCCCATGAGCGCTATAAGAGAGGGCGAAAAAATGAAGTCTTCTTCACTTGGGATCATCCCATTTGTCTTCTTAATCCTCATTAGTGAGGTTATTAATTACCATCATTGAAGTTTGAGTACCTGGAGGGTTCTAAATCTGAAGAAAGGATGCTACTCTTAATGGTGATGGAAAAGTTGAGTGGGGAGAGGGTATGATAACCCCAACTGCTTGAAGACTTGAATTTGTGAAGTGAAAATATGCCTCAAGGCTAGCAGTATAAGTTTTTCTGTTGTCTAATGGCCCTTACCTGTTTCATTGGGAAAGAAAAACCATGTCTCTCTCTGGCTAACATAGTCCCAAAATAGGTGTGTTTTGGCCTCTGTGTACTTTGAGAAATTTCTTAGTTCCTCAGAAAGGTAAGTTTCTGTCCACAAGCAATTCTCTAGGCAAGAGTATACATTTCACAGCGTCTTGTCCAAAGTGATTGAAGATTCCCCAAACTTATATCAGTCTCAAGTTAAACTATGAGCTAAGGGTTTAAGCACAAGTTAATCAATGGAAAATGAAGGAAATAAACATTTTTGGTAGGTCTTTAATGCATTAATATTTTTATGACTGAGATTCAAATAAACTTTACACTTCATCTTAATAGATCTATTTAATCTTTCAAGAAGAAATACAAGCCAATATATCAAGACTAAGAGAAGTGTGTGTGCATGTGTGTGTGTGTGTGTGTGTGTGTGTGTGTGTGCATGTGTGTGTTCTGTGCGGTGGCCACAGAAAAGAAAATATTTAGAATGGGTTATGTATCTTGCGCCACAGAGGTATTCACTCTGCATGTGTATTTTCTAAATTTGATAGGCATATTACTTTTTTTGTAGTAGACACAATTTTGGTCCCTATGAACTTTGCCTCCTGACATCATGCTTATGACTACGCCATGTTCCATGGCAAAAGAAACTTTCCAGATGTAATTGAAGTTACTAATAAATTGACTATAAGATAGATTATCTCTATTATCCTGGAGGACCCAGTGTAATCACATGAGCTCTTAAAAGCAGATCTTTCTCAGCTGAGAAAAAGAAAAAGAAAATCAGTGAGATCTGAAGCACAAGACAGATTCTAAATAGCGGTACTGACTTGAAGATAGAGAGGACCACATGGGAATCATGGGAAGGAACTGAATTTTTCACTGTCCTGAATGATCTTGGGCATTTTCCCCCCTCAGTCCTCTAGTACAGCACCTGGCATTTCCATACCTTGATTCCAATATTATGAAACCTTAAGCAGAGAACCTCTTTTTGCCTGAGCTTCTGACCTACAAAAATTGCGTGATATTAGATGGGTGCTATTTTAAACTACTAAGTTGGTGGTAATTTGTTATGGCAGCAATAGAAAATTAATACAACTAGATACAGATTATCAGTATCTCCATCTCACAGATAAAACTGGGGCTTAAAGGCATTAGACAACTCACCCTAGGTCACACAAATGATATATGTGATGGGAACTAAGACCCAAGACCTGTGCTCTTTCCACTACCTGACAGATTCTAAGAGGAGATTCTCCCCAAATTTAAGACTACAAGGAACAAGACTAGAGATCAGAGAGTCTGGAAATGAACCACAAAATATCAATAAAGAAAACATCAGAGAAAGCGAGCTGGAGGTTTTGGTACCCAGTGGAGTCTGTTGTCTGCACAGCTGAGGAATAATGGAGACAGAGTTGGTCAACTCTTTGAGTCATGTTTGAGAGGTCAGGAAAGATGAGAACAGAGATGAGACCTTGAATTGACTCTGAAACAGGTCACTGTTACTTTCATTTTTGATTACAGACCCTTTTCATTTCAGCCCGAATGCTATTGATCAGTGTGGGTGTGACAGGTTTTCCAACTCCAGCAGAATTTTTAAGTAACTTTGGATGACTTCCCAGGATGAGGCCAGAGAGCCGATGACTATCGACTGTTTCTTCTTCAGTTTCTAAACTATTTCCTCATCACCTCTATAAATATACTGCCCCCTTCACTTTTCACTATTGCCCTTGTAATCAATTTGGAAATAATTACTATTCTATCCTATCAGTAGTCTTACTTTTTAGTAAGCATTTGTCTCCTATAAGAAGCACATCACGACTTCCTTTTCCTACAATAAGAATGAAAAGAAAATGTGGGTCGTAAAGGACAAGTGGGAGAAAGGAAGATAGCCTGACACTTGCTGGGGGCATATTGAGGAGAGAATACAGAATAGTTGCAGATAATAGGATTAGTTATAGAATACAGCATCATTGGTGAATGATTCAATATTAATACATATAATTATTATACTTTTGGAACTTTTTTCTCTGCTATTCCCAGCTATTGCCGCCAAGTGGACTTGACATAACTTATGTGCATATCTCTGTGAAAACACTGGTATAAAGTCAGACACTCAGAAACAGAGGAGGAAATCCAAAGTAATGAAAAACAGAGGAAAGGTCATGGGTGTCAGGAAACCAAGGCTAAAGTAAGTTATTACAAATAAGCACATTCCTTAGCTCTGAGATTTCTGGAAGGCAAGGCAATAATAGGAAATTTAAAGAACTATGGTTACCTTTATGTAAAAACATGTTGCATTTTCCAGATGGTAGGCTCCTTTAAGAACAGAATAAAATTTCCGTAAGAATATAGCATGTAGTAAGAACACAGATTTTGGAGTCGGAAATATCTCAGTCAAAAGTCCCGTTCCACAACTTACTAGTTGGGTGGTTCTCAACTGTAGGTTTCTTTATATTTGAAATGAAGTTCACTATCTCTGCATAGAATTGAGGTAAGATATTAAAAAATGAAATAATGAACTAAGAATGTTTAGGAAAGTTCATGGAAGTAAGTTCTCCATAATGTTTATTATTAATTATTAGTTATGTAATTATTAGGGAAAAATATGGTGTCTAATTCTCCTCTAGATTGTTTAAAGCCTGGCATGTCATTTGCTACTTGGTTGTCACTCAGTAAGTTTATGCCAAATGAATGAATGAATAAATGAATGATTTCTCTCCATAGACCTGTTTTGTGTGGTACGCTAGTTAGTATTTCTTGCAAAACGATTCTGTAGTCTAGATAAAGTACATGAATTAAACCAAGAAGTTTCCTTGCAGTGGAGTCCTTTATTGCTAATGTAAGTTACGACCATCTAAATTTAGAATTTTCATAAAAAGCTTTTTCCTTCTGTTTCATTTTATTTGGGTTTTAATATAACCTTCTTTTCTTTGACTATTTCATGGAATTATCATTTTGAGGTACCTACTTTAGGAAGTGCTGGTTTGTCATCTTTTCCAATGTATATCAATAACACCAAATACATCGATAACTTAATATTTGCCAGGCACTGTTCTAACTACTTGAACTAACTCATTTAATATTCAACACAATCCAATTAGTTTTACTTTTGAGTTCCGCATTAGAAGTAAAGAAATTTAATCTTTTCCCCAAAATTACAGATATAGTAAGTAGCTCGGCTGAGACTTGGACCCCAGTGCTCTGTCTTAATGGCACACCTAGAGTATTTAAAACATTAATGTGGATCATTTTTTTTAAACACCCCATGTCCTCTGACAAAATTATTTTCAGTAAGGTTCATGTAATGATCAGTAATAATCCTTTTCTCAATTAACTCTTTAATTTTAAGAAAATTAAATTCTTGAAAAGTAAATTTGAACTTTATATTCAGTAAATTGTTAAAGTGTGAAATAAAACCAACACTTATCAAACAAAAATATCACACTGTGCATTTCTCCCTCTGTTGCACTATCTTTAAAGTTTTATACACAGTTTTAGAGTTAAGTGGTTACATTCAATTACAGATTTCAAGTAAGTCGGGTTTGGTTCCTTTATTTTTATAATTTTTGTGGCATTTTTATTTACTTAAGTTTCTATTTAAACTAAGGAATAAACATTACCACTGAGAAAAAGCCAAAAATGTTTCCTGAGAAAGCTTGAATGAACTAAATCCTTCAGAACTTAATTTGAAAAGAAATACATACAGCTGAGTCCACCTGGGTCTGAGGCCAGTTGTATAACTAGAAATTTTCAGAGTGAGTTTCCATGAAGAGTAACATGTTTACTAAAGGGTACATAACACATACAAAACACATAATGCATATGTGTTCATTTGAAGCTCACATAGAATTATTAAAACTTGGTAATGACTGTAGCAATTATTTAGAGCTTAGTCAAACAATGTTTTCTGGAAGAAGTACTTCCTGAAAATCGCAGAAATTTTAAAAAATTAAATAAATTTTTTTAATTAAAAAATGAAATCACGGAAATTAAAAAAATTTGAAATATAGTTGATTTACAATGCTGTGTTAATTTCAGGTGTAAACAAAGTGATTCAGATATTTGCGTGTGTATACTCTTTTTCAGATTCTTTTCCCTTATGTTATTAAAAAATATAGAATATATTTCCCTGTGCTATACAGTAGGTCCTTGGTAATCTATTTTATATATAGTTCCCATGCATGCATACCTACATGCATGGATAGTAATAAAAAAGACAGACTTTTGTTAGATTTTACTCTCTTGAATTTGTCTGCAGTGCATCCACTTTATTGCCTACAGGCGGTACATGACTTTCAGGGGACCACCCTTCATGTGCCCTTGTTCTCAGGCCATAAGAGTAACCACTCTAATATACTACTGGCTCTCATGAATAAGCAGCCATATTTAAAGAAAATTCAATTGCATTTTATTTCAGACCTTTATGAAATGTTCCATAACTGATATCAGCTGGTTTATTAATGGTTATGAAGAGTTGCTCTACTTTTCTGTTGGGAGCTTTATGTGATAACATTGCTCTTGTCCTCCTATCACCCCTTCAGAGGGTCACACCGTTTGCCAGGAGGACCTTCCCCCCGTCTGGCATTCATACTGCCTGAGTCCCACTCCTTACATGGACATAAAGAGTGCAGAGGTTACTACCACTCAAAACCAGCTTGTTCCACCACGATGCCCAAGAAATGAAAAGCTATTAAAGGGGTACTAGAAGGAGGTTATTGCTTTTACATTTTAAAGCCGCACTCTGTATTTTAGTAGATCCTTGGTTTTGGCTAAACCATAATTCAACTCCTTGTTTGTACATGTGATTCCGAAGTAAGCTTGTGTCCTCATTTGTGCAGTGTATGGACCGTTAGTGCACCCTCCTCCTGAAACTTTGGAAATTCCCAAAGTCTCTTGATCTTTTCTGCTTTTATGTGTTATGCCTGCTGTGGGTACTTTAAACCATCTCTTTTTTAAATCTCACGTAAAATATAGGAGGATGAAAGAAATGGAGGAGAAGGGAAGGGATAAAGAGACAGAGACAAGACAGAGAAGGAAAAAGTAAAAGCTCAGAGAGATAATTTACCTGATATTCACACCCCACCACTTTTAATGTTAAGAAACCATCTTTATATTCCTATTTATTTTGCCTAGCAATTCCAACAGTTGGAGTTAGACATTACATAGTCTTTCTTCTACATGACCCTTGTCTCATCCCCATGTTATTTTTAAGGATGTTTTCCTATCTTTCCAACACTTTGTTTTTTAAATTAATTTTATTGGAGTATAGGTGATTCACAATGTTGTATTAGTGTCGGGTGTACAGCAGAGTGAATCAGTCATATGTAAATACATCCATTCTTTTTTCCCATATAGGTTATTACAAACTATTGAATAGATTTTCCTGGCTGTACAATAGATTCATCTGTTTTATACAGTAGTACATATGTGTTATTCCCACCGTCCCAATTTAATTAAAGAGTAATATAAAGTCTTTATCCTGTTCCATAGATAGAAAGTTTATGGTTTGAACAAGGCCTTTCAATATTAGATTTTATCCCAAGCTCTCATGAAGACATATTTTCTTAGTAAATCCCTTCACCTACTAAAAAGCCATTCTGGGTAATAAAAATGGCTTTACAACTTTGTGTACATGTATAGCCTTTATCAGGATAAATGATAAAGAAGCACTAATAAACTTCAGTGGCCCACATTCCATTAAATTGGTTAAACTCCATTCTAAAAACAGAATAGTAGACTTTTTTTGCTTTATAGCAAGTGCCTGGCTTATGTAATCCCGATTTGAGACTACTTTAGAAAGTAGGATAAAATTTATTGGAATACACCTCCCAGTCCAGACCTTAAACCCTCATCATAAACGAACAAGTAATTTTCCACTAAATTCCTGACATAGGCCAAGAAGTGGCTATGTAAATGGTAATATAATTAAGTTCAGATACTCAGAGCCGATCACAAGAGCTAAGATGTGACCTCAGTATAATCTTATAATTAGCATTTTGTCTAACATGGAGCTTCACAATGTATTGGTTCAGGGAAGAACTGGAAATCTTTAGATAGTGAATATGGAGAGTAAGAAATTAAAATATTAAATTAATTTGAATTACTTTGGGGGAAAAAAAGAATGAGATGTCTCTAAAATACACCTGAATCATTCAAAAGAATGACATAGATTCTTAGACTTTCCTGAGGCTAGAAGGTGAAATCTCCTTAAATTACTCAAAGGAAGGATGCATTGGATTTGAAATTGTTATTAAGTCTATGAGGTATGTCTAAATCTAGTATTATAAAATCTGTTACTGTCTTTAAGTTTGGGCCACATGTTCAAATTTATTAAAATAATCTTTGGAGCTAAATTTAAAGAGTATAGGGAATTTTAACACTGGAAGACAGATCAGGCAGGGTTTTATAATCCTTTATCAGTTTGAAAGAGTATGCTGAATAAGACTTTATTGTCTGATTACATGATTTCAAACAATATAAAGACTTTTACAAAGAAATAAAAGCTTTTAGTTGGCAATAAACTGTTTTCCTCTTCAGACTAATATGGTTTTTAGTAAACATAACACTGCAAATACAAATTAACACCTTGTCATTTTGACAAGCTAATTATAAAGTATGTTATCATTATAGCATTATTTTAATATCACTTATTATTTTTATCATTTTACAAACATTCACATTATTTGGCATATCTGCTGGTGTTGAGATTGTCCTGTCACATGAATCTTTTTTCCTTTGCTTTAAACATGGTTATTTCTTAAAATACATATTTCCCAAGAGAATTCATTTATCAGGGGGAAAAATTAAGAAATGACAATGTGTAAAATATCCTGACAATTCAGTTTTTAAGCTGTGTTTCTTAGTTCATGATAGTTGACTCCTTTTCCCTGAAATCTTCATTTTTTTTCTCATATGGTTAAATTATTGGATTTAGAGACATTTTCAACCTTTTAAAAGACTTCTAAATTAGTATTCCAAACCTCTGAAATCTTTCAGTCATGAAAAATTCATTGAAGTTATACAGTGATAACACTGAAAGTGTCTGAGTTGTTTTCTCATAGAAAATATTTATGTAGAAGTCTATTAATATACATATGACAAATACACACATGCATTTCTTTTTGCTTATAAATTTGCTGCTAGGAGAGTAAGCTTTTAAATTCAAATGAATGGCAAGCACCCTTTCAATGCATTTATATTTTTACCTGTATAATGGCAAGATGGAGAAAATGAATTATATATGCCATGTGGAAAAAATGTCACTTCTGAACCTTTATGAATATTTGAGTTTTTTTTTTTTTGATTGGAAAACAGTTCTTTTTAGGGTAGATACCACTGAAGAAATGAACTGTCATAATGCATTCAGAATTCTTTAAGCAGATTTGTAATTCGTCTGTTGTTCTTCCACTTCCCAATTTTGTTGTTAGCTATCTAACTCTTCAAGTCAAATAAGCGATTTGTGGTTCTTCCTATGTGATTGACTCAAATGAAGAGAGAAAATTTTTCTCTGTAAGAACCATTTACTCTTGTTTTCAGAAATATCCAACCCTCCTTCTACTAAATGCTTATAGTGAAAAAAGGAATTTGCATTTTTATATTTGAAGAATCTTTGACTTTCTGTTTTGGTGGCATTGCAGTCATAACTAGATTTCAGCATTTCCAATCATCTGTACCTATCTGAGAGCAGAGACCCTGCCTATCTCATTCACCATTATGTCCTCTGTGCTTGACAACATGCCTGATGCATGATTGACAGGAACATAGGTCTGTTGAATTAATGTATAAATGAACAAAGCTATGCAACCTGTTCTACCTACCATTAATGCAATTCATACGCTCACGTTCCTCATATGTATGTGAGCTTACAATAACAAATTCTTTAAGAATTATTGAAGCTTTAAATTAATTTCATGTACTGATTATCTAAAATATTATCCTATATAGATTATCATTTTTCAAAGAACATAAGTAGATGAGAATACATTTCATTCTACACTTTTTTTTTTTTTTGTCTTTTTGCCTTTATGTAGAGCTGCACCTGCGGCATATGGAGGTTCCCAGGTTAGGGGTTTAACAGGAGCTGTAGCAGCCGGCCTTCGCCACAGCCACAGCAATGCAGGATCCAAGCCACATCTGCAACCAGATCCTTAACCCACTGAGCAAGGCTAGGGATCAAACCCGCAAACTCATGGTTCCTAGTCGGATTTGTTAACCACTGAGCCACGAAGGGAACTTCCTTCATTCTACACTTATTTTAAGCTTCTGATGACTTAAGTTTCCTCAAGTTCATAAAAGGCGTCATTTTGAATCACCTTTATATGTTACTTTGGGCATGAATATGAGAGATGAGAAAACATGTGCTGATCCTATAATATATTTAATTTTTTAAATTTAGCTTATCTTTTCATTTATCTTTCTGGATAATTTGTGGAGAGTAATGTTCTTGTTAACTTTTGGGAGATTTCTTTTGAAGCTTCTGGACATTCACTCTGGGTGTGCATTTATTAAATTGAACTCTATTATACTTCCAATATTTGACAAATAGTTATGAAACAGCTGTTATTTGTGGCTCAGCCTAACATAAATCCATATTAGTAATATGATGGGTGTTTGTCGCTGGGCCATTACTTTGTACGGGCACTTAGTGTGTGTCTTACTGCATTTAGACAACAACCCCCTTTAGGTGTAGGTAATTTTATTAACTTTATTTCATGGAGGAATTAACACACTCAGCAAACTGTGACATTGGGATTTGAACATTTAGAAGTCAGAATCTGAACCTGTAGATTCTTAATTATTATGCTCTTCTATCTCCCACAATGAAACAGTTATTTGGAAACTGATTATCTGGTTTACTCAGTATATCCCTATCGTGATTGATTACTATTCATTAAGTTGAATATTCTTTCTAGAGGACTGGAATTTTATGTAAATATTGATTAAGGTGAATTCTAAATGGAAGGACTTTGAAGTGCATTATTTCCTCTGACAGGCAATAATGGTTGTAATAAATTAAGTTTTAATTAATATTATATGTGTAAACACTTGTATAACTTGATGCTATTTTTTTATGGGTTTTAGCCTTAGCCTAGCTCATGAGTTCATTCCTTTATATAATATGTGGAAGAGGTTCTATAGTGTACAATCTTTCATAAGACACATAGTGAACAGGTGGGTCAACTGTTTTCACACTTTAAAATGTGAAAACAAAAGTAAGAATGAATTAAGAAAAAGTTTAGCAGAGGCGTATCGGGGAAAAAGGAATGATATTCTCAGTAAGTGGATTTAAAAGAACTCTTCTTATTCAAAGGTAGCGCAGGTTTGAATAGGAAGTTCTAATCTTGACATGGAAATTCTGTGGGACAAAAAACACATTTCATACAAAACAAAGATATTGACGAAAATGTGGTTGTCAACAAAATATTTGTGCTTTCAGGAGTTCCTGCTTATGTGGAATATACCACTTGTATTTTCTGCAACAGCATTATTCCAAAGCATTTGTTAAACCGAAGTGCTAGGGTGTAATAAGTTTATGAAAATTTCCAATAAAGACCTAAAACTGCTACAAATGCTACTAGGACTTTATAATTTAATACAGATACTCTGATGAGGCTTGACAAATGAAAGAAATATCTAATATGAAAGAAATAAGAAAATCTGACCCTGACTTATGGAAGTCCTAATAATTTGTTTAGATTTTATATTGGTTAAATAACAAAGGGACCAAATACTGAACTCTGGCTCAGATACTTGGGTAAGCTTTGAGTAAGTTTCAACTTTTAACTTAAAGAGTGAAAAGTAGTTGCTCCTCTTCAGTACTGTAGGACTAATAATAATATTGATGATAATATTTATATAGTGCTTTAAATGTTCTAGATATATTTTAAAGCAGTTTACTGTTTTCATTCATTTAATCTCCATAATAAATTTTGAGATAGAAATTGACATTATCCTAGTTTTATAGATGAAAAAATGTAGGCAGAAGAAGGCAAGTCACTGCTCTGAATCATTGGCTTTGGGGCACAGTCAAATGCGTCTACATATCCCAGTCACTTGAAAACAATGGGAGAGATTGGAGACAGGTCTTTGAAAGAAAAAAAAAGAATGTCAATTGATGTCACACTACCAGGGACACAAAAACTGAATGCCTTCAGTTTCCACTAAGGAAATGAGTGTGGCTACATTCGCGTATTGCAAGCAAGCATGTTGATGGATTACTGATTCTACTTCCTGTTTTGGTGGCAGATTCAACTTCTTAGGCCATTTGAAGACTGTTGACCAGGCATGTATGTTAAGGCATCAGTAATGTTAATTATCAGTTTTCAATATTTTTAGGCCATTTCCCCCAAACTGGGTTTTGCTTTCCTTTCTCGTCCCTTCCTTTCTAGTCCCTTCTCTTTTTCTTTCCATCTAGTTTTACTACTCTCTGTTTTATTCATAAATAAGTTCAAATCATAAATTGTGTATTAATCTAGTTGTAGACAAGAAGGATGCAGTGTTTATACCTGGGTTTAAAAGGCTCGAAGCAGAGTTCCCATTGCAGCTCAGCTGTAATGAATCTGGCTAAGTTCATTTGATCTCTGGCCTCGCTCAGTGGGTTAAGGGTCTGGCATTGCCATGAGCGGTGGTGTAGGTCACAGATGTGGCTCAGATCCAGTGTTGCTGTGGCTGTGGTGTAGGTCAGCAGCTAGAATTCCAATTTGACCCCTAGCCTTGGAACTTCCTTATGCAGGTGCAGCCCCAAAAAGACAAAGGACAAAAAAAAGGTTTGAAGCTGCAACAATCAATTAAGAAATAACTACTTTTAGGGTCCAATACATCACTGCATTCATACAGAGGCAACTCCACTAATATTGACTTCTTGAGGTGACAACATTGGTGTTCCATTATTCTCTTTGAAAGAATGCAGGGATCGAGACATGGTTTGTGGAAACTGTATTCTTTGAAAAATAGAAAAACCTCATCTACCTAGGTTTTCAACACAAAAGTTCATGGTTGATACATGGAAAGAGCATATTTTCAAGATTATAGTTATGCCCAAAATGTGACAAAATAAAGATTGTCAAAATATAGACCTTGGAATTTCCATCGTGGCTCAGTGATTAACGAATCTGACTAGGAACCATGAGGGTGCGAGTTTGATCCCTGGCATTGCTCAATGGGTTAAGGATTCAGCATTGCAGTGAGCTGTGGTGTAGGTTGCAGACGCGGCTTGGATCCCGCGTTGCAGTGTCTGTGGCGTAGGCCGGTGGCTACAGCTCTGATTAGACCCCTAGCCAGGAAACTCCATATGTCATGGGTGCGACCCTAGAAAAGACAAAAAAAAAAATATATATATATATATATGTATATGTGTATATGTGTGTGTGTGTGTGTATACACACACATATATATAGACCTTAAAGAAGAACTAATGTGCTTCGCATTACTGAAGTGGCAGAAGAAAGAACATGTCAGAGGGAAAATTAGAATTGTCATGAGTAGGGTAAAAACAACTGCATGAAAATCTTATATAGCAAGCAGCCTCTTGCCCTGAACTGATCTCTTGTTATGATAATTTAATATACTTCATTATAGCAGCTATTCCACTTTGTTCAAGGTTGCATGTAAACTCCAACATCAGAAAGTCCAGCTTTGAAGTTTGAAAGACACCCTGAGAATACTGAATATTAATTTTTGAACAAACTGTTATACTTTCCATTAGGAATAAAGTAACAGGGCATTTTTTACCATCCTATCTGTGTGGAACTCTCACTCACTTACTTAATATTTTTTTTAAATCCCAGCTGAGGTAAGTGTAACTATTACAGAAATCACTTTCTTTTAGGGCTATATCATTTGTTTCTACCTACCGTAAGACACTGAATTTAATGCAAGCCTTCTATAAATTTCTTCATTAAAATCAAAGCAAACAAAAAAATTGCTCCTTAGCATTGATGTAAAGGAATAATGTTTTTTGTTTTGTGTTTTTCTTTTTTTGTTTTTGTTTTTTGATTTAAGGCACAGGTGACTTACTCTAAGTCAGGCACATTTGTATTTAAATAAGTCTTTATGTAATTAATGTGAATTCTAACCCTTACTGCTTTTTCAGAGATTTCACTCATGCAGTTATTCCCTTTCTTGTCTTTGTCATCAGTTATACCTTTGTTTCTCTTCTAGATCATTGATTCATAGATGTTAGATAGATGAATAGACAGATAGATATGTTGATCCTCTATTTGATCTTATATCCTCCATGGCAGCAATAGCTCCATTTATTCTGCTTAAGAGATAAATACTTTGAAATCTGTATTTCTTCATCTTGAACCCATTGTAACCACATTTTCTTTCCTATCACTCCAATGAAAGTCTAGTCAAGAACTTGTCAGAGTCACTGATGACTTCCTCATTATCTAACCCAATGGACACTTGATCACAGCTATTCTCTCATAAGCCTTTGGCAAAATTACTCACTTTTTCTTCTTCAAGTACTTTATTCCCTTGATTTCTAAGACACTGGACTCTCCCAGCCCTTCTATCTCAATGTTACTCCTTCTCAGTCTCTGTTACTGGTTTATTTTCCAATGTTGAGATTTTCACGTGCTCTAGGGCTTAGGGCTCAATTCTGGGACCTCTTATCTTCTCTGTTTATACCAACTTCTTTGGTGACCTCATCCATTCTCATGATTTTAAATAGCACCTGTAATCTGATGCTACTACAGAACCAAACTTGCTACTGAAATCTAGACTTGAGTGTTGAACTACTTAGTGGCATTTTTCTGGATATCGCATAGACCTTTCAAACTTAACATTTGACTTTTCTTTCCAAACTTCCTCCTTCTCCGGTGTTTCCTAACTCAGTGAACCCCAGCCATTAGTTCACCAATTGTTCAGGTCGTAATTTTTGGCATCTTCCTTGAGCCCTTTGCCCTCCTTCTCTTCTATCTCCTGTACAAACTGGCAAAAAATTATACTTGCCAAAGAGAATCCAAATCTAACCACTTCTAATCCTCGCTAAGAACCTAGACTTTGATCTCTTTCAAGCTTTAACTCAATAGATTCTAAGGGGTCTCCTCGCTTTTAGTCTTATTCATTCAAGTCTGTTTATCCCACAGAAGCAAGAGTGATTCTTTGTAAAACAAAATAATGTATCACGTCACTCACCTACTTGACCTTCGTACATTCTTGGCCTATATGCCATCGCCTATACCATCCAGCCTCTAGGTAGTTCACATAACTCATTTCCATCACGCTTCTTATTCACTTAGATCCTGCCAAACTGGTCTTTTGGTTCTTTGAAAATCTAAGCATGATGATAGGAACCCCAGGGCTCTTTGCTCTTGGGGGATCCTGAGCTGAAATACTTTCCTTACAAATATTTGAATGGCTCAACTCTTATTACTTTGTTCTGACCTTTGCTAAAATGACAGCACCTCAAAAGGACATTCCCTGATTGACCTAGCTTAAGTGTCAGCTTTTCTCATTCCCCCCCCTTAACCTGTTTTATTATTTTTTTAAAAGCACTTATCAATCCCTGACATTATGTTTTATATAACTTTGTTAATAATTTTTTCTTTTCAATGTTCCTCCTTGGAATGTAAGTCCCATGAAAGTGAATATTTTTTCTATTTTGTTCAATACTGAATCTCTGGTGCCTGGAACATAGTAAGTGCTCAGATCAAGATATGCTGAGTAAGTCATGGTTATCATTTACCTATTCCTCTTTCTTTCATATTTAATTCAAGACTGTTTTTTCCTTTTTTTTTCTTTTTAGGGCTGCTCCTGCGGCATATGGAATTTTCCAGGCTAAGAGTTGCTTTGGAGATGCAGCTGCTGGCCTACACCACAGCCACAGCAACAGGGATCTGAGCCAAACCTGTGACCTACACCACAGCCCACAGTAATGCTGGATCCTTAACTCACTGAGTGAAGCCAGGGATTGAACCCACATCCTCATGGATACTAGTTGTGCTCATAACCCACTGAGCCACAATAGAAACTCGGACATTTTATAATTTTATCCTACTTACTTTTCTACCAATCATTCCTCTTATTAATTTAATATTTGTTTTTACAGTTTAATGCAAAATGCTTATTTTCCATTTTATGGTATCTCCATTTTTAGACAACCAGGTTAGCCTTTTCAGAGTTTTAGACACTAGTAATACAGTCTGTTCCTTTTTTAGTTGACCTCTTAACAACTAAATAACTTGTGGAAAGCTGAAGTATATGAAGAGATTGAGTCTTCCTGTCAAATTTATACCTAAGATATGGAATTGAGCATATAATCATATGTTCAAAATCTTTGACTTACCACAATTGGAATACATATTTAAGAATGGGGGGAATGGTGAAATAAACTGTGAAAAACTCAGTATACCTCAAAGAATAGACATAAGAAAAATTTGCTAAAGGTGAATTTTTTTGCTCCTATTAAAATTTTCTAGCATTGATGGCTTCAAACATTTCACAAAAGTGATAATAAAATCCAGGCAGCTTCTAAGGAAAAAAAAAATCATGCATAGAGAAAGAACTGGAGATAGAAGTGTGTTCAGTTTTTTTTTGTTTTTTTTTTTTAACACTGAACTTGCTTTAGAAAGAACTGTTTGGCTGTATACATTATAAGAAATTGGATGAAATTACCAAGAAAAGCATATTTATATCTCAAGAGACTTGTGAGAGTAGACTGTTACTTTTTGGGATGGCTTAAGTTCTTGGATGTAGGAGGATGAATTAAATAAATCCTGCAGTTACTACCTGCTCTATTGAATCTCTTTTTCTATAATCCTATGGCCTTTTCTACTTGAAAAAGAAGTAGAAGCTCTATTGCCAGATTCAAAGTGTTTGTGTGGCATGGTTTTTAAAATTTATTTTTAATTGAGGTATAATTAACGTATAACATTAGATTAGTTTTAGGTGTACCACATAATGATTTGATATTTGTATACAGTGTGACATGTTTATATTTGATTTATAATAGGGACCTGCTGATAATATTTGAGTAATACATAATTTCCTCATGGTACAGGAAAGAAACATGTAATTACCATCTTTCCATCCAAATTGCTACATGCAGATAATCATGTACTCTCACTCTGAAAACAAAACAAAAATAAATAAATGAACAAAGCAGACAAAACTAAAGCAGATAAACTCTTTTGTAAGAAGCAGAGTTCCTGAAGGCACTATTACAAACCCAGTACCGAGTCTTCAACTGAAAGTGTAAATGTTATTGGTACTTGGGAATTTTGAAAATGCTACTTATCTTCCTTCAAAAGTTTCGTAACTCTGTTCATTAATTGTGGAAACCACATATTTAGAAATATATTGGCTGTAAATTATACAATAATAGTTAATATCTGTGAGTGTTGTCTATGTGTCGAGTACAAAACACCAAGTTTACATTGTAGGTATCGTTATTAGTCCCAATTTACAGATGAAGAAACTGAGACACAGAGAGGCTGAGACCTTTCCAAGATCACACAGTTTGTAAGTGGTAGAACCAGACTGGTTCCCAAGTACTGTAGCTAAAGAGCCCACATTTTGAACTTGACTCAAGTTTTGTTTATTCGTTTATATTTATTTCTATTTTCAGATTCCTGAATCTAAAAATTTAAGGACATTAAATGATTTTAGCTGCATGTAAAGGCAAAAAAAAAACTATTGTAAACTGAGTTCATTTAAGAGATTGTTTACATTCATATTACTTTTAATAGAAAGCTGCTAAAATTAAAAACAGTTGTTAAAATGTTTTATTTGGTGATTAAAACAATTTCATACGTAGTAAAAAATTTTAAAAAATAAAACTTTACTCATATGTCAATAAAGGTATCAAAGACAATTCCTCCTAATCATTTTGGGTGAAAGGAAGTGACACCAGTATGGAAATGGAATAAGGTATTATCTAAGGAAATGTTTTAAATATCCTGTGTGGGTTTTAAGGAAAACCATCGTATTCAAGTTACTTAGGGCTTAGAATGTTTTACAATAAAGGCATATGTGACATTAAGGGAATGAAATCACCTCACTTTTCAAATATGCAAATAGTCACACAACCAAACATTACGGGCACTCACAAATACTCTAGCTGGGCTTTGGAAAGAGGGAACACAGTTCAGTTCTCGCCTTCATTTCCTCTCTACTGAGATATATGGATTAATCCCTCCCTTAGTGCTTTGCTTAAAAAAGTCAGTATTGAGATATAATCCACATAGCATATATATTCTGAACTTACTGAATCGTCAGTGTTTCAACTTCCAATTCAAATCTTCTTATATTGAATATTCTAGATATTCTCTTAAACTTAAGGCCTTGACATGAACCAAAGAAATACAGTAGTAATACATTTGTGTCCATGAGTCATGACTTATCTTTCCTAAAAGAACAGTTTCTTTGAGGGCAAAGACTTTTTAACTCATTTTTGTTACCCCCTCATTTTCTTAAAGCAGCACTGTGTACCCAATGGGCAACTCAAAGTGTATTACATGTAACTAAATGGAGTTAGTGAGCTGTGGGGAGTTTAGGAAGGCACAATTTAGAAAAGTATCTTTTTTCGCACTGAAGATGAGTTTATCCCTGGCAATCAATAGCCTGTCAAGCTACTTAAAAGTGGGTATTCAGGCCAGCAGATCAAGACTTTTGTACCTTAGCAGTGGGTTGCTTTGCCTTCATGTAGAAGTGAAGAAGGAAAATAGGGGCCTTGTCCATGACTCACAATTTATTTTTAAAACCTGGATAATGATTGCCTTACATCTTTAACCATTTACTCTCTAAGCAGAAAGCAGCTGCCAATGATGACATCAGTGTATCTAGGAAGGAGAAGTAGTACCAAGAGCTTACTAGGGATTGAAGGACTTCTAACTAGAAGTAACTGTAGTTAAAAGTGCAGCCTATATCAAGATTTTAATCTCAATAGGGACATCAGAACAAATAATTAGAAAGAAAGTTATTTCCATTGTGTCAGCTTTGGGAAATCATTTTCCTATTGTGTATTTCAATTAACTATTCAGTTAAATAGGCACGACCTTGTGACAGGGCTTTAGGGACAGTCCTAGCCTCTGGCTAGGCCTTCAGGCCTTGAGAGAATGTTTCCATTTTTAAATAAGACCTCAAAAAGACCTTGGTTAATATATTTGATGGATTTATCCCAAGTGACTTTCAGAATTATTTTTATTCTTTTAATGTTTTCTATTTTCCATGGATTTTATTCTTCCCTGTTGTTGATCAAAAGAAATTTCTGGGTTACATTTTAAATTTGCATTTTAAGTTTTTAACTGTAAGTATCAAATACTTAACAGAAAAGTGTATATAGAGAAAGCGATGGATCTTCACAAACTGAACACCCTTGTAGTTATACCGAGACTGAGGAATAGACATTAAATGGCTCCCAAACACACCTGTTTTGCTCCCCTGTAGACACTGTGCTGCCCACGGGGGTTGCCACTTTTTACATTTCTATAATCATTACACTTCTATAATCATAGTTGTCTTTTTTTAATTTAAATTTTATGTAAATTAAATCATACACCATTTACTTTTACGAGTTGAGCCTCTATCTATCAAGACTTTGACATTCTCCGTATTATTGCATGTATTTATAGATGGTTTATTCGCATTGCTACATGGTATCCCATTGTGCGAATATATTGCAATTGATTTATTCATTCTAGTATTGGTTGGTAGCTGGTTTCTAGCTTTCCGAATTGCAGGTAGTGCTGTTATGAATATTATAGTACCACTCTTAATGAATGCATTCCCCATTAAGGGTCTACTGAAGAAAGAAATAGTAATTTCATAGGGTGTATTTCATATTGCTCCTGTAGCAAATTACCACAAACCTTAGTAGCTTGAAACAACACAAATTTATTATCTATAGTTCTGGAGGCCAGGTAGCCCAAAGGACATATTACTGGATCTTTGAGGAAAGAATAGAATGTTTGAGAACTGAGATGTTCAGGCTTTTAAGCTTCGGTAGGTTTTAGCACTCATAGCCAAACAGAAGGTATAACATTGATTCTGCTTGAGTCGAGGTGTTGTGACTACAAATTCTCCATTAGCCAAGAAAGGTCACAAATAGTACAGGGATGATTTGGGAAAAAAAAAAAAAAGCTGTTTGCCATCTTAGGTAATATGATGTCATACTTTTGTGCCTGGGCTCTGGGTTACAAAAATATAAAAAAGTCTTTGTGCACTTATTGCACTCACACATGTTTTAAGTTTTGAATTTTACTCTTCAACATGGAAATTATTTCTGGTAAGGTGAAATCCCTAGGACACCAGCAAAAACAAGTACAAAACTGTGTAGGAGGGGATTTTCCCCTACTTAAATTATATAGTAGTCTTATATAGAGATAATACGCATACATAAATATGAGCTCAAAATAATTATGCCTCCAAACATGAAAGTGTTAATAGGACCAGATTTCCCCAAAAAACTGGACAATATATTTAACAAAATTGTCTTCAGGCAGAGAGGTTGAGCCTTTATTTATTTATTTATTTTTGTCTTTTTGCGTTATCTGCTGCAGCCGCGGCATATGGAGGTTCCCAGGCAAGGGGTCTAACAGTAGCTGTAGCCGCCGGCCTTCGCCACAGCCACAGCAACGCAGGATCCGAGCCGCGTCTGCAACCTACACCACAGCTCACTGCAACGCTGGATCCTTAACCCACTGAGCAAGGCCAGGGATCATACCCGCAACCTCATGGTTCCTAGTCAGATTCGTTAACCACTGAGCCACAACGGGAACTCCGAGGCTAAGATTCTTGAGGCAGAAATATATGAAATGAATCTCTTATTTGCCCAGGCTCTCTGAAAGCAGGTACTATGGCCACGGTGTAGAGAAGAAACACCCAAGTTGAGAGGTGACCTATGGAACTGAGATGATATAGACTGGAATTCAGGGCTGCTAAATTGTTGGAAATTTGCACAAAAGAACTAGAGAAAAGGAACTTTGCATTGGGAGGAATTAGGATTCTCTGTTGGTGATCACCACAGACTCTTGGTGTCAGGCTGGACTGTGTGTATGCAGGATGAGTCTCTATAAGACTAAGTAGTGATTAGATGCTACAGGCCTGGGAATTGTATGATGGCATCAGAGCTTGGGCAGATCAAGAAATCTTTGGTATCTTGATCCTAAGACCATGTTTTCTCTCAGGAGCTGAAGGCTGAGACTATTAATTATTTTGAAAACTTTTTGCTGGAAGATATTGGGAATTAGAAACAGTTTTATATATGTAACTCTTGAGCTGGTAATATTTCCTATATATTCTACTTAATAATGGAACAATTTGTTATTTAGTTCATCTTTCTCTCATATCTTAGCATATACAATTAAAATAAACAGTATTTTCTGTATTCTGCATGGATATCTCAGCCAAACCACAAATGCATTAGGTATGCATTCTATTTTTCATTTTACTGCGACAGTGTAGCACATTTTTCATCACGGTGTAACACAGGTTGTCTTTTTTAATGCCTGCAATAAAATTTCTTCACTGTCATTCCACTATTCAGTTTTCTAAAGCCCTTCCTTCTAGCTTCTGCCCACCTCCAATAGCACAAATTTTACGGTTCTGTTATTGTCTCAACCTAATTGCAGATTTCTGTTCTGGCTACTATCTAACAAAAACTACAAAACTCATTGGCAAAATACAAAAGTAATCCATGTTTAATCTCATAAATCTCTGGTTTTTCCAAGCAATTATTCCACTGTTTCACTTGATGTCACTCATGTGGCTGAAATCAGAGGGCAGATGGAGCTAAAAGAGCCAAAATGGCTT
>PVHT021183710.1:25994401-26009292 GCA_004024745.2 Catagonus wagneri | reverse complement strand
AAAGATGTCAGCTCTTCCTAAATTAATCCATCCATATATTCCAGTCATTTTCAATCCAAACAGTTGGTGTTTCTTCCTTTTTTGTGTTTTTCAAACTTAGAATTTACCTGAAAAGCTGAAAGGATGAAAGTCTTAGTATTTTCATAGATGCGAGAGAAAACTGACCCCATAATGGTAAGACTTACTCAAAAGATAGGACAGTTATAATATTTTGATGTCTTTACAGATATCAAAATATTATAACTGTCCTATCTTTTTGAAGAAAATGTTTACATCCCATATAAATTAAATTGTATTTCCTTTTCAGATTATGTAAAGAATCTCTGAAAATCAATTTTTAAAAGCACATTTAAATAATTATGAGCTAATAAGCCAAGAGTTTATCCAGGCAGTTCCCAAAAGTGGAAAACTGAATTTTTAATATTTTTTTCTTTCTAGGGCTGGATCTGCAGCCTATGGAGGTTCCCAGGCTAGGGGTCGAATCAGAGCTGCAGCTGTTGGCCTACGCCACAGCCACACATCAGATCTGAGCAGTGTCTGCGACCTACACCACCGCTCAGGGCAACACCAGATCCTTAACCTACTGAGAGAGGCCAGGGATGGACCCTGCATCTTCATGAGTACTAGTCAGATTCATTTCCCCTGAGCCACAACAGGGACTCCCTGAATTTTAATGGACATATAAAATGATCATCGATTCTACTCACAATCAGAGGAAAGCAAAGTCAAACCTAGAGAGAGAATAATTAGGTTCACTGGGAAAGAATATGGATTTTGAAATCAGATTACCTGAGTTCGAATTCTGATTTTGTCACTGAGTTGCCAAGTGACGCTCGGGAAGTTACTTTACACTTTTGAGCCTCTGTTATTAGCTATATAATGGAAATTAGAATCATATTTTCCTTACATGATTGTACTAGGACATATTAACCATTTAGATCAAGTTTAACATAAGCATTCCATAAGTCTAAGCAATTACTATTAAAATATCAAAATTTCATTTAACACTCATCAAATAGGCAAAAAATAAAATAAGTCTGACAACAACCTGTGTGGCAAGAGATAAGGAAATAGGAACTAATATATTTGTGAGGAGAATATATCATCTGATTTGAAGAGCAATTTGGCAAAAATGAAATTGAATATATACATACTCTTAGTAATCATTCCCACTTCAAAGAGTCTAAGAAAAACATCTCACCCATGGATACGTATTTTTTTTTGTACACATATGCATTTTATACAAATGTAACCACAGTTTGCTAGTATTAGAAATAAAATTACACTCTGTCAACCAGTGGAGAATGGTGAATAAGCTGTAGACACACCAAAATATTACAGAACCATGAAGATGAACTAAATCTAAATGGTTAAATTTCAAAAGAAAATGTTTAGTGAAAAACACTGGCTACAAAGAATTGTATGAAGAAAAGATACCATTATGTGTAACTTTAAAAATAGCTATTTTGTTTAATTTTATTTTTTTATTAAGTAATATGAGATGTTTGCATATTTTGGAAATTAATCCTTTGTCAGTAGCATCGTTTGCAAACAATCCAATCCAAAAATGGACAGAAGACCTAAATAGACATTTCTCCAAAGAAGACACAGTGATGGCCAATGGGCACATGAAAAGATGTTCAATATCACTAATTATTAAAGTGCAAATCAAAACTACAATGAGGTCTCACCTCACACCAGTCAGAATGGCCATTATTAAAAAGTCTACACACAATAATTGCTGGAGAGGGTATGGAGAAAAGGGAACCCTCCTACACTGTTGATGAAAATGTAAATTGGTGCAACCATTATGGAGAAAAGTATTGGGTCCATTAAAAAACTAAACATAGAGTTATCACATCCTGCAGTCCTACTCCTGGACATATATCCAGGAAAGACAGAAACTCTGATTTGAAAAGATAAATGCACCACAATGTTCATTCCAGCACTGTTTATAATAGCCAAGACATGGAAGCAACCTAAATGTCCCTTGACATATGAATGAATAAATAAGATGTGGTATATATAATGCAGTATGACTCAGCCATAGAAAGAGTGAACAATGTCAATTGCAACAACTTGGAAGAACTTGGATTATCATATTAAGTGAAATAAGTCAGACAGAGAAAGACGAATATCATATGATATCATGTTTATGTGGAATTTAAAGTATAGTACAAATAAACCTATTTACAAAACTACAAAACAGAAGAAAACTTAGGGACATAGAAAACAAACTGTGGGTACCAAAGGGGATTGCAGCTGGGAAGAGATAAAATAAGAGTTTGGGGTTTACATATACATATACTACTATGTGTAAAATAGATAAACAACAAGGACCTATATAGCATGGGGAACTATATTCAATATCTTATAATAACCTATAATGGAAAAGAATCTCAAAAATATATATAAAACTGTACATATACATGTATAACTGAATCTCTTTGCTGTAAACTTGAATTTAACAATTTATACTTCAATTTTAAAAGCATGTTAATTTGCAGCATTTATGCAAACATGTGCAGATAGGAGAAGTATGTACATCAACGTAGGAGTGACGGACACCAATTAATAATAGTGGTTACTCCAGGAAGTGATGGAAGTGGGCCTTTGGCTGTATCTGTAATGTTTCATTAAGAGAGAGAGAGAAGATGGGAAGAAGCGAGGAGGAGAGGAAAATTTGGAGAGAGAGACAAAGACAAAACATTATTATACTTATGATTTCTGTGTTGTTTATACAGGTACAATGCATCTATTTAGGTATAGACCAGAGGGCTACAACCTATGAGCCAAATCCTGCCATCACCTGTTTATATAAGTAAAGTTTTATTATGATGCAACCATACTCATTTGTTGATATGTCATCTGTGGCTGCTTTTGCGTGTTAATGGCCAAACTGAATAACTGTAATAGATTTTGTAGAATATGTCATACAAATTCTAAGATATTTCTTATATGACCCTTTCCAGAAAAAAAGTGCTGACTATGGATATAAAATACAATATATGCTTTTCCCATTTTTTAAAGTATTTCATACTTTAAAAATATGCATTAGAATGTAGCAACTTATAAAGGGAATTGATTTTTGGAGTGATTTTATGCAAAACCTTGTTAATGGTAACTTGTTAACTTCTAATTTTTTTTAAAAGTGAAAGTCAAGAAATCCCATATTTAGTCAAGTTGATCATTAACCTGTATTTCTTTGTTCATAAGAAATAATGAGGATATAGGATTCTTGCATTGTAACTCATGCCCCAAGTAATATTTAATGAAACTCATACTTTTCTCATTGCTGGTCTTAATCCTCAGAAATGTCAGAGTTCCTTCGTCTATTCTTCCCTTCTTTCTGCAACCTAGTACTTGGGAGGCAGAAAAGTGTTTCCATATTATGTAATATTTCTTTAGCTGAGAGCTGAATATAGGGGAAGATAGTGAATTAGTAAGGCTAATTAGACCCTGAAAAGAATGACTCAAATATAATAGAATTTTTTCCTTCTGTTCACAAAGGTGAGGTGCTCCAGGAGGATGGAGAGACCTTTCAAGGACCCAGTTTTTCAGGGGCCCAGCCTGTTGGCAGTCCACATCCATACGTGGACTTAAGGTCCCTCTCTGTATTATCATCCCAAAGAACACTGAAAGGCACTCTTTGGACGTTTTATGAAACAGGACTGGAGTATGACACAGATGACATTCAGTCCCATTTTGTTGGAGATAATTTGATCACAAGGACACATCAAACTGCAAGTCCATTTGAGAGGTGGGATCTACCTGGACAGACATAGGCACAACTGTTTTAAAGAGAATAGGAGTACATAGCAGATAGAGAGAAGACGTTACAAGGGAAGAAAGTACAGTGTTTAAAGACGCAAAAAGAAGGGTAGAGTAGGCCAGTAGGTTTTTCTTTTTCTTAAGGTAGGTGGTAGGTAATAATGTGCAGGCTGGGGAGTAGTAATGTGTGTGCAGCACAGGAAGAATGACCTAGACAGTAATTGAGTTTCTTATAATGGGGGTTCCCAGACAAAATACAGGATGCCTGATTCAACTTGAATTTCAGGCAGATAATCACTGATATTTGCTATCTCCTATGCAATAATTTAATTTGCTAAATCTGGTAATGTCACATATCATAAAATTTTCTCATGCCCTGCTAAAATGCTTACGTTCATTTTGATGGGAAATAGTGGGTCTTAAAGATTTCGAGTAGAGCATATGAAAGTTATAGTCATATGAGCATTAAAGAAAGTCATTCGGACAGCTTATAGGAATACAGATTTGGAGAGGATAATTCCAGAAGCAGGGAAATAAATAGTAAGAGAACTATTGTATTTCTTCAAGACCCTAATTTCAGTTCTTTTGGATATATACTTAGAGTTGGAATTGCTGGATCATGTGATAATTCTATTTTTTTTTCAAAGTTTTAGGAAGCCTCATGTTCACTGCAACATTATTCACAACAGCCAACACGTGGAAACAATCTAAATGTCCAATGAGGGACAAATTAATAAAGAAAAATGTGGTATATACAAACAATAGCCTTAAAAAAGCAGGAAATCTTGCCGTATGCAACAATATGGATAAACCTAGAAGACAGTGTGCTATGTGAAATAAACCAGTCACAAAAGGAAACATACACCATGATTCCACTTATATATAATGTAGTCAAAGTCATAGAAACAAAGAGTAAAGTGATGGTTTCCTGGGGTTGCTGGGAGCTGCTGTTGAACAGGTATAAAGTTTCAGTTATGCAATAGGAATAAGTCCCAGAAATTTGCTATGCAACATTATGCTTATAGTTAACAATACTGTATTGCACACTTAAAATTTTGTTAGAGGGTCTTCCTATTTAGTGTTCTTACCACAGTAACATAATTGTTTTTAAAAAATAATTGTGATAGCCCAGTAAAGAAATTTTATGGGAAAAAGAGAATAATAGTAACCAAAACAGGACTGATATTAAAAAGGAAAATAATTGGGAAGTAAAATGTTGAACTAATAGGAATGAATGATTAATTGGATTATAGGAGCATGGATCCCTAAAAATGAATCTAAAATTATTTTCCCCATTTGTAGCCATTGATACCATAAGCACAGGTAAAGAATAAGAATATTGGGAGGAGGAATTCCCGTCGTGGCTCTGTGTTTAACAAACCCGACTAGTATCCATCAGGATGCGGGTTTGATCCCTGGCTTCACTCAGTGGGTTAAGAATCTAGCGTTGCTGTGAGCTGTGGTGTAGGCTGGCAGCTACAGCTCTGATTCGACCACTAGTCTGGGAACATCCATATGCCATGGGTGTGGCCCTAAAAAGACAAAAGAAAAAAAAAGGAATATTGGGAGGAGACAACTGTTTTAGGGAGGTGAGGGCTAGAAGCATTGGAGGAGTCGTAAGATAGTAAGTTTTGGAGAGACTGACTTCAGCGAGTTACAAGGGACTCAGGCAGTAATGACCAGTTGGCAGATATATGTACTGTTTTGAAATTCCTACGAGATGTCTGGATTATAGTTATAAATTGGAAATGACCACTCTACAAATAATTCTACAAATTACGATAATTGTCAAGTTAAAAAAAGGGATACCTGTGATATAATTCTGTGGGATGCTATGATTTAAGGACTTTGGAGCCAGAAGATCCAGCTATGACCAAAATGGAATAGCGAAGAGTAGGTGAAGCAGGGACAGTAGATGGCAAGGAGACCAAATGCACGCTCCACATCTCAAGGGCCACGGGGAAATATGAAAAGGCCTAAGAAATTGTCACTGATTTGGCAATAGTCTTCATTGTTGATTTTAGCAAGAGTATTTGCAGGGATGGTATACGGATGAAGGTGGGAGAATGAAGACAGATGGCTGAGAGTGAATGAGAAGTGAGGAATTAAAAGCATGGGGGATGAATGGCTCTTTAAAGAACATAAAATGAGGAAACTGAGAAATAGGAAATGGAGTAATTAGAATGTGGATCTAAACCAAAGGAAGGATTTTGATTTTTGTAGTAGGAGGAACTTAAGCCTACTTCTTTTGAAATAAAGATGTTTGTATATTAAAGATCTCAGAGAAATTAGATACAATCAATGGAGCATGTTCCTGGAAGAAATGGAAAACAATGGATTAAAAACCACAAATGGATTGATTAACTTGAGACAAGAGGAGAGATACTGTATCCTGAAAGAAGGCGAGAAAAATAGGATAAGATGTAGATGAATTTGATTGCTTGGACTTTTGTAATTCATAGTCAGTGACGTCAAATTCCTTTTTAAATAGGAGGCAAAATCATTTGCTGGGAATGAAAGCATTTGAAATTGGCTTATTTGAGGATTGTTATAAATGTTTGGATTGATATCTAAGTAGTCGGGACCAGTGGAATGATAGGACAGATGAGAAGGTTTTTCCATGTGACAGAAATGAGTACATTGTCCAGATGTTTTTATATATTGGAATCTTTTACAAACTCCGCATCATCAATTTTGGGGGCCAGTCATCATAGTCTCCTTTCTAACACTACCCCTAATGAATAGGAAAATAGTGCTTTTTGTTTGCTCACTCTAGTGTTTACTGCCTTCTCAGTATGAAAAAAAAAAGATTATTGAAAACTAAAGTATTGGAAATATACGTAAAAAGCACTGGATTATACATGCTATATATTATATTCTGAATTATTAAATTATTCAAACAAGTTCAAGCATTTTCTGATCTATCTGAAGCCATCTTAGTTTTAGAAAACTAATTCCAGAATGTTTCAAAAGTGTCAGCTGATTTTTCTGCAATCAGTCTTCTGCTTGATTTATTGCTTGGTAAGAAAAAAATACTAATTAAGTTGACTTTAGTGCTGGCATATGGTTATTGGAATATTGACATTTTTACACCAATTAGACTACATTCATAATCTGATTCTCTTTATAGTCTCCTTTATCACTTTATTGAGTTATGAGAATACCTTTTTTCTTTTTTTTTGTCTTTTTAGGGCTGCACCCATTTGGCATATGGAGGTTCCCAGGCTAAAGGTCCAATTGGATCTGAAGCCGTTGGCCTATACCACAGCCACAGCAACGGGGGATCTGAGCCGTGTCTGTGACCTACACTACAGCTCAAGGCAATGCCAGATCCTAACACACTGAGCGAGGCCAGGGATCGAACCCACGTCCTCGTAGATGCTAGTTGGGATCGCTAACTGCTCAGCCACGGTGGGAACTCTAAGAATTATCTTTCTTTTATACTGATAATTTAAAAAGTTTTTCTTCTAAAGAAAATTAAGAAAAAAAATCAAAAATTTATATGTGCTACAGAAGCTGTAACACATTTAAGAAGCTCATGTATGTTAACCCAGACCTATGTATTTTGTTAACAAAATGTAAGAGTTTATTGTTTTTCTGTCATGTTATCTTCTGAGGTTTCTAAACGTGAATGCATACATACATATTGATAGTTAGCTGCCAATCTAGTCTCTTGAATATAATTTTTAGTATGATATATTCTATACTTGCAGTTCTAATACAGATATTAATACTTTTTATATATTTTAAAAGATTCTAAGAACTATTAAACTCATTTCCAGTCTCCTGATCTTCTTCCCTTCCCCAGAAAATCAGCTGGCTCTAATATTCCCTTTTCTCATTAACCTCACCCATAACACTCTTTTTGGGACATGTTTTATAGTCTTGAAATCATAAATTCAGCAGCTTGTACTTTTTTGTTGCCTCTTTAGGGAATTGCTAAAGGAAAGAGGAATGCTCTACTCTAGGAAAAACTGGAAAAAATATGCATGCTATAAAGTTTACAATCAAATTTCAGAATCACAAGAAAAAATGAAAAATCAGTCTCCATAAATATCTTTGTGTTTGAATATGGAAAGGAAACCTAAGCCTGTTTAGAGAGCTGAGAGCAGAATCGTAGGTAATAGAATATGGACGTTATTAAAATAATGTCTCTCGGTAATAGAGCTGTCAGATTTGGCAAATAAAAAATACTGATTGCCCATATACATATATATATATATATATATATATATATATATATATATATACACACATGTATCAATGGGGAGAGGGAAGGGCAAAGGGCATTATAGTGTGGGGGAATAAGAGGCACGAACTATTAGGTGTAAAATAAACTGCAATGATATATTGTACGACATGAGAAATATAGCCCATAATTTTTAATAACTATAAATGGAGTATAACCTTTACAATTTGTGAATCACTCGATAGTACACCTGTAACTACACTTCGATAAGAAGGACAGATTGCTCCGTCAAACATAAATTCCAGATAATTGTAGTGAATTATTTATAGTATAAGTGTGTCCCAAACATTGCATTGGCATCTTGTATTTTACCTGAGAGCTCTACTAGGGAATGATCAGAATGTAGTTGATCAAAGGGGAATGGAGTGAAACCATCTTCTCAAGCCCGTTATTAAAAGGCAACTGTAAGAAAAGGTGACTCTTCTGGAGCAGAATGTACAGTAGACGGATGTCCTGTGGGAGACTGTGGTTAGGTGTCAAGTGATGGTAACCTATGAGATGGGACTCAGGAGAATGAATGAGATAACGGACAGGAGAGTCACTGTCCCCAGCCATTCTCATTCTCTTCCTATTCTTTTTCTGTCTAATGACAAGACAGCTATGTGGCTTTGGAAATAGATTTAGGTTTTAATCCTGTCAGCGTCACTTCTCCTAAGTTGATGGTCCTCAGTCAGGTTAACTGATATCTCTGAGTCCCCTTGTCCCAGCTTGTAAAAATGAATAGGTTGTTATGAAGATCAAATGATTTAAGTGCTCGAATTAGAGTGTTGGGCCTCCCAAGTGTTGTGCTTTTCATCAGAGGCATAAAGAGCAGGCAGGTATCTCATGCCCTCTCTTTTGTGTAACTCAGATCAGTTTTCATAACCAAGTCAAACCAAGTGTCCCCAAGTCAAAGGACCCATAGCTGGGAATCCAGAAAGGCCACTTGCCCAGGTCTTACATTTATAAAGACCCCTGCATTAAGACTTTGGGAATTATCTCTGAAAGATCTTATACAGATTATCACAGAGGTGGAGGAATTAATGGAAGATATTCATCTTATGACTGTAAACTCAGGCTCTGAGCAGAGTACCATAAATTAGTCATTTTATTAGTGCTATAATTATCCTGTAAATATAAAAGTTACAACCATCCTCACGGTAGCAACAAGATCAGCTCGTCAGAACAAATGGGTTTTTATTTATTAAATGTAAAATGACAGCACAGATCTCTAACTGCTGCTTTAGCATCTCTCCAATTTTTACTTTACTGTAACCTACAGAAAAAGTTGCCCTTCTTGACTTTAAAATCATTAACCCCCTTTCTTCTTCATGTTTTCTCCATTTCCCTGTGGCTCTGTGTCTTTGTGGTTAAGTCCATATAGTCTTTCTGTCTCTAAAATAGCTCTTTTTTCACTTATCTGCTGGTCACGTAGCTGAATATAAGTTATTTAAATTCTCTGTGCTTTAGTATCCCCGTGTGAAAAAAAGTGGCCTGGAGTTCTGCAGCTGAAGTGAACCTGAAAGGCATCATGGGATTCAGTCAAGACAGCAACTAATGCAGAGAATAACCGTGGTACCCCTGGGTGGAAATCTACCTCAAGGATCATAAAAGCTGAGCTGAGGGGCACAGTCCAGTGTTGTGCTTTCATCAGAGGCATAAAGAGCAGGCAGGTATTTCATGCCCTCTCTTTTGTACAACTCAGATCAGTGTTCATAACCACCTTACTTTGCATGGGCTAGACTATCTGGAATTATATTTACATAAGTGTTGTTAATTTTACCAGAGTTCAAGTAAACTCTACCTGTCACTCAGGGGATAAGTCACTTGGTGACTATAACCTGTGATTCCTGTCTCCTTTATTAAACTGAGAATTCAGTGCTGTACAAGTTATTTATTTGCTTTATGTAGATGGAGTTTTTTTACACAAGAAAAGTTACATAAATAACTTTTACTTTGTGTCCTGCCCACATGTACTCCTTAAGTATTTCTAAATTCATTTTGCAGCCAGACCACCTAGGTTCAAACCCTGACTCTATCATTTATTTAACAGTTTGACCTTTGGAAGTTACTGAGTTCCTCTATGCTGCAGTTTCATTTTGAGAAATGGGGATAATTAGAGATTTTAATGAGGATTAAATGAGTGTGTGTATACAAGTTTATGTTCATTTAATTAATGACTGTGTTAAGACATATATCCAGATTATTTATTGTTATTATATGAAATACAACTCTTACTATCTTTCAGAATTAAAACATTCACAAGATAAGTCTATTCTTTAGTTACCTATAGCCCTACGTATTTTTGAACTTTTGTGAGGTACACCAGTGTTGTAAACTTGAACAGTTTCTTTTTCCTGGATAAAAGGAGAAAATGCACATTAATCTCATAACCAGTGCTTGGCATCTAGGCTAGCAGAAAGTAACTGTAACATAGATTAGGGATTTGAAATTGGCAAAAATAAGAACAAGGCAACATTGGGCTTCAAAATGGAGGAGGGAAAAGTTGCTTTGATGGAAACTACAGGAAAAGAAGGTATGGGGTTTTGATCTCAAGAGAGATTGTTCTGCTGGAGATCATGAAGAAGGGAGTCACAGGGTAAAGACCTTGTTTCCCATTGTGACTTAGCAGTTTATGAATCTGACTAGTATCCATGAGGATGCAGGTTCCATCCCTGGCCTTGCTCCTGGGTTAAGGATCTGGCATTGCCATGAGGTGTGGTGTAGGCCAGCAGCTGCAGTTCCTATTTGACCCTTAGCCTGGGAACCTCCATATGCCTCCAGGTCTGGTCTTAAAAGAGAAAAAAAAAGACCCCGACAGGTGAGTTATGTAAAACAACACAAATTCCTGTTTATTTCACTTACAGCAATTGAACAGCAATCTTGGGGACCTAGGTGGACTCTGCTCATCCCTGAATACATTGTATTGATCATGGCTAGCTGATCTTTAGAATTGTAATAATCTCAGTCTTAGATGTGTTTTAAAAGCCACTGTAGGGGATATGTCTCACTCAGGGCTCCTGGAGTTAACTGGATTCCTTTCACAGCCCTTGGAAGGACAACAGAATCATTCAGGAACACAGACTAGAATAAAATCCTGCAGCTGATAATCATTCTTATTCACATGTGGGTTTAAAGACATACATTAAAAATATGCCGGAAGCAATACAAGACAGTGATGAAAGTGTGTGGGGGGGGCAGCACAGCCTGCCGCTGGCAATCACCGACTCTCAAATCTCTCTTTAATCTCTACAAAGTAAGGGGATAGGAAAAGGGGTTGCCAGTATCCAGGTGATAAAACAAATGTGAACAATGAAGACCGTGGGTCCCTTTAAAGCAAATCATGCAAAATTCACTTGATTACTGTTTTGGTAGAGTAAGCTGTCTGTGGCTGCCGAGAAGGCAGTGGTTATATCTCAGTTTCAGTAAATCATCTGTTAGTGTTTCAGGAAGTTTTACAGATTGATTTAAATAGGCTTCAAATTGAACCTGCCTCACACAGTGGAGACTGGTGTTAGGATCATGATAAATGGCACTATGAGAAGTTCCAGCAGTTTCTGCAAGAGTTGGTATTTGGGTATATTTCCAGTTTATTTATTGCTAATCATTATGGGGAGGTTGGTAACTGGCCAAGTTGAGCTTACCAAATCTTAAAGGGATGTATTCTCCAGACAGAGAGATAGAGGTCAAACTGCTTTGAACGATTTGGAGACCTAATGAGATTTCAAAGTGCAAGCCAATCAAAAGAATGGGATGTCTCCAACACATCCCATTGTGGGAAAAGAAAAGCCCGCGTGTAAGTGATAAGCTGTATATTAAAAATGAGAAACGTCTTTCAATTAATTTCCAGTTATCAAGTTATATCCCCTTTGATAAAATATCCCCAAAGCATTAAATGGACAGAGCGTTTTTTTTTTTCCCCCACCCACAAGGCTGTAGGCTCAAGTGGTGAAGGGATTAATAAACTGCTACCACCCATGCCATCCAATATAAGGAACCCATAGAAGACACAATGAATTCTTACATACCACCAGTCCTGTGAATAATTGCTCTGAGCACTGTTCAGATGTTACCTCATTTCATCTGCATTCTGCATCAGTGTGTGATGCATACTGTTATTGCCTTCACATTACTGAGGAAACAGGCACAGAGGGATTAAGTAACTTGCATGAGGACACACTGGCAGTTAGTGAGGAAGCTAGAATTTGACATCAGCCTTCTAGCTCTAGATTCTGTTCTGTTTTTTTCTTCATATTTATTGCTGTTCACCTGTTTATGTAAATATAATCAACTTAACATATTGCTGAGAATGTAGTAGGTGTTCATACACATGTGTTAGCTGAAAGATTGAGTCCCAAGGGACTGCTCCAGAAAGTAGCGTATAAGTAGCCTGAGACTTTAAAATCCCAAGCGTATTTTTACATTTTTAATTTATTTAAGGTTTAAAAACAAAGTTTTCCCATTCTCCCACATCCAATCCTCTACCTCTGGCAACCACCAGTCTGTTCTCTGTAACCATGAGCTTTTTGTTTTGTTTTGTTTTAGATTTTCCGTATAAGAGAGATCATGCTGTACTTGCCTTTCCCTGTCTGGCTTATATCGCTAAGCATAATGCCCTCATATCATCCATGTTGTTGTTAAGGGCAAGATTTCATTCTTTTATATGGCTGATTAATATTCCATTTTTGTATATATATATACAAAATATATATATATAATAATGGAATATCGTGGGTATATATATCTATTCATCCATTGATGAACACTTAGGTTGTTTTCATATCTTTTCTATTGTAAATAATGCTGTGGTGGACATGGAGATGCATATGTTTTTGCAAGTCAGTGCCTTCATTTTATTTGGTTAAATACCCAGAAGGAGAATTGCTGGGTCATACGGTATTTCTGTTCTTAATGCTTTGAAGAACCTCTATACTGCTTTCTAAGTGGCGGCACTAATTTACATTCCTACCAACAGTGCACAGTTCCCTTTTCTGGACATCCTCATCAGCACTTTTTATTGTAGGCTTTCTGATAATAGCCACTCTAACACGTATGAGGCGATATCTTACTGTGGTTTTGATTTTCATTTCCATGGTGACAAATAATGGAGAGCACCTTTTCAGGTACCTGTTGGCCATCTGTATGTCTTCTTTAGAAAATCGTCTGCTCAGGTCTTCTGCCAAAGTTTTAATCAGGTAATTTGGTTTTTCGCCATTAAATTTTATGAGTTTTTTATGTAGTTTGGATATTAGCCCTTTATTGGATACGTAGTTTGCAAATAATCTTCCCCTCATTTTGTAGGTTGCCTTTTCAGTGTATTGATGGTTTTCTTTGCCTTGCCTTTTATTTTGATGTAGCCCCACTTGTTTATTTTTTAATTTGTTGGTTTTGCTTTTGATGTCAGATTTAAAAAGTCAACGCCAAGAGAGATATGACGGAGCTACTGCCTATGAACACAGAGGCTTTGTTATTAATCCTATCACTTATAGGCTTTGGAAAGAGTATATGTAGCTTCAGAGTCCACAACAACATGAAAATACTTTCTGAAATTTCATAGTATAGCAATTGCCTTTGATTTTCTTAGATTTGAATCATCCTATTTTACCAAGAGATAAGACCACATAATTTTGTGTAATCCTCTCCCAGCGAAGACAGAGAAGGCACACTTCCCTCAGTTACACAGATGTCCAGGTTGTTTGAATTTACTCTTGCATATGACTCACAATTTGTGGAATGAACTGGAACCCGAGAGTTCTAGCTTTTTTTTTCCCCAAAGCAATCATCTTCTCCTATCCTGCTTCCAAGCATCTTATGATTTTCTTTTGTAAATCAAAGCTACTATTAGACTTGAATTTGCAACACTTATTTTGGGACTGATTTATAATTTTAGAAGATTCATTGGAGTGTCTTGATAGTTAATATAATAATACATGACAGTGCTACCATTTATTTGAATTATGTAGATTTTTAAAATGGGATAATTATGTCGATAATAAAGAAATAACTTCATTCTATCACAGCAAGATGATTTTTTAGAAACGTTATGTCACCAAAATCAAATGAACTTATTTTTTGAGAAATAAAAACAAAGTACCAAAATCTAATGTAGAAATGAATGTTTTTTTCAGTATAGATTACTTTCTTGAGAGACACTAAAATCTTATATACTGACCCAGAAAATCCTACTTAATCCATAAAAACATATTTAATCAATATTTCTGCATATATGTGCATGGTCAGTTAACACGTGGATGACTATATTTTTATTAATTTGCATTAATTCTTTTATTCATTAATTCAGCACAGTTATTAAGACTCTGCTAAGTTCTATTTTTAAATGATAGATGAGCAAAATTACACATGAGCTCTATCTTCATGAAGCTATAGCCCAGATTGAAATAGTTCATTAGTCGAATAATCCCAGCAGTAAATAAAAACATCACAACTGGGATAAGTCAAGAGAGAAAGAGACAGACATTGAGACAGACAGAGACAGAGAGTAGCTGAAACTATGAGAGCATATAACAGTATCAATAACCTAAGCTAGAGGGTCAGGGAAACTTTCTGAAGAAGAGATGCTTAAGCAAAAATAAGAATTGTGAATAGCAGTTAACTAGGATGGGGGGGGGCGTTCCTAGTAAAGCTAGCAGCATACACAGAGGTCCTATGGCAGGAGGGAGAACGTTGGGTTTGAGGTTTGGAGAACACAGAGAGTGGGGGAAATTGTGGTCCAAGATGAATTGTGAGTGTGAGAAGAGGTTAGGGCTCTGATCCTGCAGAGATTTCAGACTTTATCCTAAGAGCAATGAAAGATGTTGGAGGGTTTCTGTTTTGTTTGTTGTTATTTATATTTTAGTGCGGTTTTTTTGTTGTTGCTATTCTTGTTATTGTT
>PVHT021183710.1:25926336-25986886 GCA_004024745.2 Catagonus wagneri | reverse complement strand
AGGTTTGGAGAACACAGAGAGTGGGGGAAATTGTGGTCCAAGATGAATTGTGAGTGTGAGAAGAGGTTAGGGCTCTGATCCTGCAGAGATTTCAGACTTTATCCTAAGAGCAATGAAAGATGTTGGAGGGTTTCTGTTTTGTTTGTTGTTATTTATATTTTAGTGCGGTTTTTTTGTTGTTGCTATTCTTGTTATTGTTTGTTTTTTATGACCATGGGTGCAGAATATGGGAGTTCCCACGAAAGGAACTGAATCCAAGCCTTAGCTGGGACAATGCCAGATACTTTCACCCACTGCATTGGGCTGGGGATCAAACCCATGTCTCCAAGCCGTTGCAGTCGGATTCTTAACCCACTCTACCACAGCAGGAAATTCTTTTTTAGTGTTATTTTAAGTGGCAGAATTAGGCCTGGGTGTTGTGTACGCACGACTGAAACCTGTGACATGCAGACCTCAGCTGTTCCATTGGTTTCTGCATAATCTCTCAGCAGTATTTCTCACCTCCAACACCTGAGATTTATTTAATGAGTCATCTAACTCCTATGATGTGTCTGCTCAAACCAAGCGGGTAGATTAAAGGTTTTACAAAATGTGCATATGCTCATGGCTAAATTGAATCAGGAAAAAGATTTATTTCATTCTTCAAGATATTAGTTGCTAGGCTTCATTAAAGGATGGAGTAATTAAGAACATTCTTTTCTTTTCCTTCTAAATTTCAAACCAATTGAAATGGTATGTGAGTCAGACAAGAGATTAAAATGTTTGCTTTAATATTGGTAAATGTGAATTGGGAGAATACAGTTTAGATACAGGTCACAACAGGTGACCCATAGTGTCCCATAAATTAATTTTACTCACCCATAACTATAGGCCACTCCAATCCATCAAACCCACTCTCACCTACCCAACAGCCACCTGTAGCGACAGATTCTGTTCTAATAAACTCAGTCTACAGAGGAAAAGGAACTCATGTGTATCTTCAGAGGAAAATAGAAAGAGAGAGGGGAAGGAGGAGGGAGACTTTAGACTCATTCACCTGTCAGATATTCTTCCTTGTGAGGTGTGAGAATGTATGAAAAAAGAAGCAAAGGATTCCTCCCATTTTGTTCCTTTTAGGAGTATAGTGCAAATTTCTTCTCCGTTATCAAAAAAGTGGTAATAAATATATGTCCACTCTCCTCCATAGCTATTTAGCTATATTTTTGTTTTTCTCTGTTTTAATTTGTTTGTTCATTATCTTCCAAAGGATCTGGCCATTTGTATTCATCTTCCATGTGGAGATATATATGTATACATACATATATATATATATATATATCACTGTGTACATTTCAAGCAAATTTTAAACACGGCATCCCTGGTGGAGGAGAGTTACTACGTTCCTTTTGTAGAGATAGCTTCAAAATTCATGTGTATGTATATGAGAATGAAATACAGTTAACTCACAATTACTAAAAACTCTAAAATGGATGAGAGGAAATAAACATTTCTCCCAAAAGGAAACTCATTTTAAAGTAATACACTTGGTGTCAAAATGAACACATCTTTCTCTTCTCCATTCCTTTTTGAGGGAGTGCCACAGCCATTGCCCACTGGGTAGCCAGAAACCCTGGTACCTACCTGAACCTCTGCTTTTATCTTACCCTCCAGACTCCAGGAAGCTGACCTTTCTGCACTAAATCAATCATCCTCACTTACACCCCAACTTCAGATAGGGCTCAAGCAGTGGGTGGCCCTGCAGAATGTCAGGTGCTTTAGCATTTCTGTCGGGTTCCCCTCAGCCCCACTCACTCTTTGTGCTTCCTGAAGTTCTACTCTGCCGGCATCTTTGAGTTCTGTTTCCTGCTATGACCTTGACTGGTATGAGAGGCCATTGTCATAAAGGTGATAAACTATTTGTAAAGCCAAGGCCTAGAATATTTATGGCATTATGGGTTTTTTTTTTTAGGGGGAATTGGTGCTTCAGGCTCTCTGGATAAACACAGAGGGTGCCACACAGTTGAGAGATACATGATATCATTTCTCTTTTAAATTCTGTGTACTATCTAAAATAAGTCACAAGTAAAATACTGGAATAAAGCAATTTTATTGGTAGACTGAAAGCTATTTGCTCTGCTTAGTGATTGAATTTCAGCCAAGCTATTCTCAGTTTATCCTAGTTTTAATGAAATCCCCAAAAAGATTCATGACAAGTAAGGATTTAAATCTCAGTTTTGCCTCTTACTTGCCGGGTGACTTTGGGCTTGTCATTTAACTCTTCCATGTGTCAGGTTTCTCATGTACAAAAGGTTTTGAGCAGTGAGTGAGATATTGTGTATAGAAAATTTAGCACACTGCCTGGCAAGTTTTAAGTGCTCAATCATTTTTCTGTTTTTTTTTTTTTTTTTTCTTTTTGGCCACGCCTGTGGCATGCAGAATTTTCCAGGCCAGTGATTGAACTCCTGAGCCATAGCATTGACAATGCCAGATCCTTAATCCAGTAAGCCACCAGCAAACTAGTCTGTTATTTTTACTAATCTATTATCATCATCATCGTCATTATAACTGCTCAACAATGGTCAGTACTGATTCAGTTTAAATCAATGCTTAATGATTTTATGATCTAGATTTTTTATTAGACTTGGACAACAAGCAAACTTCACTTTCTGCCTAGCAATTCTTCATATAGTGTTTATTCTTTATGCTGTTGCTCTGGGCTGAGCTCCTCTGCCAATCCTGTCATTAAAGGGAACATGAATTAGAACTGAGCATGGGTCTGCCTTCTATAATATTTCTTCTTTAATTTGTTTTCCCTGTAGAAGAGTGATGATTTCAGTAGTGAAGTCTTTACTACTGTTAGATTCATGTAACAGTGTAAAGCCCCTCATAGCACACACTGCATCTATAGTTTTCTCTGCTCTTTCCTAGCAGGGTCTGGCATGTAGTGATCTGTTCTGTGTTCATGGAATAAAAGGAGGTGAGGAGGGTGGGTGAGAGGAGTGGCTTTATGTTCTGCTCTCTCCCTCTGAGGGTCAAAGCACAAAGATGCAATGAAGCCCAGTCACGCCCTTGGCCAGTGCTGGACTCCTCTCTGCTAATTTCCCCCATCCTGTTGGCACTTATGAATAATACTAGAAAAAAAAATAGCTACAACTTTCCTCCATTCATCTTAAAAAGGCTTCTTTTCAACTCTGTCCTTTGATACCCGTCCACCAAAGGACACCAGCGGAGACCATCCTTGTTGTTGTATTCAGAACTCTTATGGAGCTTAGCTTTTACTGCTTCATCAGATGGGGCCAGCTTTGTCCTGAAGAGTTTTCCTTCCCCCTCTGGAGTACGCTAGAGCCTCCTGCTGCCTCCGGCCATGCCATTTCCCGTGTGCTTGTGCTCAGACACTACTCACTCTTGATTTTAATTATCTTCTATATTCTATACAAGTTCCATAAGCATAGAAACCATGTCTGTTGTAAGTCATAGACACTACTGTCATATCTCAGTTGTCCAGCATCACTTTCCTAATCTATAAAATTCAGATGCTGTTAAGACTAGCTTTCCCATGGATTGTTTTGAGGATTAAATAGTAATTATAAATGAGGTTTAAGGCAGTGCCTGACACATGGTAAATATGCATGTTAACTTTATCATTAAATTATTCAATCTTATAATCTTGATAGTATTTTTAACTTCATTTTACAGAATATTCAATCTTATAATCTTGATAGTATTTTTGACTTCATTTTACAGGAGAGAAAACTGAGGCACAGAAGGATTAAGCAGTTTCCCTAAGATCATGCAACTAGTGAGAAATAGTATATAAATGAACAGGAAATTTTGAAACCACCATATTTACAGACTATTTCCCTTTCTTTCTTTCTTTCTTTCTTCTTTTCTTTCTTTCTTTCTTTTTTTTCCTTTCCTTTTTTTTTCCAGCTGTGCTCACAGCATGTGCAAGTTCTCTGGCCAGGGACTGAATCCATGCCACAGCAGTAACCCAAGCCACAGCAGTGAGAATGCTGAGTCCTTAACTGCTAGGCTATCAGGGAACTCCAGTTTTGTTTGTTTGTTTGTTTGTCTTGTTTCATTTTGAAATATTCTACATTGTGTTTGTGGCAATAATATTTTTTTTAAATCCCTGATTCTTAGAAAAAATATTTAAAATTCTTAGGAACTAAGAATCAGGAATTTAGCATATAAAGTATGCTTTTTCCTTTCAGAGAACAGACTTCTAGTAGTAGATTGTATCTTTAATCTAATGTTGATACTCCTCTGAGATATGAATTTATATAAAAAACAGAACAAGAACAAAGAACATAATATACTTTACAGATCCATATGACAGCAGCCTGGTTTCTGTCCTTCAGTTCATTGTACCTAAACCTGTGGGTCAACTGTATTTTCTACATTAAAGCAAGTATAATTCTAATGAAATCAGGGATTGACAGATTTAGATGCTGTACAAATTACTGAAGTGGTAAATGAACCAGTGGCTCTGGAATGCCACGCAGCATTGAGACGAATTAGGAAACTACTTGAGAAAGAACAAATTACATCTGTGTTTATTAGATTTACAGAAACAGAAACACTAAATTGAAATGAAACATTAAAAATAGCAAAAGAATTGACCTTTAATAAAGTATTTTGAGGTTTTGGAAGATACTGAAAAGGCAGAAAATATTCAAGCAAACCAAAAAGCTCATAAAATAAAGAACCCAGATCAGAATAATGTAAAGATAACAACTAAAATGAATAGTAAGGAAAACACCCATTTCTTTTTCTCCTCTAGAAAGAGTTCCATAAGGTAAGCACCTAAATTAGTTTGCTTCAAAAAACAACAAAACAGAAGATTAAAACCCAAAAACCAAACAAGTTAAACATTAGCTAAGCTAGTGTCCTTTAAATATTTTATTTAAGTTTGGATTCATTGAATAGAGCGTTGTATGGTTAAAAAGCTTAACAAGTACTATAAGATTTGTAACAAAAATCAAGAATTCCTTGTACCTTCCTCCACTTTTCTACTTCTAAATTTAGCTCCTCAGGGGCAACATTTTCTATTTATTGCTTTGTTTGTCTCATCATTTACTTCCATGTTTCTGTATAAATAGTTAATACATTTTAAATATATAATTAAATCAAATTGTTATAAATAGTAGTGTAATGAACCTGTGTCCCAATTTAGAAATAAAACATACCAGCCATTGTTGGACTGCCTTTTCCAGTGGAAACCACTATCCTGAATTTGTGGTTTATTATTTTTGTTAAGCTTCCTTTGCAAAAGCTCAACCTGTTTATTTTGTCTTCATATTTTAGAAGGTAAAGTTAATACAGAGTCACTTCAGAAGGGTAAACACTATCGAATTCCTTTTTTTTTTTTTTTTTTTGTAAAGTGAGTGGAATGACATGGCCCCCTTCATTCTCTAGCTACAAAGCTACCTTGAAACCTGGGATTACTAATGACTCTTACACCCGATCAGATGCCATGCTAGGCAGACTGGATCTGTAGTGGAGCAGATGACATGATAGAGTAGGGCAGAAGAGTATGTGGTTTTCTGCTCTGCCACTGAATTTTTCGACAACTTCCATAACCACACCAATCAATAAAAGAGGGGTGAGGTTTTGGCTCTGGGAAAAATAAAGACAAGGTTTTGAGAAATTAATCACCGAGAAAGCTATGAAGGAATGTCTGAGCAATAAGAAAGGGCCTTTTAGTCTAGAAATTTCCATTTCTGGAAATGCTGTTTCTGAATCGCTTAAGTGACCACTTAAGACTCATCTGCATGTTTTTTAAAAGATAGGTCTCCCTTAAGATCCATTGAAACAGACTTTATGGTTGGGGCCTAGAAATTTGCATTTTAATCAGCTCACCTTCCCCTCAGATGATTCTGGAGATATAAAAGCCTGGGAACTGGTGATAGTGGCAGTGTTACCCAATTTTGAACTCTTTACCTCATCATGTACACACTTAAAGATATTGAAGAGGTTTTTTGTTTTGGTTCTTGACTTATAGAGCAGCCACTCTGACTTAATTTCTGGAGTCAGTAGGTAGAATCACCCAGGTAGAAACTTGTTATTCTATCGGACAGACACACAGAGAGAAAGAAAATCAGAGAGAGAAGAGAGAAGAGATGAATCCATTCCAAGAAAAAATTTAATAAGAGTTAAAAATAAAAAACAGACGGTGTTAATTTTTTAATATGTCTTTTTCATTTATGAGAATAGTAAAATAATTTCATCGATGGATACAAAATAAAAATTTTAGTACCCCAACATAATGCTGAAAATATTTAAACTACATATCTAAGGATAACTTCCCATTTTTGTCCAATATAGCTTTATCATTATCGTTTGATAAGATAAAGACCATGATATATAGTATCTCAAATATAAAGATCAAGACTTAAGTGTCATCCAAGTCAGTACTAGTAAATGTCGTAGGTAATTTTATACAAATTTTGGTATAGATAAATCTATGCTCCTTCCTGGAGTTGAATACTTTGCATCAGCATTTCCAGGCTTACAGTGCTTGCTAATTATAGTGTTCTGAATTGATTTTCCATAAATATCTACTTAACGTGTTATAGAATTAATTGAAGGAATTATAAGAAAGCCCTGAAAATCGGAGATAGGGTCTGTGGGGGAGAGGAAGATAGGGTGGGATATATGATTTTTTTTTCTAGCCTATGTATGAAATACGTTGCATGGCAGCTGAAGGATGACTGGGTTTATTGGACACTGACCAACTCTTGGCGCAGGTGTTTGGAATCCAAAATCATCACCTAGATGTGCATGTCTGAGTTTGTCATTACCACTTAGCATCTCTGCTACCCAGTGGAGGAACACTAAACAAGCACAGAGAATTTATGACCAAACTTAGAAATTTGCAAGTACAATCAATTTTTTCAGGGTGTTTGCTTGGAACTGCCTAGTGCAGATGGCTAGATGAGCTCTGAAACCTTACTCTTTTCCATCCATTATGCTTGGGAGTCTGGATAGTCCCAATTGATAGGTGCTGAAAATGGTGTGTACTAATAAGATCTCTAGATCCTGAGGACAAGCTTTGAATATTAAGAGATTTTAGGGACAAAGCTGAACTGAAAGTTTGCCTCAAGAATTGCTCCATGAGAAAGAACACGCAAGTGTAAGCAGCATACTAATCCCAAATTTGGGGGGTGTCTGCTGTGACAAACCCTAAGATAGCCTGTATTTTGCTATAGATTTCTGCCAGTCACTGAGTATCTTCACATCCTTAAAGAACACTTTTTAGAAATACTTCAGGAGGAGTTAATTTGTCAACTCTAGTTGAAGTCTCTTGTAAATAATGCTTTTTGGAACACAGCTTTGTTGTCCAGATAATGAGAGATGGTGAAATCTATCCTAAGCAGTACCATTCATTTGGCGGTAACTGCATGATGCATGGTCATGTTAATTATATATTCATTTTCATCAAAACTCTTACTCTCAATATTTTATATTTGTATTATCTAATTTGCTTTCAATTGGAAAGCTGAATTTTATTTGAATAATTTAACTTCTATGTTCTCCCTAGCTAGATAGCAAAGTCCTTGTAGGCAGATAAAAAATGGCCTTAATCTTTTTATAAACTGCAGCAAATAAACTGTACTTTGCATATCTTAAATAATAATAGCAGCAAATGTTAATAAAGGAGTTACTACAGACTGCGTATAGTTCTAAATACTTTATGTACAATTCATTCAATCACAATAACAATCCAGTGCATTAGGTATAGATATCACTTCCACTTTACAGATATGAAAATTAATGGCAAAGAAGTTATGCCATGTACCCTAAGTCAGAGCTATGAAATGGCAAGACTGGGTTTTAAAGCCAGGAAGTTTGGCTTCAGAATCTGTATATTTTAAATCCAAAATATAGCAAAAAGCTTGAAAATATTTGATGATTTATTTAAATAACTTTTCTATTTTATATAAAATAAAAGGAAGAACCATCCGTTTATTCACCAGTTATTTATTGAGGCCCTATGATATATGATTGACTTCGCTACGTACAGAGGATTTAAAGCAACAAATGAATGAGATAAGTACCACCTTATAGGTTATATTTTTAAAAGAGGAACATAGACATTAAGTATGCTACACTAGATTATCATGGGGGAACAGTGGGCAGTAGTCACGCTTTAGATTTGTTGGCCAAAGAATACCTCTCTGAGGAGCTGGCAATGATAATGAAAGAGAGAGAAAAAGCCAGACATGCAAAGAACAGAGAGCATTATCGTCTCACAGTTCGGGAGACCAGATGTCCAAAACTAGGATGTCAGCAAGGCCCTGCTCTCTCTGAAACATAAGAAGCAAGACTCTTCCTAGCCTCTTCCAGCTTCTGCTACCCCAGGTGTTCCACTCTTTAAGCTTATGGCAGCATAACTCCAATCTCTGATTCATTTCATTTCATTCTCCCTGTGTGTCTCAGCATCATCCTCTGTGCACGTCTGTCTCTGTGACTGATTTTTTCCTTTTTTTTTTCCCATAATGACACCAGTCATATTGGAATAAGGCCCATTTCAGTGACCTCATTTTAACTTGATTACCTCTGTAAAGACCCTATTTCCAAATACGGTTACATTCTAAATACCAGGGTCTAGGACTTCAACATAACTCCTTTTGAGGGGCTGGTAGGGGGGCTGGGAGAGGCGAAGCACAATTCAACCTCTAAGAGTTTCTAGCATTTTATGGCAACACAGATTCTAAGATTATTATGTATTTGCAGTAGGGGTTGTCTGTGAATCTCACTTCACCTCAGGGATATTATCTCTCAGGAAACATTTGATGAGTCTGTTTCATCCTGAATCATTCAAGCATCAGTCTTGGTAGTATAGGGACAGGAAAAATTCTGGGTGCCTTGCTCATAAAAATTCAGCACAAGGGTTTTGCACTCATCATCACAGTGGATACAGAGTATTGTCAGGAAAGTGAGTTCAGTAAAGGATATTGTCAGAAAAGTAAAAAGATAAATCAAGCTAAAAAATAGTAATATAAATAGACAATAAATATCTGATAGATCACATTAGAACCTGAGAGTAGATTACAAATGAGGTGCTACAAAGTTCAATAGGGAATAGAATTTATCTGAATAGGAAGGTGATATGGAGATGTGCATTCAAAGATGTCTTGGCAAAGACTGCTAACTGCCTATCAAAGATTTATGCTACCCATTGGTCACGTAGACTTTCTGCTGAAGAGCAGATGCTTAAACAGGGACCATACTTCTCAAACTCCCTTGAAATTATGTGAGGCCATATGACTAGTTCTTGTCAATGAAATGTAGGCAGAAGCAACACGTGTGACTTCTTTGGGATTGAGAAGTGATATCCCTTCTCTACTACCTCTTCCTTGCCTGCTGGCTGGACACTGATGTCCAAGTTGACCTTGAGAGACTTTGCTGAAGATGGCAGTCTTGACTTTGTGGAGTGGACCACCACATTCACCACACTTCACCTCACCATAATGGTCAAGAATAAAACATTGAACTATTGTCTAGGAGAAAAATTACATTTATTGTATTAAGCCAGGAACTTAAGAGTTATCTTAGAAGCTAACAATATCCTAACGAATATAAATCACTGAAACTGCAAAAAGAATGGTAGAAAGAGATGTTTTCTGGTAGAGGGAATTACATAGGAGTAAAGACAGAGAGGAGAAACAGAAATAGGAAGGAGACTGGTTTGGCTAAAGCATCTCTACTGGGGTGTAATTGGAGATAAGCCTAAACGATTAGGTCTTGATCATGTAATGAAGGCTTTTGAACATCAGAATAGATGTTCATATTTAATTCATAAGGCAGCAGAGAGCTGTTGAAGAATTATAAGCAGGCTATAATGTATTCAATGGCATTTTTAGAATTTTTTGTATTTATTTAAGTATACCATGTCTCTCTGAAGAAAGGATTATAACAACTTTTGAGCTATTAATCTAGTAGTGATGTATAAAAAGGATTGGATTAAGGAAAGAGGACACATGGAGCTCACATAAAAGAATATTGCAATACTTTGATTTAAATCGGAATCTACACGGGTTTCTTAAGGGCCAGATAATATTTGAGATTTGTAGGCCAAAACTACTCAACTCTGCCTTTATACTTTGAAAACATTCTTAGGCTATACTTAAATGAATAGGCATGGCCATATTCCAATAAAACTTGATTTACAAAAACAGTTGAACAGCCTATAGGATTTAGTTTGCCTACCCCTGGTCTAGATGCAGGAGTATCAAGACTTCAGCTGTTGGGGTGGAGGGTGGAAGGACAAAGAAGGAAAGAACGTAACACATAGACATCAATCAAACAGAACTTGCAGACCTAGTGTAGCACTTTCCATAGCGACTCTAAAATCAGAACCCCTCTTTCTCCTCTACTAGACTAGGATCTCCATGAAAGAAAGGCTAAGTTTTATTCATTTTCATGTTGAAAACATATTAAGTACTCAATGAAATATTTGTTTAAGTGATTGGAAAAATTTTAACTCATTGAATATGGAGAATGAAAAGGAATGAACAAGGACCCAGAGTGTTTCTGAGTGTCTATTAAGCTGGAGTTTATGGAAAATAGTTGTGCCATTATTGGAAATATTCTTAACTTTGAGCAAGTTACTTAACCCTTCCATACCGGGGTATCCAAGGCATCTCAAAATTACCAGGTATAAAATGACACATTTGATTTCCTTTCCTCCTCCAACTCAAAATCTAATCTTACAATGTTTTTCATCTTCCTCAGTGACTTTACCATTTATCTAGTCACTAGCAACAGAAATCCTGAGCCATTCTTGTTCTCTTCCTTAGAGGAATACAATTTGGGGGGAGGGGAATTAAAGTTTTCAGACAAACTTGTAGATCCTACTTTTGAACTGAATTTTTAAAAATCTTTCTCTCCCCTATCATTTCTCCTGTGGATCACTACAGAATATCCCCACTTCCAATACCAATACATTCCTTACATTCTCTACATAATCTTTAAGTCAGTAACTTTTCTGGTTAAAACTGTTGCACTCTTCCCATGGAACTTGGAATGAATCCATCCTCTATATCATGGCCTACAAGGACATCTATACCCAGTCTCTTATTCACATCTCCAACCTAGTGTCACAGCCAGTGTCCACCTCATCCAATATCAGCCAGTCATGGTTGCTGCTGTCATTTCCTAAAAATCCTCAAGCTCATTTTTTCTTCTAGGTATTTTTGCTCTCCCTTCATTCTACCTGGTTCTTTCTCCTCTTTGAGTATTACGCAGGGGTGGTGGTCTTATGCTTGGTGCACTAACCTAGAATTCCCAGAATTCTTTTCAGTGTATAGTTCTGGGTTAGCCTTGAATACAGATATATTTTGCATGACATTTAAAAAGTGTAAGGGAAGCAGCAGTCGCATTTTTAAACTCTGAATGATAATGCACACCAGGACCCAGGGCATCTCACTGTGAGGGTGGCTCACGTTTCAAGGCATGGCAACATATCAAGCTACTGCTCCTCCAGCTCTGGTCAGATCTCCAATGCTGGCTTCTCTGGGTCATAGGCATATATGTTCTGCTGTGGAGAAGGGGGTGGCTATTCCTGCAGGTCACCCATAAGATCAAGGTGAGAGTTCTTGAAAGACAGACACAGTTTCAGTCATCCTTGTGGTTTCCAGTTTATCCCTGCAGATTTCAGTTTGCCTTTTTTCTCATCCACATTCAGCTTTCCTTTCCTTCCTGACTTCTGGTCTTCATGATTCTACAGCAACATCAGGCTCAACCTTGCCAAAAGAGGAAGTAGGCTGCCCGCACTGTCCCATCAGCTCCCACACTTACATGAGGACTAACCCCTTTAAAAAATTCCATATTCTATCCTCTTGTATTAATTCTACCTCTCAGGGTGAATCCTAACTTAGGTTTTAGAGAAAGTATCAGTTCTTAAAGAGATTTTAAAGAAGTTTCTCCTGATTCTTCATCTTAGATAAAGGAATCCTCTCTGGTTACATTTGTTTCCCTCATAGTATCTACTATAGCTGTGGTTATTTATTTTATTGTTGAATACCTCTTTTCCCCACTAGAAAGCACACTCTGTGAGGGCAGTAATGTGTTTGTCTTGCTGAACATTGTATCTCCAGGATGTATCACATTGCCTGGTATACAGAGACAATCAGTAAATACTTGTTGAATTAATGTAGCATCTATTGAGTGCAGGGATAATGGTGAGAAAAAGTTAAATACAGTTGCAAGCTAGAGACAAATAATAGATGTTTTCAGAACACTGAGAGTATTTCAACGAAGCTATAAAGTAATATGGTTGCCAGAGGGTCAGTGAAGACCCTACTGAGGTCAGATAGCATACCTGTCTATCTACGTATCTGTGTATCTCCTGATATATTTATCATCTATCTACTATCTTACCTACCAGCTTTCATCTGTAATAATGAGAGTAGGTATCATTAAAAAGACATTTGAATTTTTAAGAAATTAGCTAATACGGTTAAGGAGCTCAGTTGGTGATCTTCATTATATTTGATACACTTTATTTTGGGTAGTAAATATGAACATATTGTACCCCGTTCTGCAATTTTCACTTTACTTGAGATAAGTAAGTAGAATGAGGACAGTGGCATCACGGGATCTGCATTAAATATCTATAGTGTTAATTACATGCTTGTCACCAAGTTGGAAGGAGTGAGGTTAGATATTAATTCCAATTTACATCCGTTCACAACCTGTCACTTCTGTTTTGTCAAAATTACAATATTAAACACAAAGTCAGATACTCTGGACTTGATAGTGAGTCTTCTTTTTTCTAAGATAAAATAGAACTTCTCACCGAAGCACTTCTCTCAGTCAAATAAGTGGCAGCCTCTGCTTGAGCACTCAAGACTGATAGTCCACCATTGGCTTTGCAGCCTCACGCTGTGTGACACCTTCAGGAATGCTAAGGAATTCCAAAGCCATTATATAAATCAGCTTGGTCCTTTATGGGAAAGCAGCATGTCTTGGGAGATAAGTAGGCTGGAAATAGAGAGTGGTCTGGCAAGCTGAGCATGCTTGTCTAGAGGTTGCCCTGCTGTATAACATTTTACAAATGTTTACCTCAACTGCCACTCTTCTCAGATTTAGTAGAGAAAGGAATTCTTGGTAATGGAACTTTTCAGCCTAAATCAAGATTTCTCAGCCTACCACCATTGACAATATGGGTCAGATAATCCTTTTTTGTGTGTTGTGGGAGGGGGAAGGGAAGAGGTTGCCCTATGCATTGCAGATGTTTAGTGCCATCCTTGGCTGTTTTTATTAGATGCTAGTAGCACCTCTGACTCTAATTATCCCAAACAAAAATGTTGCCAGCATTGCCAAGAGCCCCTCCTAACTGGGATTTCAAACTCATATTTCTTCACCTTCTATGACTTCATCTGTCTGAAATCCATTTTCTATAGGGGAAATCAGATGTGTATCACTTCTAACTTATTAAATTTTCCTGCCTATCTGAGTTATTGTTAGATGAGTTAAAGTGAGGGTCTGGCTGATTTATTGAATTTTAAATGAAATCAGATATTCTTTACTGGTTTCTGATTCATTACCTCCTTATGAATTCAGTTTACCTGCCTCTAGGCCTTTAGTCTCCATTTATAACAAATATACTAACTCATCTTCTAGTTCAAACATGAAAGCCTAGTATAGATTTCACAGATCTAATGTTAAGAATTTAAACCCAGGACCTTTATCCTCTGACATACACATGATCATGGCCAGTGAGGCAGTTCTGCATAAAACCTTCACTTCTAACTTTTAGAGTGTACCTTTCTAGCTTATTCACAGATAACAGAAACCCTGAACTTTGTCTATTCATTTTTCTGTGTTCCAATTCACAGATCCCTTTCGTCAACCTGAAATGATACTGGGAGTTAGATTTGACTCTAAGTACCATAAACTGAGTGACTTAAAACATATTATCTCATAATTCTAGTAGCTGGAAGTTTGAAATCGAGGTTTTGGGAGGTCAATGTGCCTGCTGAAACCTGTAGGGAAAAACTAGTATAGAAAATTCTTTATTTCTTGTGTCCTAAACCCTCCTTCTTTCCTGGTCCTCTAGTTATAGTTAATTGTTTCTACCATGTCATCTTTTTTCTCCTTTAAAAAGAATTCCAGCTTTAAAATGGGCTTCTATTGAGGCTTAATTTTTTTTAAATGGTGAGTTATTTCACAAGAGATTTTTGGAAAACTTGTCACTGAAGAGACATGGATCTCATTCTCTAATTAGAACTTCCAATCCAAAATTGAAGTGTTCCAAAAAATCATCTCAATTTTATTCTGTTCTCCACAGTCTTTATTAGTCTGAGTCCAGTCAAGAGGTATAAACCACACATCAGTTTAAATAGAGAAGGATAATATGAAGAATGATTAGACTCTGGTAGAAGAGTAAGTATGAAGACATAACAAGAACTCTAAGAGGTACCCAAAGGCTGAGGGAAGATATCTAAAGAGAAGTAAACTTGGAAGAAGTCTCACCTCTCCATTATGGGGCAAATTGTATGCACTAATATGTTAAAGTTCTAGTCCCCAGTACCTCATGTGGAATAGGGTGGGTGACCTTATATGGAATAGAATTGTTGCAGATGTAATTAGTTAAGATGAAGTCACAGTGGAGTGGAGTTGGACCCCTAATCCAGCCTGACCAGTGTTCCTATAAGAAGACTACCATATGAAGACATAGACATACAAGAATGCCATGTGGCAAGGCAGAGATTGGAGGAAAGCAGCTGCAAGCCAAGGTGTGCCAAAGATTACTGTCAAACTACTAGAAGTTACGAGGGGTCAAGGAAGGATTTCCCTACAGGTTTCAGCAGGTACATTGACCTGCCAACACCTTGATTTCAAACTTCCAGCCTCTAGAATTATGAGACAATATGTTTCTATTGTTTTAAGTCACTCAGTTTATGGTACTTATTAGAGAGCCCTAGGCAACTAATGTATTTCTGAAGTCTGGAATCAACCTCTTTGGAGAAGATGGAGTTGCAGCCCACAGGATGGAGAGGTCATTCAGGAAAGAGCCCTCTGTGGCATAGGTGAGCAGAAGTGGGTGGGTGGGCACACAGAGAAACTTGGGACACTGGTCTGTGCATGAGTCCTGAATCAGGCATTGTTCATGTTAAGAGGGCAACAGTAATACCAGCAGATCATGCCAGGTCCATGAGATCCCCAAGAGACCATCCCTCTGGCACACGGCTAAGGCAGAGGACCACTGGATGACCTGCACGCGCACGCCTCTAAAAGACCGTGCAAAACACAGCATAGTGGAACAAACTCTATTCTGTTCCTCCTGTTCCACCACCACCCTCTGCTGTTAGTACTTAACATCATGCTCATTGTAAAAGAGAAATGCTTGAAGTACTGAAGGAACCCAGTCCATTTAGATAGAAGGTACTGAAGGGTGAAATTGGAGATATGAGATAGTAAATTGATAACTGCCACAGAGTTATTTTTGTGTATCAGTAGTGTTCCAAGGACAAACATGAATTTCCTATTGATCATATTTGCCCCCCCCCCCACTTTGTACCCTTCTAAGTTAAACATTGAGCGGTGATGGTGGTGATGATGATGATGATGATGGTGATGATGATGATGATGGTGGTGATGATATCCATTGCTAGCTCATACCAAGATGATGGATTTGTTCTCTTTATTCAGATATATCTATGTGTGTGTGTCTGTGGGAGTGAGTGCATAACTGACTATTGATCCTTAGGTCTAAAGTCCATCACTTGTCTTCCAAAATACAACAAGTAGCAAGCCAGGATGTTCATGGCTTAGCTCAAAACAATAACATGGTCAAAAGAAAACAAACCCTTCAACCTAAAGTAATTCTCAAATGCTGTAGAGAGAGATATAGGGCTCATTTTAAATTTTCTTTTTCGGCTTCAGTTCATTCTCCTCACATAAAAAAAGTAATGAATCCTTTACCCCAAATACTCCTGAAATTTTCTGTCTCTGACTCCAGTTCCAAATAACCTTGATTCTCCTCTGGCAGCATTTATCTCCATTCAGTATTAAGAAGCTCCAAAGAACTTAGTGTTACAAGGTACATCCCTTTGTGGAGGGGAGAATACAGAGAAGCCAAAAGCAAACTGCTCCTTAGCAAGCAACAGGAGCAGAATGTTTTGTGCTACAAACCTTATTTTGATTATCACACCTTTACTATAGAAATATGGTGGGAAAAATACATTATGCTTTGGACAGGATCAGGGATGAGGTATGATGTTCTGTCCACTATACCCTTCCCCAGTCCAACCTTGGTGGACTCTTCAAAGATGTTTGTTTTACCGCTACTGCATCTTGGGTGTTAGACACTGGGTGTGTCCTTCTCAGACTTACTTCCCCCATGTAGAAAAAACAAGTGAATATTTCACCATCACTCCGATTATCTGTAAACTATCAAAGAATAGCTCTATTTCCCCATTTTCAAGGAATCTCCAACTATTCCTTTTTCCAATAAGTCCCTACATGAAAGTCTATCCTTTTAAATGCCACCACTTTGGGCTGAAGCTATATAAGGGAGAGGCTCCATCTCCACTTTAAAGTTCTTTTAACCTCTTTCGCTTTGCCATCTCTGCCATTACTATTTTTTTCTTGTAATTTATGTTTTTAATTTTTTAAATTACTTAATGAATTTTATTACAAGTATAGGTGTACAAAAATCATCACAACCAAATTTTATAGCATTTCCATCCCAAATCCTCAGTGCATCTCCCCTCCCCCCCAAGTTGTCTCATTCGGCCATTACTTTTAAAAAGAATGGCCATGTGGTTCTCTAGCTCTTGTCATGATACTATTGATTGAAGTAGGAAATCATGAAATCTCTTAATACCAGTTTCCCCAGGGACAGTAACTAATTTAGATCCATCACTTTGATGGCTCTATCCCATTCTCTAACAGCACCTCGAATGTGGGCTTTCCCCTAACTAGTGTAATGCTAAGTATAGCCTCTATTGTCTTTATCAGACTTTACTGAGAATGCCCAGTCTCACAAGAAAACCCACTGCACAGCTTGAAGATTTAGGCAACAGATAAGTGGCTTTTTTTTTTCTTCTGTCTTTCTTCATTCTTTGAAACTGCTACCGTAGTCATATGATAAGCTATTTGGAATTTATGTTTTAGCTTAGATCAACCTGGATAAAATTCCTAACTCATCTTCAATCCAAAAGTAAGGCTGAAGGCCCAACATCAAAAAAATGGGCAGTAAAGTGAGTAGAATAATTCATGGTTACATTTTGTGCACCAGGTGTGCTGCTTTAATCCATGTATATAAAAATTTTGTGCGTTCTTTCAACATAAATGCAGGAACAGTTTTTGTAGCTCTCATATCATTTTGTGCTGATTAATTTTGGCTACATAAACACAAATAACAGTTTTCACTTATAGAAAATAAAAGGCTTAACTTTTTTATATTCATGTAAGTTATACATTGTTGTGGTCTGAATCTTATAGATAATTTGCCTTTGGTAAATGTTTTAATTATCCCAATTAGGTCATTCTTTGGCACAATAACTGTAAATGTTATTTCTATTATGTAGTAACCAAAAATTATCTCTAATAGTGACTGCCATGACAAATATTTAATAATAAAATTATATCTTTCCTAAGGCTCGCATAAAAAATTACCACAGCTGGGTAGCATAAAACCACAGAAATTTACTCTTTCACAGGTCTGGACTCCAGAAGTCTGAAATCAAGAAGCCATGTCCCTCTGAGACTCTGGGTAGAATCCTCCCTCACCTCTTTCTAGCTCCTGGTGGTGGCTTTCAGTCATTGGCATTCCTTGACTTGGAGCTGTTATAACTCCAGTCTCTGACTCCATCTTCATTGGTCATTCTTCCCTCTGTGCCTCTGAGCCCAATTTCCCCATCATAAAAGGACACTGATCATTGGATTAGAATTCATCCTAATCCAGTACAACCACATTTTGCCTTGATTACACTGGTCAAGACCCTGTTTCCAAATAAGGTCACATTCAAGGCACAGTGTATATCTCTGTGGGTACAAAATTCAACCCACGCTGCAAAGCAACTGAAAATTAATATTTGTTAGTTGATTCTTTGCTTCATGTTGTCATTTCTCTTTGCTTAAAATGATCAAAATTTAGGTTAAGTATCTAAAATTGTCACTGCAGTGGTTTGCAGGTGTTGTGGGTTCGATCCCTGGCCTGGGAACTTCCACATGCTGCTGGTGTGGCCAAAGAAAAATATCAAATTTTAACTGGCAACATTTAAAAAACTGTCTATATAATTTCATTACTAAAATTTTAGATTGGGCATACAAGCAGAAATAAAATTGAAATTCATTATATTACAGCATTATTCATCACGGAAATCTTAAAATTTGATTCGTTTGTAATACTTTTTGAAGTGACTGAAAAGAACTTGTGTTAGGCTAATAAAGGAGTGATGAAGGATAATCCAAGAAATATAGGGCCACTCCCAACAATATGAAACATTGAGCCACTGCACTGTGAATAGAAGAGAATGAAATTGTTTGTCTCTGTACATTTAGGAAAACACAGTTCCAGTGTTAAGAAAATTGATGACCATGGGGGTCTGGTTTTATGAAGTAGAGAAAGATTTTATAATCATTATTTAGACCAGACTCATTTTATGTTGTATATCTCTAACTCTTATTTCACAAAGCTACCCTGACCCAAGAAGAGTGGAAGATGTGACTAGAGGAAGGAATTTGAGAAGGCCCTTGACTTAGTAACAATAGCAAAATGCAGATGTAATGCACTCCATATTTCTTACCTTTTGAAACTAGTTTAAATGATTCTTACACATTTCCATGTCAGTATGAATGTTTCATTTTTGATGCCACAAATATTCCTCTTTTAGCCAAAGAAATTTTCCTGCAGATCGATTTAACAATCCCAGTGTTCTCCCAGTCTCACCCTTAATTTGGGGTCAAGACTCATAATCCCTGTGGCTCTTATTCAAAGAGATTGCTTTGTTTTTCTTCAGAAGGCTTAGTAATTCTTGGGGAAATGATGCCTTGGATAATTGTAGCTAATATCTATGGATTAAAAAAACACTTTAAGAAGAATCTGAAAACAAAATTTTAAGAACTATACAATTATTATCTTTATAGAATAATACTCTATTTTGTCAAAAACTAGTTTAGAATAGCCATTCATAAAAATTCAATAGCAGAGAGCTTTCAAAAATACTAATTTCCTGTACTGTGTCTTTTCTTTCATTCAGAGCTTCTCTCTATAAAAATTGAATGTCCCTTTTGGCTACAGTGAATGTAAGCAGTTGCCCCTTTCTGCACTTTCCTACATTTTCAGCTTTTGAGTACTTTGTTAGGCTGCTAATACGATGTGACACTGAACAGGGGACCTGTTTCTAGTTTTGTATTTGAAGAACGACATATCGGTTTGGGCAGACACCTCGCTCTTTTCACATTTATGGGTTCTTTCCTTTCAGAAGAACTAGATAGCTTAATACTGGTCCACTAGTTTTTAAAAACCTCTTTTGTATTATATAATTCTGGATTCATTAATTTTCTATATAAGGTTAATGAAGCATTACAAATTCAGTAGGTAACCAGATCCTAAAAGAGACCTAGGTTAAAATTCATGATATTCCTTGCAACATTTTCTGTTACTTTTCTAAAGAATTCTGATTTAAAACTTTAATTTATTGGCTTCCTAATTAAATATTGTAATCAGAAAGAAACATAAAATTTAATTGCCCTTAATTTTCAATTAAAATTAATGAAGTGTTTTCATATAAAATTATAAACTGTTTAAAAGAATGTTATTAAAATTTAAGTAAAGAATTCTATTACTTTACATACATTTTATTTAAAATTGAATTATCAGTTATATTTTTAATTGAAAAAATTCTTAAAACTTAACTTTCTAGGTTATGAGATTTTAGTATTTTATCTGATAGTTTGCTATAGATTTAGTTTTAGACTGGTAAAATACTGTATTTATATATGTCATTGCTCATGTTACTATATAGATCATTAATATGCATGATTTACCTTTTAAGCAGAATTGACAAGACCTTCACTATGAAAAAGATTGCATTTTTGTATACTTGAGATAACTGACTAAAATAGAGAGGGGAAGAGTTAAGAAAGTAGGTGATAAATGTTACATTGATTCATAAACAATAAACAATGTTATCTTTTTGAAATAAAAACAAACTTTTAAATATAGATAAGTAAGAGCAGAAAATGTACTATCAGCAGATCCTCAGAAACATTCTACAAAAAAATATTTCAAGAGAAAGATAAGTACTCTAGGAGTTCCAGTTGGTTGTGGTTCAGCATGGTAAGAGCCCAACATAGTGTCTGTGAGGGTGCAGATTCGATCCTTGGCCTCGGTCAGTGGGTTAAGGAACCAGCATTTGCCACAAGCTCTAGCAGAGATTGCAGAGAAATCAGATCCCATGTTTCCTACACTGTGGTGTAGGCCAGTAGGTGCAACTCTAATTCAAACCCTATCTGAGAATCTGGGGAACTTCCATTCATTGCAGGTACAGCCTTAAAAAAAAAAAAAGAAAAGAAAAGAACAGCACTCTAACAGAAAACTCAGGAGCATAGAAATTAACTAACCTATCTAAAAATGATATATTTTCAAGATAAAATAATGATAATGTCTAAATTATGGAATTACAAAAAATTTAAAATAAAGTAGAAGTCAGTACCGGCAACAAACAGTATGTAACTAGGGAGGTTGGTGGTCATGGTTCAAATATTCTAGGTTGTTATTTTTTTTAAGAGGGTGGCCAAAATAATGATTAACCTTAGCTTGAGGTCTAAAAATACTAAATTTCATAGTAAGTTTTCATACTCACAAGACGAGTAAAGACAAAAGTCCATAAATCTCAAATTAGTTAAGGAAAAATATGAAGTCATAATAAAAGTATAAGTGGAAAGTTTCAGCCAATAAAAATTTTAAAAATGTGGGGGTAAAAAGGAAAAGTGAGAACAAAATAAAAATTCAGAAGTTAGATGTTAGTATCCAAATAAATAGACTGAAATTTCCAGCTAAAATTTATAATTTCCAGATGAGATTAAAATAAAATAAAACTGAAAATCAAATGCTATTTATAAGAGATATATCAAAAACATAAAGACATATAAATTTTGAAACTAAGAGAAGGGAAAAACATATATTGGGTGAAATATAGTCGGAAGAAAGTGGTGGGTTTAAAAAAAGGTAAACATTTTATTTTGAAATCATAGATTCACATGCAGTTGCAAGAAATAGTAGAAGGGTACTGTGTATCCTTCACTGTTTTTTCCAGTTATATCATCTTGCAAAATTACAGTTCCAGATCACAACTGGAATATTTAGCATCAGTACAACCCCTGACCTTACTCATATTTCACCTGTTTTATGTGCACTCACTTGTTTATGCCTATGCAGCTTCATAGATTTGTATGTATAGGTTTGTATAACCACCACTCCTGTCAGGTATAGAAGTGTACCATCACCATAAATGTCACCTGAGCTTTCTTTTGATAGCCACATCCTAACTTGCATCTCTAAACCCTGGCAACCACAGTTCTGTTCTCCTCTACCACAGTCAGTTCACGAATGTTATATAAATGGAATGCCAAATTTTAAGGCAAAAAATATATTAGGTAAAAAGAGGAGCATGGGAGTTCCCACTGCTGTGCAAGGGAATTGGTGCCATCACTGCAGTGCCAGGATGTAGGTTTGATCCCTGGCCCAGCACAGTGAGTTAAAGATCCTTTGTTGCCATGGCTGTAACATGGGTCCCAACTGCAGCTCAAATCTGATCTCTGGCCTGGGAATGCCATTTGTGGCAGGGCGGCTAAAAAGGGAAAAAAAAAAGAAAAAGAGGAGCATTATAAAATTATACAAACTTGAAATTGCCAGGAAGATATATAAAAACTGTGAAATTATATAACTGAAATTATACAATTATAATATAATAATATACAACAAAAATTTTTAAATAAAATATTTATGACAAATAACATGAACTATTATAGATACACCTGGGGAATTTTATAGATTACTAGCATAATGGAAGATTTTTATTTCCTATTTCAACCATATGTAAGTCAGACAGAAATAATTAGTAAACAAAGAAAAAAAAACTGTCAGGAAATGATGTGGCATCATCTTATGAAGTTGAATTGTTCCTGCTCATAATATAGTCTGCAAAATTTGTGAATGTATGAATCAGGAGACATTAGTCAGAAAGCTCACAAAAGTGTTGTTTATAATAGCAAAAAACTGTAAACTGCCCCAGTGTCCACTGACAGGAGAATTTTTTTCAAATGAAGGAACTATAGCAATTCACAACTTGGGTGAATTTCAGAAATGTACTGTTGATTAGAAAAAAAAATTCTGGTATGAGAGCATTTCCAGAAAGCTCAAACACAAGAAAACACACACACACATATATATATGCATGTGTGTTTCAAAACTACTTTTTAAAACAAAGAGAGTTAATTAAAAATTAAAAAGAATAGGTAATAGCTATCCTTAGGGGATATTAGGTGAATGACATCAGAGAGAAGCCAAGAGTAGAGGTAAAATTTTACTTCTTAAGTTTGGTGGGGTAATCACAGTTATTTGTTACATAATGTTTTCTTACATAACTTATGTTACCTATATTTTTGTATTATAAAAAGTATATAATAAGAAGTTTTAACATAAATAAAACGAACCTGATATTATTTCCCTTATTATAATAGTACTTTAAAGATACGTTAAGGATAAATGCAGTCCCAACTTGCCCTCTTGTCTAGTCCTGCTGTTACTTCCATTGATGGTGACACTGACACTCTGCCCACCTCTGCAGAGCACGCTTCCCTGCTTCTCTCTTTTAAGTCCACGTGGAAACTCTCCAAGAAACTGAACTGCTTAGTGTCTGGCTGCAGACCAGGGCCTCCAAGCACATCTTTTTTTTTTTTCATGTTCAGAGTAGTTTTATTTATAATAATCCAATTCTGAAAACAACTCAGATGTCCATTAATAGGAGAATGAATCAAATTAAAAGAGGAAAAGTGTTCCCCCTCCTTCCTGTCTTCCTTTCAGAGATGGGCTGTGCCCCATCTCCACAGTTCTACAGGAAATTGATTTTATTCCACAGTGGATGTATCCCTTCCTTCTCCTCCTTAATGATAGCATTGTTATCAAATTTAATTGAAACCCTGTGGTGTTGTTTTATTTTGTTGTTTTGGGGAGTTATTTTGTTTGTTTGTTTGTTTGTATAGCCACACCTGCAGCATATGGAAGTTTCTGGGCCAGAGGTCAAATCATAGCTGCAGCTTCAGGCCTATGCTACAGGAACACCAGATCTGAGTCTCATCTGTGACCTGCGTCACAGTTTATGGCAATGCCAGATCCTTAATCCACTGAGCAAGGCCAGGGATCAAACCCGCATCCTCAGGGAGATAACGTTAGTTCCTTAACCCACTGAGTCACAACAGGAACTTCTGTGGTGAATTTTTAGTAAAATTTTGTCCTATGTGAGTATCAAAACAAATAGTGGATAGGTTCCCTTTGAGGCAGATAACAATAACAAAATAACAGTAAAAGAACCACTTGTTTTTATAGCAATCTTATAATTTCCTAATCACTTACATTTACATGTTTATTTGATAAGGTTTTTTCTTGATTATTTTAAAAAACATTTTCAAAGTTGTCTTCTTGCTTTCAAAACAGAGGTACTGTGACTAACAGCGAGTAAATGTAAAAAATAAGAATGTTTCAGCATTTCGTTTTTGTTTTTTCATATTTATTCTCCCTCGTGGGTTTTGTTTGAAGTTTTTAGATAAGGTTGAGGATCAGGGTCTTTTTGGCTGTGGTGTGCAGTGGCTTGTTGTGGGATCTCAGTACCTGGGCCGGGACTGAACCTGGGCCACAGTGGTGCAAGCACCAAGTCCTAACCACTAGACCACCAGAGAACTCCTTGAGCATTTTTTTTTTTTTCCATTGCCACAAATACAACCAGAGAAAGAACTGCGAAGCCTCATTATGCTGGTCATCTGAGTTCCTAAAACAGTTCTTAGAAACTGTGTTATGAACAGATAACATGAGATCTACCTCTTGGCAAATGTTCAAGTGGAGAGTATAGATGGTTCCTGTAATCACAGGGTTGTACAGTAAATCTCTAGAACTTAGTCGTCTTCTATGACTGAAACTTTGTACACTTTGAACAGCTATCCCCCATTCACGAATCTCTTATAGAATTCAGATTCACAGAGGATGCTCCAACATTTGATAGAGAGAGGAAAACAGTTTCAGGGAAAGAATTGTGAAGCAAAGGAAGAGATTACTGTTATCTGGTTGTTGCAATATTTACACAATATTGAGGAAGATAAATACATGTTGGGCATTCAAATAGATCTGAAACTGAGCTCAGCCAGGTAACTTGCCTTCTGGCCTTTCTGTTTTTACTATGTTTTTATTATATCATTCCTCTACTCTAGAACTCGCTGCTGCCTTCAACTCTTGAAGTTACTTACTGCATAATCTCCTTTGGTCTTTGTAGTGTAACCCTTCTATTGTCATCCAACTTTACATTTTCACTGCCCAAATCTGTCCAGGCTCTTTAATGTGCCTCTATTCATACCTTTGTTTTTATTTTTTGATTTTCATACATAATCTTATGTTTTGATTTTATATAAGGCAAAAGGAGAATGGATACCTTTTCCTAAAGGCTGTTAAATAAAATGTTTACTGGATTGAGAAGTGAGCTAAAAAAAAAAAAAGATGAAAATCATATTTGAATCTATATTCCCTAGAGAGTATCCTGCCTTTGAACAAGAATTCTGAATCTCATATTCTTTTATTAAGTTCTCCGGCCCATCACATCTCTTTTCTCCGTTTCTCATTGCAATAGAAGTCATTTTAAAGCAAGCCTGCTGTGTGTGCATAATAAAAACCCTTCAGATAAACCCCATTTTAACAGATCATTAAATATTATTGCTTGTGAGGGGGTAAAAATCCAAGACTCCAGAACAAACACATTTTCTTTTGTTTTAATTTTTCTGCTAGGATACTTAAACAGAAAGCACATGCCATTTCTAACATAACAAACCCTCAAATAAAATCCATATGCAAGGAAACTGAATGCCTCTTAATAAACAAGCAAACAAACAACTAAAATCCCATATAGCCTAGAGACTTAGATTGGATCAAAAATGGACCTTCAACTGATTTGAAATTTCCTATCTTAACATCAGTTATCCAGTCAGACCTGACAAGCACTGTAGAAATAAACATATCCTCCCTAGTTTTATTCTAAATCCTAATGTGATGATGCATTATTTTATTTCTTCAGCAGTTGCAGTATTTATAACTGGGGGAGATTCCAGCTGAGCTTTATGAGGACAAATGAGTGAAAGAGCAGGACAGTTTATCAGTGAGAGTTGGTAGGCTCAAGGCTTCAATAACTGCAACCCAATTATTCAACTCCTAGACAAGATCTTTTTTTTTTTTAAGGATGAAAATTTACATAGATTGTACTTTTGGAGCATACCAAACTTATTTAAGGTTATGTTGCACTTTTCGATACACTTTGTAATTCTATCTTATCACTGTTATGATGATGCTACTTAGGGAATGCATCATTTATGGAAGTAGTGATAAAGTGGCGGAGGTGCAGATTCAAAGGGTACTCATTAAGCTGCATTCTAGGAGTTCCTGTCTTGGCGCAGGGGAAACTAATCTGACTAGGAACCATGAGGTTGCGGGTTCAATCCCTGGCCTCGATCAATGGGTTAAGGATCCGGCCTTGCAATGAGCTGCAGTATAGGTCAGGTCACAGACGTGGCTTGGCTCCTGCGTTGCTGTGGCTGTGGAGTAGGCTGGCAGCTGTAGCTCCAATTAGACCCATAGCCTAGGAACTTCCATATGCCGCAGGTGTGGCCCTAAAAAAGCAAAAAAAAAAAAGGCATTCTAGTGGTGGTGCAGTTCTCTGAAGGTCCCTGGGGCTCTGCTCCCAAGTTACGACCTTGCTAGCTGGTGCCAGGAACCACGGGGCAAATATGAGAGATGACACAGATCAGTATTGACTCAGTAAAGCTGTGGTAAAAATAATTAACAATAGTGCCTTTGGTTAAAACTGAATTTAATTGCTGTATTACAATTATGGCAGTGATTAGAAACTCTGTTTTCACAGAGCAAATAAGTGAATTGTACAGGGCTAATTGCTGGGGTAACTGAAACACTTTCTAAGAAAGTTAATAGAACCTCTTCTTAAAGGCTGTGTTCACCTTTTATACTTGAAGAGTAAACTTTGTAGTGGACACAGGATTTCTGAGCCTTATCACCATCTCCTGGGGCTTCTTCAGTACTGGTCTCTGGAATTCCACTTGAATTTTTGATGTCATCAAATAGGTCAAGTGTGGTAATTGGTCATTTAAGCCTGGTCTTTGTACCTCTGATTTTCATCCCTGATTTCTCTGCTCGTGTTTATCTTGCTAGCAACTGGGCAGCAAGCCATTCCCCATGCTTGGTGCACCTAATAAAACTCCTCGGGCAAAGCAACTTGATCCCTCAGCATTATCCTAGGCTTCCTATAGAGAACAGAATTTTACTTTTTGTTTCTGCTGCAAAGCAGTTTTTAATACATTATGTTCAGTGCTCATGTAGCAATTGACATAGGTAGCATGTGTTGGCAGATTTTTACTCCCTCCACAGAATTAGGGAAATACATGTTTGTTTAAAAACAAGAACTTTGGAATTCTCTGTGGCGCAAGGGGTTAAGGATCCAGCACTGACACTGCAAAGGCTCAGGTCGCTGCTGTGGTATGGATTTGATCTCTGGCCTGGGAATTTATAAATACTGTGGGTGTGGCAAAAAAAAAGAAAAAAAAACGTGAGCTTTACATGTACATGTTGACACACACATCTGGTGAGAAAACAATTCATATTCTAGTAGCATAGGACAGAGCAGAAGGACACGTGAAGAGTTTTTGCCCAGGATGGGAATCAGGCGGACAGAAGGGGAGGTGGGTTATTTATTTATTTTTTTTTTTGTCTTTTTTAGGGCCACACCCATGGCATATGGAATTTCCCAGGCTAGAGGTCAAATCAAAGCTACAGCTGCCGTCCAGCACCACAGTCACAGCAACACAGGATTCCAGTGGCATCTATGACCTACACCACAGGTCACGGCAACACCAAATCCTTAACCCATCTGAGCAAGGCCAGGGTTCAAACCCATGTCCTCATGGATACCAGTTGGGTTCTTTACCACTGAGCCACAGTGGGAAATCCAAGGGTTACTTCTTAAAATAGAATATGGTCAGAGTCAAACTCACTGAGAAGATATTGATGAAATACATGAAACTGTAATGTGATGTACCAGTCATATCTTACTTTACCATTTGCATGTTATTAAAGACAATCAGATATTTTGTTTAAGGTATTTATTGAGTGTTTACTGAGTGCCAGGTCAAAACACCCTGTGAAAGACACATTTTAATCTCTATTTTACAAATAAGGAATCCAACACATGGAGAGTCAGGTAATTTGTTCAAGGTTTACACAGCTGGGAGGTTACAGCACAGGTATTAGAATTAAACTCTGCCATCTTCAAATATCAGGTTTCTCACCTGAAACTTGGGCACAAATGCACTCTCTCACACAGTTGTAAAGCACAGCTCTTAGACAAGGACCTAACATACAGTAAAAAGTTCATTTTGAGTTATTATTATTGTTCTTTTTCATCTTCTCTTAAAATAACATAAGCCTGTTACGTGAAAAACACTTTACCTGAATAGCATGTCTATGTAATCTTACAACCACCTTTCACAGACTCTAATTGTAGGGAGATGTTTAAGTAACTTCCCTAAGGTCACCTCTAGTCTAAGTGGGGCTTAGCTTGAGTTTGAACCCAAGCCAGTCTGCTTTATAGCCTGAGCTTGTTGGGAGCCATTCCAAACGCAATTCCTTCTTGGTTAGAAGTTATCAGTCTATTTGAGAATGAACAGATGACACAATTTGGGAGAAGGTTTTGACCACCAGAACAAGGAGAGCAGTTAGCATGTGTGACCAAGGATCGCCTTGCTTCAGCGTCTGCCTCACTGGAGAGATAGTGTTCCTTCCCCTTCAGCAATCCACATGAGGCCCTAGTCAGCGGCCACAATAACCTGGGTATTTAATGTCAAACAGTTTTATCCTTAAAAATAAAAATCATAGGAGTTCCCATCGTGGCACAGCAGAAACGAATCCGACTAGGAACCATGAGGTTTCGGGTTCGATCCCTGGCCTCGCTCAGTGGGTTGAGGATCCAGCGTTGCTGTGAGCTGTGGTGTAGTTTGCAGCTGCGGCTCGGATCTGGAGTTGCTGTGGCTGTGGTGTAGGCCGGCGGCTACACCTACAATTAGACCCCTAGCCTGGGAAACTCCATATGTGATGAGCATGGCCCTAAAAGACAAAAGACAAAAAAAAAATTAAAAAATTTATAACAGTATAAAAAATTTATAATTTATAGTTTGTATAAAATTTATACAATGTTGTGCCAATTTCTGCTGTACAGCACAGTGACCTATGCATACATATATATACATTCCCTTTCTTATATTATCTTCCATCACAGTCTGTCTCAAGACACTGGATATAGATCCCTGTGCTATGCAATAGGACCTCATTGCTTATCAATTCTAAATGTAATAGTTTGCATCTACTAACCCCAAACTCCAGTACATCCCACTCCCTGCCCTCTCCCCTTTGGCAGCTGTAAGCAAGTCTGAGGAACAGTTTCATCTTGATTGCCAGGCAGCTCTGAACACTCTACACAGGCTGTGAGTTTGGTGCTGGAGGCTGGATTCAGTTGAGGGGATGGATGCTAGGCCCTGCCAGTAGGAAATACTGGGCCCTAAATCCCATATTTGGCTGGGATTATTTGCAAAATGCAGAGCTGAAAGGGATCGCTTGTAATGTCTTTTGCCATTGAAACAGTAATGAATGGGGGTCCAAATTGCTGGAATTCTGTCTTGAAGATCCCTCTGCCAGTGGCTGGCAGAAGAGAAGTTGAAAGCTAGGTCTCTTGCCAGGTCTCCCATACCTGTTTTTTTAAACAATGCAAATGTACTCATGGTGAGTAATGCAAACCAAGTAATGCCAACATAGTCATTGTAAATTTAAAATTTTAAGTATATAAGGAAAGCTCCCCGTCATGGTTCCTAATAACAGATGCTTCTCCTTAGAGAAACTACCTGTATTAGATTGTTTCCTTTCAGTTTTTCATTATTTTTTATTTGGAACTTGATTACTTCCAGTAAAGATGCATTTTGCTTTGCTTCTCTGTGTCATGAAGTTGAAAGGACTAGGCCCCTTGAGGTAGGGGTGTGTGTGTGTGTGTGTGTGTGTGTGTGTGTGTGTGTGGCGTGGTATGGGAAAGTGTCTGTAATTGTCGAGTTCTGCCTGTGACATGGTAAGTAAATTTATTTCTAGGGCCCACTTATAGTAAGATTGTTTAATTCCTCACACCTAATCCTATGTTTTCCATTGGCTTTATTACTAATAAATGTAACATTTTTAAATTTATTTTTTAATTTAATTTTTATTCTATATTGGAGTATAGTTGATTTGTGCTGTTATAGTAGTTTCAGGTGTACCGTAAAGTGATTCAGTTATCCATAGACATATATCCATCCTTTTTCAGATTCTTTTCCCGTGTAGGTTATGATAGAATACTGAGTAAGTCCCCTGTGCTATGCAGTGGGTCCTTATTATCTATTTTTATATATAGTGGCGTGTATATTTTAATCCCCAGCTCCTAATTTATCTCTCCTCCCTATATTCACCTTTAATAATTTTAAGTTTGCTTTTGAAGTCTGTGAGTCTGTCTCTTTTTTGTAAATTCATTTGTATCAATTTTTTAGATCCCACATATAAGCGATATCATATGGTATTTGTCTTTCTCTGTCTGACTTACTTCACTTAGTATGATAATCTCTGGGTTCATCCATATTGTTGCAAATGGCATTATTTCATTCTTTTTATAGCTGAGTAACATTCTATTGGACAAATTATATAATTCACATCTTTATCCATTCTTCTGAACTAGACAGCTACATGTGAAAGAATGACATTAGAACATTCTCTAAGACCATACACAAAAATAAATTTACAAGGAATTAAAGACCTAAATGTAAGACTAGATACCATAAAACTCTTAGAGCAAAACATAGGCAGAACACTCTTTGACATAAATTGCAGCAGTGTCTTTTTGGAACCACCTCCTAGAATAATGAAAATAAAAACAAAAATAAAGAAATGAGACCTAATTAAGCTTAAAAGCTTTTGCACAGCAAAGGAAACCATAAATAAAATGAAAAGACAACCCACAGAATGTGAAAAAATATTTGCAAACAAGAGACTGGCATAGGGTTAATCTCCAAAACATACAAACAGCTCATGCTGTTCAATATCAAAAAAACAAAAAACCCAATCAAGTAATGGGCAGAATATCTAAACAGACATTTCTCCAAAGAAAATAGACAGATGGCCAAAAATCTGCACATGAAAAGATGCTCAACATCACTGATTATTACAGAAATGCAAATCATACAATGAGCTATCACCTCACACCCATTAGAACAGCCATCATCCAAAAGTCTGCAGTGAGAGTGTGGAGAAACTAGAACCCTCACACACTATTGGTGGGAATGTAAATTGGTACAACCACTATGGAGAACAGTATGGAAGTTCCTTTAAAAGATGAAAAATAGAGGGAGTTCCCTTCGTGGCTCAGTGGTTAATGAATCTGACTAAGAACCGTGAGGTTGCGGGTTCGATCACTGGCCTCGCTCAGTGGGTTAAGGATCTGCTGTTGCCGTGAGCTGTGGTGTAGGTTGCAGACACGGCTCGGATCCCACGTTGCTGTGGCTGTGGTGTACGCTGGTGGCTACAGCTCCTGCTAGACCCCTAGCCTGGGAACCTCCATATGCCGCAGGTGTGGCTCTAGATAAAGGCAAAAGACAAAAAAAAAAATGATGAAAAATAGAACTATCCTATGATTCAGAAATCCCACACCTGGGCATATATCTGGAGAAAATCGTAATCTGAAAAGATATATGCACGCCAATATTCATTACGACATTACTGATACATAGGAAAGCTATTGATTTTTGTATGTTAATATTATATCCAGCCTCCTTCTGAAATACTTTTAACAGTGATTTCAGCTGTTCTATATCATATCACTTGAAATAACATTTTTTATCCCTTTCCAATATTTTAACTTATTTTTCATTGCTTTTTATTTAATTGTGTATCTTTGATTCAATTGTATCTTCAACACAAAGTCAATTAGTAGTAATAATAGCAAGTGCTTTGGGCTTAAATTTGACTTCAATAAAAAAACTTTTGATACTTCAATATTAAGTTAAGAAGTTACTTTTCATCCAGTTTCTGGTTTGTTATTTAAGAAAGTATCACTATTGTATTCTATCTAATGTTTCTTTATGTCTTTTTGTGATGATAACATTTTCCTCATTTTATCTTATAATGTGACATACATTTTATGATGATGAACTCTCATTTTTAAAATAAATATTACTTGATCATGATACATTATTCTTTGATACATCTTTGAATTAAATTTGTATATGTTTTATTTAAGGTTTATACATCTAAGTTCAGAAAGTAGATAGACTCGCAATTTTCTCTTTTGTGTGTATTTCCCTCTGGATTTGATGTTGGAGTTACTGATGCTTATAAAATTTGTTAGGAAACTCTATCTTATTTTCTGTTCTTTGGATCAGCTTGTATTACATAGATCTCATTAGTTCCCCAGAGATTTTTTGCTATAAAGCCATTTGTATATACTTTCTTTTTAGGACTAGATCTTGAACTTATTTTCTTTTGAAAAAAGTTGTTTATGTACATCTGTTCATGTTATCTATTTTTACTAGTCAAAATTGTAATTTCTATATATTTTAGAACATTAACTGGAAATGTATTGATATAAATTTACCTACAGTATATTTTTAGAATTTAAATTCTGACTCTGTCTTTAATGATTCTTACTTTCTCAGACTTAATGATGTTTTCTCTTTGTTGGATATCATAAGATTATCTGTTTTTTAACAGCCATCTTTTCATCTTATTTTCTTCAAATTTTTGTTTTCTTTGTTATTTTCTGTACTCTATATTAATCTCCTATTCATTTTGAATTACTTTATTATATTCTAGCCCCTTGAGTTGAAAGCACATTTCATTTATTTTTATTCTTTTAAAATTTTGTATAAATGTATTTAAAAGTATGTTAATTTTCCCTCAAAGTCTCTTTAATACTAAAACTTTGACTAAGTTTTACAGATTTTGATGTGTAGTAGCCTTGTCTGCCTACACAGGGTCCGCTTCCAAGTCATTCCCCTCTTACTTCAGGGCAGTTGTTACAAAATACAAATTTGATCCTGTTTCCTAGTATCTCCCTGGCTTAAACTACATTGTTGGATAAATGCTAAATTTCTTTATGCCTTATAAAAATTGAATGGTCTGGAGCTCAGCAGCCTCTGTAATCCACCTTGGCCCGTGCTCCACCAGTGCTGACTTATTTAGTTCTTACACCCATTCACAGTTCCATCCAAATGAGACCTTGCTCACGCTCTTACCTCTTGCTCCTCCTTCCCTACTCATCCAGCACCTCCTATAATGTTTTCCTTCATGATTACTTCCTGATAAAAAGCCCTTTTACATTTCGGGAAATGTGATTTCCTGAAATATACTATAATGATTTCAATTGACACAGTTCTTATCTCAGTTATAATTCCACATTACTTCGTGTGATTTTTAAATGAATATCCATCTCTGTCGCTACACAAATTAAATGTCATTGTACATTCTCCATATTTCTCCCATTGTCTAGCAAGATGTCTTCCATGTATTGACACTCAATAAATATTTATTAAATTTATTAAATCAATGAATGATTTTCATTTTTGCTAGAGCATAATTTTGGCAAATTATTTTAGTCAGGTCTTATATTTGAATACCTCCATAAACAACCCCTACATTTGAATGCTAAGGTAAATGGGAATAGGTCTCTCGTTTAAACTATTTTTTCCTAAAAACTTCCAAGGTTTGCCTCATGGTTTTCTAAAAATCAGTGATCGGTAAAATTGTCAGGCTCAAAGTTTTCCTTAATCTTTTGTCTGTAGGATGTTTTATTTTGGTCTGGAAAGTTTTAGGATTCTCTCTTTACACTTAGAATTTCGAAAATTCACTGAGATGCATTTAGGCATTTTTTCTTTTAATTTAGATTGCTTGAAACTCAGCAACACTTTCAATCTGAAACACGTACCTATTATAAACTATGAGCACTTCTCTTCTGTAATTTATTTTGTTATTATTGTCACTGCTTTCACTCTAATCTTTCTTTTTACGATAGATATGAGCATAGTGGACTGAAACTTATCTCATACTTCTACCTATCATTTTGTTGCAAATTCTAAGAAATATCCATGACATTTTATTTCAGATCATTAATTTGAATTTCAGTCATGTTCTTTTATATGTTCATTTGATCACTTATTTTGCTTTTTAAATAAAATATTTAGCTCCCAAGAAATATTTGTATTAGTTCTCAGCTTTAAAATTTCAATATCCTCTCTTCTCTCTGAGGATTCCAAATAGAATTTTAACATTCTTTACTATTCCCTGAACTAGCTCTAATGTTCCAGGCAAAAATGTTTTTGTTGTTGTTTTTAAGTCCCTCACTTCAATGCACCAATACATGTAAAATGTCTATTATAAACTATTGTTTTCTTTTCATATTAATGTATGAATGACTAGATTGCTAAGTATAGTTAGATGGTAAGGGTTTAACCCAGCAGATTTTCAAATTTCTTTGTCCAACTTAGTGCCTGAGTTCTGTCTCACTGAGGAACCAGGTAGTATGCCTTGACTGGATGACTTTATGTTAAAATGTATTTTATTTAACTGGTAGATAGATTGAGTTTATCCCAACCACACAGTATTCAACTCTCAACCTGCAGTAATATCAAGGAGAGGTTTTTGTTTTTCTTTTGTCTGGGTTGGGAGGATCACCTTTCTTCTTTAGAGCCCCATCCAGTCCCACCTAACCACTCACTGATGAAGAGCAGAGCTAGGGAATTGTTTCAGAGCACTATTCCTTCATCCACTGAGGTAATTATCCTCAGAAAAGTAGTTGGTTCTCTAGAGAGGTGTTGGTTTTTGTCCAGGGTTCGCTGCTTCTGCTGCTTTCTGCTTAGTGAAATGGACCAGCCCGGTCATACAAATAAGACCTCGGTCTTCTGAAATGGGACCCAAGATTTCTTTCATCTCTTCTATTAATTTACTCTGGGCTTCGAGTTCTACTGCATTATTCTTTAAATTTTTTCCCCTGAGAGTGTATCAAGCCAACATGTTCTCTACTTTCTTTAGACTGATGCCATCTGCTTTTTGTCACCAGAATTTTACTGAAGTATGCTCTGTTCATGAGAATTTTTATGTTTTCTAGCACTGTCAAGGATTTAGTTTATTTATTCTCTTTCTCTCCCTCTCTCCCCCACCCTCTGGATAACATTTTGAAAAGATTTGTGAGCCACTGAGAAGAAGAAAAAAAAGAAAACCAGACTGCCGTCTTGATTAAATCTTCTCTGTTTCCTTTTCTGTCCCTTCTAGACTATATTAAAGCAGAGCAGGATATGTTCTGTGGTCATGATGCCATACTCTTTCATAATTTTCTGTAAATACATAGTACTAATAAAAGTGATGTGGATTTAATTCATCTCTCCTCATAATTACTTTGAGTTGTCTAGAATGCACTAAGCTAAAAGTTAATGCACATAGTGCTGAAGATTTTGATTATCAGGTTTTTTCTAATTCTGTGTATTTTTTGGTATTGTAAACAAAAAAGGTAAAATTTGATAATCACTAGTTAACAATTCTCCTTTGCTGTTTGACCTACAAAATCAGAATCTTCTCAATGTTCTATGTGACCTTTAGCCTTAGCAGTTTTCCTTGCAAAATTATTCCTTATTTATGAAAGGCAAATGGAGCAGCCAGCCATTCAAGCAAAGGAGTCTTTAATCATTAATCAAACATGGCTATATGCATTTATCTAATATTGATACAGTCACAATTGTATTAAAATCACTTATAATGTAAACTATAGTTTCAAATTAATTATGATCTTTATATATAGTCCTTATTATTGAGTAATTATAACTATAGTTTATTTATGTTATGGAAAGTTTTGCCCTAAAAATAATGCAGACATTTCCGTTTTTCATTCAACTTCTACATAGTTTTTTTAAGTAACTTTTATAGTGAATGAAAGAGGGACCACCCCAGATCACTTTCACTGAACTGCATGAAGTCAAAGCAGACAATCCGTTCCTTTGAATCCTGTGTTCAGCACTTCATAGAGAGTCATTCAATATGCATCATCCTGAGAGCATACTCTTTTACTAATGTTTTATATTTAAAAAGTTCTATATTCAAGCTTTTATTGAATAACCATAAATACATCTTATAAATAAGCATGGTTTTCCAAATGTACTCCCAGTGCAAATTCCTCCATGACATACCCATTTTAATTGATCCACATAGAAGGAGTAACCAGTACATCTTTTTATCTTGAGATAGTTTTATTAACACCCCTTACAATCTTTTAATCTGTAAGGCTTTAATGTCAGAAAGGGAGAGTGATGTTACTGCTGCTATTGAAATATTAGGTTTAGACTAAAGTGCACTATAAAGTGACATGAAAAGTTCAAGCCATCTCAACCCTGACAGAATCTACTTATTATTTAATTAGGCTCCAAAAGCTTTTAGCAGAAATTTCTGGCCTTATGTCAGAAGCTTTCCAGATTGAGAGGCACACATCACTGAAAGGTTCAGTCTGAAAGGTGACTTATTAAACAAATCTAATCCTGATATTTCATAAATTATAGTATCTGGCAAGTCAAAAGTCCTGAGATAATTCCTTCATCCTGTTTCTTCTCTAATATAATTCTACATCCTCTTATCTATTTCCTAATTGTTTTCACGCTATTAATTTTAATGGAATTCATATGAAAGAATTTTCCTTTAAAAAATACTTGTTTCCTGATCTGCACTTATCCAATTCACCTACAACAGCCTTTTTATTGGTCTAAATTTACAAAAAAATATATTCTTCAGAAGATGTTACAAGATAGCATATGTTCTGAAATGGGAAAATCTTAAACTTGATAGAAGTTACCTGGTTAAAGTATATGGGTCCCAGTAACAATCTCAGAAAATGGAGTTGCATGCACAGTCTGCAATTTCAAATATTTAGCCTTTTTAATTTATTTTTGTTAAAATAATTAGACATGTATAGGTCTAAATTCTGTAGATCTATATTACAAAATATCTACAGAAATTATAATAGGTAAAATTAAGCAATTTTATCCCCAAATTTTCAGAGATGTGCCCCTGAGTTTAATCTTATCGGGGCTTGAAATTAATGAATAATGTACTTCTAGTTTAGTATTTCAGGTAACCTGCTTTTAACAATGTTTGAGGGAAACATCTCAAAACTTAACTCAGCATAAGCTCTGAGGTCAGCCATATCTGCCTCTAAATCTTGTTTCTGCGGTTTCCAAATGTGACCCTTCAGGGTACAAACATCTCTATACTTCAGTTTCCTCCTGTGTGAAATAACAGGTTCTGCCTTTTTAAAATTATTGTGAGATGTAGATGTAATATCAACATAATGCATTTAGCATGGTGACTGGCCCATAGTAGGGTTCCGTCAATGTTCAATATTAGTATAACCTTTGACACACTTGGTAAAATGTGAACTCAGTAAAACTGTCCTGCTTGTATTTTTTATTTCCTTTACTAATGACACAAAGAAAAAGATGACACACTGTGATGTGTTGCTATGGTTAAATTTTTTAAATTTAGCCACATTTGCATAAAAAATACATTCCAATTTTGAGTGTATATCTTTGTGTTTACTTTGCACCCCTATCTTCTACTTGAAACAGACCTTTTTCCCCCAGGATGCAAAAACGTATGAGGAACTAGGTCTGGAATAATAGCAATACCTTCCCCCACCCTGGTCACAGGTTCTAAGACAGGGATGGGGACCCATGGCCCTTTTAGTAAAATAAAAGGAAATCCTTGAGATGCTTTCAGTTGTATCTATTACTGTTGAAGTGATTTGTTCATAAATAAATACTGATTATATATTTGTTTCTAACTCACTCTAAATTTCTCCAACTTTTCTGATCAGTAACTTAGAATGTGCATAAAACATTGAAGTTCACGCATATAAGCATTAAGCATCAGAATTCTCCTATGGCAAACACAACCTACACGTCACTCAACTTGCTTCAAGAAGAGAGATTTCAGTTATATTTCAAGGTTATTTGTGTTTAATAAAATATCTAAACAGGTTTATAAAAAGGATTTTTCCGGTGAGATTAGTATTTTATTCTGTCTAAAATACTTGTCTAACAGGTGTCATTGGCCAGAAGGATCACTTTGGCCAGCACTGTTAGGACTTTCTTTCAGTTCTCATTCTCTGTTACTGTAATTAGTACTGAGCATTTAGTCTTCTGCAGTCACATCCGAGAGCATTTGGCCAAACAGGTAAGCGCTTTCTCTTTCTTTCCCCCTATCAGTAGTTTAAAATAGTTAAAATCCTAGCGATTCCTTATTACTGAACTACCCAGCCCCCTTGCCTCCTAATCCTCATCTTTGCCTTAGATTAAGGAGTTGGATTGGTAAGGTATGATGTTTGTCCCAATCTAGGTTACCAGTCTCCTCCTTGAGTTTGGAGTTTATCACATAAGATGGTTAAGGGCACTAAATATATTTTTCATTCACACATACACAGCCAATAAAGAATTTATTCCATATGTACAAGTATGATACAAAATAGAAATAAACCTCGTTCGCATCAGTGAAGAATTGAAGACATGGTATTTAGGACAATATTAATCATCTGTCACTTAGCTTGAATAGAAGGTAAGAGTAACAGAATATGAGTTTTGGAGTTTGGACTGGGACCATGTCATGGAAAGTCTTGTTTATGTGACTAAGAGATTTGGATTTGTTTCTGAAAGCTATTGACATTTTCATAGAACGGGTACTATAATAAGCTATAATAAGAGCCATGTTTCAGGGATATGCAGCTATCTCTGCATATCTGGATAGTAGGGGGTAGATATTAAACAGGAAAAGATCTTTAAAATGTCATTTCCATAGATGAGGTAAGAGATTAGAAGTTTATTATAGTAGATTAATGAGGATCATAACTGTGCCGGGGAAAGACTGAAGCGAGGGAAATGGTTGAGACACCATCAGACTGCACTCAGCAGTGTTATGTAGCTGTTCATATGAGGAAGGAATTGGTAGAGGGAGTGGAGTAGGAATAGTGGAGATGACTCTAAGATTTCAAACTTGTTTGATTAAAAAGATTGTGGTGCTTTATCAAAAAGAAAAATAGGAAATGTAAGAGGGAAAACTGGTTTATAGGGGAAAGAATAGTGAGGTCATTTGTCATTTTTTTGGCCTGTGGTATTTGAGTTTTAGGAGATGTCCAGAAAGCAGTAAAATCTGGTGCTAGGGCTTCAAGAAATGCTCAAGTGCTCGAGATGTGCATGGAATGCGTTTGTGATATATGGATATATAATATGTGTATGTAGAGCGGGAGAGGTGGATGTGTGTGAGAGAGAGAGAGAGTGTGTGTGTGTGTGTGTAGAAAGAAAAGAGTATATTGTGGAAACAGATGAGATGTCATTAAGGGACTATAAACCTCATTATGGAAATAGTGTTTGATTTATATAATTGGGAAAAACAGACTACATATGATCACTCTTTTGCAAAATCTGAAGGGCTATTAATTGGAAAAGAGATAGGATGACAACCTGATAGAGATTGCAAGAGATTATATTTTAATTGAGAAACTAAGATCCTGTAGTTCAGATAACGTATCATCCAGTTTTTAAGGAAAATATCATGTTCACGTGTAAATGTCAGAACTCAGCATCAACCAAGGCCAGACAGTAGACTAAATAGAGGTGTATTACTTTCCAAGGGCTACTATAACCAATCACGATAAATTTGGTGGCTTAAAACAACAGAAATTTATTCTCTCACAGTTCCAGAGGCCTGATCTCCAAAGTCATTTTTGCTGAAACCAAGGTGACAGCAGTGCCACTCTTCCTCTAGCGGTTCAAGGGGAAAAATCCATTGCTTGCCTCTTCCAGCTGCTGGTGGGTTTGGCAGTTCTTGATTTGTAGCCATACCAATCCAATCTCTGACTCTATGATCACATCACCTCCTCCTCCTGTTTGTGTATCAGATCCCCCTCTAACTCCCTCTTTCAAGGATATGTGTTTTTGATTTAGGATCCAATTGGATAATCCCCAAAAATTTCACCACCCCCCAATCCTTCATCACAGCTGCTAAGTTACATTTACATATGAAATTACATTTACAGGTTCCAGGTTATTTTTTTCCCCCTGGGGCAAGTTTTCACACTCTGGTAAGGCTCTTCCTCATACATATCTTTCCTTGAAGCAATTTTAGGAAGGAGATACCCTATTTTTAATCCTTCTTCAGCAGATTAGAAAAAAATGAATCTCAAAGGCAGATTTTGGCACAGGACTAGTAGGTGTCAGAACTTCGAGCACAGTTTTACTATTTTCAAAGGCTAGGCAATTTTTTATTGTCACACAATACAAAATTAAACCCTGCTGTGAGCATGTGTTTCCCTTTTCCATTCACTGTAGCGATTGTACACTGAGATGCTTCTGTAACAGGCACCCTTTTATAAATCTCACAATGAAACGAGGTGGCATTCACACTGAATAGTACAGCAGCTATAAGAAGTTACATCTTGCTGGCCATTGTGTAGGTGCTTGAAAAAATTTATTGGTGGGAAGGCACTCGAATCTGAAGAGATCTGACAAGTAAAAGCCCCCTCAACTATGACTTTCCACCTGCAATTGCTGTTGCTCCTAGAACCAGAAAGTATTAACCTATTTTTTTTTTTTTTTGTCTCCTCAGAAATTCTGCTTCCTCTGTTGTCATGGAGAGGCTTTTCTTTAGTATTTTATAATAGGCAGGGATAATTTACAACCAGCATTTTTTTTTTCTTGTTCAGTTTGTTATACTCAGCACACCACAAGTACATCCCCAACCTATATTTACCAAGCACTCTTATCCCTCCCACAGCCATCAGATGCATTGTGGATATATCCTCTCATTAACCCTTGCCCAGCACCGTGTAGGTGTTGTGATCCACAGTTTATAGATGTGGAAGAAGCAAAGAGCAGGCTTGTGTTCACAAATTTGAAAGCCAGATAAATTATCCCTCTTAAACAGTATGTGGCTGTGAAAAAGGAGGTCATTAGATGGTGGCTTCATCAGCACATGGGGAAGAAAGTCAGACATCGATAATAAAGTATGGTAGATTTGGGTGTGGGAACCAGAGAATGAGCAGGTTTTAATTCCAGGATCCAAAAGAAGCCTGGGCATCTTTCTGGAATTCTTATTTGTTTGTTTGTTTTACATACAAAGTGGGTATATGTGCCAGAGAACCTTAGCTTCTGCAGTGAAATGTGGAGACCCGCTTTACTTCTTGAAAGGTGTGGGTAACCATTTGGCATGGGATAGGGTTTTGAAAGGACAGTGAACACCTCATACCTTTTCTCCTAGACATGTTTAGGTACAGGCACAAGGCACAGTCATGTAAGTGATGCAGAATTCTTCCACACAACAAAGAAAATTGTTTTTCCTTATTGTATATAATGCCCAGTAGCTTTTATTTCTCTTTAAGAACCTAAAGGGATAACAAATGGACCTTCTCAAGGACTATTTTCACTTCCTAGAGAAACTGTGAGGTCTTTCTTATAGCTCTTTATGCTAAGTGCTTGTTTCTTCTGCCTTGTTTTTTGTTCCTTTTTGTTACACTCTATGAGATTAGTTATACTTGGGTTTATCTTTTTTAGTTAAAACAAAACAAAACTTCTTTGGGGATAAAACAGTTCCCTACTTGCTTAGACTTTCTTTTATTGATTACACTAATTTCACTTAATTCAGCTCAACAAATAATCACTGAGTTATTATGAGCTTTGTCATGGGAGTGGTGCTCCAAGAATTAACAGAGATGAAAAAAGAATCTCTGTTCCATATTGACTAATAAAGGTTGTAGATGTGTTTCTTTGTGTGTCTCTTAGGGCAGAGCATGGGGATACAAGTTAAAATTAGTATATAAATAACTATTATTTAAGATAAAATAGGCTCAATACTTGGTAGATTCAAACAAACTGCAGTGGGTCATTAAGAGAGCAAGAAATAACAGGAAGTCACATCCAGATATGCAAATGGAATGTCTTATGCTGAAAGCATCATTTGGAACAGGCTTGGAAAGGGTTTCTTTCCTTTGGAGAAAGGAAGGAATACAATATAAAGGGAGGAGAATAGACATGGATAAAGCAAGAGCATTTATTAGGAACAAGGAGTGTATTTTGGTTGAAAAATGGGGAATATTAAAGATGGGCTGGGATAGAGGTGCCTCAGAAAACTAAGTATAGAACTACTATATGATCCAGCAGTCCCACTCCCGGGCATATATCTGGACAAAAACCTTCATCCAAAAAGATATATGCACTTCTATATTCATTGCAGTGCTATTCACAATAGTCAAGATATGGAAACAACCTAAATGTCCATCGACAGATGAATGGATTAAGAAGAGTAGTACATATACCCAATGGAATACTATTCAGCCATAAAAGGAACAAAATAATGCCATCTGCAACAGCATGGATGCAACTAGAGATTCTCATGCTACGTGAAATAAGTCAGAAAGAGAAAGACACATACCATATGATATCACTTATTTGTGGAATCTAAAACATGGCACAAGGAACAAACTCATGGACTTGGAGAACAGACTTATGGTTGCCAAGGGGGATGGGGGAGGGAGTGGATTTATTGGGAGTATGGGGTTGGTAGATGCAAACTATTACAGTTAGAATAGACAAGCAATGATGTCCTACTGTACAGCACAGGGAACTATGTCTAATCTCTTGGGATAGAACATGACAGAAAAGAATATGAGAAAAAACTGTGTTTATATTTATGACTGGGCCACTATGCTGTACAGCAGAAATTGACTCAACATTATAAATCAACTATACCCCTAAAAATAAATTTGATTTTTTAAAAAATGGTGGGCTTGAATAATTATTTGGGTCACACTGAGGACAGTTCTCAGTGTCAAAATGTGAAGTTTCCATCTGTGAAATTCATTCTGTGCACAGAGGAATTATTTAGAAGGTTTTTGCACATGGAATTAGACTTCAGGAATATTTATTTAACAATGGTGTAGATAATAGTCTGAAATGGGACTAAAATGGAGTCATAGAACTGGTTAAGAGAAAGTAAGAAATAATGAGAAACCTGTTGTAAGTAATGAAAATGGGAATAGAAATGAAGGGATAGATTCAAAAGCCACTGTAAGAGTAGAACTAACAGGACCTGGAAAATAATTGGAAATAAAAGATGACTGCATTGGGTAGCCAGTGGTGACTTGGACATCATCAACAGAAGTAACTAACAGGGAGATACAGATTTACAGAGTGGGAGGAAGACAACAAGATTACTTTGGAAAACTCCTTCAGTGAATATTCCATTAAATGCACTTTTTCTCACATTTTTCCTAGTGCTACATTACATTTGCTTATTCAATCTATTAGTATCTTTGATCCAATGATGAAACAAGCCAGTCTCCTGAACTAAGTGATACAAGAAAACCTAAGATACAGTCTCCGTCATCGTGGAAATTACAGTTGACCATTGAACAACATGAATTTGAACTGTGCAGGTCCACTCACATGCAGATTTTTTCAATTATAAATACCACAGTACTATACAATCTGAAGATAGAGAACTGTGGATACAGAGGAACAAAAAGCATGGAGGCCTGGCTATAATTTATTCTCATCCTTTTTGGCTGCATGGAGGGTTGGTGCCCTTAATCTCCATGCTGTTCAAAGGTCAAATATATAACCCTTTTAAGGAAGACAGAACACTAAATATGTCACTTTGGAACAGACATTTGTGTGGGGATAATAAGAGCATAATTGTGGTCATCTGGGTGAATATTTAGTAACATAAAATGTAGGGACTACCAACTACCAAATGAATGATATAGTCAGTAGTAGATACTATAGAAATTCAGAGGAGTGAAGATCATTTTCATTTTATTAATTTGGTTAAGCAATTACTCTGATCAAGGCTCCATGACAGGGTGGAAAAGCACAGATTCTACCTTCAAGGTGTTTACAATGTAAGGACTAGGAGACACTGTAAATAAATAAGGATAGTAAAAATTAACAGTACAAGAAGAATAGCAAGAGTGGGTTAGTGGCCAATCACGTCAGTGTGGAAAAAAAAGAATCCCACAACATGTATCTCTCTTCAAATTACCCTTCTTTAGTTTTCTCTTGTATTCACCTTCATTAATGGAAGTGGTCAAGGAATAAAGGTAGAGATTATAAAAAATATTTAAAAATCGGTTTTATTTTTCTCATAGACAAATTAATTTTTATTCATTCAAATAGCCTTTTCAGTCTAAGATAAATACATCTCCTATATGATCTTTAGGTTGTAATTTACTATGAGACACCATGGATAAGGGGGGAATCACAGATCAGAGGAACCAAACGTAAGGAGTGCTGACTATAGATTACATGCAGATTTTAACCGATGAATTACAAATGATCCCTTTTCCTTAGCTCTTTCCAATCACAGTTTACTCCTGCTCCTCTTTCCCATCCCCTTCAGACTTTTGTTACAGTTTTGTTAGTGTACTTTTCACCCTAAGCCTGAACTACTTGAAATCAGGGATTCTGTGTGTGTGTGTGTGTGTGTGTGTGTGTGTGTGTGTGTGTGTGTGTGTCTGTCTGTCTGTCTGTGTGTGCATATCCTTCCTCTTGAAACTAACACTATGCCTGGTACATAGTAGGTGCTCAAAAAATGTTTGTCAAATTGAAATGGAGTTTTTTTTTTCCCCTTTTGACTCAACTGCTTAATACTTAGAGGCATGTGGTGCTAATATTTAAGATGGATTGGTTCATTCTGTTCAAGCACCACATAACCATTCACACACCATTGAGTTTAGTACTATTAAAGGGTAATTTTCCTTCTGGGAATTGTGCCTGTTGCAGACACATTTTACATATTCAGTCTTTTTTATCATCACCAGGCAGGTAAAGAGATTTAAATAAAAAGTTTTTTCAAGTGTGCAGCTGTACACATAGACTTCATTTGAAAATGCCTATATGTTCTGAGAAAAAATATGGCAACAGTCTTACACCCAGAACTACCCAATAGTTATGTGCCTTTTAAAATTGTGGAGCAGCGTGACCTAGGTAGCTGGCTTGCAGGTCTCCTAGGTGAGATTGTAATTCCCCCGAAAGACAGTCAACTCCTGGATGAAAATCTTAGTCTATTTAATGGCAAATATCCAAATGAAAACATAGGAGATTTAATTCTAAACACTTTTTGAAAAGTTTCTAGCTATACGTATTGTTGAACTTTTAAAAGTTAAATAGGTATGATATTTGGTTTTTCACTGATTTGTTGCCTACTCTAATAATCAGTCATTAGTCTCTTTATGTGATGGAAGAAAGCCCAACTGATTAAGCCACCAAGTCACATTTCATTTTCTTTTCTTATACTAAGTCTGATTGGTGCTGTTACTCAAGAGGGTAAAATACTTTTAGGAAGATCACTTAGGTATGTATGTGTTTCTGTTACTAGTTGAAGAGAAACAGACATTTCTGACAAACATGCTCTTCCCATATATGCATGATTTAGTGTTATTTAAATTATTATTCATGTTGTGTTTTAGGCACTTCCAGTGCCTTTGGATCATTGAATGGAATGATACAAGGTTTTAAATTATCCCTGGAAGCCTACAATTAGCAGGCATCCATAAGAAACCTAAGCAAACAGAGTAGATCGTTATTTCCTCTTAATTCACTTATTTTTCTTAAAGTTCATGTCATAAAAAATATATAAATCACTTTATTAGTGCATTCAGTCCCAATTTAAATCCACTACATTATCAGTAATGTTTTAAAGTATTCTTAATCAAATAGCAATAATAATATATAATATGCATTATCAAAAATTCTGACATAAATCAAAAAAGGACTATAATCCTTAATGATATATACAGAAAACTATCATAATATTCTATACATTCAAAAATGTGTTATTCAAAAGTTAAAAATAGAGTTACCATATGATCAAGCAATTTCACTCCTGGATATTGATCCCAAGAAAATAAAAACACCGATTAGAAAAGATATATGCAGAATTCCTATTGTGGCCCAGTAGATTAAGAACCTAACTAGTATCCATGAGGTTGCACGTTTGATCCCTGGCCTTGCTCAACGGGATAAGGATCCAGTCTTGAACAGGCTGCAGTGGAGGTCGCAGAGGTGCCTCAGATCTGGCATTGCTATGGCTGTGGTGTAGTCTAGCAGCTGCAGCTCTAATTCGACCCCTAGCCTGGGAACGTCCCTGTGCCACAGGTGGGGCCCTAAAAGAAAAGAAAAAAGAAAAGGTATATGCAGTCCTATGTTCACTGCAGCATTATTTGTAATAGCCAAGATATGGACGCAACCTAAGTGCCAATTAAAATATGAATGAATAAAGGTATAGTATATATACAATGGACTATTACTCAGCCATAAAAAAAAAATTAAATTTTGCCATTTGCAACAACATGGTTGGACCTAGAGGGTATTATTCTAAGTGAAATAAGTTAGACAAAGAAATACAAATACTGTATGGTTTTGTTTATATTCAGGTTCTAAAAATAAAACAAATAAACATAACAAAAAAGAAAGAGTAATAGATACTGAAAACAAACAGGTGTTTTCCAGAGGGGTGGGATTAGGGGAGGAGAGAAACAGGTGTTTTCCAGAGGGGTGGGATTGGGGGAAGAGAGAAATAGGTGAGGGAGATTAAGAGGTACCAATTTCTCATTGTAAAATAAATGAGTCACAGGTATGAAATGTACAATGTGAGGAATATAGTCAATAACTACCTAATATCTTTGTATGGTAACATTTCATAACTAGCTAGACTTACTGTGATGACCATTTGAAAATGCCTAGAAATATTGTATCACCATGTTGTGTAACAGGCACTAAGACAGTGAAATAGATGAATTATACTTCAACAAAAAGGTGTAGACAAATTAAAGTTATGAATTTTCTAAGTAAATATTTGGTGCCTTGATTGGGAGTCCACCTTGCCAAAGATACCCTAAGAAGTCAGAGGAATGAGAAATAAAAGTGTATATTAATTAATTCTTGTTAATATCTGTACCTATTCTAAGTTCTTTTTTGGAAAAAAGAATAGTGATTTTAAGACCATAGTAAATTCAGGTTCCCACCTCCCTTTTTTTTCATAGAGTTTAAAGTCTACAGAGAGATATATTCTAAAGTGTCCTATGCATTTTAAACAGTGTTATAAGATGCCATAAGATAGCTTGTGTGCTTCATAGGATCACCCACTCTGTGTATCCTCTAGATCCCTGCACAGTGCCTGGCACGTAGTAGTGCTCGATAAAATTCCATTGGCTAAACTGATCAATGCCTTCTTCAAAGAAGCCTTCCTTGCATTTCTATCTTCTACTGTGAGAGCAATCTATTGCCATCATATGTATGTTGCATTCTACTGTATTGTGGAGTCTGCATTTGTGTGTGTATGTATTTCAGGGAGGAGTCTTATTTCCATAAATAAACTGTAGTGCCTTTATTTATAAGAACTGTGTATAATTTATTAAGTTAATGTGTAGGCTTTATATAGCTGTGTGTCCTCCCTAGCCTGTGTCATTAAGCATTTTTCCCCAGTAAATAAAAACAGAATGAGGGAGTTCTTGTTGTGGCTCTGTGGGTTAAGAACCGACATAGTGGCTATGAGGATGTGGGTTTAATCCCTGGCCTCACTCAGTGGGTTAAGGCTGTGGGGTTGCCACAAGTTGTAGCGTAGGTCGCATATGCAACTAGGATCTGGCATTGCCATGGTTATGGTATAGGCCTGCAACTACGGCTCTGACTCAAGAACTTCTGTATGCCACAGGTGTGGCCATAAGAAGGAAAATATTTTAAAAATTAAAAAACAATTGTTTTTTAATGAAGAAAAAAAGCAACAGAATGAACCATTTGCTTCTGTGGTACCTACTATCATCTTTCTATACTGTCTTCTGCTCTGATGTTATTACTTCTCTGCATGGGTATCTGTATCTAATGCACTATCCCCCTGCCTATTAACAGAAAATGATTTCTCATCACTCATTTATCCTTACATGTGAATTGGTTTTCCCAGGTATTTGCAGTTTAATCCTTTAGTCATTATTGGTACTGAAAATCATAGATTCCTCTTTAGAGATTTCTGGTTAAAGTAATGCAGAAGATTGACAGAAAGGGTCAATAACACTTATTTACATCCTATGCTAGGGGGTGTTATGCTAACTTGGGATCTCATTCGGCCATTAAGATCATTAGATAAGCAGATGCCACACCTCCTCCACCAGCATGACTTCCAAATAAATACACACATACAAACCGTTCAGCAGCCTTAGAATCTCCAGAGATGAGCCTGAACACCTGTACATTTAAAAGATTACAGTGATGTACTCTCATTGTTGAGAATTACTGTACTACACCCTTTAGTATGAAATTTTATTCAATCTCAGAATAACCCTATGTAGTTAACCCTATGAGGTACTACTTCAAACATTTTACAGATAGGGAAATTGAGGCTTAAAGGAGCTAGGTATCTTGCTCAAGGCCACAAGACCACTGGCCAGAGAGCAACAGTATTTGATTCCTGTTCACTAGGACCTCAGACTCCCTCCCTTTTCAATGGTATTGCCACTAAAACCTAGAATCACTAAAAAAAAAAAAAAAAACTGACCTTACGAGTAACATCCTACTAGTCTATGGATGATTGATGACCATTGTGGGTCTATTAGTCAGGATCCCAGATAAAAAGAGAAGGCACATCCAATATTGTCAGTTTATAACTGTGTAGGCAATATCCTCGCACCAGTGACAGTGGAAATGGTTAACACCGGTAGGCCTAAAGATGTGAGCCTAGCTGAATGGAATCTGGGAAGAGGGGTGGCTGGGGGGGTGGGTGAGAAGGAGGTGGAGAAAGCTGCCAGACAGGGCTCTGCCTCTTGATCCAAAGGCTCAGCCAGATCACAGAAATCTTGGGTTGAGTTCATGATCTTGCCAGTCTTTATCACTGGCTGAGTCCAGCCGAAAATCAAAAGTCAGGGGAGCCTAAGGACAAGGTTTGTGTCCATCAGCATTAAGGACATGGAAGGTGAAGAAGGGGCATGGGTAGGTCAGCAAGGAGTGTTAGGATGTGTATTTTCTCACTCCCCATTCTGCAGATTCACCCTCTTTCTCTATTACCATAAATGAAAATGGCAGAGACTTAAAGGAAACAAATGTTAGCTCCTGTTTTCTTTAATCCATGGTTGCAAATGCTTCTGAAATGTATCAGTGCGCTTTCTTACCAAGCTTTCATAAGCATCTGCATCTGCTCATTTTTTTACCATATTGCAGACTAAAGAAGTATGCAATTGTGGTTAAGACCTTCTCTCAAATAGGTACATATTCTTTAAGGATTTTTGGTTTTGGTTAGGTTAATTCAGGTATACTTTACATACAGAAACATTCATTTTAGCTCTGTAATTTGATCAGTTTTCACAAATGTATACAGTCCTGTGTCTGACACTACAATCAAGATATTGAATATCGTCATAATTCCAAAGGGTTCCAAAGTCTTTTAAAATCTTTAATCCCACTCAACTAAATGTCTGGCATGAATGTTTTTTCTTCTTACTTTAACTAGGAAAATGGATGATAGCTTCCAACAGTGGGTTGTACATAGTGGGTGCTTTTATGAAAAGTATTTTCTGGTCTGTTTACCTACCCTTCTGAGCAATATAAACTATCTATACCTGTTATTAGCTGAATTCATATATATCAGATGGAGGAAAGGCTTGTAATCATGGCTGCACATTGAAATTACCCTGGATCTATTAAATGACCCAGTGGCCAGGAGGCCACTCATTTAAGCAGGATGTCTGGAGGTTAGACTAAGAAATCGATAATCCAAGCTTTCCAAGGTAATTCCTTATGTGGCTAAGGCTGAGACCCTGTGAATTAGACCAGTTATTCTCAACTCTGGCTGCCAGTAGAATCTCCTAGGAATTTGCTTAAAAATACTGAGGCCCTTCCATCCAATTCTGATTTGTATAACGTGTTCATAAAAGTTGACTACACACACACACACACACAAAAAAAAATAAGATTTGAGTAACCTATATTGCTGAATAGTTAATCAAGTTTTTATTATAGTTCTAGGTATGTGGTGGTTTTCAATAAATGTTAGATGGAGGTGCTAATCCCATAGCAAAATCACGGAGAATAAAAGATGCTCCCTCTTGGAAATAAACTGTGTATTTGAAATAATAATCTTGGCAAACTATCACTTTCTGAAAATTGTCCTCCTAGGTAATTTACCTCAAATGGTAAACCTTGGATTTTAAGAGAATCCTATATTTCAACTATATTTTTTTCAGTATAATATTAGCACAAATATATCTTACAGCACTTTCATAAGTCTCTCCAAGGAAATAGACAGGAAACAAGATTAAGAGACTGAGGATAAGATTTAAACCAGCCTCCCACTCAGAAGCATAAATGATGCTATTGCACTTCTGGGCCTGGAGAATACTGCTGCTTTGTAAGATAGAGCAGTGGTACTTACCGCTCTTTCGGTGGTAAAATATGTATGCAAAAGGGCACCTAATGATATTAGCTAGAACAGAAATGAACTGTCTAATGAAATAGTTGAGATTAACAGAACCTTCATATATGATATCTCTTTTTCAGATTTCAGCAGCTAGTAATATTTCAGTTACAAAAGCACCTTTTAGCATAAAGTTATTGATGCTCTATTATGGCATAAATGCTCATCAAGCAAACATCTCCAATTTTTTTGTTATAAAGAATTAATCAGCATGCTCTGTGATTCAGGGTACACTGACAATACCGCGTGTCATATTTAATTCCTCAAATATAAACTAGTGCCACAAACAGCATTTTTCCTAAGATAAATGATCTACATTTAATGTAAAATTTATAAAGCTTATTAATTTGACCTTCCTACCTCTTAATCAGTTTTTTTTTTTTCTTTTCAGGACCACTGCAGAAAATAGTATCACCTAAACAAGAGCATGAAGATAAGAAACATGACAAAGTCACAGATAAAGGAAGTGAGAGCGGGACTTCCTGTAATGAGCTCTCCACTTCCAGCTGTGACAGCCACTCGGAGGCGAGCACACCACAGGATAATCCACCCACTGCCCAGCAGGCGACAGCTCATCAACCTAACACCTTAACATTGGATCGTCCTTCCAAAAAAGCTCCTGTGCAATGGATGCCCCCACCGGACAAACGCAGAAACAGTGAACTCTTTCAGACACTCATCAGCAAGTCCCGGGAAACAAATCTTTCCAAAAAGAAAGTCTGTGAGAAGCTAAGTGTGGAAGAAGAAATGAAAAAGTGTATTCAGGATTTTAAAAAAATCCACATTCCAGATTATTTTCCAGAGCGCAAACGCCAGTGGCAGTCTGAACTGTTGCAGAAGTATGGGTTATAGTAATTATCACATTCCTGCTGTATTTCAGTGACGTTCAATGTTTACTACGGTGTTACCACCTGACTGTGTACTAACAATGGTCAGTGTGATTCTTGCTGCTCTTCCTTTTTGTGAACAGTGGATGTGGGACAGTATTTTCTTTCATTCTTTCTGTTGTTGTTGTTTTTAGAAATATGATTTAAAAAAAGAAAACTCATAAATATTGAATCAAATGGTGTATCTGATCAAACCATTTTGCAAGAATGAAAGTAAAATGTGCATGATTAAGAAGCTTAGAATCTTGATTTTTGAACTGTGGTCAACCGGTTATGTTTGTCATTCTGTAACTCACCAAAAGCAATTCATCCTATCACTCCAAATAAAGTGACAATATGATTGAAGCAACATCAAGTAAAATGTTAGATGATGGTTTTGAGATTCAAATCCAAAACTGTTTAAATGTTAATGCAATAAAACAAGTATTATTTTTGCATGAGCACAACATTACAAATAAATCACAAGACATAGGGAAGATCTGTTTGTTGCTTAGAAAGAAAAAAATTACAAAAAAATAGCATAAAAATGGTTCAGGCAAAGCCTATAAATGTAAGCTATCTAGGAGACTGAATTTTATTTGTTCTGGATCTGTGATTATTTTGTGTATGTGTATGGTGTGCTGTATGTTAAGATGGTGTAAATATGCCTTATAATCTTGTGTTATGGCACTGACGTTCATCTGTTAATGCTAGTCATGATTATTTCTGTGAAATAAGTCCTTACATCAGGCTGTGAAAATTGGAATAATGATGCTCTGGAAAATCTTGCTATCATGCTAATCAAAATAATTGAGGGAAATGGTAAAGAGCTTTATGTATTTATTAAAAAAAGGAAAATATGCTAGAATTCTTTGATTTCTTTTGACTCTTCTTGTAAAATATTCAGTTGTTACATACATTGTGTTCAGTTTTCCTTTAAAATCCCAAACTGGAAAATGCTAATGTTCAGCCTTAATGTTTTCAAATTAGAGACTTAACATAATTTGAAATGAAAGTAGAGTCTGGTCCAGATAGCCTTGGTATCAATTAATAAACCCTTAGCCCGCAAGAGAAAAAGATTTCATCTGAGAATACACTAAATACTGACAACCAGATTTAAAGTCTTTCCAAATACAATTGGGAAGTTACCTCTTACAAATTATGAGACAGACATGTCAATAGCAAGCTAAAAGTTCAGCCTGAGTGACAAGAGGTTTCTTCCTGATTGCATATGTGAAAATAAGCTTTTATCATAAGCCACACAGTTTTTGTCTCAGCATCCCCACAGAAAGAAATACAAAATATCACGAAATTTCTCTAAAGAGTTGGCTGAGAGAGGGTCAAAATATTTTCAGGATTATGGAGCTCAATCTCCTTTGGGGTTAATTGAAATAGAAGTTGAGCCACACTGGTAGTATCTTTTCTCTCAGGGTAGTGTAGGGAGACAGGCATTATTAATTAAAAATTAAAAATCTTCATTCACTTTAGACATATTTTTAGGTTTCTCACTCTACTATTGTATAAAATACCATCTACAGTGGACTATGAAAGAAAATCCAGATGTTTGATTTATCTTGAATAACCTACCAGGCTGTAGGGAAACATGAAACTCTGTTACTCTCAAACTTGTCATTTCATTTTGGGAAGGTCAGTAGTCCCATCATGGCTTCATGTAGCGGCACCACACTGTTTACATGAATAAAGTTTGGTGGTTAGGTTGCTATAGTTCAAATCCCAACTCTACTATTTACCACTCATATGACCTTAGGGATAATGGAGATAATAAAAACATCATAGAGAAGATTTTTTTATTTTTATAAGCCTTTTTTTGTTTTGTTTTGTTTAATGAATTTTATTTCAATTATAGGTGTACAAAAATCATCACAAGTCAATTTGATAGCATTTGCGTCCCAAACCCTCAGTGCATCCCCCCACCACCCAGATTGTCTTATTTGAAAAACCAAAGGTTTTCCAAAGTCTGTGAGTCATTGTCTGTTCTGCAAAGAAGTTCGTTGTATCCCCTTTCTGGTTTCCACATGTAAGCGGTAGCATTGGATGTTGGTGTCTAATTGTCTGGCTGGTTTCAGTTCTCATGATAATTTCTAGGTCCATCCACGTTGCTATAAATGTTATTTCATTCCTTTTAATGGCTGAGTAAGATTCCATTGTGTGTATGTACCATATCTTCCCTATCCACTCCTCTGTCAATGGGCATTTAGGTTGTTTCCATGACTTGGCTAGGGTATAGAGTGCTGCAATGAACACTAGAGTACATGTGTCTTTTCAAGTCATGGTTTCCTCTGGATAGATACCCAGGAGTGGGATTGCTGGATCAAATGGTAATTCTATTTTTAGTTTTCTGAGAAATCTCCATACTGTTTTCCACAGTGATTGCACCAATTTGCATTCCCACCAGCAGTGTAAGAGGGATCCTTTTTCTCCACACTCTCTCCAGCACTTATTGTTTGTAGACTTTTTGATGATGGCCATTCTGGCTGGTGTAAGGTGGTACTTCATAGTGGTTTTGATGTGCATTACTCTAATGAGGAGCAATGTTGAACATCTTTTCATGTGTTTATTTGCCATCTGCATGTCTTCTTTGGAGAATTGTCAGCCTAGATCCTCTGCCCATTTTTTGATGGGTTTGTTTGTTTTTCAGGTATTGAGTTGTAGGAGCTGTTTGTAAATTTTGGAGATCAATCCCTTGTCAGTTGAATCATTTGCAAATATTTTCTCCCATTCTGTGGGTTGTCTTTTCATTGTTTTTAGGGTTTCCTTAGCTGTGCAGAAATTTTGAAGTTTCATTAAGTCCCATTTGTTTATTTCTCTTTTTATTTAAATGAGTTAAAGTAAAGCATAACCATCCCTCCTGGAGGTAGAGAGAGAAAGGAAGATAGTAGTCCTACCAGAATCCAGAACCAGTGCTATCAGATGGGGAATTTGGAATAGAAAGAAATCAGCTGTCCAGAAAGAATTAGAGACCCTAAAGAGTCACAGTCATCTCCAAAGCTGCCCCCCCCCCCCGAGTTCTTGCTATAGTACAGTGGGTTAAGATTCCAAGTGCAATGCTTGGGTCACTGCAGAGATGCAGGTTCGATCCCCTGGCCAGTGCAGTGGGTTAAAGGATCTGGGGATGCCACAACTGTGGTGTAGGTTGCAGCTGTGGCTCAGATTCAATCCTGTCCTAGAAACTTCCATGTGCTGTAGGTGTGGCCATTTAAAAAAAAAAAAAAAGAAAGAAAATGGAAACTACTTCCTGAAGAAAAGAGAGTGGGGGGAAATTATCCTAGCTTCCCACATACCAATTTCCCACAAACACTTTCCATTGTCCCAATGTAAGTAGAAGCCAGTTGGTAATGGAATGTAGGATATATACTTTAATAGAGGTGACCTCCATGGGGTATGAAACCCAGCAGTGAAGGTTAGGGAATAGATCTGAAGACTGCTTCACACTGTGCCCTATTTTTTTTTTCCCAACACAAAACTTCAAATAGAATTGCTATGGAAAGAATTTGGTAAATTAGGACTACCTCAGATCTTCATTTCTCCACAAAAAGAGAAATGATGCCAGTAAGATTGTCTATCCTTATAGCCTTAGTAAATTAGAACTTATTTTAGTAATAGTCTACCAGACACTTACCATATACCAAGAATTTGGCTCAAAGGTTAACATAATCAATACAAATTATTAGCTATTGCGCTTGGAAAGGATCTTATGATCTGATACTCCCAAGTCATTATACTTTCACCAGAGGCTAGATCTTGGCTGGCCACATTTGGGATTACAAGAGGATCAAGAGAGGAAGCTAGAATAAGAACTCTTCCCTGAAGAAAGGGGCACTCCAAAATTTAAATTTGACTTAGGGTAAAACTGCTGTATAAAACTCTTTCTCCAAAGAATCAGGAGATAATATCTGGAAGGTCACAAAAAATCAGAAGAGCTGGAAGCAGTCATTGAGGTTGAGTACTTTTGGGCAATAAATGTAATTTGGTGCTCATATGACATACCTTTTCTTTGATATGTGGTACTTACTTAACTTATAGCTTGATGTTTTATTGTTATTCAGTATTGGGTACTGACTAAGATGAGAAAAGGAAATTAAAGTCAAATTGTGAAATTTTCAACTTTGGGAAAATGAGGTAGACATATTTTTTTCTGTCACTAAGGGTAACTAAAACCCTTGACCTAATTTTGTAAACACACTGAAGAGGCTCCGAAAGGCTAACAGAGGAAAGAAAACTGGCCAGAGATATGTGCATCCAAAGAATAACATGGTGATGGAATTTCCCGGGTTTTCTTCTTGCTTCATTTGTCAGTGAAGAAGCTGGTAACTCAGAAACATTAACAAGTGCAGGAAAAACAGCACCCTCCCCCCAACCCCCAATCCTGCTCTCTCAAGCCAAAGGACTGGGAAACGGGCAACCTAGAAAGACAGAAAACATTTAGATAATAAGGGCTCTGCTGTGTCAGGTTGCAGGTAGGTGGACACAATTGAAGTAACAGTCATTTTAAGGCTCTCCACTTTTTAAACAGAAATTTTAGTTTTATAGCAAAATTGAGAGGAAGATACTGAGATTTTCCATAGACCCCCCTATCCTCAAATAGGCATAGCCTTCTCCTTTATTAACATCCCCCCAGAGTGGTACATTGTTACAGCTGATGAACCTGTATCAATGCACCATTAATCGTCCAAGGTTCTTAGATTACATTACTGTTCACTCTTGGTATGGTACATTCTGTGGCTTAGGATAAATGTATAAGGCCCCGTCTCCATCATCATAGTATCATCCAGAATATTTTCACTGCTTCTCAAATCACCCACATTCTGTTTATTCATCATCCCTTGTCCCTCCCCCAACCACTGGCACCACTGTTCTTTTTCACTGTTTCCATAGTTTTGCCTTTTTCAGGATGTTATACAGTAAGAATCATACAGCACATTGCCTTTTCAAATTGACTTCTTTCACCTAGTAGCATTTGATTCCTCGATATCTTGTCATGACTTAATACTTTTATTTTTTAGTGCTGTATAATATTCTCTTGGCTAGAATTACCACAGTTTATTCATCCAGTTACCAAAGGACAACTTCATTGCTTCCAAGTTACGGCAGCAGTAAACAAAGCTTCTATAAATGTGTATATATGTATACAGGTTTTTGCTTGGTTGTAGTTTTCACCTCCTCTGGGTAAATACCAAGGAGTGCAATTGCTGGATATGCTAGGACGATATTTAGTTTTGTAAGGAACTGCCAGACTATCTTCCAAAATGGCTGTACCATTTTACATTCTCACAAGCAATGGATGAGTTTTCTTGCTGCTTCACATCTTGGTTAGCACTTGGCATTGTCAATGTTCCAGATTTGGGCCATTCTAATTGGTTTGTAATAGTATCTCATTGCTGTTCTAATCAGTGCTTCCCAGATGACATATAATGTGGAGCATCTTTTCCTATGCATTTCCCCTACCTCTATGTTTTCTTTGGTAAGATGCCTGTTAGTGTCTTTGGCCCATTTTTTAATCCAGTTGTTTGTTTTCCTGATTTTTGAATTTTAAGCGTTCTTTGTTTTGCATAAGAGATATTTCCTTTGGAAATATTTTCTCCTAGTGTGACTTGTTTTCTCATTCTCTTGACATTATCTTTCACAGGTAGAGGTTTTTAATTTTAATCAGATCCAACTTATCAATTATTTATTTCATGAATAGTGCTTTAGGTGTTGTATCAAAAATGTCATTGTCATACCCAAGATTTTCCTTATGTTATCTTCTAGAAGTTTTATGGTTTTGCATACTGCTGTACCTATTATGTTTTATCATATATAAGAGTAATGATATACATTTGTATTTTCCATTTATTTGAAAGATTTTTCATATAGGTTAAGATCATACTTCATTTTCTTTGAATGAACGACAACAATAAGGAGACACCTTCTGGCACATAGTAGGTATTAATGACTTTGACAAACAAGTAAACACCCTTACAAAGTAAGAATCTCCTTAAAAGTCCTTGCTAGACACTCTTCCTGTTTCACCAGGCTTGCTAAAAGCTATTTTACAGTATTTTTAGGTCAGATACCACTCATTGGTCCTACATTGCTAATCTCTTATGAAAGATGACCCAATAGATTATATTAAATATATTTCATTGTTTCTTCCAGTTTGGATGAATGTGATTTAAGTATCGCCTGCTGGAGATTCAATGACTAGGCCTTAAACCTATTTCTTCTCCACTGTATTTACCAGTTGTTTGGCATACAGTAAACCTAATCAGTGACCTTGTATATTGGTGTCTTTTACTATAGGTTAGTTAAGCAAATATTACCAAAAATAGTTATGTTCACTTAAAAAGGTTACAATTTGGAAGAGTTTCTTAAAAAACCCTTAAACATAATTTTTTTTTCAAATTTTTCTCCTCTATTTTATAGTCCTCAAAATACTCATTTTGAAGCAAAAAATACAAGGATTAAAAGAATCATACAACTATAGGGTTGAAAGAATCTTAAAAGTATGTAAATTTTCTATATAAATGAATTCAAAGTAATCTATGCCCATTTCTAGAGTGACTACCAGGGGCAAAGCATTTTACAAGGTGGGTTAAAGATACAGCAGTGATGAAACAATAGTAAAAATTGATTTAATTTCAACTGTATATGTGTACGTAATGACTATGATAAAATATAGACAGTGGGGTTGGCTCTAATAAAGCACAAATATTGCTACATACGTTTAGAGGAAAGAGACAGCTTTATGGCAGAAGTAGAATTTGAGCTGGGACTTGAAAGAAGAGCAGTTGGATTTGTACATACCAGTTGTCGAAGAGGGGACTCTATAAGGAAAGAGAAAACTCCATAAGTTTAAATATATAAGAAGACTTAGCAGATGACGATATTCCAGAAAAAAAGTTTATAAAAATGTTATAGTATATGTTTCTGAATACAGCTTTTTGAAAATCAATGTCATTCTTATGTTGAAGAATATACTAATGAAGAGCATTTTACTAATAACATTCATATTCGGCATTACATTCTCATGAGCAAATTCTTCTAATACCCACCCAGTCTCTTTTTTTCTTTGGCCTTGTCTCCGATTGCAGTGGCAGGCATTAAGGTAGAAGCAAATTAAGTTTCCTTTAAAATGTAGAGAAATCAAGTGGAAACCAATTAATTAAAAGTGATGAAAAGAAAACAAGTGAATGAGAGCCTAGACCAACAAAATATTTTTTATCGGGGAGGTGTATTTTATTTATATTATTTTTTTTTTTTTTTTTGTCGTTTTGCCTTATCTAGGGCCTCACCCGCGTCATATGGAGGTTCCCAGGCTAGGGGTCTAACAGGAGCTGTAGCTGCCAGACTTCACCACAGCCACAGCAACGCGGGATCCGAGCCGCGTCTGCAACCTACACCACAGCTCACGGCAATGCCGGATCCTTAACCCACTGAGCAAGGCCAGGGATCGAACCCACAACCTCGTGGTTCCTAGTCAGATTCATTAACTACTGAGCCACGATGGGAACTCCAGGAAGGTGTATTTTAATACCAACATTGTTTAGAATTGCCAGTGCATGGTGATGATAAAAAGCAGATTAATTTATAATCAGTTTTATTGGCACTTTAAAATTATCTACTTGTATTGCCTGCACCTGGGGCAAATTGCTCCCATCACTTTTGCTGGATATTCATTGCAGTTCAGTGCAGAAGACAGACTAGAAATTATGGTATAGTTTAACAAATGCTAAGGATTTGACTTCCATAATTCTGACCTTATTGTATGACTGATTAATCACTCCCTCAGAGGTACCTCGGGCAAATGACCCATATTTGGCAAGATTAGTCTTCATAAAACACTACTTTCATAATTCCACTCCTTTGCTGAAAACACTCATCCTCTCTCTATTTTCAGATTAATTCTAAAAGCCCCAGTCTGTCATTCCCAGTTCTCTCTTAACTGGCTGTCCTGTGTTCATTTCATCTTCCCGATTACTAACTCCCATCAGCCTCTGTTCCAATCAGACATTTTTCCTATTTCTTCTTTTCTATTCTTTTTATTCTTCACTTTGGAATTCCCTTTCTCCCTAAGATGTTTCATACCAAATCAATAATCTCATCAAAGTCCAGATAAACACATCAGAGCAAATATTGCCTGCTTTCAAATCCTCTCCACCTCCTAGTAGCCATCTGTAACAGGGAGATGATAATAGTGCCTATTTGAAAGGTTGTAGTGAAAAGACACTGTATGTAAGGCACTATAAACAATGTTTGGAATTGCTCAAAAACTTTTTCAATTACTTATGAACAGAATTTCTTGCCATGATTATATTGCCTTATTTGAATTCCTTTAGTAGTGATATGTGATTGTTATACTTGAAAACATTTCTGCATATACATTAAGTTCATTCTATTGTTGCATGAAAGAAGAGATATAATCTCTACTGGCTTTGTATGCATTTCATTTAAACAATATTTGTGCCATTATTACTTAATAAATGCATATGATTAATTAAATATCAAATATCAAAGTTAAATTAAATGAGTGAATAAATATATTAATGAGTCAGGGAATGAATGAAGGATTAAACAAAGTAGCATGAATTTGTAAAGTGAAATTTCAGGAGAAATGAATGTTTTCAAATTCCTAGCCTGTTCTACAGGATACTAATTTTTTACACAGACTTCAACCTTAGGACTCCTGAGTTATGTCCCACCATTAATTATTTATCGCTTTTCTGATTCAGAAAACCAAAACATATCTATTTTTCACCATTATTCATAATTATAGCTGCCCCTGGTTTGTCAGTAAAGTTAACTTGCTCTACAACTTTGAAGGAAATGTGGCTATTTTATGAAGGTTTCAATCAACTATACTTCAATAAAAAAATATATTCATAAAATTTCAAAAATAGCTAAATTTCATAGACCTCATAGATATATATATATATATATATATATATATATATGCTATGTAAATTTTTTAAAGTAAGACCTGTCACAAATGAATGTCGATATTTAAATGATTATTCATGTTAATATTTACTCTAAGATTCAAATGCATCTATAACAATGTAATAAAACTAAATTATCTGAATATATACTTTGATATCTGCAAAAGAGTTTTTTGGGGTTTTAATTGTTCCAAATGTAATATTTCCCCTAAATTTTTATGTAATATAATACTGTAATCTCTCATTATCTCATTATTTTGAATGTAAACTAATATTAACATCAAAGTAAATTTCTTCTGTCTCTTTTCTTTAGTGAACAAATGTTACTAGTGTTTTATTAAGGTATAATTCAATACCATAAAGCTCACCCTTTTACAGTAGAAAATTCACTGATTCTAAGTGCATCCACAAAGTGGCACAAGCATCATGTTATCTGATTCAAGAATATTTTTATCATCCCATACCCATTAGTAGTCATTTCCCAATGCCCCTTTTTTCCCCCACCAGCCCCTTGGCTAATCTAATTTTTACTAATCTATTTTCAGTTTCTATGACTTTGCTCATATGGACATTTCATCTATATGGAATTATACAATATGTGATTTTTTTTGTATGGAGACTTTTTCATGTAGCATAAGTTTCATTTTTCATTTGCATTCTTTTTCAAAGTTTATTGATGTTGCATCAAAATGAGTATTTCATTTTTGTTTTCAAGATTGAATTTGGATATAAGACATTTTATTTATCTATTCATTGGTTGATGGATAGTTGTTTTTAAACTTAGGCTATTATAAATAATGCTGCTATGAACACTTGCATACCAGTTTTTAAGTAAAGATAAGTTTTCAGTGCTTTTGGGTACACTTAGGAATGGAATTACTGGGTCATATGGTAACTCTATGTTTAACTTTTTGAGGAACTACCAGACTATA
>PVHT021183710.1:25898622-25920111 GCA_004024745.2 Catagonus wagneri | reverse complement strand
GGCAAGACACTCTCGGACATCAACCTTACTAATGTTCTCTCAGGTCAGTCTCCCAAAGCAACAGAAATCAGAGCAAAGGTCAACCAATGGGACCTAATCAAGCTGACAAGCTTTTGCACAGCAAAGGAAACCAAAAAGAAAACTAAAAGACAACTTACAGAATGGGAGAAAATTTTTTCAAATGACACAACTGACAAGGACTTAATCTCTAAAATATATAAACAACTGATACAGCTCAACTGCAAAAAAACCAACAACCCCATTGAAAAATGGGCAATGGACCTGAATAGACATTTCATTGTGTTCTTATAAGCTCCTGTTCAAATTCAACATAATTTGACTCCTATGGAACAGAAATCACAGGAACAATTGTATTCCTCTTTAGTTATATTCTTGCTTCTTGATTTTATCACTGTGAGATTGTATTATAATTCTATGATGAATTATACACCGTGCAAACTAAGGCTGTAGTGGAATAACGTAACTCAAAGACTACGTGGTAAGTTAAAAGTTGTATTCTCAAAACTAAAAATACTGACAGTTCTGATCTAATGATAGTAAAAACACTGACTGTTTCACCTAGATTTCCTTTCTTGGGCAAAAAATGGTAGCAATCAACAAAAAAAAATTAATTATTCATAACTACCTCCATTGTTCTAGAGTTCCCTGCATTCTAAACAGAAGAATAATCACTTCCATCAGTACCTAGAAATTCTGTGTCTGCATGACAGAGGCCAAGCCAGAAGCTGCTACATTTAGTAATAAATCCAATCACTTCGAAAACCCCATGTCTTCATCTTGATTAGGTCAGGGTGTAGTAAAAAGTTTGCTGTTTAGCACAACCACTTTTCTTAAAACACTGGTCAGTGAAGGAATTATATAGCTTGGAAAGTTCTACTAAGGAAATGGTTTCCTGTGGAAATGCAGGTGCATGTGTGAGGACCTGATTCCTTGAACAGGGAGTGAATGACTGTGCTGGGACTGGCTTATAATAAGATAATAGAAAGCCCTTTTAGAACCTTTTCACCTCATTCTTTTTAATTTTTTTTCTTTCTTTCTTTCTTTCTTTCTTTTTTTTTTTTTTTTTTGCTTCCCTGTGGCATATGGAGTGCCCAGGCCTGGAATCAGATCTGAGCTAAAGTTGTGACCTACGCCACAGCTGTGGCAATGATGGATCCTTAACCCACTGTGCTGGCTGGGGAACAAACCTGCATCTCAGTGCTCCAGAGATACTGTGGCCCCTGATCCCACTGAGCCACAGTGGGAACTCCCCTCTTTATTTTTAAATAGTCCTTTCCAATTTGAAACCCAAGCAAAATGTTTTTGATATTGCAGTAATAAACCCTCAACCCAGTTAACCCATTAGAATATGTGATGGACTGCTTTCTCACATCCCCCTCATTACTTCAACAACCCCAAGATTTTTCCTGTTTGAAATGGAGACACTACAAACACAGGGATGATGCAGCCATTTCATAATCATATAGAACTGCTCATAAACAATGTTAGCCGTAGTTCAGCATAAAATCCTGAATCTACCTATACACAAAACACTAATGAAATCAATCCAATCCCAACTAATCTTCCTAAGAATGAATAAATAATCACTGAAAATGCTATTTCTTGCCACCTGGGGACATGAAGAAAATGAAGTATGCCGTAAATACATTACTGTCTACTTAGCAATTTTGCTTTTAACAATTATCACTGCAGTCCTATATAAAGAATATTTATATCAAGGAAATATGTAAGACACTGTATCTAGAATTGAAAAAAAAATCAAAGGACTATTAAAAAATTTTACATTCCTTTTTTATTTTTTCCTAGATTCCTCCGTTTGATAGTGGAAATCACCTACAGATGGAGAGCAGACAGGGCCTGTCTTCAAATTACAGTGAAATTTCCATTTCACTCGTGCTGTTGTCAGTATCTAGATACTGAAACAGATGCATTTATAGCACAGTTAGGGATATCATTGAAATTTTGATTCCAAATAATCAAAGTTTCCTATACTGTTAAGTCCCTTTTCACTACCGCCATCTCTATGCCTGTTTGTTCTCTCTTTGCAAAATGTCATATCTTGTATGTTAAATAAACATAAACCACTATTAGGTGTAAAAAAAAAGTGTTTGTTGGCTTGTCAGATTCATTTTTGAAGTTTGGGGTTTTTTTTTAATTGGTTAATTAAAAAAAATTAAATGGAAATTAATTTTTTGTTTATATCTGTACCCACCATTTTATCTCTACATCCATTAATTCATTCATCCATTGTTGATTTTGTTGTTGTTGTTGTTGTTGGACAACCAGATTAAATATTGATACTACAGTTATGAGTAACAAAGAGTTATTAATCAATAAATAATTCAGGGTGAAAAGAAAGCTAACAAAATAGAAGCACAGATGCCATAGGAACACATGTGGATCTCAAGTGATCTGGGAGAAGAAGGGAGGTCTGCTAGAAGACATTTGACCGCATCTGAAGAATTAGCTGGAATTTTCTAGACAGAAAGTGAAGGGCATGACCCGATGCTTTTGTAGAGGGAAAGGTATTTTCACATAAAGAGAGAGGACTGCAAGAATGAGAAAGGAAAGAAATCCAGAAGGCAGAATGTAGAAAGATGAAGCTGCCTAAGTCAGTGGAGACCTGAGCCTTTTTAATACTATAGATTTTTCCTAGTTACAATGGGAAGCTAATGAAAGTGTGGAAACTTGAGAGTCTATGAACAAAAGGTTTTTAGATTACCACTGTGTTTGCAGATAAAAGATGTACATTTAAGTATGACCAGCTGGAATTCTATCATAATAACCCAGGGGAGAGATTATTTATTTAAATAGGGTGGTAAATGCTGGGTATAGATAGAAGTGACATAATTGAAAAGTCCCAGGGCTGTAAGGAATATATTCTTTACTTACAACATCCTAGTATATCTGATACAAATGTGTCTAGTGAGCTTAGCCATTTTATTAGCCTTGTACAATCGTTATAGCAACTATTAGTGGTAATAAAACCTGTAAGTAAAAAGAGCTGCAGATGCAGATGGAATTCCACCTCAGTTATTCACCACCCACGTGCAAAGTGAACCACCTGAATTAGTTCTTCCTTGGCTATACAGTGGAACTACAATATCTACCAGAAAGTACATATACAAAGTAAAACTACAAATAAAATATTGGTATCACTTGCAGAAAGTAAATTCAAGTAGGTTATTAGCAGTATTTATGCACCGGGAGAAAGATAGGTGTGTAGAGATGGGGAATAAACTATTTCTTAAAGAGGCATTTGGGAAGGAGGCATTAATACTCGATTACACATTCTAAGTCACAGCCTGTTGACTGTGTCATCTATTTGTCACATCAGACATCTGCAGGAATCCCATTAGCCTGCATAAAACAGTTTAGAGTCTAGCTTTGCAGCTATAATGCCAATAGCTTTTTCTACTGCCTATTATGTGAACATTACTTTTCCTCCTCTTCCTGAGAAGACCACCAAAAAGCCGACCCAGCCCTGTCCAGCTGCAAGTATCTATAACATTCTTCTCATATTATTGTTTACTGGCCATGTTCACATATCTTTAATAATGGCCAAAAAATAAGAATTACCTCTAAATTAAATGACTCTACAATTTCCTGGCACGAATCTATGTTTTCTGAGTTCCCAGTTAGGAAATAACCTAAATAATTATGGATTGGCTTTGAGTAGTCTCATTTAAATTGCTCTTTCCTGCAGCATAATTCTAACTGGCCACATATAAATACCTTCTGATTATTTGAGATGAGGCCATTGAAGTGTTTCTCTGGATTTATATAAATTAAATCTCTCTGTTGAATAGATTTTAAAAGTAACACTGTTTATATATGGGGTGTCAGGTTATGTATAGAAGCTACTCTTTATTTGATTGCCCCAAACTTTTTATCTTTCTCTATGGAGGCTTGTGCATTTGCTTTAACCAGCAGTTCTTTAAGTCACAGGCTAAAGGCAAACCTGCTTTTCATCCTAAAAATGTATCAGTTGATGTTACTTGGGGTAGTTGAAAAGCAGTTTTTCCATGTGTTCGCTTTTCCTTCCCTGCTTGACTTTGCTACATTATTCATGGTCACCTTTAGCCCATCTGGCAGCACTTTTCTCTTTATTCCTCGCTCTACATCCATGACATATCATTGCCAAGCTTGGACTGTCTGACTAACCTTCTCTAGAGCAAAAGGAAATAATGGAAACTATTTGGTAGGATCTTATTCCCTGTCTCCTGGCCACCCTGATATCATTGACAAGTTGCACAACAGTGCCTTGAATCTGCTATCATTTATGCAAAATTGACTTATCCGTAAATGTGATTTCTGGTTTTATTCCCAGACAACCAAACGGATTCATTTCCACTAAAATTTCTTCAGAACATCAGAACTAAAGAAAGCTGCACCTTAAAATATAAATGACACCATGTAGATAAATAAGAATTCTGGCACATGTCTTATGGCAATGTTTTATTATCCTGCATCCTCAATGAATTTGAGGTATTGATTAACTGAGCTAATTTAACTGCATCTTTCATTTTACACCTCATTGCTAATTTGTATTTTTGTTTTGTTTTTAAAGAAATTGTAAGAATCTACTTTTCTGAATTAGCAAGCATGTTAGAACATGTTAATGACACACTTTCTCATAAGTGAGGATCTTGCTTCAGCTTTCACACTCTTACAATTTTGTCTACCTGTGTAGATCTATGTAGACAGACTAGGACAATCAATTGAACATTCATAGACCTCTCAATACATATTGAAAGGTATGATTAATTTACTATATTTTTCTTGCTTGTTAGTTAAGTAGGCTATCAGAGAGGTCATTATATAGTTGTATTTTATCCATATGTACATTTTATCCATATGTGTCCATATGTACAGGAGACTTGTGAAGAAAAAAAAAATGCTTTGTTTTCAATAAGGCATGATCTGAAGACCACACTACCATAATACGTCAACAGCTACCTATTCTGTTGCCGGTGTCTGTAATTTTCCTGCTAGGAATTCATCCTCATTTCTTTTGACTTTATTAGTTCTTCTTTTCCATTTACATGTGTAAATAACTCTAGCGTAGATAAAGGAAATTAAACTGCTTTACACTGAAGTGTGAATGGCATGGGCCAAATTTCTTTCTAAAGGAAGGAGGTAGTTAAAATCCTGAACATGTGTTAGTAATGGCTGAGGCCTGAAATGGAGACATAGGAGTTGTCCCCTAAAGGACACTTGATCTATTCTACAGTGTTTCCTGGTGCCAGTCTGATTTCAAGTCCCCATCATGTTTCCAAAAAATGACTGCCTATCATTTGGACCCAACTATAGCAGTCTAGGTCTGGACTCAAGTAAAAAAATAAAAATATATATATATATATATATATACAGTGAAAGAGCCTTATCTATTTTAGTCTTCCTTGTATAATCTCCAATCCACCCAGTGAAGATTTAATAGCTTATTCAGTCAACCTATCATCCTAAAGTTGAGTAAAGTCCTGTCCTGCACGGCTGCCTTATTTCATTTCAGATTATATTTATAGCTTGAATCATGGTGCCGAAGGGCCCTCATATAATCCATCCTGGGCACGCTGAGAGAGCTTCCTGGACATTTGCCACAAGACCATGTTTCCTTCAAATATGAACACATGGACTCAGCAAACTGCCCCTATGAGTCCAAGTGACTCTACAGCTGAGGCCATTCCATTTCCAGTAAATAATTTCTATAATTTATAACAGAGGGAAAAGAGCAAAATAACGTATAATATTTCTTCCAGCATTTCCCTCTTTCACTGTCAAAAGAAAATTTTATTTGCTTGCACTCTATAATATCTCTGTTAGCAAACAGAAGAATCCCACTTCTTCACAAACTAAATGATAAGGGAATAAATGTAACTACACATTATCAATGTTCTTCTGGAAATAAAACGAGGAAGTAAGTCACTGGAAAGAAAGGAACAGTGACTGGGGCATGCTCTTTGAGCTTGCATGTGGATGGTTGGTTTTGTGTTTTGTAATTGTTTAAAAGAGAATTCCCTGGAAGAGTTCTGGAGGGAAAAAAAAAGTAGGCGATATTCAATCATTACTTGATATTATTGCAAATAATACAATAAAGGGATTTTGCTGAGTTTCTTAAACTGATGTCTGTTGCCTGGATGAGTGAAACTTCTGTTCAGTACTCATTAAAATCTAACTAATTTGAGGCCTCGTCAGGACAAGACAGTCTTCCCTGATCTTAGGGGGAAAAATGCTAAAATAACTATTATGTGCCACGTACATATATTTATTGCATATTTCTTTTGACACCGTTATTTTCTTTCAGTATCTTCACCCAAAGAAATAGTACTCTATCCAATTCAGAAATTTACTTGATTTCTTTATATTACTACTGCATGACCAGTTGCAGCTCTAGAGAGTTAATCATTTGTAATTTTGCCACAGAGTATTTCTGAGGACATTCGTTATCACCCATAAGAAAAAAAAAAAAAAACGCTCTCTCTTTTCTCAGGAGCTCTATAAAATGTCTCTTTCCAGTTTTGCATGCCTTGGAGAAACTGATCACATAGCTACAGACATAGTATTAATCTCTACATTATTGGTTTTATATGTTAGTTTTTCTCTGTGTGTGTATTATATTGCCATTTATCTATTTAGCACTAACTGGTCAAGGATTATAGAAAAATAAACTACTGATAAAGTATAATTTCCAAGATTGTCATCTTCACACATGTCTAAAACACACTTATATATTATATTTGTAATGTATATATTTGCATGACCTATATTATAAAAAATTGTATCCTGTATCTTTAAAATACCTATACTATAAAAAATAGTATCTTTAATTTTCAGTGTTACAATGTTTAAATTATATTTATGTGTACATTTATTTATTTATTCAGTAATATAAACATTCCAAGTTGTTTTAAAGCCTTATTCATCTTAGGTAGTAAATTTCATCTCCAGTATTTATGCACATCACATTAAATATAGACAATCACACTGTATATTACTAATATTCTCTGTTTAATTTTATTTTAATCTGTCTTCTTCTGTACTTTGCATCTCAGAATCAATAACTCTTTCCTTCCACATCACATGCCCTGTCAACTTTCATGTGTCTGAGTAATTTTACATGAAATCCTATTTATCATAGTATGCTTGATTTCATTTACCCTGTTGACACCAGGATTATTAGACTTTATTTTGTGTGTATAAAATAAAAAAAAAATTCCTTTGAACAGTACTTACTAAAATCAGCATTGTTCCTCTATTATACTGTATTCTTAAAATTTGCCTAACAAAAATTTCTGAAATGATTGATATGCTTCTTCTTTTCTACTGTAGCTGATAGATCTTAGTTTTTAGAGTTACTGTTATAGAATGTGAAGGTAGGGAGGAAAAAATTTATGAATAAAATCAAAGTTGTCTTCGGGAATGACAGCAAAGCATCATCGTAAGCCCCTAGCAGTTGGAATGGATGGGTACTGGTGCTGAACCTGGTTTCATCTACGCAACTTGAGAATTGGAGTCATGGTTAAAGTGTAAGAAATTCAGTCAAACAATGAATAGTTTTGTAAGCACATTTAATGTTAAATCTTCTCCTTAACAACAGGTTTTCTCTAAACTGTTTCTCCATTCTCTCCTTTCAATCATATACACATTGTAAGCTACTAAAATTCGTCAAGCAAGGGTAAATTATCATTTCAATAAAAAATGCATAAATGTTAGTTTTAATGCCTGAAACTATATTTTAAAAAATAAGGAAAAGTGAAAAAAAAAGATTTCTAATGGGATCTCTTACATTCAAAAATCTTGCTAGAAAATCGTAATTATATAATAAAATGTCAAGGAATTTCCAAATGCTCTGGTGAGGACATGTGAATTTAGGAGGACAAAGCATGTAACTTATCTTCAAGAAGAACATTTTCAATTACTTAGAGCTGATAATAATAAGCACAATGAGACTCTACAAACTCTTTCTCTTAGAAATCTTATTTAGATTTTCTATTTCAATCTGAGCTCCCCCCTTTTTTTTCTTAAAGGAATTGCTATCATCTATGAAAATATGCTAAATACTTATTTTTATATCTCATGTAAGATAGAAGAAGCTATTCTTTAATTGAGCATACTTTTAATTTTTTGGATTTTTATTTTTTATTGTAGTTGATTTACGACGTTCTGTCAACTTCTGCTGTACAGCAAAGTGACCCAGTTATACATATATATACATTCCTTTTTCACATTATCCTCCATCATGTTCCATCACAAGTGACTGGATATAGTTCCCTGTGCCATACAGCAGGATCTCATTTCTTATCCACTCCAAATGCATTAGTTTGCACGTACAAACCCAAAACCCCCAGTCCATACCACCCCTTCTCCCCCTCCTCATGGCAACCACAAGTCGGTTCTCCATGTCCATGAGTTTGTTTCTGTTCTGTAGATAGGTTCATTTGTGCCATATTTTAGATTCCATATGTAAGTGATATCATATGGTATTTGTCTTTCTCTTTCTGACTTACTTCACATAGTATGAGAATCTCTATTCCATCCATGTTGCTGCAAATGGCATTATTTTGTTCTTTTTTTATGACTGAGTAGTATTCCATTGTGTACATGTACCACATCTTCTTGATTCATTCATCTGTCAATGGACATTTAGATTGTTTTCATGTCTTGGCTATTGTGAATTGTGCTGCAATGAATATAGGGGTGCACATATCTTTTTCAATGAAAGTTTTGTCCAGATATATACCCAGGAATGAATTGCTGTATCATATGGTAGTTCTATATTTAGTTTTGTGAGTTTTCTCCATATTCTTTTCCATAGTGTTTGTATGAATTTACATTCCCACCAAGAGTGTAGGAGGGTTCCCTTTTCTCCACACCCTATCCAGCATTTGTTATTTGTAAACTTAACTAACAATGGCCGTTCTGACTGGTATGAACCTCGTTGTAGTTTTGATTTGCATTTCTCTAATAATTAATGATGTTGAGCATTTTTTTCATATGCCTGTTGGTCATCCCTATGTCATCCCTATGTCTTCTGAAGAAAAGACTGTTCAGGTCTTCTGCCCATTTTTCAGTTGGATAGTTTGGGGTTTTTTGTTGTTGCTGTTGTTGAGTTGTATGAATTGTTTGTATACTTTGGAGATTAAGCTGCTGTCAGTTGCATCATTTGCAACAATTGTTTCCCATTCTATATGTTGTCTTTTTTTTTTTTTTATGGTTTCCTTTGCTGTGCAAAAGCTTGTAAGTTTGATTAGGTCCCATTGGTTTATTTTTGTTTTTATTTCTATTGCCTTGAAAGATTGACCTAAGAACATTTGTACAGTTGATGTCAGAGAATGTTTTGACTATGTTATGTTCTCTTCTAAGAGTTTTATGGTATCTTGTCTTCTGTTTAAGTGTTTAAGTCATTTTGAGTTTATTTTTGTGCAAGCTGTGAGTTTATTTTTGTGCAAGTTTATTTTTGCCTCCTTTGTCAAAGATTAATTGACAATAGATGTCTGGGTTTATTTCTGGGTTCTCCATTCTGTTCCATTGGTCTATATGTCTGTTTCTGTGCCAGTACCACATATCTTGATTACTGGATTACTGTAGCTTTGTAATATGGCCTGAAGTCTGGGAGAATTATGCCTTTTGCCTGTTTTTTTCCCCCCCTCAGGATAGATTTAGCAATTCTGGGTCTTTTGTGGTTCCATATAAATTTTGGATTGTTCAAGTTCTGTTAAAAAATGTCATGAGCAATTTGATAGGTATTGCATTAAATCTGTAGACTGCTTTGGGCAGTATGGCCATTTTAACAATATTAATTCTTCCAGACCAGAAGCATTGAATATCTTTCCATTTCTTTGAATCCTTTATAATTTCCTTGATTACTGTTTATAGTTCTCAGCATATAAGTCTTTTACCTCTTTGGTCAGTTTTATTCCTAGGTATTTCATTTTTGGGGGTGCCATTTTAAAAGGTATTGTATTTTTATATTCCTTTTCTAGTATTTCATTTTTAGTATATAGAAATGAAACCATTTTCTGTAAATCTTTTACCCTGATACTTTGCTGAATTTGTTGATCAGTTTGGGTAATTTTTGTGTTGAGTCCTTACGGTTTTCTATATGTAGTACCATGTCCTCTGCATACAGTGATGATTTTACCTCTTCTCTTCCAATTTACTTATTTTGTTTGTCTGACTGTTGTGGTTAGGACTTCTAATACTATGTTGAATAAAAGTGGTGAGTGTTGGTATCCTTGTCTCGTTACAGGCTTTAGTGGGAAGGCTTTTAGCTTTTCTTCACTGAGTGATTTATTGACTGTGGGTTTGTCCTAAATGGCTTTTATTATGCTAAGGTATGTTCCTTCTGTACCCACTTTGGTAAGAGTTTTTATCATGAATGGATGTTGGATTTTGTCAAATGCTTTTTCTATATCTATTGTGATGATCTTGCGGTTTTTTTACTTTTCTTTTGTTAATGTGGTGGTTGATGTTGATTGATTTGCATATGTTGAACCATCCTTGTGAACCTGGGATGAATCCCACTTGGTCGTGGTGTATAATGCTTTTTATGCATTTTTGGATGTTGTTGGCTAAAATTTTGTTGAGAATTTTTGCATCTATATTTCCATCAAAGATATTGGCCTATAATTTTCTTTTTTGGTAGTATCTTTGTCTGGTTTTGGTATTAGGGTGATCGTGGCTTCATGGAATGTCTTTGGGAGTGTTCCTTCTTCAACATTTTGGAAAAGTTTAAGAAGGATGGGTAGAAGTTCTTCTTTGTATGTTTGGTAGAATTTGCCTGTGAAGATATCTGGTCTTGGACTTTTATGTGTAGGGACTGTTTTTATTACATATTCAATTTCATTTCTAGTGATTAGCCTGTTCTGTTGATATATTTCTTCTTGATTCAGTTTTGGTGACCTGGATGTCTCTAGAAAGTTGTCCATTTATTCTAGCTTGTCAAATTTGTTGGCATATAATTTTTCATAGTATTCTTTTATGTTTTTTGTGTCTCTCTGCAGTATCCATTGATATTTCTCCTTACTCATTTCTTATTTTGTTTATTTGAGCTCTTTCTCTCCTCTTCTTGGTGAGTCTGGCCAGAAGTTTGTCAATTTTGAGGAAATCAAAAGGTAAATTAAAAAACTACCTTGAGACAAATGATAATGAAATTATAACCATTCAAAATCGATGGGATGCCACAAAAGCAGTTCTTAGAGGGAAGTTCAGAGCAATACAGGTCTTCCTCAAAAAAGAAGAAAAATCTCAGATGAACAGCTTAACCTAACACCTAAAAGAGTTAGAAAAAGAACAAGAAAAACCCAAAATAAGCTGAAGGAAGGAAATCATAAAGGTCAGAGGGGAAATCAATAAAATAGAAGTTCAAAAAACAAGAGAAAAAATCAATAAAACCAAGATCTAGTTCTTCAAAAGAGTAAACAAAATCTACTTTTAATTTTATTCTCCTAATAACTAGAAATTTTCAAAGTTTATATCTTACGTTCTTTGTTTTTAGATGTATTTGAATTAATTCTTATATAATTTTTTAATGTCATTCAAATGATCTGAGTATTTCAGGGAATGCTTTAGGCTCTTTAATTGTCTGTCTTGTCTTTAAGAAAGTTGAAAATGCTTCCATTTTAATAATTGTTAACATTGCTCTTGTACCCAGTGGTGGGACTGTAACCAGACTACTTTTCTATTGCGACTTGAACCCATGATCCTTGACTTAGGAGGAACCTCAGACCCCTGTCTTTTAGTTAATATTGCTCACCTGGTGTCACCTTGTCTCAGCACAGAAAGAATTCAGCATGCAGCAAAGTGATAAGCAAAGAGAGAGATTAGCTTAGGATGCTTGTGAGAGATACAAGGGGGAGGGCTTGTTATAGGTAAGACCACTATCTTCCATGCATGTTCAGGATCTTCAGTGTCGTAAGCACTGGACTCCTCATAACTTCATCAATTGAGACACATTGCCATCACTCTATTTCCCAGAGATATGTTTTAATATTATTTAATACAGGTGGTTTTGGCAACATCTACTATTTTCAACCTAGCTTGATTTTAAACATATAAAATATTGAAATTTTCTTCAGAGGGATAGAGAAAACACAGGCTTAGTCTTTCTCCAGATTCCATTATTTTGACCTCATCTGCTTCCTCTTGGCCACAATCTACCTAGCAGTAATGTTTAATACCTCAGACTATTCATAAGAAGAGGGTTTATTTCTCTAATTCAGAAGTTTTTTGATATAAATATCTCAATCTTAGTAAAGGCTTTAATTCTTTATTATCTCATAGACAGTGATTTCTTCTTTCTTTCTTCTTTCTTTCTTTTTCCCTCCCTTTCTTTCTTTCCTCTCTTCCTACCTTTCCCTTTTTTTTTTTTTTTAGTAAAACCAGCTTCCTTATTTTTCAGAAAAGCTGGTGCCTGAGTCGTAAGAAACTCCTCTGTGATTTTCATTTTGTTATTACATGGTTCAAAGAGCAGAGAAAAGAGAAGTCTGCAAATAAAAGAGTTTTAGAAGACCCTGTCCCAAGGTGAAGTTAAATTCAGTTCAATTTGATATGATTTAATTCAGTTTAATTAATTGAACATGGCTTACAAAATGAAGCCTAGAAAAAGTATTTCTGGTAAATTCATCTTTTGCTCTGATTGGTGATGTGGTGGTGACAGGGAGAGCCCTTGTTAAGCCATTCACAATTTATTCTCCACTCAGGACATCCTGAATATTACATGGACTTTACTAATGATGCTATACATACTTATTAGTATTTTATATCCCTGCCTGGTCAATGGATTTTAAATTTTGGTACAAAAATAATGACTTAAGGGCTGAGGGAGAGAAGAGACGTTACAGTGAGGCTAGAAAAACAAAACCATAGTAAATTTTATATTATAAGATGATAGAAACGGAATCGTGAGAGGGGAAGTCAGAAAAATGTAGAAAGCACTTGAGAGAAGGAAACAGTTGAGAAATGATAGTACAATGGAAAAACTGCTAAAGGGAAAAATGACCAAAAAAATAAATGCAAAAGAGAAGAGTATGAGAAGAACAGACAAAAAGATTTAAAAAAAAAATAAAGGAAAAATAAACAGAAAAAATAGAAAACAGAAAAACAGAGAGGAAAAAGAAGGAGCAAAGAAGGAAAGAAGAGATGAAATACCAAATTTAAAACACATTTATCAAAGCAAATGTGTTTTAATCAGATACAAATGAAAAGAATGATATAGGATCCAATCCTTTTTACTCGATTATATATAAAAACAGAAGGATCAAGTATACTTGAAGACATTTCACATGGGAAAAATAAAGTGCAAACTATTCAAATTACACTTTTCATAAAGAAAAAATTGTTTTCATCTTTCCTGATTCTCCCAGTATTTTATTTGTTTGCATGTATAGTGTGTGTATGTGCATGTGTATTTACAGAGCCAATGCCACTTCCACTAGTGATGTGCGGTGATATCTTTGTTTTTGACAACATGGTTGAAGTTTTCTCAAAGATTTAACACAGAAGAAGGTAGAGATTAGTATTCATTTCAGTTCCACAATTTGAGGTTTTAAAAAGAACGACCTGCCTGATTTGAAACAATTAAATGATTAATTAATTTTTCCCCATAGAGTGAAACCTCTGCTTTTAAAATTAAAATGTGTTTTATCAGGGACTAGCTGTATGTAACCTCTACAATATTAATAACCAAAGGCGAAAAGAAATCATGAGAGAACAGAGCCCACAGGAGAACTAGAAACCGTTTATTTCAGTGGAGGCTGAGATCTAGAGCTTAAATTATTTCACAAATACCAATATAAGACATCATTCTAATGACAGAAACAAAGCAAGTTTCAAAGAGAAAGGGTTACAGAGGTTTTACAATTAGTTATAGCAAGCATATAGGTTTTTCGGTTGTTATGTAATTAACGCTTGCTAATGACTTAGGATCAATATGATTAATGGGCCATTCTTTCTGCAAATTTGTTTTCTGTGCTGCCAGAAGAAATACTAAGCCTCAGTGGTGAAAAAAAAAAATAATTAAGGAGAAAATAATGACTACACAAAGAATAAAAGCAGAATCTGTCAAAACAGCTCTAGAGCAAGTCCAGAGGAGCACAGCTCTCTTTCTGGATGTTGCCTCTGACAAGAAGCAAGGGAGAAAAGCTCTGCTGACACTCACTGGAGATTTTAATTTATTTCAACAGAATCACTTCCAAGATCACTGATTTGTAAAATGTGCCCGTAGCTGAGCCCTTAGGAACACTTCCAAAGAACAAGGTATCATTTTCCTCTTTTCCAAATCTATTTATTTATTACTGAATTCACACAATGCACTCACCTGCCCTGGCCTCAGGACAGATTTTTTTTAAGCCATTGAAAAGAATCCTAGCTCTTCTGTCTTAGCACAGGAAATTGTAAGGAAGGTAAGCACATGCACACACAAACACAAAAGCCAATACTCTGCAGGAAAAATGTACTTGTAAAATCAGATGGATTCCTGGTGCTGATGCAGGAGATGATGCTTGTGGAATAGCACTGTGCCTGCCATCGAGCACAGTAAACAGAGGGATGTAAATTTGAATTCTGCCTCTTGGACACCTGGGTCCTCTTTGAATGATGGAGTGTGTGTTGAGATGAGATGAGGTGACTGCCCAAATCCTTTTCCTCTGCACAAGAACCAGCTGCCACAGCCATAACTACAGGGCTGCCTGTTCCCACTGGGCTGGAGCGAATGTCTGTTGAGCAAAAGGAAGAACCATGAAAATAGAGACATGGTTTCTGTTTTTCTCTTCTATTTTAGTCCCTCAGATAGTTTCAGGGAGTGAGTTCATGTGTATTAGTTCAGCATAGATCACTTCACTGATCCATGCGCTAACTTTGCTATTATCTAAATGTATCGTTTCAGTAGACTTCTAAAATCTGATCAGTGTAATGGATATTAATAAAATAAAACAAATGGCTGATTTGAATAAATCATACTATTCTTTTCTGAACACTTGACAAATGAGAGGCTCCCAGGTCAAGGAAAACAGCTCAGAAATGCAGCCTATGCTACTTGCCTACTAGCTGGCTATCTACCTGGGGAAATTTGAAAACTGGCTAAAACCTAGATCAAAAGGGAGTCACAGAGAAGCAAAGGGAGGGAACCTCTAAGTTTAAGTCTTTGGCGCCAGTTCTAAAATCAGATCCAAGAAGCAGCACACAGATGCCTTCTGTTATAGGCTAGATCGTGTTCCCCCCACCCGCCCACCTAATTCATATGTGGAAGTCTAACCTGCAGTATCTCAGAATATGGCTGATAGAGTCTTTGAAGATTAAGTTAATGGCTGCAAACCAATTGCCATGTTCTCATCTGAGACTCTGAATTTCCTCTTCCATTCCAGCTGATCTCCCCAAGCGCGCGGGGAGGGGGGTGCTGGAGAAATATCTTCTCAAGGTGTGGGAACTGTCTTCTTTTCCAGCTTCCTTCTAGGTTTGTTGGTCCCCTCCTGCTTCCTTTCTCATTTTTTTTTTCTTTTCTTGCCCCATTACTTGGAGATTTTCTTGTTCCATAAGAATCCTGAAGTCTTTTGCCAGGATTCAGTAAGTCTTCTATGTGAATCGTTCTGCATATAGATGTATTTTTTTATGTATTTGTGGGAGGAGGTGAGCCTCATGTCCTACTATTCAGCCTTCTTAATTCCCCTCTGAAATTAAGTTAAAATGATGTCCTTAGGGTTGGGTATTAGTGGATGAGAAATTACTGTACGAAACGTCAGGGATAAGAGGGGATTCTGGCTAAACTGATTTAGTAGGATTCCTGCTGGAAGATCAGATGCTACCTAGGGGATGACATAGGATGAGAAACCTCATCAGGTATCCAAGGTGATCAGTATCTAATTTGGAGGATTCTGGCTAAACTAACTTAGCAGGATGAATGGTTCTTACTAAAATTGGGCAATTCAGAGAGGAACACAGAGTTTGGTCAAGAAGAGAATCTTTGTAAACCCTAATCCAGTGTGACCACTGCCCTTATAGAAGGAGGAGATGAAGAAGACACAGATAGTGACTGATGGATGTGAGGACCCAGTGAAAATCCTGACCATCTCCAAGCCAAGAAGAGACACTTGAGAAGAAATCAACTCTGCCAACAACTTGATCTTGGATTTCTAGCCTCCACAACTGTGGAAGAAAATATTTTTTTTGTTGTTGTTTAAGCCACCTATGCTGTGGTCCTCTGTTATGGCAGTCCTAAAAAACTTATATATCTCGTAATGCCTAATTCGATGTGGAGACTATGAACCTGAAGTTCTACAATATCTGTCTTAGAAGTATTGACCAGACACTGTGCTTAACAGTCAGTTCTCCCACCATGAGGATAAACTTTCATTCATTTGGGTCTGTAGACAGAAAAATACTTGTAAGAGTTAAAAAAACACACAAACATGGAGTTCCCATTGTGGCTCAGTGGTAACAAACACGACTAGTAGCCACGAGGGCATGGGTTCGATCCCTGGCCTCACTCAGAGGGTTGGGGATCTGACATTGCTGTGAGCTGTGGTGTAGGTCTCAGACGTACCTCAGATCTGGCATTGCTGTGGCTATGGTGTAGACCGTCAGCTGCAGATCCAATCCAGCCCCTGGCCTGGGAAATTCCATATGTTGCAGGTGCAGTCCTTAAAAAAAAAAAAGGCGGAAATAGAAAAATTTTATTTGAACACAAAAACACGTTAATATAATTTGACATTTATGTTAGTGAGTGGAAAATCAAAGAGGCAGGAGGCCAGACCGTGGAGAATTTCAGAGAGTTTTATTGACCAACAGATTGGCCAGGAGCACTAAGAGGGAACTCAGGCTCACCCATGCTTAGGGAACAGTTAGTTTTATAGGAAAAGAGGTAGTTTCTATTTTTAGTCAGATTTGTTCTTGGGCTAAATAGCTATTCAAGGGTTAAGGGAAGGCAATCTCCTTAGGAAGGTGGGTGTTGGGTAGGGGGTAGGGAGAAGTTGCAGAGAAACATCCCATGAGAAACTTTTTAAGTTTAATTGGTCTCCAAGGAACTCATTGTTTGGGGAGGGATCAGATTTACAGATTAAGTCTGATTAGAGTTTTGGTGGCTCCTAGAAAATCATGTCTAATTCCCCACCTGAGTTTAGATATGACCCCAAACTTTGCCATCACTGTTTTGACTGCATAAATGGGGCAAAGTGGGATAGATTTTAGCAATGCCAAAGGGAGCAAGGACAGGGTGAGTGATGGAAAATAGAGGATTAGCAAGTGGGAAGCCAGGCATCATTTGCAGCAAATTCAGAAGACGTTCACCCTTCCTGACAATTACATTCCGTTCCAAAGACCACTAAAATTACCTTAAGGTTAGAGAGAAGTTTATGACCTGTTTTTGTTTGGTTAGTCGGTTGGTTGTTTACTGTTACTTGGCTCCTCCAGGGCACTGACTCACTTATCCAATCTCGTCTCAGGTAAAGTCCCCCCACCCCCACCCCCACGTCAGCACAGGCTTGTTAGTGGTTTTGGGGGCTCTCAGTTCTAAAAACCATATGGGAATGACTCACCTGTGAATCACTAAAGAAAACGAAGAAACAACCAGTAGTGAGTTCTTCTTCCTCCTTCTTCCTTTATCCTGCCACTTCTATAAAATTCTGAGTTTAGGGACTTACTTGCCCCACACACACACTTACTCTATGGCCTGTCAGGTGTGCCAAAAGTTTAATATGTATATTTTTTCTTGAATCTGTAGCTTGGATGGATGGACAGGTTTTGCTTTCATACATACCTAGGTTTTAACCTAGGTTTTGGTTCTTTCTAGCTATGTGACTTTGAGCACATGATATAACATTTCTTGGCCTCAGGGCTCATCTATAAGACACACTTTATGTTATTTCTCTGAGGATTATATGAGACAATGTATAGAAAATGCTTAAATAGTCTTTGGCCCAAGGTAAGATGGGCAAAGCTCAAAAGGTATTACTGTGATGATGCATATGATGAATGCAATAATGATGTGCTTGTTTCTTCATCTTACAGATATAAATATTGAAGTTCAGAAGCTACAGTATTTGTCCAAGGTCACACAACTTGTATTTTAACCTAAGTCTGCAAGTTTCACCATTTTTGTTATATTGCTTCTTAACTCATGGTCATTGAACCTCCACTATATAGTAGTGATGATGTTAGCTCTGAAATTACAAAATAAATAGTGATATGAACCTCAACACTAAAGGAACATATATCTTCCGTCTTATCTCCTAAATACTTTGGCCACTGAAGTTGAGATGTATTTTACACTTTCATTCTTGTTGTGAATGGGCACAATCAATTTTAAATAAAGCTATAAAAATAATTTTAAAATATATTTTTATCTTACATTACTTATTTATTTTTGCTTTCACGAGAGGGTATGACCTAAGGTATTATGTGACTTGATTCTAGACTAAGCACTTTTTCTCCTAGTACTGGATCTCTTTTTAAACTTTCAGAGTTCTGTAGCATTATTTCTTTTGTTTTTCACAGGATAGCTTATTTACTTCACATCTTTAAAGATACATTTAGTGCTATGAACGAACAGGATGCACAACGATTATACACTCTGTTTAGAAAAGCCAGACAGCTATCTGAAGAGACTGAGAAAAAATAAATAAAAGAAGAATCTTTCCTATCGTTAAATATTAAAAACATAAAAATCTTAGCAATATTGTAACAAATGAATTAAGGGAAGGCAACTGAGAATTAAAATTGCAAGTCTGCCACTAACTCACCCCAAGAGAAATTGCAGTAGCCCCAGCACACTGAACGATGAAACATAATGCAATTGCTTCATTTTCAAGGCACAGGAAGTTGAGAACTCTGACCCACAGTTATAAAAATAGACGTTTTGTGTTATTTTTTCCCTTCTTTAACAAAGTATTAAAAAAAGTAACTTTATACTGATGTTGCTTTCATAAGCTGAATCTGAAGAAGAATTAGTTTGAGTGGAATAATACATCTGGTGCCAATTTGATACTGCATGATAAAAATCCCTGTTTAGTATCAAATTTGGGGTCCCATGCATAGCAAAATGTCAAACTCAGCCATAAAGCATTTTTGATTAGCAAATCAAATGAAAATAGAACTGCTTTTAAATTGTCTTAATGATATGGGAAAAAATAGGGGAAAGTTTTGACCTAGATAATCTAGGCATTTTGTATCTTTATGCAGATTCCTCTACCATTATCTTTCTCATTTAAAGGAGCATAGTGAGATGAAAGTGGCATTTTTAAGGCTTTTTTTAATTTTTTCTTTTTTATTGTGGTTTTTTAAGGGCTGCACCCACGGCATACTGATGTTCCCAGGCTAGCAGCTGAATTAGAGCTGTAGGTGCCAGCCTAGGCCACAGCCAGGGCAATGCAGGATCTGAGTTGCATCTGTGATCCACACCACAGCTCATGGCAACTTTGGATCCCCAACCCACTAAGAGAGGTCAGGGACTGAACCAGCATCCTCATGGATACTAGACTGGTTTGTTTCTGCTGAGCCACAACTGGAATTCCATAAAGTGCCATTTTAAAATAAAAATGATCCTAAAATGTTAAAATTTATTTAAATAACAAAGTCACAGCAAATTCAAATATTTTATTAGTAGTACTAATTAACCTGCAAACCAACTTCCACTATTATAGATTGCACCTCACCAGTATATCAACAGCCGATAGGAGAGAACATATAACCTCTGATGACGTCTGCGTAGCACACAGTATCTACAATATAGGCACCAGTCTGTGGTACACAACACAGTCACCAGTCTGTAGCTACAATACAGGTACCAGTCTTGACTCTCAAAGATACTCAAGGGAGGCTTTAATCAGGAAGGGACATTGCACTTCAGTCCCAAAAGAAGAAAAGAAAAGATTCATATTAGGTAGTAATTTGGGAAAACCAAGTGGAATGAGATATCAGAAGACCTTCCCAGGAAAGTAAGCAAAGACCTTGAGAGACAAAAAGAAGGAGGATGTACTTGGGACTCTCCAAGTAGCTTATAGTGCTGGATACCCCTTCAGTATTTTTGACATGAGCAACTGACAGGATAGAGTGAAAACTGAGACTGGAAAAATGTGAAGATAATAAATGGAGGGCATGAGGAAGAATTCTCTTTTGATTGTGATAAACTTAAGATACTTAATAGACATCAGTATGGAGTTACTGAGTTGGTACTTATACGTACAATTCTAGGTAGAAGTCTGGCACGAAAGATAAATTTGAAAGTTTTCCGGAAGAGTCTGTATTTAAAGTTCTGAGACTCAAAGAATATAGATAGGAAAGAGATTAAAGGACTAAACTATAGGGTACATCAACATTTAGGGACTAAGCAGAAAAGAAAAACAAACAAACAGCAAAAGGTACTTAGAATGAGCTAGGGAAAGGAGAAAAATCAGAGGTAATACAGAAACTAACCAAATAAATAATTTCAAGGAAAATGAATACATGAATAGTTACATAAAACACTATTGATGGTTAAGGAGAGGATGGAATTTTGGTTATTGGTTTTAGTTACATGAAAGTCATCAGTGACATTGAGCAAGGACAATTTCACAGGTGTGTTAGGAAGAAATCCTGATTGCATTGAGTTCAAGAAAGAATGAGAATTGAAGTAAATAAGGATATGGTGGATACGCAGTATTTCAAAGGAGTTTTACTACAGTGATATATGTAGAAATGAGATAGTAGCTGTAGAGCGATGTGGAGTCAAGAGAGATTTTGTCTTTTTGTTTTCTAGATCAGAGGAAAAAAATGACTAACGTCATCACTGAGTAGCTCCAAGATTATTAGCGCACAAGTGGAAAGTATTAGCAAAGATTCGTCAGTTAGCAAATGACGGATTTTAGTCTTCTGACTTTAAATTCCATGTTCTTTCTTGTAACTTGTTTTCATTTTCAGGTTTTCAACTTTGTTATGGGGATCTGGGGTAGGGCAGGGCTAAGAGGTGAGAAAATTGAATGAGTATGGCTAAAGCAGTAGTTATAGAGGAAACAAATTATTGTAACATCCTACAGAGTTCAGAGGTGAAGGAGTTCCCTTGTGGCACAGAGGCTTTAGGATCTGGTGTTGTCACTGCATTGGCTCAGGTCGCTATTGTGGCATGGGTTCCATCCCTGGCCTGGGAACTTTCACATGCCACAGGTGCAGCCAAATGAATAAATAAATAAAATAAATAAATAAATCCATCCATAGAATTCAGAGGTGGAGAATAGGAATGGCATTATTTACCTAATGCTTTTGCTAGTTTATCTATCTGTTGGGGATGTTTCTTTATTGGAACTCTCCAGTTATTTTTAGTGTGTGTTCTAGAGCAATTAAAGAGAGGTAAAGTTTACACTTCCAAGGCAAGTATACATGTGTGTGTATTTTTTTTCCAGATATTGTATAATTTTATGTAGGTTTTCTAAATCTGAAGACTTAGGCTATATATACTCACAGCTTTCAGGAACAGAAATTCTTTTCCCCTCTTATAATAGACAA
>PVHT021183710.1:25868433-25897622 GCA_004024745.2 Catagonus wagneri | reverse complement strand
CTCCAGTTATTTTTAGTGTGTGTTCTAGAGCAATTAAAGAGAGGTAAAGTTTACACTTCCAAGGCAAGTATACATGTGTGTGTATTTTTTTTCCAGATATTGTATAATTTTATGTAGGTTTTCTAAATCTGAAGACTTAGGCTATATATACTCACAGCTTTCAGGAACAGAAATTCTTTTCCCCTCTTATAATAGACAATGCTTGCATTTTTTATGGTGAGAGACTGGCAGAATAATAACTTCCTACTCACTAGACAATTACTGTTGCTGGAGAAGATACATATTTTGGTGCAATCTAAAAGACATGATCTGAAACTTTAATATTGATAAAAGCCCAATTTATAATGTATTATCTCTATTTTGACAAAACAACATGTACTCACAAATCTTAGGAATGAATCTGTTGGGATTTGTGATACTTTTTTCAACAACAATCATATATCTAGAAACAAATGTTGGCATATATTGTACTTCATGGAATGGGTATAATTTAATAATAACTGTCTGTTATGCAGTATTTGTTACAAAAAAGGAAAACCATTTATATTTATAAAATTTGTGAGTATATTAGGTTAAGCTTCAAGACGAGCAGAAAACTTAAAATAGCTAAAAAATTATCTGACCGTGAAATTAAAATAATTGAGATATAATCTGTGTTAATAACATCAACTTCATTTAAGAAGTTATCACTTAGAAATTGCCTAAAGGAAGAACTGGTTCAGAGTAATTGTATATATTTGAGGGAAAACAATTAAAGCATTTAGAATTTGTTGGAAACTAATGAGAAAATTCTTGTTCATTTTAAGGCAAAAAACTCATTCATCTCCTCATTAATTAGTTCATTTACCCATTCTTTTATTTTTTTCAACATATATCTGAGTGCCTCTTTGTACCTCATATTAAGGCTATGAAATAATAGCTTTTAACCAAGGGTAATAGCACCTACTTAGCAGGCATTACAAACATTTGATTGAGGCCATGATTGCAAAATATTGTATAATTTAAGAATGTTTCACATGAAGAAGAATCATCCTCTTCCCCCAAATGCTGTCAACAAGACTTACATTGAGAAAAACTGTACACAATACTTCAAGGGACTCTGTGTAACTTCATGGGATTTATAGACTAATAAAAGAGTATAAAAATAGAATAAAACTTGCTATCCTGATTGGCAATGCTCTTATGGAATCATTCATAGGCTATTGCAGCAGCATAGACCAGCAGAGAGGCAAGAGGGACATGGAAGCTTTCTTAGGGCGATAACCAGTGAAGACCTAAAAGGATTCGGACTGGAGAAGAAGAAAAATGACAAGTATTCTGAGCGGAAGAACTGCGATGGCAAAAGCCAGGAGGCATTGAAAGAAAATGGTGAGTGTATTCTGGAAAGTAACGGTGGTTGGTTGATCTTTCAAGATTATGGTTGACCTCCCTGCACTGGGAGCTCCTGGTGGGACAACCGCTGCCTACACAGCCGTCCTGGGGAGCCGTGCCAACCCCGATCCCATGCTCTGCTTAGCATGTCAATAAAGGTAGATCTGATAAAAAAAAAAAATCACCATGAGGTAAATGTAGACATAGTGGGATGATGAAAGCTGAGGAGACAAAGTGAAGGTCATGAAGTACCTGCGTGTCACAGAAAGCTTTAAACTGTTTTAAGCCAAACAAAGAACTTCACCCAGATCCTGCATTGCAGTGGTTGTGATGCAGGCTGACAGCTGCAACTGCGATTCAACCCCTAGATTAGGAACTTCCATATGCCGCAGGTGAAGCCCTTAAAAAAAAAAAAAAAAAAGATAAATATTAAATTGAAAAAAAAAAAACCTGAGAAGTTGGTTCTTTTTATACATTTGTGATCTGATCAGCAGTCATTTCAACATACAAACTAAGATAAATGTCAGAGCTGCCGATGAACCACACGGTAAATATATGCTTGGCTTATAAAATTTTAAAGAAAGTTCTCCCTTTTGTATCATTTAAAAAAAAACTTTTTCAACGTATTCCTTATTTTCCATGGTTTCTCAAAAATTACTGAAATAGGTTTTGCAATTCCATCCACAAATATTCAAGCCTCTTAGAGATGCTGAAGAGCTGAGCTTTAAACTCTTTTTGGGGGCTTTGGGCCTGGATACTTAAATTTATTTTAAAAGTGTTAGTGCTCTTGCTGTAATTTTTCTTATTGAGGCTTAATTTCCTTTTAATGATGTTTGCTTTAGCATTTCCCATTTAAAAATCAATCAGTTTGGTTAAAAATTCTGAAGTTGGATGGCCCTGTCTTCTTTCTAACAATAAAATACTTGATTCAAATAAGGGTCCTCTCACTTCCTTTGTGATATTATTTAAATCACAACGTTTTATTTTCGTTATTCTAAAATTTTATTTTCACTATTTGAAAATTGTAGGTAGACAAAAAATAAGGGTGCCAAGTTAAGGCTCTATGACTCATTGGCAGATCTTTTGTTCTTATATCTTAGGCATTGTTTTATGAGATTGTCCTTTTAATGTTCAGTCTTAGCTAGCTATCTTATAATTTCTTCAATCATATGTCCTCTGTCAACCTGCGCCCTTCGGTAAAGTTCACTGAGTGGGCACATTTATCTGCCAGCCAACTCCTTTTTTTATGTTCTATTTGGATCATTAGCATTTGTTTAATCAGATTTTTGAAATGTTTTCTATCCCTATTTAAAATTCTTTTCTTGCTATTGAGCAAGACTGGCCTTAATATTCCTCTCAGCCTGAGTAAATTTAAGAGGGTTTTCTCTTGAGTGAGCGCCTGCCCTCCCTTCTCCTAGAGCATTTACTTTAGAACACTTGTAATTGTAAATTCTTCTCCACCTCTTTGAGGTGTAAATCTTTTAAAACTCCTCTTGCCAGTTTATAGCCCAGGGTTGTCTTTCTCAAGGACCAGGAAACTATCTCTTCAAAAAGTAACCATCAAAGAAGATACACCCCTATTTTCCAGTTTTTGTGGGAAAGTAGGAGACTAATGTAAGCGAGAGTCTTGCTCCAAGTTGTAAAATTACCTCCTATCTAAATTTTCCTTTCCTTTGGGTAGCAGCACTTAAACACAGACAGTCTATTCTACCTCAGTTTCTAAATCTCTCTGCTCCTTAATATCAGTAGAGTTGAATTCAGAATGAATTCTGGCTTCTATTCCCTACTGCAAGAGCCTTGAATAAAATCTCTCTTTCCTATTTATATCATTTTTCTTATTTATCCTTTCTTATCATATTTATCAAGTGCAATTTTTGCTCTGAAAAATATCTGACTGATGTTTTTTTAAATTAATAAATAGGAGTTCCCACTGTGGCTCAGCAGATTAAGAACTTCACATTCGCTCCATGAGCACGTGGATTCAGTCCCTGGCCTTGCACATTGGGTTAAGGATCTGGTGTTGCCACAAGGTGCAGTGTGGCTCACAGACTCAACTGGGATCTGGTGTTGCTGTGACTGTGGTGTAGGCGAGCAGCTGCAGCTCTGATTGCACCCCTACCTAGCCTAGGAATTGCCATATGCCACAGGTGCATCCATAAAAAGAAAAAAAAATTGTCTTCCTTGGTTCTGGAATGGGTGGGATAAATCTCTATTCTCCGTTTCTCATTTTCCCATTATGAAATTACAGTAATAGCATATTTTTTATGATTTATCTTCCTTTCTTTTGCTTTCCTACCTTCTTTTCTTTCCCTTCCTGTTCCCTCCCTCCTTTGGCCAAAGAATATTTAGTCCTATAATATTCTTTGTCCAAAATTGCTATTAAAGCAATAATGAGCTAGGGTGTAGCTTTCTTGTCTTTTATGAATCTGCTTTATAAGTCAGTTGCTTTGTTGGTTCATTTTGGTTTGAAGGGAACAACTCCTACATCTCTTCTAATGAAAGATTAGGAGGAAGGGGGCTTTTCCTGCTTTACTCTATTTGGCTAAGGTACTTCCATCTCATTCCCCAGAAGAAGCAATATTTTAAAGAATTTTCAAACCCTTTCTGAACTCCCCATGCTCATTTTCCTCCCAGGAAGAGGAGTCTCATCAGACAGGTGCTAGCAGACACATTAAGGTGAATAGTCATTTGAAGAAGCAGTGCTGGTTTGTACCTTTCCTGTTCTGTTACTGCATATCTTGCACATGGAATGTGAAACAGGTTCAACCTCGCATTTCATTGGCTACCTATAGGCAGAGAGTTTGCTCTGCAAACTTAAGCCTTCTCATGGACAGAATCTTCCTAATCGAAACATTTTCCAGAATCTAAATTAGGGACATTTTTGGTGGGATGGGGAAGGAACGGTAGACGTTCCACTTTAGATTTAGACTTAAGCAACATCTTTAACAGCTTCTAGGCTTAAACAGTGTCTCATATTTTGAGGCAACAAAGCTTATATTTTCTTTAATCTTCATGTTCATTTTTGTACTCTTTCTTAAATTAACTAAACACTGTAGGGTGTTTCACCATAAATATATGAAATCTCTGAAACAGTAAATAAATCCTATTTTTTGATAAATATAAGTATTTATCAAAATAAATAGAAGATTGGCTGTTTTTAGTAGAATTGCTAGCATTGTTCTAGATCCAGTTTATTTCATACCTAGAATTGGGTACATCATGATCTCTGTGCTAATTTTACTCGCTGTATCTGTGTTAAATATATTCCAATTCTAAGTCCATATCTTAAAATTTAAATATTTTTATCATTATGATCCCTCTGAATGAAGAGAAAAGAAAAAGGCAAGAGAGAAATAATAAAAAGATGCTAACTACATCTTCTATATTCTTAGATATTTTGCTTCAGACTTCTATAATAATACAGTGTCTGTTTCTCTCCTATTTACACTTTCCTGCTTCTACCCTTAGGTTTCTGGATTTCTTAGCATAAAAGAGACTCCATGAAAATGAACACTGCTTGGATGTGCAACATCTAAAATTAAGTTCAACCCCGACTAGCACAGATTCTAACTGGAGTATGAAGGCTTCTTGCAGTAGAAAGTTTTAAAATTATTACAGTTATACTGTTAATGTGCTTCCTACTTTTCCTCAAGTTTGACAGTGAATTCATTTTACCAAATTGACAAAACTCCTTCTTGTCTTCAGTTTCCCAAAAGACACAGCTGTGGGTGGAAAGGGAAGAGGAAGGAAGAACAGCACATTCATATTTATATTTTCTGTTCAGTACATCCTCTCTGCTTAAATAGATCCTGCCTTCCTGGTGGGTGTTTGCATTAGTTCTTAAAGTTCAGCCTCCTGGGGTTGGCATTAATGACTCTCCCTTGTAAGCCCTATCTTCCTAAAGGAATGGACAGAGGACTTCAATGAGACATTACCATCTGAATAGGTCAGGAGTCCTGATATTCAGTGTGCCATGGATTTGTGATATTTATTCATTTAATTATAAATCAAAAGTAGGAGGGCAGTTATCAGCACTTGAAGCTGTAATCCAAGTTTCCTTTCTTAATTTAAATAAAGTAGCAACCACATGTGTTATTCAAGCAGTAAAGTTTTATTTGTATATCTTTATATAATAGGCTTAAAAGATAGGCATAAAAGATAGGCATAAAATAGGCATAAGCTATAACAGGCATAAAGTATACGTGTGTAAAATATATATAAGAATGTAATGAAGAATTTATAACTTTGCTCTATAGAGGTCAAGTCTATGATTTTCCAGAGTGCTTGCCTACTACGTAACCTTCTTTTCCTGCCACATATTTATATATTTATGCCAAAAAAAAAAAACTGTTGTGCTTGAATCTATCCCTATCATACTGTCTTATGCTTTTAACCAGCCTATCTGCTCCTTTCACAAGCTGTCACGATTTAAGGTGACTTGTCACTTGGAGCCCCTAGGAACTGAATTTAAACATGTAGAAGACAGCAGGGAGAAAGATTCGCTTCTCTCTGGGTATCACTACTTTATTGTCATCACTCTTGATGGCTATGAGGGCTGCTCTCTGTCATATTGTATGGCATTTATAATCTGCAATGAAGAAATATAAATAAGAAATATAAGTGACCTCATCTGCAAAAAAAGGGGAAATAGATTAAGCAAGACTAAATTATGTATCCCTATTGCATGTAATCATGGTAAATGTTCATTGAAAACTTACTACATGCAAGACATTCTAATGTGTGCAACTTGAGGAAAATCGGTACCTGGGCATTAGGTAATGTATGTAGAAAAATAAAACATATGTTGGGTTTTACCCTTTCCCTTGTATAACTGTGGTCATTATGCTTACCTTTAGGAGTCTCTGTCTCAGATCTATAGCATGAAAAATTTGCCACTTGTCCTGCTTACCTCTGAGGATAATGAAGAGATTCAGAAAAGTAATGCTAATGAGAATGCCAACAGAACCTACAGTCCTTAACTGAGTGCAAGGATGCTCCATAAAGGTTTGTGTGGTTGAAGAAAGTACATAATGGAAATCTGCTTAGTGTTCTGGTAGGACCACAGATTTGAATCCTGGGTTTGCCATGCCCTAGCTGTTTAACATCGAATAAATTAAGGTACCTCAGCTTCCTCACTTGTAAAATGGGAATGGAATGATATCGAGTTTATATTAATAGTATGGGAATGTAGCAGTTATCCTTGGCTTCAAAACAAGCCTCTCAGAGCTTAGTTGCCTGAATTAACTGGATGATTCTCCTGCTCCTCTTGCTTGGGCCACTCAGGTGGCTATGGTCGTCTGGTAATTTCACTGGGGATATTTGGTCATTCATTGTCTAGTAGATGGTACTAGTCATTGACGGGCATGTCTGCACATGTGCTCACTCATCCTCAGAGAGGCCAGTGTCACCTTACCTGGTCATCTCAGAGCAGCAAGAAAGCCAGAGAAGAAGCTCCAAGTCTTCTTTCAGTATAAACTCCACTCATGAAATGTCACTTCTGGTGCATCCTACGTTAAACCAAATCACAAGGGCAGCACAGATTTGAGGGGATAGAGAAATACACTAGGGAAGTATGGCAAAGTCATATTATAAGCAGGTGTGCAAACACAGATGGGTGGAATCATGGCTCTATTTTGCAAACTCCCACACAGATTAAATGAGATAATATTTGCAAAGTGCTTAGAGCAGAGCTTGGAACACAGTAAGCACAATATAAATGTTTATTGAATAAATTATTGATACATTTTGCTGGATAATATTTACACATTCATAGGAAATAAAATTTCATAGGTAATAAAATTCTCTAAAAATTATCATGTGTGGACTGACACAAGGGAGGACTTTAAAAGATGAGACGGGGAGTGTTTCTACTTTTGACAAAGAAAAAATCTTGACAGAGAAAATAGCTTTTGAGAGTGGCCTTGGAGAAGAGTAAAAATTAAATTGGCAAATCAGGTTATATGAGAATTCGCTCTCTTCTGAGCTAGAATCTTAGTTATTTTACTATCTTTAGTTATATGTCTACATAATTCTTCCTCTAAAGGTAAAATCTCAGGTTTTAGAGGAGAAGCAATCATGCAGGTTAATAAAGTTGCTTTGACTAGGAAATTTTACATGTCCCTCCTCACCCTTTTCTAACACAGAATAAATTGCTCCAATTCCCTTGGGCTATTTTTCTTTTGACTTAATTCCTTCTTCCTACTTAAGCAGGTGAGAAAAATAATAATAACTAATATTTACTTAACTTTTGCCAGACTGTTCTAAACATGCTACATCTGTTAATTAATTTAATCTTCAACCCTATTAGTTTAGCACTTAACCGTAAATGAGAAAATTGAAGCCCAGAGAGGTTAAGTAACTTGTCTCAAGTCACACAGCAATATGTGTCAGTGACATGATTCGGTCTTAGACAATCTGGCCAGTGTGCCCATGGCTTTGTCAATGCAATGCTGGACTGTCTCTCTGCTTGCAATCAGCTCTTTCATTATATAATGGATTCTAAAGCTGCATGTTTTCAGTTTATTTTTTAAAATAAAGTGAAACTAATAAATACTGCCCAAATCTGAAAATCTATAAGAATTCTATGCCAGTGAATCACTGAGCATGGAACTATAGAATACTGTATCTGGAAGAGATCATGATGCTTGTTGGCTGATTTGGCTACACTCTTTTATAGTTAAGGAAATTAATACCATTTTACTTATGATACATAATAAACTATAGACCTTGGCTAAATGCCAAAAATTGTTACTCTCTTTACATGTGTCCCTATGTGAACTTAAAATCAGGGCATCTGGAAGCTAGAAAGGAATTTTTTTTTTCTTTTTAGAGCAATACCTGCAGTATTAGGAAGTTCCAGGGCAAGGGGTCAAATCAGAGATGCAGCTGCAGGCCCACACCACAGCCATGGCAACGCCAAATCTGAGCTATGTCTATAACCTATGCCATAGCTTACAGCAATGTCAGATACTTAACCAAATGAGCAAGGCCAGGGATCAAACCCGCATCCTCATGGATACTAGGTGGATATTAGCTGGGTTCTTATCCCACTAAGTCACAATGGGAACTCCTGGGAGGGATTTAATGGTTGCATTTTTTTTCTCTTTTTATAGGCCACTTAGGTCACTTCAAATTGTAATACTTCTCTAAGAAGCTCAATTTCTCACTTGATTTTTCTTTCTGATTCTAAAGATAATAAAATTCATTTAAAAGTTGCATACAACTGAACAGTAAAAAGACATGAAAGCACATAAATTGCAAAATAATTACATTAAAAAATAAGATTACATATAACCTCACTATCTAGTGCTAATAACTGCTAAGACATTGGTCTATTTTTTCATATCTTCTGTCTGAAAATGTTTTAAGAAAATAACCACCGGACTAAGAGCTACTTTTCTATTTAACCTACTACTAGTGTTTTCTGAAGTCATTAAGTATTTGAAGACAAAATAGCTACATAGGTATTTCCCCTTATGGATATAATATCATCATATAAAGTCTTCATTTACTTAATTAGCTTGCCATATATTTTTCATGATACCAGTTTGGAAGTGATATCTTATTTCCATCCACAATTTAAAGCCAATGCAGATGTCACAATATCTATTAAATTTCAAGTTTCGGTGTTACTGAAGACACCTTTTAAACTCAGAAATCAGAAAAGGGAAGATTGTAAAGCTTCAGAAGTACACATGAGATAAGCAAAAGGTGGTATTTTGCATTTCAGCCTAGAGGCGAAATAACCTTTTAAGATATTTTGCTCAAAATAAGGTGCTATTTTCTCTATAAAAGCCTCGTCAAGATCTCTGTGCATTTGCCATGTCAAAGTGAAAGTAACAAAATATTGAACATAGCTAGACAGAGTTCAAACCAACTTCTTCATGTAATGACTGTATTCCATCTACTCAGGCTTTCAAGGAAGGACGTTATACTCTGATACACTAGTCACTATTTTCTTGTTAAAGAATGCAGTTTTTTTTCCTTTCTTTTGTCAGTGCTATTTGGAAAATTTAGCATTTAGGCATGGTATTGAGTGTCATTTATTAATTAGCTTTCTCCAAATGTCGTTTTAGAAATTGCTTTCTAGTTACTCTATTTCGGAGCATCATGCAGTATTGATTTCTGGATTCCTCCATCCAGAATGATTGAAAGATATCAATATATTTTGCTATTTGATGGCTCAAGACTATGGACCACTTTTGGTTGTTCGGTCTTTGCTCTGTGGTTCCTTCCACAATCCCCCCCATCACCTGGCAGTTTATTTTTTCAAGGTCAGCAGGAGAGCACATCATTCTTCTGTTGAAGTGTTCACCTTCAAAACCCAGCAGACTCTCCTTTCGATTAACTTGAGGTCAACTGATTAGAGCCCTTAATGACATCCAAAGAGTCCTTTCAGTTTTTCTATGTGAATTAAGTAATCCTATCATACTCCTTTATCCCAGTCACAATCAAGAGGAAGGGACTATTCAAGGGCAAGAGTCACTGGGATCCGTCTTAGAATTTCAACACTATCATTCTCAATCTTTTCCTATTTCTCTGTACTAGACTCACTCATCTCTGACCTTGACTAAATATCAGACATAAATTTGACGCACATTTGGTGTTGACATATTTCATTGGCACATGGGTAAAGCATACATACCTAATTATGAGTAATCCATAGGTTTGGATATTCCTTTTACCATTTACTAGCTTAGGGGTGAGTTATTTAACCTTTTGGAGCCTCAGATTTCTCCTATAAAAATGGGGAAAATAACATCAATTTCATGGGCTGTTGGGAGGAATGTAAAGTACCAAATGTAGAATCTGTTATACATATATTATATATATAGTGTATATATATAGTACATATATATATTTATATATATGGTATATATATATAGTATATATATATTTATAAAATATCTGTTATATAGCAAAATCTTCAGGAATTATAGTTATCACTAGCCATGCTATTGTTATTATTATACTTTTGCTTTGTCATACATGAGTACTGTACTTATCCATCTGTGATAGTAGTTTTAAATACTGTGATAAATCTTAGAGGACAGGGATTGGGTACCTGCTGGGCTGTTCTGCTTATGTGTAGTTTTGACTAGGAGAATTGATACTTTCTTCAACTTCGATTTAAAATATTAACTAACTAAATCAGCATCTCTCAACCTCTCCTATTTCTAAAAACACGTAACCTATAATATTCACAAATGAACCATATTTCCCTGGATATACCTATGATTATAGGGAACTCTGGGTACTCTGCAACTTCAAAACTTTCTTACTCTGAATTTATGTTACAGAAGGCAAATGCATGAGTGTGATATTATTGTAATACTACCTGGAATCCATGTTAGTAAATGCAAAAAATAGTAAAATAATAAAATACCAGCGACATTTCTCATGAATGATCTGGAGACATTCTTGCAGTGGACGTCTGTTGAGCTAAAGAGCAATTTTGGTGAACAAAATGTTTTAATTTGTGATCTTTTGCTTCAAATTAATGAGGATGTTATTTATATTTTATAGCTAAAGGCTACCCAAGGCTAAATGCTCCAGCAGGAAGGACTAGTTAGTAAATTCATTCATTATTTGTTTACATTTTAATGAGTGAGGCTCTCTGCTTTTGTCACAAGTCTGGGTTAAGAGAGAATTGTTCATTTAGTCTGAGTTTGGCTTCCTACTGTGAAATGCAAGATTTGTAAAATTTCAAGAGTTTCCTGTATTATTAAACCAATGAGCCAGGGAGAGTCTATTCCCTAAACAATTAGCTTCCTTAAATGAAGTATAGAAAGAAAGGCAATCCATGGATTCGTTACTTGTTCAGCAGACATTAGCTTGGCATTAAGGCTCTTTGAGTTGTGACATATGAGGTGTGTGTGATTCAAAAGGAAGAAACTGATTGCTACTAGTCACCCAGGAAATCAATCATAGCCCTTTATACTGACACTCTCAATGTTCATTTCTCTTTATGGAGGAGCCCATTTTAACTTGAAAGTAGAAAACTGTGGCCTCAGTGGAATTTTTTTCCCCTAACATCCTTGACAATTTATGCTTCCATTTGGAATTCTCAATTACCAATATCTTTTATTAGCCATTGTTTGAGATACTTTATAGGAATATCCAGATGCCACACAAATGAAAACTGGCAGTCTCTCAAATGATGCAATTCTATTTCAGTGACTGTAAATCAGAACCTACAGCTATAATCACCCTTTATTCTGTTGTTTGCTTCAGGTGTTATACCTAGCAGACCTGTTTCAGATTACATTTATGGCCTCAGCCAGACCAATTAATTTGAGTAAAGAAAATGGAATACCTTTACCAACTTAAAATTAATTGAACAATGGCATCTAAAAATTTTTATTAAATGTTCAATGTAATACTGGCAACTGTCGCACAGAACACAAAATTTGGAGCCCCTCTTAGGAGTTTGACTTTTAAATCATTAAATGTTTAAAATTTTTTTTTTATTTTTCCATTATAGCTGGTTTACAGATTTCTGTCAATTTTCCAACTGCACAGCATGGTGACCCGGTTACACATACATATGGGGATCAGCCAATCCCATCAAATTTTTCAAGAGTCAGAATGAAAAATCATCAAAATTCTATACCGAAATTCTTTGAATTGGTGGTCAGAAGATTTAGAGAAATGTTAGAAGCAAAATAGTGGCACAAATTAACTCCATGGTCATTCACCATTAAGTTGACATTAGAAACCTGTCATGACCTGAATTCCATCACGACAGTGACTCACCAGTGGGCAGGCTTAGAAATGATTATAATTTATTTATAACGCAGTTGTCTAATTTCCAGATAAGCCCAAGGAACCAAGTTTTAGCAAACACAGACTATTTAAAACTCCCAGTTTCTCATCTTGAATTTTTATAAAAATTCAACATTTGAATTAAACTCATTTCCAAGATAAATATTACAGCTGAGATCTGAGGATACAAAGCAACACAAAATCCAACAATAATGGTTTTTCTGTATGTATCAGATTGACGTCTCCTAAGGGGCCTTAAAAAATAGTTGATGAACAAATGCCTTAGCAATTTTTTTTTTTTTTAATATGTGGGTATGCAGGCTTTCAGGCATTTATTCGGATTTCAGTGGTCTGGGAAAATAAAAAATTCTAAGGACCAAAAGATAAATAATCAAGATAACATTTTCAATTCAGCATTCTTGAAACTAATTCCCTTTATGAACTAGCAAGAGTAAGAGCTTAAAAACAATTAGGTACAGCTTGGATGGTTCTAACCTTGGGTGCACAACAATCAACTCTATGATTCTAGGTCTAAGGACTAGGTCTAAGTCACCAGGTAGACATCCTTTGAACAGGTATGCAAAAGATTTTGTTTTAACAATATTCTACTTGGTGGATCAGGTTAGTAGTGGATGTGAAAAATCTCCCAGGACCAGAGTGGTGAATGAATGTCCAAATCTAATGTATTTTGGTTATTATTCCTCTCTTTCATGTTTTCTTCTTATCCTCCCACCAGTAGACAATCATCCTCAATATCTATAGTTTAATTCAGAATCCAGTTAAATTTTAGATTCTTGATATTTTATATGAACTAGTGGAGGTTATAGGTTGAATTGTATTTCCCCAACTCCCTCTCACCCTCCCCCATTCCTATGTTGAAGTTCTAATTTCCAGTAACTCAGAATGTGACCATATTTGAGACAGAATCTTAACAGAGGTCATTAAGTTAAAATGAGGTACACAGTATGGCCTTAATCTAATTGGTATCTTTATAAGAGGAGAAAGTTTGGTATAGACATATGGAAAAAATGATATAAAAACATAGGGAGAAGATGGCCTGCTAAAAGCCAAAGAGAGACCCTAGAACAGATCCTTCTTTCAGAAAGAAACAACCCTGCTTACATCTTGATCTTGAACTTCTAGTCTATAGAACTATGAGAAAATACATTTTTGTTATTTAAGCCATGTAGTACATGGTACTGTTATGACAGTCCTGGCAAACTAATACAGATGTTTAATCTTATAAATTTTCAGATGTCTACTTTGGTTTTAAAACTACAGCTCTTCCTCCATTTTCTTTTCTGCTTTCCTGCGTTGTCTCTCCTCTCTCTGTAGCATTAATTATTATGTGAAAAACCATGCAGATGCCAAAGGTTGTTAGACTTCCTGCAATCAATAGGATTTGTTTTCAATTCAGTTATCTAACTTTACATTTCATAGATGCTCCATATAGAAAATAAATTTTAACTTAAATGAGATCTAATATGCATTCTAAGTTTCTTTTACAGGATTTATTTTAAAGCCAGAGTAGGGAAAGCACCACTGAGAAGGTAACTTGAAGAAAGTGAGGACACTAGCTAAGCAGGTATCTGGAGGAAGCGTCCTCTGAGAAAAATGAACCATAAGAGTTTGCATGGAGTGTACATGGTTTAGTAAAGTATCCAGTGTGGGTTTGGGGAAAAATTGTGTGTAAAGGTGATAGTGGTGAGGGAAGAGACCTAAGGTGAAAGATCTTTTGAGAGCCTTGTAGTTTGCTATAAAAAATATGGATTAACTGTACATAAGATGAGATCCCACTGGAGAGTTAAAAGCAGAAGACACAATAACATTTATTCGGTAAAGGGCTCAATCACTTTCACTGCATATTTGAAAACAGATTTGAAAAGACAAGAGACAAGAACTGCTAAGGGATGAATAAGGCAAGAACCAAGATAGCAGTATAAAAGGTGGTGATAAACAATCAATTCTGAATGTTTCTTGAAGGATCCAACATTGTTTCATGGCGTGTGAGAAAGAGAGGAGCCAAGAATAACTCATGTTTTTGATCTGAGAAAATGAAATAATGGAGTTTTATTACTGAAGAAGAGGACTTTTGGGGGTAGAGAAGGCTTGGGAAGAAATTCACGAGCTCGGTTTTGATGGGTCTGATGTAAATACATATAAATAAATACAAATAAATATAAATTTGAATCTGAAGTTTAAACGAGAGAGTTGGTTAAAGGAGAAATCAGCATATATACAGTATTTAAGGCCCTAACACTGATGATTGATCTAGAAAATCCATGAAGTTGGAGAAGAGAGGAGTTCCAAGGATTGGTTCTGGCACACAATAAAATATTCAAGTTGAAGAGTTGGAATGAGCAAAGAAGACTGAGGAGAAATGGAGAGTGAGCTAAAAGATGAAACCGGGTGAAAGGGAACAGGCCCTCCCTGACAGGGAGTAGAATGTCACCATAGGCAATCAGTAGTAATAACAAAATAACTACGTCATTTGTCTGCAAGAGTGTCATATTTTAAATGTTGTTTTTCTGATGTTAGGAGCTGTGTCTCATTGTTGATCATATTTATCAAGAAAATAATATGGTCAGTTCCCACTGTGGTGCAGCAGGTTAAGGATCTGGTGTTGTCTCTGTGGAGGTGTGGGTTTGATCCTGGCTCAGCACAGTGGATTAAGGATCTAGCATTGCTGCAGCTGCAACATAGGTTGCAGCTTGGATTTGATCCCTGGCCTGGTAACTTCCATATACCCTGGGTGTGATCTAAAAAAATTCTGTTAGGGAAATAACTACTGTAGTGCATATTAATTCCTTTTTATGAATTTAAAGACAATAGCCCTCCAAATTCCTGCTGACTTTCTTGATTATTCACTTCAGTGATTAATTACAAATTTTATTAAGTTGATATGTCTGAGAAAGAAGTACTTTTTGATTTATTTTTCAAGTGATAAAATATTTGTATTGTACCACCTGCAGATAGAAGCTGAGTTATGTATTCTCGTTTCTTAATAGTTACTTATCAGACTTTGATGTGGCTAAAGTATCTGGCAACTTTAAAAGCGTCCCTTTGCATTCCTTTAGTAAGGCATTCTGAATTTCCTTCCATCTGCCATCCTCATCTTCCCTCAGGTCCTCTTTGGTTGTATGTTGTTGTCAGTCTTACTCAGCTTTGTCTTTTCATCCTATATCGGGGCCGTTCTCCAGGACTAGCTTGGCTGCAACTGGAGTGGTCTTATACAAGTAAAAGCAAAAAAGAAAGGGAGAGCAAATCCAAAACATAACGAAGACTTACATTTTTAAATCTTAAAATTCTTTAGGAAATTCATAGAGCTGTAATCAATTGCCACTTAATTCTCTCTATAATAAATTATTTGGTAATGTAATCAAGACAGACGCAATTACCTAAAGCAATTAAGAACCGACTTTTCCTAAGTTACTAAATAGCTTGCAATAAAAATAGAAAATAGAATTCATATACACTGTATTTATTTTTATGGATTTCAGTGGAATTTCTGTAATTTAAAGTGACGTTAAAATAAGTGCATTGATTTTATGCAGAAAGAAAGCCTAATTAAGTCTTAATTTTTCCTGGATAATTTATGGGAGTAATTAATCCATGTTTAAAAAAGAAAACCTCAAAAAGTGAAAAAATCAATTTTTTTATTGTCTCCAAATTATTTGGAGAATCACATTTTTTGCTCTCCTTTCAAAGTGTTTTTTTTTATATCCTTGCTTTCTTTGTGATAAGGGGTTATGTTTCTTCAGAATTTTTCTCCAACATCAACAGTCTTTCACATGACATGAAATTAACTATGAGACCTTTCCCTCCCAACCCCCTTCTAATGAAAATGACTTTCTACACCAATAGCCAGGAAAGAGTATCAGCATTATCACTCAAGTTATGCTGTAATTTGTCCTTCCTCAATGAAGGACACAAATAAAATCCATTCACAGTCTTCTTAAAAGTGTCCCTACCTTAGCCTTCTGAACTCACTAGCATCCATCTTTCCTCTATTTCAGCTGCCCAGTCCTTAGATCAATTGTTCTCACATTCTAGTGTCAGAACACACAATCTAAGTGTGCAGCATACATTCAAAGAGGCTGCATAAAGTGGTATTTATGAGTACAGGTCCCTTTAAAACCAGTCATGCTTTCCATGGTGTTCTGGTGAGCTCACCTCTGCCTTCATCTAATACTTTCCTCCTCTCTTACTACTCTAGCCATGTTGGCCTGCCCGCTGCTTTTCAAACTTCTAGGCATACTTCCACTCTGGTATTTTGCTCTAAGCTGTTCCATACTCAGGAATGCTCTTCCTTACTTCTATAAGTTTCAAATCTCATCTTCCTGATGAGATCCTTGCTCACCAATCTCTTTGATACTGCAACCTCCCCACCACTTGTGACTTTGAGAATTCTTATCTTATTCCATCAACCACTGCAGTTAATACCCTTGTACCCACATACTTTCAGACCTAAAATTGTATCCTCTAACAGTGAAACTGATAGATCAAAAAGCATGCATAATTTAAGTCTTGATGCAGATTAGGACGCTCCCTTCCAAAAAGTTTATGTTAATTTATACTCCTACCAATTCTATGACTTTTTGTTACATTCTAAATGGTGATTTGATTTTCATCCCTGACTCTGGCAAAGGGTCTTAGATGTGTTATTTACTGCTCTGGAAAGCTCTTTGTTACTGCTGGGTTTGCTGTAGATCAAGAAGATATACCAAGATCAGGAGGAAGTATTTCCGAGTGGTGAAAAGAAACCAAAAGCTCTGGAGTCAAACACAAATGGCCATGAATTCCGGTTCTATTAACTTGTTAGATTTGTGCCCATGGAGCAAGTTTCTCAAATTCCCTGAGTCATCATTCTGTGATCTGTAAAAGAGGACATTAAAACTTCACTTTCAAATCAATATATTTTAAAATTTTAGAAGATATTGTGCACATTGCTGGTAGCAGAATGCCGGGCAAAATCAAAACATTGCAGCTATTATCTTTCCATGGTTGCCCATTTTTCAATAAAAGGGGTGGTATTGACCAAATGAACTAATAGTGACTTTTTGACAGGGTAGTGGTGGGTGATCATTATTCAGTTATGTCCCTTGCAGCCAGCCATTTCCTCCTCACTACCTCTTTTTGGCAAACTGCAAATTTGTTCTTGGGAAATGGACATCTCTCAGAGCATTTCTCTTTTTCAGTGTGGCAGTTGTATAGTGTGGATGGATGCTAACCCTGCCTCTAGCTCCTTGGGTGCATGCTGACTGATTTGGGCAAATCAATGCAATCACAATCCCTGTGGCCACAGCTGAGAACAACAAGCCTAAGTCAATGACCATACATTATTTGCTCTGGTCACAGTTATTGGTTCATGTTGGTCCAATCATACTGAAATTCAAGACATTTATTTGATGGTTGTAGAAAGTTACATTCTTGTCATATTAGTTTAAATGAGAAAATCTGAGGCTGTGTTCTGTTGGAATATCTGTTGGAAAATATTTTGCAATTAAGGAAGCCAATCTCAGAAAGAAGTCAACATTAAAAAAATTAAGCCAGAATTGCTGAGAAATTGATTACTCTTCCTGTCAAAACAATGATAAATAGAAAAATACTGGAGTTTTCTATGTCAGCTCTGTAGATCTTGCATCTCCCCTTAGCTATCACGTATTTTCCACCTCATATCTCTCACCAAACTTGACTAATATTTCCTTCTATTTAGTTCAGAGTGCTTTCCTTGGAAACTCAGACAATAGCTTCCTCTTTTCACAATGACGACGTCTTTTCCTTCAGGTCCTTTCCCTGGCCAAGGTAATGCTACTGCAGCATCTTTGCTAGTCCTTTGGAAGAAAGCCAGAGGAAGCTGGCTATTTCCAGAACTGGTTTGGAATTTCAGAGTACAGCATAAATGACTGGGAAGGTCATTTTTGAAGTTCCTCTTGTAACCTCTGTGATAATAATAGTAATGGCTAAAGCATATACTTTGTTCAGTATACAAATGGCACCCTCTCAACTGCTCTATGACATAGGTGTTATTATTATCTGCAATTTACATTTGGGATAACTGAGATTTAGACAGTCTAAATAACTTGCCTAGAGTCACACAGTTAGTGATGAGAAATAAAGAAAGCATCATAGAAGTTAGTGATTTAGGCTTAATAAAAATTCTCAATTACTTTGAATAGTAATAAGCTACAGCCTTTTCATGCTTTCCAAACTTCAAATGATTCAGGTGAAACTTCTTTCCATTTACACTGAGAATAGCAACCAAGAACAAAGAATATATATTTCCATCTTCAATTTTCTCTTGGATTCAAGGGATAGGCCATGCCTTTGGAAATGATCCTATACATTCCAGGCAAGATTAAAATAGACTATTTCAAAAATACACTTGTCCAAGAGTTCCTGTCATTGCACAGTAGGATTGGTGGCATCTCTGCAGCTCCAGGACTCAGATTCGATCCCCAGCCCTGCGCAGTGGGCTAAGGATCCTGCATTGCAACAGCTACGGTGATGGTTGAAACTGTGACTCAGATCTGATCCCTGGCCCTGGAATTCCATATGACTCGGTGCGGGGAAGAAAAAGAAAAGAAAAAGAAAAGAGAAAGAAAAGAAAAAGAGTGTCCGTTCTCAGAGTTAAAAAGGACTTCAGATATCTGATCTCAAAAAATTGTTGAGGAGTTCCCATTGTGGCTCAGAGGTAACGAAACTGACTACTATCCATAGGATGCGGGTTCGATCCCTGACTCTTCTTGGAGGGTTAATGATCCAGCTTGCTCTCAGTTGCAGTGTAGGTCACAGAGACAGCTTGAGTCTGGCATTGCTGTGGCTGTGGTGTACGCTGGCAGCTGCAGCTCCAGTTCCACTCCTAGCTTGGGAACTTCCATATGCTGTGGGTATGGCCCAAAAAAGGAAAAAAAAAGCAAAGAAAAGAAATTGTTGAGAAAGGGAGTCGAAGAGAAAAATTAGAAAAGTTCTAGCCTCTGAAGGAATTATGTTCCTACATTGTCTTGCTGAGCACTATCATTTGTCCAGAACTTTCCTCTATTAGCTAAGCAGGGTGGCAGGAGGGCCGTACCTTATTCAGACCTCTATTCCAACATCATGCAAGTTGCTAAGTTTAAATATTTTATGTGTCTATTTTTAACAGTGATCTTGTCTCATTAGCTTTTAGAAATAAACCTACAAGATGGATGGAGGCATATTTTTGTTGTTTTTTTGGTTTTGATTTTTTAAATATTTTTATAAATAAGGACACTCAATTTCCAAAATCACCCAGCTAATAATTGATAAAACTTACGTTTTTGACGTAGGTATTGACATCTTAGCATCAGAAATTTTTAACCTGTACCAAATTACCACAAAATTTAGGTAGGCCTATGATTAAATAAAGGTACAGGAGAGATATCTTTAAGTTAAATAAAAGTGACAGTTGTATTGTGTGTAATGAAGAATGCATGGCTCAGTTTTCCTACCTTATTCTACTATGATGAGATTAACTTTATTAACATTACCACTATTCAGTTAATAAAGATTTTTAAATCATTGTGTTTTCCAAGAACTGCTCTGTGACTGATATAGAAAGAGCAAAGCTTTATTTCCTAGGGGGAATAATCATAACCAAACTAACATCTATTTCCTAAATGCAGTGCAGCATTTGCAATAGATTACTTCTCTGAAGAAGGGTTAGTTTGTTTTCCAGACTGTGAAATAGTGAGTACGACTTGTTCTAAAAGTGCTATCGCTTCAGTGGTTTTATTCTCTTTTGGAGACCTTTGAGGAGGAAATGGTATGAAGGAACTAGCCATTGAATTGGATTTTTTGAGTGTACACAAATGAAGGCACTCAAAATTCTCTAATATTTCATCTTTGGGAATGAACTTCTGGGAATAATTCCATCAACAATATTTATTATCATTTATATTTAATAGTTTTGTATTTGTTCTTCGAAGGTTTTAGGTTGTGAATGTACAAAGGTATATCACATAGATTCCTGTATACAAAACATTTATAAACTCTTTGGAAACTCTTTTATTCCCTCTCTGCCTTTTCTCAAAGTGCAGCAGGGAGATTGTTTTCATTATTTCTAAATAGAACAGACTCATTCAACATTCAGTAAAAAATCCTATTGAGCATCTCCTATATGCCAGTGGAGTATCACTGCAAACAAAACTTTAAAATATGTCAGCATTTCTGTAATAAGTGAAAAGTATTTGCCTAAAAAATACGAGAGTGATGACCAGAAATGCAAATACACCAAAGAGGTGACAAAAAGGATGATTAATTAATATCCATTCAGAAAACAAACATTGTTGTTCCCATCATGGCTCAGCGCTTAACGAACCGAACTGACATCCATGAGGATATGGGTTCGATCCCTGGCCTCGCTCAGTGGGTTAAAGATCTGGCGTTGCCGTGAGCTGTGGTGTAGGTCGCAGAGGCGGCTCGGATCGTGCTTTGCTGTGCCAGTGGTGTAGGCCAGTGGCTACAGGTCAGATTCAACCCCTAGCCTAGGAAGCTCCATATGCTGCGAGTGCGGCCCTAAAAGGAGACAAAAAGACAAAAAAGAAAAGAAAAGAAAAGAAAACAAACATTAAACTTTAGACTTGGAATCAAATGAGCCAAATCCATTTTGATTTTTTCTTTCCACCATATTACGTATTATCTTCTCTAGGCAGGGTGACGCTGAAAGCTTTTGTGTGGAGATTATTTGCATAATGGCTTCTTTATTTTCCCTTTTTATCTGGTAAATGGATTTGGAATATTCCTATTATTTCCATCATTCGTCTATTAGAAATCGGTTTCTCTGATTTGGAAAATAGAGAATTGCTTAAATGTTATAATAGTTTATATAATCCTGTGAACACAGGTTTCTGGAGTTCAGATTGAACCATGATAATGACTGATTCAAACAAATATATACAACAAGAGCAACAATAATAAACAAGACAGCAACAAGAACAACAACAACTGATCTCAGATTCTTCAAATACATAATGTCTGTTCCTTAAAGCCACCCCAGGATTCTACCTTCTCTGCACTACCAAAAAAGTAGAAGATGCACCTCAATGGCTTTGTCAGTAATCAGGCTCATTTGAATGACTGAAACATTTATTTTTATTGTAGCCGTTTTGTAAAAGGAATTCACACTTGTTCGCTATAATAACTTTTCTTTTAGCATTTGAAACTGAATTAAATGTAAATGTCACATCAGTATGTTAAGTTCTTATGGCAAAAACAAAATCTTATCAGAACTATTTTTTTTTTTTTTTTTCAGCCGTGTCCAAGGCATGTGGAAGTTCCCGGGTCAGGGATAGAACCCGTGCTGCAGTTGCGACCTGTGCCATAGGTGCAGCAACACTAGAGCCTTAACCTGCTGCACCATGTGGGAACAACCAGTCAGAATTTCTTTTAGGAAGAAGTGTAGTATTCTTGGGACTCTAGTATTTCCCTTCTGCTAGGGCCTATTAAAAAAAAGTTTAAAATTTTAACTGGAAAATAAGCTATTTTGGTGAGGTCTATGATAACCATCTTCTGATAAGCAAATAGTATTTCTGATGAAATGTATAAATAATTTCTGAGGAAAAATAATGTAACTGTTTTTTTTCCTTTTTTTAGAAAAGTAGTAACCTAGCCAAGCAGAGGACTGCCAGTCAAGAGTCTAATGATATTTAGCCAGACATTTCTCTTTTTTCAATGAGTTATAATATTATTTTTCTAATTATCAACTCTGTCAATAATTTTCTAATTTTTTTCCACAAATATCTTAGCTAAGAGATAAATATTCTTTTGATGAATGGTGTTGGAATGACTGGATGCTCACATGCAAAGCAACAAAGTTGAATCCTTATCTCAAAAACTTACACAAAAAATAACTCAAAATTGATCATAGACCTGAATGTGCAAGCTAAAATTATAAAACTCTTAGAAGAAAATGGGAATTAATCGTTTATACCTTGGTTTAGGCAATGGTTTCTTAGACATGACATCAAAAATACCAGTTACCAAAGAAAATATAGATAAGTTGGATTCAGTAAAATTAAAACCTTTTGTGATTCAAGGGACAGGACACTATCAAGAAAGAAAACACACAGTGGGAGAAAATATTTTCAAGACATTTATCTTATAAGGAAATTGTGTCTAGAATATGTAAAGAATTCATACAACTCAACAATAAAAGGCAAATAACCTATTTTAAAAATGGGCAAAGGATGTGAATAGACATCTCCTCAAAGATACACATGGAACATAAACCCTTAAAAGTGGCTCGACATAATTAGTCATCAGGAAAATGTAAATCAAAACTACAGTAAAATTCACTTCGCACTCACTGGGATGATTATAACAAAAAAAGAAGTACAATAACTGTAATGAGGATGTGGAGAAACTGGATTCCTCATAAATCTCTGGTAGGAATGCAAAATGGTGCACCTGCTTATGAAAAGAGTTTGACAATTTCTCAACAAATTATAATGGTTTACCATATGACCCTGTGATTCTACTTGTAGGTATATATCCAGGAAATTTGAAAAGTTATATCCACACAAAACTTTGTGCACAAATGTTTCTGTCAATATTATTTATAACAGCCAAAAAGTGGAATATGGTAAATCCATATAATGGGAAATTCCTTAGTAACAAAGTGTTAGTGTATGTTTCAGATTGAATGAACCTTGAAAACATTATACGAAGTGAAAGAAGCCAACCACAAAGAATCATATATGGTATGATTCCCTTTAAATGAAATTTCCAGAATAGGCAGATCTATTGAGACATAAGATATATTAATGGATGCTTAGAACTGGGTCCAAGTATGTGACGATGGTAAGGGTGAAACTGCTGCTAATGGTTACAAAGTTTATTTCGGGGGTAATGAAAATTTTTGAAAAGTGGTGATACTTGCAGGACTTTATGAATATACTAAACCCACTAAATTTTGCCCTTGTAAGGGTAAATTTTATCATGTGTGATTTATATCTCAATAAAGCTATTAAAAATGAGAGCTATTTGAATTGGCCTATTTGTGGCCATTTACTCTGAAGGAGGATTGGAATAAAATTTTGAAGAGTAATTATAAATCCACAACATCTCTGTAAGCAAATAATGGGAAAAGTATCTTTTTTCATGATTAAAAAAAATCATAGGTTAATTTTATCTCTTGTTATTTACTACTCATAAAGTTCTTTTACTCATCTCTCTGAAACCCAGACATCTAAGTAGAACCTGGGTTTTGCTGAAGTGATATCTATTTATTCCAGTAATATTTGTTGCATTGAAAAAAATAAGCATAAAAACAAAGGAGAAAGTCATTTTTTTCAAGTTTACAGAAAGCACAAATTTTTTACCTTTGGAGTCCTTTAGAGTATTCCCAATTCACTTTTCAAGACTTTTTATTTTACTCTGTTCAATTCATATATCTCTAAGACATCATATCTTAAAGAAAGCAAAGTCTGTGAAGGCAAGTAATATACTCAGACTCAGATGTATAATCCTAGCATGAATTCTTCAATCCTGACTAGAACTCTGTCCCTGTGGTACACACCACTGTAGTCCATGATGATAGTGTCCTAAGAATTCTAATTTCACCCAGGCAGCCATATTCATTTAGTGTTACGGAATAGACACCTGACATAAATTGGGTCAAACGGGTTCCACGGAAAATTCCAATAAAGTGTATTATGTAATATTTCATGACTGATGCAATGTTCTATGGAAACGCATAGTATAGGGTCTTACCTTGGGCTGAGGAAGTGCATAACCAGACCCAGGAACACTGGAGAAAGGAATAAAGAAATCTGTAACATTAGATTATAACCAAGATATTCTTTATTTCAAATATCTGATATTCACAAGATCACTTCACTCCTTCATGGTTCCCAGTTGGATTAGTTTCCACTGAGTCACCACGGGAACTCCCTCAAGTCAATACTTTTTAAATTTCCTTCTACTACTCCTCCTCTTTCCCTTCTTTCTTCTTTTAATTAAGATACGGACTGATGAATAGACATTACTATATGATAATGCTTGTCTCTAGCGTGGAAGTGAGACCTAGTAATAAAGTATAAATTGGCTTGAACTTTATCAGTAATATTTTATTTCATCTAAAAATATAAGGTAAATATAAGAAATTGTTAATATTTGCGTATTTCCTGCAGTGAACTCAAGGATATTTATATATTATTCTCTAAACTTGTGCCCAAAAAGAACTACTGAAAATATAATGAAGTGTCTGGGAATTTTAAATATTTGTTTTGTCATTGGCCCTATTCTACTATAGTGGATAGTTTAAGAAATACATTTATGCAAATAACTGGTTAGAGAATTTGGAAATAGAACTGGTTTGCCTTGTTTTATTGTGCTTCACTTTATGGCACTTTGCAGGTGCCCTTTTGTGCTTTTTTTGTTTTGTTTTGTTTTTACAAATTGAAGGTTTGTGGCAACCCTGGGTGAAACAAGTCTATCAGTGTCATTTTTCTAACAGCATTTGTGCACTTGGTGCCTCTGTGCCACATTTTTTTTGGCCACACCCATGGCATGGAAGTTCCTGGGCCAGGGACTGAATCTGGGCTCTGGCTACCGTAAGGCCAATTCCTTAACCCAGCGTGCTGGCCCAGGATCAAACCCGAAGACCGCAGAGATTGGAGCCCCTGCAGCTGGATTCTTAACCCACTGTGCCACAGTGGGAACTTCTCTGTGTTACTTTTTTGTAATTCTCACTGTCTTTCAAACTTTTCCAATATTATTATATTTGTTATGGTGATTCACGATCAATCATCTTTGAAGACTCTAATGATGGTTAGTTAGCATTTTTTAGCCATGAAGTATTTTCCATTAAGGTATATTTTTTCATGCATCATGGTATTGCACACTTAATAAACTATAGTATAATGTAAATATAACTTTTATACGCATTGGAAAATCAAAAAAATTCTGACTCACTTTACTGAGATAGTTGTTTTATTTGCAGTAGTCTTGAGCCAAACTCCAGTATTTCTAAGGTACCCTTGTTTTCAGATTCCTATCTTCCAAGTGAACAGAGTTGATTATGAGCCTATAAATACGGTATTATATACAGTATTGTAGATATTATGTTGGAGCAAGTACAGGAGTATTTAACCAAGCTTGAAAATGGAAAGAGTCTGAAGTTAGCATTTTTAGGAAAAAATCAGTGTGACATTTGTTCCCCATTATCCTTTAAAGAATTAAGGTAGCATAAGAGAGGAAATTGTTCACATCAGCATGAAAGAAAGGTCCGAACCAGCTGGGCCAGTCAGTGCTGTCAGAGACATTTATTACTCTACTTGGCAAGCTTTCTCTAAGAGGTGTTGGTGGGGGAACTTCCGTTCCGGAATTTAGGACAGAACCCTAATTTCAATGATCATATCCTAATCTCTCTATAAATACAATTCTACTTATTAGCCTTGTTAAACTTGTCCAAATTTTAGTTTCAAAACTATCAACGATGTGACCGTTGTAAATAAAGCTCTCAATAAAGAAATGGTTTGTTAAGATTATATATTAAAGAGCAAATTTTGACATAATCATTACTTTTAAAAAGTAAGTCCTATAACTTAGTCAAAAAAAATAGCCCCTACTTTCTCCTTCTATGCTATCATACTCTATATGTGTAAGTGACCTTGAGTCATTCTAAGCCTTTCCCTGTTTGCCAGATAGAAAAAGGTGTGTGCTAGAAATGTTATCAGTTGTTAGTCTAGTGGGCTGCCAGGGTGGGGTGGTTGAATTTATATTAATTAAGTATTTCTTACGATTTATATTGCAAAACATTTGATCAACTATAATTGTATAGTGCATTTACTCCCTCAACCAGAAATAATTCTGGTTTGCTAAGAAATAAGATCAACAAATTAAGGACAACATCCAACACTCTTAATCTGAATCTAATTGAGATGAACCAGAGTATGTATGTTTTGGAAATGCAAGGTTAAAAAAAAAATACATATATAATGTATATATATAAATATATATAAAAATCATTGGTTAAAAAGGGCTTCTAAACCAATCAAGCCAATCCTTAGAAAGGAAACTAGAGGTTACAGACTACATGATATTTTATGAGTTAAAACTTTCAAGAAGAAGTTCCCGTCATGGTTCAGTGGTTACAAATCCAACTAGTATCCTTGATGATACTGGTTTGATCCCTGGCTTCAGTCAGTGGGTTAAGGATCTGGTGTGGCCCTGAGCTGTGGTGTAGGTCGCAGACACGGCTCAGATCCCGTGTTACTGTGGCATAGGCTGACAGCTACAGCTCCAATACAACCCCTAGCCTGGGAACCTCCATATGCCGTAGGTGCGGCCCTAAAACACACACACACAGACACACACACACACACACACACACACAGATCCAAAAACTTTCAAGGAAAAGTATAATTAAAAAAAAAAAACCTTAAAAGCAGCAATTGTAGCCTTAGGAATTATACAGAGTAAGTAGAGCTTTTACAGTGATATTAAGCAAAGAGAATACCTGACAAGAAATAAATGAAAGCCATGAACATAATATTGGCTCTAAAATGTCTAAGAACTCCTAACTCTTTAATTCTCTTTTATGCTGATCCTTAAAAAACATATTAAGAAGAGATCCTGGCAAAAAGTAAATGTTAAAATAGTAAAGATAAATGAAAGATAGAAAGATGCTTTAAAGAAAATGCACATGATTCTTGACTTTGTACAGTTAAAAGTGAAGCTGTGAAAGGGTCAATGCACTTAAACTGAATAAGTGAATGTCTTGTGATATTTTAGAGTTATGAATTGAAGTAGGTGAGAATAATCAGGCTAGTAGGGAAAAATGAAAACCCCAAGAAGATAGTGAAATAAATATATTATAATAAAAAAAAAACCTTGTAACTTCTGGAGACCAATAGAAGTAATATCATTAGCACTCAAACTGCAAAAAAACTAACAAAAAAAACCCCCAACAAACCAATCAAAAAAAGACCCACAAAACTCCAAAAAACAAAACACCCAAGAACAAAAAACAAACAAAAACCTCCAAAAAAATCTAAACTTACTTAACATTGTATAATTAATAGAGTAAAATCACACAATATTTGAATTTTTAAAACTACTTGGGTATAAGAAGCCAAGAGATTTTATTTTTATTTTCAGTTTAATAGGGATTACAACATAGTCTATAAGTGTAGTTGAAGGCTTTAACTTTAAAATAAAGTGAGTAATGAGAGAAGAATCTAATTATATTTTAAGGTCCCAAATTGCTTAGAATTGATTAATTTGCATAAGACTAAAAAAATCTTACTTAGCACAGTGCTAAGTAAGAGGTGGTTCACAATTCTTGAATAAATATTTGATAATGTAACATTAAGGGTGTAAAGCTCTTCTACCCTAAATAATGAAGGGGAACAGCAGGTTTACAGCCGAAGTTATTTTCCTTTTGTTTTCATTTAAGAAGAATGGTGTTCTGGTTTGGGAGACTGAGAGCTACTGGCTTCAGAAGGAGACTTCAGAGGAAATGGAATCATTGAAAGGAGAGAACTACAATCATAGGTAGGTAGAGATGAGTTTAGGATCATGGTTACAAAATATAGGTGCTTTTGATCTGGACAGTGGGAGATGGAGGAATAATGAATAGAGAGACACTAAGTACTATAGCTAATGGAAACTGATGTGGAAATCAATGTTATATGATGAGACTTCCACTCTGTACTCAATTCATTTCAGCTGAAATAATATTTATTGTGGATTTAACCCCATATTAGGCAATGGGCTTGCCTTAGAGAGCTCAAAGTCTAAATTAAGGATCACGCAATAAATTACCACAGGGGCTAGAGTAGTTTTTACAAAAATAAAATATTAAAAAAACTAAAGAGTGGATTATATAAAACCTAAGGAGTAGTGATGCTTGCTTAACAGAAGGCCCAGCACTCAGAAGCAGCTTATGGTTACCAAGATACAATGTGGGCCCAGAGTTATTATTAGTTTTCTCTCCTCCTCTCTTCTCCATTCTGTTCCTTTGCTCTCTTTCCTCATCTCTTCAATCTCCTTTCCCCGCCCCGTCTCCTTTTCCATTTTTTTCTTTTCCTTTCCGTATTTTTTCCAATGGAAGTCAGAAAGTCACTGTTTATGCAAAGTCTACTAATTTTCAAAGCTGCCAATGAACTTTAAAGAAAGAAACACTGGGAGGCCATGCAAAACGTGTATTTAGGGGTAGATATATTTTAACTGCTGTCATTTTCAAACCCTGATCTAAATAATGTTGTGCCACAGTTTAAACTGTGTAATTAGTTCTGGATTGAGGACAATCCATAACATTACTAAGTGAGTTTCTTTTTACGCGAAGACAAGAGAATCTTAATTAAATGGAATTAAGGTAGCTTATAGGAATGAATTTCTCTCTATACTCTCTGATGCCAGAGGCAATGGTGTTTACGGTGGGTGCACCTGTGAATGTTTTAGTCCACTGACTTTTAACAAAAGAACAGGAGAGTCTTTTGTTACTACCATCATTTAATTTATTGTGTGGCTCTTAACTGGGAATTGTCACAGATATATGATTAAGAGAATGATGAAATTTTTCAGAATACCTTCAAAGATTTCCTGACAGTCAGATCAACTGTGCCAGAATTGCCTTTTGCAAAGGACATTGTGGAAACCCCACTGCCGGAAGCAAATGCAGTTAGACTGTCTAGAATCAGACATTAAATTGTAAAGAGCAATCCATCTCATCCTCCAGGGTTTGGCCCAGATAAAGCAATGGTTAGTTTTCATCTTTAATTTAGGTGTTTCCAAGACAGGGTGAAATTCATTATTAAAAATCTTCACTGGAGCTCAATCTATTTTAAACTGAATATTTAACCAAGCTGGTTACTTTAAATGTGAACATGTAATTCTATCCATTGTGATGCATGCCCTTTGAAATCTTTATCCTTTGATTAATCTCATATTATAGAAAGTAATTAATCAAATTCTCAGTTTTTACAGAACTGCTTCATGTCTAGAAGTGCAAAGAATTTTAGAGTTTAAGTTTGCTCTTCACAAGCGTAGTTTTTTTTTTTTTTTCACGTTTGGATCTTTTTTTTTTTTTT
>PVHT021183710.1:25841903-25868333 GCA_004024745.2 Catagonus wagneri | reverse complement strand
ACGACGGGAACTCCCACGTTTGGATCTTTTAATCTAGTTCAGAACATCAAAAGTCTAGGGATTTGGGAAATTTTTATCAAATTGAACTAATTAGAACTTAGCTTGTGAAGTAGTCAGAGGCCACTAGAAGTCGTGTGAGGCTAAGAACAGATCAGAGATGAAATAGAATTAAAGATGTTTCTCTTTACTTTTAGATGAATGAAGTTTTTATTTTTAATTTTTTAAAGCTCTAAGTACAGTTGATTCACAAGGTTATGATAATTTCTGCTGTACAACAAACTGATTTGGTTATACGTGTATACACATCCATTCTCTTTCAGATTCTTTTTCCATACAAATTATCACAGAATATTGGGCAGAGTTCTCTGTGCTAAATAGCAGGTCCCTGTTTTTAGAAATTGAATAATGGCAAGCATATTGAATTTCTCTTTAGGAGTTGAAATTTCAAAGTTTCTGTTTTAAGTGATTATCCTATGCAATGAGAAAATTTAATATGTGTTTCCTTTTATAATCTGGGGAGATGGACACATACATGGTGATTAAGTGCTACATTTTTTGTGGTGTACATTGAATGGTTCTTCATTGTAAATTCAACTTCCTTTTTTTTTTTTTGTCCTTTTAGGGCCACACCTACACCTGTGACGTATGGAGGTTCCCAGGCTAAGGGTCCAGTCAGAGCTGTAGCCGCTGGCCTTTGCCACAGCCACAGCACACTGGATCCAAGCCGCATCTGTGACCTACACCATAGTTCATGGCAACACCGGATCCTTAACCCACTGAGCCCAGACCAGGGATCGAACCTGTATCTTCACGGACACTAGTAACTCAACTTTGAAAGAGACATGAGGATAGAGTAAAAAGTATGTTTTGAAAAGTAGTTGAAAAATAGGGATTCTGATCCTAGTTTTATCACACTCTAATGATGTTGCCCTATGTTAGTCACTTTTCTGATAATTAATTTCCCAGCAACCCAGAAAAATATTTATCATTTCTGTATCTAAAATGATTGGGATTCTATAAAAATTGTTTTGTCATGCACACATAAGGTTGTACTTTTCCTCTACAGCTTTAGTATAAATATAATGGAGGGATTTTAAAGAATATTTGCTAACATGAGGCCAAGATGGCAGAGTGACCCTGAGCTCACTTCCTCCAGGGGCACATCAAAATTACAATTTACAGAACAACTCTCTATGAGAAGATCTGGAAGACTAGCAGAAAAGATTTTCCACAACAAAAGATATAAAGTAGGAAACATATGGAAATTGGCAGGATGGGCAGAAATGTGCTAAAATCAAAACCCATCCCTTGATCTGGGGAGGGAGACCCGCAAAGGAGAGAATAAGCACAATTTCAGAAGTTCTCCCCAAGGAAGTAAGGGTCTGAGTCCCGTATCAGACTCCCCAGCCCGGGTCCTGCACAGGGAAGAGGAGCCCCTAGAACGTTTGGTCCTGAAGGCCAACAGGGCTTGTGTACAAGAGAACCTGGGAGGTTCTGACATACTCTGAGTCTTAGCACAGAGGCGGCAATTTAAAAGGAACCTGGGTCAGACCTTCCTGAAAGGCAGCAGGAAACTTGGACTCCCCTGGGGCCATAAACCCTGAGAGCAGCCAGTCTTGGGAGCTTCTTCTACCACAAGGACACTGATGCTGGAAAATGCCATCCTCCTTCTAGCTTATTATTGCAGGGCAGCTTACCTGCCAGTAGCGTTGGCACCAGCCTCAGGACCCTTGGGCCCCCCAGCCAGACACCTGGGGCTGAGGCCCCATCCACTTATATAGTCAGTTAATCTAAGACAAAGGAGGCAAGAATACATAAGGGGAAAAGACAGTCTTATCAATAAATGATTAGGGAAAACTGAACTACAGGAAAAAGAATGAAACTGGACTGCTTTCTCACACCACATATAAAAATAAGCTCAAAATGGATAAAAGACTTACACGTAAGTCCTAAAGCCATAAAACCTCTAGAAGAAAACATAGGCAGTATGTTCTTTGACATCAGTCTTGGCAATATTTTTTTTTGAATCTGTCTCCCCAGGCAGGAGAAATAAAAACAAAAATAAACAGATGGGACTACATCAAACTAAAAAGTTTTTGCACAACTCAGGAAACTATTAGCAAAACCGAAAGGCACGCTTACTAAATAGGAAGAGTATTTGCAAATGATATATCTGATAAAAGGTTTATATCCAAGATATACAAAGAGCATGTAACAACATCAAAGGAACAAACAACCTGATTAAAAAATAGGCAGAGGAGCAGATTGGATTTTTTTTTTCAAAGAAGACATAAAGATGCCCAGCGGACACATGAAAAGTTGCTTAGCATCACTAGTCATCAGAGAAATGCAAATCAAAGCCAGAGTGAGATACCACTTCACGCCTGTCAGAATGTCTGTCATCAAAAAGATAAGAAATAACATACGTTGGCAAGGTGTGGAGAAAAGGAAACCCTTTGCACTGTTGGTGGGACTCTAAATTTTTACAGTTACTATGGAAAACATTAGGGAAGTTCCTAAAAAAATTGAAAATAGAGTTTCTGTTTGATCTAGTAATTTCCGTTCTGGGTATTTACCCAAAGAAAACAAAAACATTAATTTGAAAATATTTATATACTCCAGGAGTTGTGGCTCAGTGATTAATGAACCTGACTAGTATCCATGAGGATGCAGATTCGATCCTCAGTGGGTTAAGGATCTGGCGTTGCTGTAAGCTGTGGTATAGGTCACAGATGCGGCTCGGATCCCGCGTTGCTGTGGCTGCAGTGTAGGCCGGCAGCTACAGCTCCAATTCAGCCCCTAGCCTGAGACTCTCCATTTGCCATAGGTGAGGCCCTAAAAAGACAAAAGACAAAAAAATTATAATAATAAAAAAGAAAAGATTTATATACTCCAAAGTTGATTGCAGCATTATTTACAATAACCAAGATATGGAAGCAACTTAAGTATCAATAGACAGACTGATAAAAAAATATTTATATAAATAAATGCAGTGGAATATTACCTAGCCACAAAAAAATAAAATATCGCCTTCTGCAACAACATGGATGGATCTAGAAGGCATTATGCTAAGTGAAGTAAGTCATACCAGTTAAGATAGATATCATATGATCTCACTTGTATATGAAAACAAAAAACAAAACAAAAGAACAGACTCACAGATATAGAGAATAAATGAGTTGGTGCCAGAGAAAAGGGGATGGAGTATGGGCAAAACAGGTATAGGGGATTAAGAAATCTAAACCGGAAGCTATATAATAAATAGGTCACATGGGTGTAATATGGAGCATAAGGAATATGGTCAATAATATTGTATAACTTTTTATGGGGCAGATAGTTATTTGTCTTATTGTGGTGACTGTTTAATGACACATGCAAATTTAAATCATTATGTAGTAACCCTGAAATTAACATAATATTATATATCTATTTTTAAATTTAAAAATGCTAAAGAATATCTGCTAACTTTAATAATCTCAGCAGAACTATGTAGCAGTCACAATAGCTTGAACAAAAAGTATTTTTTGCTCGTACCATTGCAGGTCACTAGGACTCTGTTCTGCATCAAACTCTCTAGCACTGGGGCTGGTGAGCAGCACTACGGGAATACTGCCAGTATTGCTGGCATATTGGAACACTGCCACTGTGGCAAGGGAAAAACATACTGGACAGATCAGCAATTTAATGCACACAGTTCACAGGGCCTGAAATAGTTTGCTAAGGCTGCCGTCACAAACTGCTACAGACTGGATGGCTCAGACCACATAAATTTATTTCCTCAAAGTGCTTTCTGCTGAAAGCCTGAGGTCAAAGTGTCAGCAGGGTTGGCTTCTTATAAGGCCCCTCTCCTTGGCTTGTAGATAGCTGTCTTCTCCCTGTATCTTCCACTGGTCTTTCCCCAGGAACTGTCTGTGTATTAATCCCTTCTTCTTTTAAGGACTCAAGTTTTACTGGTCCACCGTAAAGACCTCATTTTAACTTAATTCATTAAACAGGCTGTCCCCACACACAATCACATTCTGAGATATTGGGCATTAGGACTTCAACATCTGAACTTTGAGGGCCCACAGCTCAGCCCAAAACAGGGCACCATCTAATGACAGGAGGGTGAAAGGAGGTGAATAGCATCAACAACCATCTCTCCAATGCTGTATTAAAGTGTCTGGCATGTGGTTGCTATTTAATACAAAAATGTTAATAAATTAGGGATTTCCTGTTAGGGCTTAGTGTGTTACGAACCCGACTAGTATCCATGAGTTCAATCTGGGGCCTCACTCAGTGGGTTAAGGATCTGGCATTGCCCTGAGCTGTGATGTAGGTCATAGACATGGCTCAGATCCTGTGTTGCTGTGTCTGTGGCTGTGACTGGCAGCTGTATCTCCGATTTGACCCCTAGCCTGGGAACCTCCATATGCTACAGTTGCGGTCCTAAAAAGCAAGAAAAAAAAAGTTAATGAATTATTCATATACCAGGCATCTTTCATTTTTTGAAAAATATATTGTAATTTTGCATATAATAAATAAAATTTTATACATGATATACATTACAACATCTATTAAATATAAATAATATATATAATCCTTTAAAGAAAGGAATGCAATACATTTTCCCCCTTTGAAGTAAAAGTGCCATAATGTTACCTTTTTTTTTTTTTTCCAGTGCTTTGTTTCTGTCTTCCTATTATAACTACACTTCTACCCATTTTTTTAAAGTATGGAACTTAAGCTTTCCATGTAAGTCATGTGCCATTGCTAATAAGAAATATACTTAATAGCAGAGTGAGCCCAAGACACAGAAACCCTCAATGAATGAGTCTTACAGGGCTCATGGAACATCTGATTCTTTAAAATGTGTGTTTTTGCTCAACCTAAAAATGAAATGGGGGAGTTCCCTTCGTGGCTCAGTGGTTAACAAATCCGACTAAGAAGCATAAGGTTGCGGGTTCGATCCCTGGCCTTGCTCCGTGGGTTAAGGATCCGGCGTTGCCGTGAGTTGTGGTGTAGTTTGCAGATGCGTCTCGGATCCCGCGTTGCTGTGGCTGTGGTGAAGACCGGCAGCTACAGCCCCTGTTAGACCCCTAGCCTCGGAACCTCCATGTGCCGCAGGTGCGGCTCTAGATAAAGGCAAAAAGACCAAAGAAAAAAAAAAAAAGAAATGGAAGGTCTTCAATGGGGTTTGTGCCAGAGAAAGTAGGAGGGAGTAATTCTGCAGGAATTCTCTTAGTATTCTATCTCAGATGTTAGTACCCTGCAGAGGACAGATGCTGTTAAAGCACATTTTCTCACTTACATGGAGAATCTTCTTGATAACTTGTTCCATCCCCTAAGGAAATTAGAAACTTCAGGGAATTTCTTTAAATATATCAAGGCAAAAATATCATAACCTGTCTTGGTTCATTTACAATAATATCATTTTGGCTCCATCCATCAGAGGATGGAAATGGATAACAATCAGTTGTTTTAGCAGTGAAATAAGAACTTCAGTTAAACAGTTGTCTAATAGCATTATCATGGCAAATGCTGCAAAAAAGACATGTTCATTATTTTACACATAGGACAAATAACTGTGGCTTCCTTAAGGTGCTAAATTTCATATGGTTTAATAATTATGCTCTCTTCAATACAAATGGATTACAGTATGTAGATAACTCAGTTCTTTAAAAATAGAAAAGAAGGGCCAAAGAACTCTATTTGGTCATTTTATTTGTAGTATCGGTTCCTTAATTTTATCACTTATTGATATGTATGTTCAAATTTGCAAACAAAGGTATCCCAAGGAAGGAAATTTGTTTTATTTCTCTAAAACTGAATGAAATTTCGATCTCAAGATCACATTCTGCATGCTGGTGGAAAATGTAATCGAGCAAATGTCAAGTTGTATAAGTCAGCTTGGGCTTTATAAATCATTCCAGTGTTAAGCTAAGTCAAATCTGGAATCCCCAGTAGGCATGAGGGAGCTGGCACTGCCCTGTGCCACTCTGCGGAAGCCTTCAGGGTGCCTGCAGCTTTCCTCAGGCCTTCTTCTCCTCCTCTCATTCAGAGGACATATGTCAGAGTTAGGGTTAGCATGAGACTCGCTACCTGCCAGAGTTCCAGCAGCATGGATTACAGACCAGACTTTTCTATAGCGCTTGATATTTCCTTGGCCTTAACCGAGGACACAAGGCAAAATTCTCTATTCTCCCTGACGTGCCCATATTTTTTAAAGCTTTTAAAAAAATTTTAAAATGTTTTACATATGTTTTACTAAAGTATAGTTGATTTGCAATGTTGTGCCAATTTCTGAAGTACAACAAAGAGACCCAGTCATACATTAATTTACATTCCCTTTCTTATAGTATCTTCCATTATGGTCTATCATATCTCCATCATCATTTCTATCTGCTCCACTTCGTCAGTTGTTCATTGTATGTAGATGGAATTGTGCATGTTTCTCTAACAACCTGGTTCCTTTTTTGATTCTTTATTCCTTAGCATATATTACTATTTTGACCCAGAGTATTTTTCCCACTCCATTTTTTTCTGATAAGTTTTTTCTCCCATAAAAGTTTAAAATTTTTATTTATCAAGGACAGAGGCCATGTTTTGTGTTGATTCTTGAGACACCAGTGTGTAATGTGGTGTTTGGACCTCTTTAGTCAGTCTGTTGACTGAATGAATAAATTAATAAATAAATGTGTTCAATATTAAGATATTTATGGTACATATTTAAGTAACATAAGTTCACATCTGAAGGATCAATGGGGTTCACTAAAAACAAGAATATGAAACTGAACTCATTTCTTTTATATTTGTAGTATATTTGTCACAGTTGTCTCCCCAAATCCATTTTTGTTATTCTAGTAATAAAATACCTAATTTTATTTGGGCACATGGACATGCAGAATTTAAAAATGCACTTTCTAGCTTTCTTTGCAGTGAGATATGGCTATTTGACTAACTTTTGCACAATGAGATATATGTGTCTCATGGAATGTCATGGAGCAGCTGTCAAGAGTCTTTTCCTAATGCAAATTTGTCATTTGCATTATCCCTTTTTCTTTGCCCTTCCTCTTTTCTACCACTTGAAGTGGGTGCAATAATGAGAGCCTGAAGCAACCATAATGAATATTGAGTTGATCTTGAGATTGGAGTCTATGTACAATGAAAAACAAGATAGAAAGACCCTGGAATCTTGAGAACTGTCTGAAACAGAGCAACCATACAAGTTTCAGGCTGCCTTTCTAGAACTGTCAAGTGATAGGTGGCTAAATTTCTATTATTTATTAAGCATTTTTATTCTAGTTCTCTGTACATATACTGTGGATTAGTTGACAGTTCAGGGCATAGCCAATTATTCAGACTTCAGTACACATTTTGAATTATGTGTATCAGAGACATTAAGAGACTTGCCTAATGCCACAGGGCTAGTAAATGGCGCAATATAAAAAAGCGCTTGGATTCCTTTCCTCCTAGTTTTGTGACATCATGTACTTACATAAATTTCCTAAGTCTTTATATCCTTATTGATGGGAGATAAAATGTTCATCTCAGTCAGTGGTCATAAATGAGAGGATGCATTTTGAAGGCTTAAATGCTCAATAAATGTCCACAGCTTTCCCCACCAAAACTGCTATATGGTGATAGTAGAGAAATATTATTGACGCAGTTTATCAGAATTCCAGCAAAACACTTTGTAAATTCTCTTGGGCCTGACACGCTTGTAGATAAAATGGAGAAATATGTTAAGTGATAGAGCAGTTCAATAAACGCATAGCTACCCCAAACGTGTTGTTTAATAAATGATTGTCACCTTGGAAGGAGGTAACTTGTGGCATGTCATAAGATTCTCTATTTAGCCTTGTAAATTTTCATCAATGACTTGGGTGAAGGGACATTTATCAAATTTGACAGTGTTGGCAAAGGAAGTAAATGTTTCAGGTGATAGAATCAAGGTTCAATTGTTTTACTCAATAGACTTAACTTGTAGGCCCAAATTAATACGAATCAATGGAAAAAAATAGAAATTCCAAATATACAATGAAATTATCAATTGCAAAAGTATAGGACTGGAACACCTGGCTTAACAGAAATGCAGACTGAGTTTAAGCTTAATGGGTGTGAAGAGTAATTAGGGAGTGTTATATCATTATTTTTGTCATTGTTGTTAACAAAGTGTAGACTAGACTTTTTCTAACTATGTCTACAGACAATTTTAGTTAAATTTATTTATAATTTTTCCTAAATATTCATGTTCAGTCCAGCTCTAGTAATTTCTGGGGAAGTGCATGTAAAGCAAGTATTCCAATGCTAAGGGAAACAAGTCAGAGAAAAACAAATGCACTATGGTTTCAATTACTTGTGGAATCTTAAAAACAAAGCAAATAAGACAAAATAAGACAGAATCAGATACAGAGAACAAACTGGTGGTCGACAAAGAGGGCAGAGGTGTAGAGGGATGAATAAAATAGTTGAAGGGGATTGAGAGGTAAAAACTTGCAACTATAAAATAAACAAGTCATAGGGATATAATGTACAGCATAGGGAATATAATCAATAATATTTTAACAACCTTGTATGGTGACAGATAGTAACTGGTCTTAATGCAGTGATCATTTCATAATGTATAAAAATATGGAATCACTATGTTGTATACCTGAAGCTAAGATAATACTGTATGTTAATTATAACTCAATATGAATAAATCAATCAATCAATCCAAACATTTCATGGGAGAAAGAGGTTTTAAAATCTTGAAAATCAGGAGTTCCTGTCATGGCTCAGTGGTTAACAAATCCAACTAGGAACCATGAGGTTGTGGTTTCGATCCCTGGCCTTCTTCAGTGGGTTAAGGATCCAGCGTTGCCGTGAGCTGTGGTATACGTTGCCGATGCGGCTTGGCTCCCGAGTTGCTGTGGCTGTGGTGTATAGACCGGCAGCTATAGCTCCTGTTGGACCCCTAGCCTGGGAAACTCCATATGCCACGGGTGCGGCTGTAGAAAAGGCAACAAAACAAAACGAAACAAAAAAAAATCTTAAAAATCATTGGTTCAGATAAATAGAGTCCCACTTTCAGAATATCCTCTTCCATTCTTGAACCTGTGTATTAAGAGAGTCACTGCTGACCCTGGGTCCATCTAGACCTAGACCTCTATTTGGCAAAGGGTTAAGAGGCCCTGCCTCAAAAGGGACTAAACAAGAAATTAGGAATATCAATAGAGTGGAAGACTAGACCAGCAAGAATCATAATAACAGTTTTCAAATATTATAAGCATTTTTGTTTAGAAGCAGAAGGCGGAAACAATATCATAGAGTTAACACTACAGTGTTACTTAAGTAAAACTTGGGATCAGTCAGATCAAATATATAAAAATTTGTGGTTGTCAGTTCCCCGAAATTATTTGAGCAGAGACTGGAGATCATCTGTCAAGAGGATTTTTCATTTGGGCAGGATGTCATTAGATGATATCTAGTGTTTCTTCCTTTTTGAGTAATCTTAGTACTCTCTTTTTATTTCTTATGATCACTCTCATTGGCAAATAACCCAGGACTCCTATGTTAATACTTAACAACAAAAACAATAACACTTTTCTGCTAATTACAAAGTAATTCAGAATTGTTTGACATAAAAAAGAAACTTTGACCTTCTCAGTTCATGCTGGAAGATGTAAATTAATCTCTAAATCCAAAGCAAGAGTTCTCCCCCCCAAAAAAATTGCATACACAGTGAAATTTTTAAATTAATAGAAAATCTAAGTAGATATTTTAATTTGCTGATGAAAGGAATCTGAAATATACCCTATTTTCTATTTCTTTTATTTGGCAAGACTGCAGCACATTGGAGGTCCTGGGCTAAGGACGGAACCCGCACCACTGCTGCTGGGATCCTTAACCTGCTGCACCACAAGGGAACCCCGCCTTATTTTCATGTGAGATAGTTTTATATTATTCAAAATATGTACTGTTCAGTGAGCATATTCTTTAGGAAATCTCAAAACTCTCCTAAAATCTTGGTAAAAACACTTACATCTCGATTTGGGGGTGGGGGGAGGCGGATGCTATACTAGTGTTTATTTGAAGGCTAATATCCATAGATAAACCCGCTGCTCACAGATTTGGTCAGCATTTGCCAAGGAATTCTACAATGTGAACATTAGTGCTGAAAAGAGATACGGAGTGTCCAATTCCACAAATGTCCAAGAGATATGGAGCGTCCAATTCCACAAAGGGTGACATCATTGATTTGTGTAAGCTTTTTCCTGTTGGTACCTTCAAAACTGACTGAGCTAGCAAGAAATACAGAATCTATCTTACTAGATCTTCATATGATTGTGTTTATTGCCCTTGGAATGAGATTCAAAATTAATTGAGCTCTAAGGTCAAATTTTTATAAACATTATTTTAAAAAATCAGTTTAATTCTAAAAGAGTTACATTTCAACACAGCTCGTAGCTAAGTGCTTTACACTCTTCATGGTATAAGGGAAATGATATTTGTAGATAATAAATCCCAAAGTTATTTAATATTGTTTGTGGGAAATTTAATGTTTTAATCATTGAGCAGATAACCATAAAATATACTCAATTTTTTCAATTAATTAAGTTCTTCTCTGAACAGAGTATGTGCATTATAACATATGCCTCCAAAGAGTATAGATCTTTAAGCATGAATGAATGTTTTAAATAGGCTGTTAAGAAGTAAATTATAATAAGTAAGGATACAGCTTTTGAATCAGAGTTGGCAACTTTTCTTGTTTTGGGTAGAGATAAACATTTCAGGAAGTTGAAAGTCAGTAAGTAAAAGGAGAAAAAGTATGGTAATCATCACATAGGGATTAGAACACACACTTGCAAAAAATTACCCTTAGAAACAGAATGATTTCCTCACCTAGAATTTTTTTGTAAGGGGATTAATGTATTAACATATCTAAAAAGAGATTATATCATTCAGGAGAAGTGCTGCTTGGCTGTAGAGACAGAAAAAGAAAACTCTCAGAGGTAAATGTGTATATACAGACCCTCTGCACAAGTTAGATGGGATGGGATCCACCGAATGTTCCAATCTGGGGCAGGCATACTTTTGTCTCAGGCCTGGAGAGGGCAAGTTACATTGTGTAGGCTTATACTTTTTTTTTTTTTCGTGGTCCCACCTATGGCACATGGAAGTTCCAGGGCTGGAAGTTGAATCAGAACTGCAGCCGCCGGCCTATGCAACAGCCACAGCAACACCAGATCCGAGCCACCTCTGCAAATTACACCATAATTTGCAGCAGTGCTGAATCCTTAAACCACTGAGTGAGGCCAGGGATTCCCCCATCCTCATGAATATGATCTTTTGTCGTTTTTAGGGCCGCAAAACCCTAAAGGGTGGATGTTTCCAGGCTAGGGGGTCTAATTGGAGCTACAGCTGCCGGCCTACACCACAGCCACAGCAATGCAGGATCCGAGCCGTGTCTGCAACCTACACCACAGCTTACGGCAACACTGATCCTTAACCCACTGAGTAAGGCCAGGTATCAAACCTGCAACCTCATGGTTCCTAGTCAGATTTCTTTCTGCTGAGCCATGACGGAAACTCCACAGTCAGATTCTTAACCCACTGAGCAACAATGAGAACTCCTAGACTTCTACCTTTTTTTTGATCTTTTTAGATCCATACCTGTGGCATATGGAAGTTTCCAAGCTAGGGGTTGAATTGGAGCTGCACCTGTCGGACTGCCACGCCGCAGCCACAGCAATGCCAGATCCAAACCCATCTGTGAATTATACATCAGCTCATGGCAATGCCGGATCCTTAACCCACTGAGCAGGGCCAGGGATCTAACTGGAATCCTCATGGATACTAGTCAAGCTCCTTACTGCTGAGTCACAACAGGAACCTCCTTCTACCCATTTTTTGATTGGATTGTTTGTTTGTTTGTTTGTTTGTTTTGATATTGAATTGCATGAACTGCTTATATATTTTGGAGATTAATCTCTTATCAGTGACTTCATTTGCAAATATTTTCTCCCATTCTGTGGATTGTCTTTTCATTTTATTTAGAGTTTCCTTTGCTGAGTAAAAACTTTTCAGTTTAATTAGGTCCATTTTGTTTATTTTTTCCCTCTTATTTTGGAGTTCCCACATTTCCCTTTCTCGTAGTTTAATTCCTCTTTTAGCTGGAGCCATTTTCTTTTTTTTCATTTTTTTAAAAGTATAGTTGATTTACAATGTTGCAAATATTGTAATATTTCTGCTATACAGCAAAGTAACCCAGTCATATAATATATATACATACATACATATATATGTATGTGTATATATACACATATGTATACATATATTTCTTACATTTTCTTCCATCCTGTTCTACTCCAAAAGACTGGATATAGTTCCCTGTGCTGTATGGTAGGACCTCCTTGCTTAACCATTGTAAATGTAATAGGTTGCATCTACTAACCCCAAACTCCCAGTCCATCCCACTCCCTCCCCGCTCCACTTTGGCAACCACAGTTCTGTTCTTTCTGTCTGTGAGTATGTTTCTGGTTTGTAGAGAGGTTCATTTGTGCCATATTTTAGGTTCCACATATCAGTGACATCATATGGTATTTGTCTTTCCTTTCTAATTGACTTTACTTAGCATGGGAATATCTAGTTGGAGCCCATTTTCAAGTCACTATCTGAGAAGTGATTAAGAAATGATTTTTGATATATATTGTCTGCAAATATTTTTTTTGCTATTAATCTTCAGAATTTGATGATGCCTAGAATTCTATGATAGAATTAGTTTTTCCCTAAAACTTGATGGTGATGCTCTATTGTATTCTAATTTCTAGGGCTGCCGTTGAGAAATCCAAAGCCAGTCTGATTTCTGAACATTAGTTCTTTTTTATTTATTTATTTTTTCTATTGCTTGAACCTAGTATTATTAAATTCTAGTCATTGCTTTGATGTAGATCTTTTTCCAGCTATTATGTTGGGCACCAAAACTATCTTTACGTCTGGAAGATGATTCCTTTGGTTCTGTAATGTTTTGCTGTGTTATTTATTTAATAGTACTTTTCTCTTTGTTTTTTCTATTTTAAAATTGGTATTATTTTAGTATAGATTTTGTGCTAATATTCCTATCCTTTCTTTCCCAATTTGTCTTTAAATCTATTTTCTATATGTCTTCAAATTCTTCTTTTTATCCTTTTAAAGGATTTCATTTTACTACTACATTTTCAATTTCTTAAATTTCTTTTTTTCTTTGCATCTTTCTCTGCTAGTTGCTGTGCTTGTTTCGGAGTGGCAGTGTCTTCTTTTTGTCCCTTAGAATATTATTATTATTATTATTTGTCTTTTTAGGGCTGCATCGGTGGCATATGGAGCCATGTCTGCAACCTACACCATAGCTCATGGCAATGCCAGATCCTTAACCCACTGAGCAAGGCCAGGGATCAAACCTGCATCCTTATGGATACAAGTCGTGTTCGTTAACCGCTGAGCCACGACAGAAACTCCCTCCCTTAATATACCAAAGTCTTTTGGATTCTTCCTATCCTCTCTGCTCTCCCTGGTTCCTCTTCATTTTTACTGTTTTCTTTAGTGTCTTCTACATCAAAGGATTTTTTGAAATATAATTGATCCTTGGTTAAATGTTTCTATTTAAGACTGACACTAAATCTTCAGAATCTTTGTATGTGTTTCTAAGAAAAGGAGTTTTATCATTAGATAGGATTCATAGTAAGGTGATCTTAACCTGTTAGAGATCCATAAAAACTCAGTTTCTTATCTTGGGACTGTTTTTCTTGAAAATGAAATCATCTTATCTGCTATCTGGGAAATATACATCTGTCAGCCAACGTTTTTGAAGCTGACTAAAGGAAGAGTGTTAGATGTGTCTGATTTTCAGCATGGGACCTTCGGATCACTTGCACCTGGTTTCCTCCAAAGTCTGGATTACTATCTCCAGAAAGGAGAATCCTGAATCTATTCAATGTTTATATAGACTTTCAGCCATTCCTCTTATTTTTATCCTTGCTGCTACTCCTTTTAGAATTACAGGGTTCTTCCAGTTCTTTAATCCTTCAGTAATTCTAAAGGAGATCAGCTTGTTTATTGTTGACACATTGCATAATTGAGCTTCAACTTTATCAGGGCTGGCACATTAGTTGTAATTTATCCATCTGCTTTACTTTTCTTGCTTTTTTTCTCCTTGTTTTTGTGGGTTTATCCTTATTTCTAATTTAGTAGGGCTTAGGGATGGAGAAGATGTAAATCAATATTCAAAATCATATTAACAGAGGAAGTTCTAAATAATTTTATTTCAAGAGCAACAAAATTAATTCCACCTCTTCTCAAGATATGCATTTTTTTAGAAAAAAAATAGAAACTCTTGCAACGTCTCAGATTATAAAGCAATGTGGTTGCCCTTGTAACGTTATACATCAGGATTTGGGCAGAGTCAAACATTACTCTATAAAATTATTCTATGGCTATTGACGTTCAAAATGTTGGTTAAGAAACTACAATGATTTTTTTCTAAAAGGAACACATTTAAAATTCAAATCTCATGGTTGTGAGTTCCCATGGAGATCTTTCTTAAGGCAGAAAAGGGGACAAAAGCATGATAGCTTCAGGAGTTATCATCACTATAACCTAATTAATTAAATTTTATATTTGGGTATCATTCTTATGAGCTTTTTATTTAAGCTTACACTTCAGAAGCAGATGCATTCTTGGTGTGCTGATACATCAGGTTTTGAATATGCAACGTCTAAGGGCAGACTCTGTGTTAACACAATTTCAATAATATGAATGTGGCACTGAGTTAGAGAACAAGATTCAGAAAATAAAAACAGTGAAGATGGAAAGCCAATATTTCAAACATAGAAATGGTCCAGTGAATAAAAGAGAAGCCACCAAAATGAAAACAATGGAAGTTGAAGTCAACACCTATATCCGCCATGGTCTTGGAAGCTGGATGTGTCAGTTAGGAACCATATGGCAAAACAGAGAGCCCATAGGAAGGACTTAGGCGAGGACTATTCGTGAGGCAAACTAGAGGTTAGTCACCACCATCCTTAGGGAAGGGGGGACATAGGGAAGAAGTGGCTATTGGACTGCAGGAGCTGAAACTACTGTAGAGAAGAATCTATTACTATTGATTTTACTGGAATCAAAACAGAAATATTCCAATTTTCCCTTTCCCGATGCTCTCCAATATCCCACCAGTGCTTCCCATTAACCAGCTCTAACTGGAAGGCAGTTATCCGGGGATCTTAGAAAATACAATTTTCAGTACAAGAGCACAGAATGCAAGGAAGAGTGAATGAATTAAACTTGGTTATTCAGGAACTAGATATTGTCCATAGGTACTGTATTTATAAGCCAGTAAATGAGCACTGTAATGGCAGAGGATGGCCAGATTAACTTTCTGATTTGATCTTTTTGAGCACCTGACTATTAACAGCTTTCTTTGCAGAGGGATCCTTTGTAAATGTTCATGTGGGACAAATTATTGCCCTAGTTTGGGCTCATTCCTAATATATATATATATATATATATATATATATATATATATATATATATATGTATTTAGAACTCTGTTAGAGTTTCTTGCCCTCTGAACTCTGGTCTTACTCCTCTCCAGTTCCAGCATACACAGACAATCTATTAGCAATCGACCAGAAAATAATGTATATTTTTACCTCAGCACATCTCTCCATCTTGTAAAAGAGAATATAACTGTAAGAAATTCATCCTCTTGGATGATAAATATCAACTTTTATCTGCCCTTTTCTTCTCTACTGATTTTTCTACAGTTCCACATCTGGAATAGCAGCTGCAGTCAGATACCCCACCTAATTAAGTTTACAATAATTTAGTCACTCACAAAGATTCATCTCTCTTTGAAAGTGGTCAAATATGAGTTAAATGGGCTGTGCTGTAAATCACTACTCTTGCATCTTTAGAGTCTTTGATGGTGGTATTTATTGCTTTGATTTTTCTAGAGATAACAGTGTTGCCTTTTATTTACTATTTTCTTAGACAAGATGGACTGTAGTAGCTTGGCTCCTCCTTCTATAATAACTCTCATTCAGTGTCCTGCCAACTGCTTACATTATTTGCATAAATCATATACTCAGGAACTGGGAGAGCTAAACACAGGTGTTCTACTGGGAATGGGATGAGGTTCCCATAGGCCCAAATTGCATTTTTTTTATTTGATCCTCAACAGCACCTTTGCCTATTTTGCCAAGAAGTAGTATCAATTCAAAATCAGTGCCTAGTAGTAAATTTGGCAGGCTCTTTGGAGAAGATCATATTCTTAGCATTTGTTTGCGATTTTCATCATAGGATCTTTTGTCATGAGTTCTGAAAATTCAATATATGACTCTCCACTGAAATGATTTGCTCTAGACATTTGCCCATTTCATTTGGAGATTCTTTCCAGTTGTGTAAATCAAGTATGCCCTTAGTGTACATTTTATATTAATGTTGTAGTCAAAGAGCTTGTCATAAATGTCACTGGGGGTTAAGTGATTTTGATAATCATGATGTCCTCTGCCTGAAATGGTTATCATTTAAAGTCTGCCTACGGTATTTATACCACTCTTTTGACTTACCCATCTGGCAACTTTCTGCCCATGGGAATTGGGGAGTCCACTACAACCACAGCATTGAAGCATCTCTAATTAGCATTCCAGCCCAATAAAAGTCACACATCCTTGCAAAGCCTTTTAAAGCTACTGGCACTCCAATAGTAACCTGTTTCTCAACACAATTAAGGCATGCTTTGTCTTCTAGAAAACAGAAGTTTGCCGAGTGAGCCACAGCTGGCACGTCCACTCTAACATTTCTCTTTCACAGAACACTCAGATTCCTTCTTTAAAGACTTCCAAGTTGTTTTTTCTGTTTCTTTCTTTTTTTTTTTTTTTTGGCATCTCAACTCAGTTTAGCAAGAGCAACTCCGTAGTAAGCTTTCAGTTACTCAAATGAGAAAGCCATTAGAATTACATTCAAATTCTCAGTGTAAAACATTTGATTTGGATATCTGGGGTAAGTGCTCTTACATTAAAAGTATGCCTCATTTGACATTGTAGTCTCCCCTATCGCTAGAGCCCTTAAATTCATTCCCTTTCTGAGTATGCTGATTTTTGCCAACATAAAATTGGAAAGATTTAAAAATTTTTGGCATCCACCTATTAGCTTCAATGGGCTGACTTTTCAACTGCCTCCTTCTCATTCAAGGATTGAACTGCAATGTGACTGTGATTATGGATCTGGAGATGAGAAAAAGGGTAAGGATGGAGCTTGGAGAGAGTTGGCTTCTTTTTATATGGTGCCATGATGAGTGTCTCTTTATAAAAGACAGAAAATGACACACGGAAACACCAAGGTCCTATGAAGATGGAGGCAGGGATTGGAGTTATGTTGCCACAAACCAAGAAATACCAGGAGCCAGACAAAACTGGAAGGGGGCAGGAAGGATTCTCCCCTAGAGTCTTCAGAAGGAGTGTGACTTTGCCAATACCTTGATTTCAACTTTCTGACCTCTAGAACTGTGAGAAAATAAAGTTTGTTTGTTTTAATCTAAGCCACCAATTCTGTGGTTATTTGTTACAGCAGCCTTAGGAAACTGATACAATTACAAATTTCAATTATCTTTATGTGCCAGTGTTATGTGCTGTATTCTGATTTTTATCTATTTCTGTACTAGTGAGGATTTTTAGTTGAAGGAAAAAAAGGGAAAATTGCTTCTTCCTGAATTAAAAAAGAAAAAGCAGCAATTTATTGAGGATATGGAACACTCACAGAATCCCTGTGAAACTTTGGGGATGAAGCTCAGAAAATGGAAAGAACATGAGTGGCAGTCGAGTAAGTCAAAAACAGTCCAAATTCAGGCCCCAGCACAACCTTGGCCATGGGACACAGGACTGAAGAATTGACCCTCTTCAGCTGCTCTGCATCCTGCATAACACCGCTGGCCTTTCTGCCCCTGATTTCCAGCTCCTAGACATTGTAGATGCTTCTATAGCCATAATGAAGCCTCTCTCTTCATTTCTTGACATCATTAGATGTAAATTCAGAGTCTTAATGGGCCATTTGAGATCATCCTGGCTAGATCGCCTTTCCATGAGTGTCCAGAAAGACAGACGAGATGCTTAACTTGTAGGTATCTGTCTTCAGTAAAGGACTTTGCTTCCCCTCCAAGACCTCATACATTTGAGGAAGGTGGGTTTTTGCAGTCACAGAAAGGAGGTCATAAGTGAGGACACAAAATAAAAGAGCAAAACATAAACAACCAAAAATCTCACAAATGTGCATTGCACATGTTTGTCTAAGGCCAGTTCTGTTGACTCTATAAAGAGAAGAAATTCCTTTTAGACTCTGTCAAATTTTGACATTAGTCTTAGTGAGAAGGTGGGAGAAGTTGCATTAGGTTCTGTTACTCAAATTCATATTTTACTAGTAGAAAAAAGGATGAACAATGAATATATAGTTGTTCCTTCCATCTCACTAATAACAATTTATAAAACATTTAGTTTGCCTTTCTTGTTTCTCCCCAAGATCTTTGCCCATATTTAAACATTGTGGTATCTTTGTTAGTGCCATATTCAGAATTAAACTCAGGTAATTGGTCATTTTCATACACATAAAAATATTAGGTACAATATTAATAAAACTCAAGGTCTCGATCATGTTATTTAAGGAAATTAAGTGAATAAAAAACAACTTTAAATGTCAAATCATGATTTTATTTCAAAGGACATTTATTTCATATTGATAGAATGAAAAAGAAAATGCTAAAAATGAATTAAATAGATCACATGAGATGAAAGAGTACTGACTGAATATAGCAATTTCTCATTGTCTAGGAAAGTCAGATTCATTGCTGTCACTTGATGTACTCAAAAGAAACATTAACCAATTCAAACAAAAATCAATTTTCATAGCTTATGCTGTCACCATTATTGAAGTTTAAATACACATGACTTGAATGGCTTGTCTTTATGCTCATCGTGTTATGTGTGAAAAGAAGTTACTGGTGTAGCACACATAGAAATTTTCAAGATTTTGGTTTGGAAAAGACACACTATGATGAAATTTTACTTTACCTCATAACTCTGCTGTAAAATAAACTTCTGAAAAACTTTAGAGAAGGTTGGGGATCTGGAAAGTTTGGCAAACATTTTCAGCATATGAATGCATGCAATCTAAAATCTTTATTTGAAATGAGTAATATCTATTCTAAAATTGCATTTGTAGTAGGTATTGCAGATTTCTTAGCTCCTCCTGCATTCAATCAGTCTTCCAGGATGTCTTTCTAATGCAGATGTTGTAAAACTAAAAAGTACATTTTCAATATTCTTTTGTAGCTAAGATTCTGGAGGCTGAGTCCCACCAAAAAGATCCGTATAAAAGCTGGAAAACTCAGGCGAGAATGAAGACATTCTCTTGCCCTTTTGACTGTTTTCTGCTGGCAGTGAGGGACATGGAGATGTGTAATTTTTCTGCAGCAGCATTTCCATTTTTCTTCAGCTTCCTAACTACAGAGGTTATTATCATTTTCTAGCATCCAGGCATCAGTTTGTGTGTTAGGAGACATTTGTGGTAGTGTTGGCTTCCTGATGCCTTGGAGTTCAACCACGGCAGCTGGATCACCTTCTTCTCAACAGTGTCAGTGGTGGAGCTTCAGTTTTAATGGTAAGACCTTCCATGGTTGGCAAGTTCTCAGGTTTTGGAAAGTATTCCTGAAGTCCCAGACTACACTGCATTCCGCCAACTCTTCCAGGGATTTTTTATGAGCACTTTCTTCCCCATTTGAAATCCTCTTCTAAATAAATGCAGGGGCTTTAGTGTTTCAGATTTCCTGTCTAGAATATTAACTGATAAAACATTTAAAAATAATCTCACTAGACAATTTCATCTGTCTCCTAAAAGTGAATTATGGAGTCAACAAAGTGGAGGCAGTTCAATTTGAAGATGAACACGTGTTGGAGAGGTAGCCATTCAGACCTCTGCTCCCAGAAGGGTTTGGCTCTAGCTACACCCTGGCTTCCTCACAGATGCAAACAGCAAAAGGATGTAGAACAGAACTCTGCCAGTCTCGCTCAAGTTGTTAGTTGGGGGAGTCATCATCCTGTCTGTGACCTTGAACCCCTATCTCTTTAAACTATTTTTCGCTAGTGCATTCATATCCCTGTTGCTATTACAGCTTCACCTGAAATCTGAGCAATGAAAAGCCTAATACGTAATGACAGAATTGTTTAGAATTTCCAGAGATGGGGAAATCAGAGAAGGAAAAATATACTCATCAGCCTAGTTTTCTAGTTAGACTTCATTATATCCATCATGAAATGCTTTATTTACTCCCTTTTGCTCCACTTAAAATAAGGAAGTATCTACTTTTCAGAGATGACTAGATTTCACTTAGTGATTAAAAAAAGACCTTGTGGGACCCAGCGTTGCCGTGAGCTGTGGTGTAAATTGCAGACGCAGCTCGGATCCCGCGTTGCTGTGGCTGTGGCCAAGGCCGGCAGCTACAGCTCCTGTTAGACCCCTAGCCTGGGAACCTCTATATGCCGCGGGTGCAGCCCTAGAAAAAGGCAAAAAGACAAAAAAATAGAAGACATTGTGATAGATTTCTTGTATACTTGCTTTCTGTTCATTTGTGTTAATTTTTATGGTGGTGGTAATTAGTGAATTACTTACTTAACCAAAATATCTTCTCAGTAATCAGGACTTCATATTTTACAGTTATTACTAAGTTCTTTGCAATAAATGGTTGCAAAAAAATGCATTTGGAGTCATAAAAAATGCACCATTTAATGAAATTAAAACTCTGGCTTGCCAGGGTATTATACAAAATGACATGTTGCCCAAAGAAAGTCCATTTTACTAAGAATAAATAAACACTGGTGGGAAATAAATCTCTGTTTCAGATTTCAAATGCAGTTGTTTACAATATTGCACCTAAGGGTGAAAAACAAATGAGGTAAATGAATTTGTATATACATTCCACGATTTTCCAGCGGTGTTATAATTAAAACTATAAAACATTGCCTTTAGCAAACAGCTATTGTGGGAATTCTTCCACACAGCCTTGTTCACAGCAGCCCCATTTTGTTTGTCTTGATTTCCTCTGACAATGATTGCAACTGTCTGCTGAGAGAAGGCAAAAATGTAATTTTTATATGGAATCGTTTACAAGAAAGACAAATGCTGTCAGGATTAGCTCACCCTGATTAGATTCTGAAAAATAGATACTTCAAAGATTCAGAAATAAGGTTTCCATCATAGAGCAGAGAAAATCCATCTCTTGTGTTTTGAATGGAACCACCAAGGCCCTGTTGGTCACTGGTCAGGGTCTCAGAATATTATGTCATACATAGAATTGCACAGATTCTAAGATACGTGTGTGGGTCTAGTTGAATCTCTACACTGTCAATATCTCTGTTAGTCCTTTGGACTTTTATTTATCTCATCTTTAGCTAAAATACAGATCACAGCCACATTTTATTCCAATATTAATGCCCCACATCCAACCTTGATGTGAATTGGGAGCCATCTTCCTAAGGCTCTTGAATGAATCTCCCACCAGACTTGTGTTTCCTTCTGCCCCGCACACTGCTCCTTCTTGGCCTCTTCTATTCATCCTTTGCCTTCTTTCTGACACTTGACTGTCAACATTTCCCAGAGCTCACTGCTTGTGTATCTTCTCTTCTTCATCTACACTCATACTTTGCATAGTTTTATTTATTCCCATGGCCATAAATACCATGCCTATCCAATGATCACCAAATTAATATCATCCACCCAGATTTCCCCATCATTCTAGACTTCTCTATTTATTGGCTACTTATCACAGCACACAAATTTTATTTTCTTTTTCATTGCTTAAAGTTTTACTGCATTTGATTTACCAGGTTGTGATAATTTCTGCTGTACAACAAAGTGATTCAGTTATCCATGTACACACATCTCTTCTCTTTCAAATTCTTTTCCTACATAGATTATTACAGAATATTGGGTAGAGGTCTCTGTGCTTTACAGCAGGTTCCCACTGGCCAATCATTCCATGTACCTCAGTGTGCGTATGTCAATCCCAAGCCTCTAGGCTACCACCCCACCTATCCCCTTAGGTTACCACAATTTTTTCAAAGTCTGTGAGGCTGTTTCTGGCCTGCAAATAAGTTCATTTTTATCCATTTTTGGGTTCTACTTATAAGTGATATCATATGATGTTTTTTCTTTCACCGTCTGACTAACTTCACTTAGTATGATAATGTCTAGGTCCATCCATGTAGCTGCAAATGACATTAACTCATTCACTTTTATGGCTGGGTAATATTCCTTTGTATATATGTACCACATCTTCTTGATCCATTCCTCTGTCAATGGACATTTAAAATGTTCAAAAAAAAGAACTTCTGATGTGTATTTCTAATCCTTCCTAAATCTTCACCTATATTTTTTTCTAATAGCTCAGGTCAATAGTCTAGGGTTATGTATGCTTGTTTTTCTTTTCCTTTCACAACCGAAGTCCAATCCATCAATGAATGCTGATAAGATACTTCAGAATATATCCAGAATCTAATCGCTTCTCACTTCTGTTTTGCTCAAGTTGCCATCACATCTACTGAGCACTGCAAAAATCTCCCAGCTGGTCTCATTCCCTCCGTTCCCCCCACTCCACACACACCCACCATCCCCACTACCCACACCCTGAGGTGTGCTCTCTATATATATTTTTTAAATTTATTATAGTACAGTTGACTTACAATATTGTATTAGATTTAGATGTACAGCCTAGTGAATCAGTTATACATATATCCATTATTTTCTAGATTCTTTTCCCATATAAGTTATTACAGAATATTGTGTAGATTTCCCTGTGCTATACAGTAGGTCTTTGTTACTTATCTATTTTATATGTAGTAGTGTATATATGCTAGTCCCAACCTTCTAATTTATCCCTCTCCTTATAATTTAAAAATGTTTATTAGAGCATATTAAACTCAAGTTTTTCCAGGGATTTCTACAGCATTTAATTGACAGTCTTCTTCAAGGCCTGAAAGTTTCTCCGTCATCTGAATCATGACTTCTTAGTGACCTGGTCTCCTCCAGATTCTCCTGGTTTACTCACTCCCAAGCCCACCGAGTGCTTGGCTATGTCTTGAACATCAAGGTGGCTTTTCAGTCTTTACATTTATTTTCTTCTCTAGTGTCATCTCTTCTAAAAGACTATGCCTGATGATCCCACCTAAATAGCACAGGAAACATACATACTCAGTCTCTTACTCTGCTTTCTTTGTCTTCATAGCTTTTAGAAATTCCCTTTAAGGAGAAATTTAAACACTTTATGTTTTCTTTTTCATTTGTGAATTTGATCACTTGTTGCTCTCCTTCAATAGAATGTAAGTTCTATAAGTACATATTCTTTTTGTTGTTTGCCACAGTCTTTGTGCCTAGATCACAGTCTGGCAAATAGTAGATACTCAAACATTATTTACTAAATAAATAAATAAAATTTCTTTTTTTCACTAAGCCAGCATCCTCCTGAGTATATAGACATTAGCACACAATTTAATCCCCTCTTGTAAAAAAGGGCTATTAATCTTTACTTTCTTTCCCTGAGTCACTGTCGCTTCTAAACCCCCACAAACATATCACCCGAACCTTATTTTATGTCTTCACTTCACCAAATATTTAACATTAAAGAAAGACTACAACTGCAAGGAAAAAGTTATTTTTAGTCTGAGCTATAGATTCTATTTGAATTATATATTCACGTCAGGAAATGAAAAACTGAATAATTTAAATAAGAGTTTCCTAAACAAAAACATAGCATTACTTTTGTTTCAAAATTATTATTCTTTATTATTTTATTTTATCTTTCACCTCATGCTGAACATAAGCTTATGTTCATCTCCCTGCAATCACAAGTGAGGTAAATGAAGGGTAAAAATATTGTTATTATCAATGTTTTAAGGTTAATACTTCATTTTTACTTTCTTTGTGTCCATTGTCTCTCCCTCTCTCTTTTCCTTTTTACAACCACACCCATGGCATATCGAAGTTCCTGGGCCAGGGTTTGAAAAAGAACTGCATCTGTGGTCTACACCACAGCCAGGGCAACACTGACTCTGAGTGACATCTGTGACCTACACCAGAGCTTACAGCAATGCTGGATCCTTAACCAACTAATCCAGGCCAGGGAGCAAACCTGCATCCTCATGGAGACAATGTCAAGCCCTAAACTGCTGAGCCACAACAGGAACTCCTCCATTGACTCTTAATGTTTAGACAATGGCACCTGCAGGAATACCAAAACGGAGATGTGTGTTTTGTTCAAGTTTGTAGTCCCCAGAAATGAACATGGTGCATTTGACTGTGCTCAATTAGTTTTTTCTCCAGTTTTATTGAAATGCAAATGGCATAGAGGACTGTATAAGTTTAAAGTTTATAGCACAATGATTTAATTTACAGATACTATAAATTGATTATCAAAATAAGTTTAGTGAACATCCATCATTTCATATATATGCAAAATTAAAGAAACAGAAATAATTATTTTTTCTTGTGATGAGTACTCTTAGGATTTACCCTTAATAACTTTCACACAGAATATACAAATGTGGTAATTATAGTTATCATGCTGTACATTATATCGCTAGTACTTATGTATCCTATAACTGGAAATTTGTATCTATTGAATGTCTTCATCCAATTTCCCTACCACCCCTGCCTCTGGCCTCTGATAATGACTAATCTGATCTTTTTTTTCTAGGAGTCTGTTCTTTTTTGAAGCATAATTGATCTACGACACTATGTTAGTCCCTGGTACATAACATATTCAATATGATTCAATATATGTATTTTTTGCCTTTTGTTTTTTTAGGGCCACACCCACAGGATATGGAAGTTCCCAGGTTAGGGGTCGAATCCGAACTGTAGCCACCAGCCTATGCCACAGTCACAGCAATGCCAGTTCCGGGCCAAATCTGTGAACTACACCCCAGCTCATGGCAACACTGGATCCTTAACCCACTGAGCAAGGCCAGGGATTGAACCCATGTCCTCATGGATACTAGTCGGGTTTGTTAACCTCTGAGCCATGACGGGAATTCTGGATTCAATATTTTTATACATTTCAAACTGATCACCACGTTAAGTCTAGTTAGGATATGTCACCATACAATATCTTATTTATTGCTGTGTTCCAACATTGTATATTTCAAAGCCATGACATTTATTTTGCAACTGGCAGTTTGTTCCTCTGTATCTCTATTTGTTCTCTGTACCTATAAACTCTCTTTCTCTTTGCTTTCTTTGTTTTATTTAGATGCCACATATAAGTGAAATCATGCAGTATTTGTCTGCTCTGTTTGACTTAATTCCCTTAGCTTTATACCCTCTAAGTCCATTCATGTTGCCACAAATGGCAAGAAGTCATTTTTAAGACTGAGTAATATTCCACTGTGTGTGTGTGTGTGTGTGTGTGTGTGTGTGTATACACACATATATATATATCACATCTTTATTCATTTATCTGTTGATGGACACGGGTTGCCTCCTTGTCTTGGCCATTGTGTATAATGCTACAATAAACATAGTGGTACATATACCTCTTCTAATTAGTATTTTTGTTTTCTTTGGATAAATATCCAGGAGCTGTTGCAGTTGGATTCCTAACACACTATGCCACAGCAGGACTGGTCCTGGGCTTTTATTTGTTAGGAGGTGTTTTTTGTTTGTTTGCTTGCTTGTTGCTTTTTGCTTTTTAGGGGCTGCACCTGTGGCATATGAAAGTTCTAAGGCTAGGAGTTGAATTGGAGCTGCAGCTGCCAGCTTATGCCACAGCCACAACAATGCCAGATCCAAGCCGTGTCTGCGACCTACACCACAGTTCAAGGCAATGCCAGATCCCCAACCCACTGAGCAAGGCCAGGGATCGAACCTGCAACCTCATAGTTCCCAGTCAGATTTGTTTCCACTGCGCCATGAAGGGAACACTGGGTCTGTACTTATTTTCTGTTTTCTTCCTGGTTCAGTCTTGGGATATTGTACATTTCTAGGAATTTTTCCATTTCTGCTGGTTATCCAGTTTATTGGCATATAAATGTTTGCAGTAATCTCTTATGATTCTTTGTATCTCTGTGGGGTCAGTTATAACTTCTCCCTTGGAAAAAATAAAAATCATATAAAGATAAAACTGTAAATCAAGTGTAAAGGAAAAAAACAAAAAACATAAAAATAAAGGACAAATAATTTCTTTTTCATTTCTGATTTTATTGATTTAAGTCCCACTCCCTCACCCTTTGGATGGATCTGGCTCAAGTTTTATAAATATTATTTATCTTTTCAAAGAACTAGCTCTTAATTTCATTGTTCTTGTCTAATTTTATTCCCTATTATATTTATTTTTCCTGTGATCTTTATGATTTTCTAGATCCTTTTGGTATAAGGTTAAATTGTTTATCT
>PVHT021183710.1:25802816-25840903 GCA_004024745.2 Catagonus wagneri | reverse complement strand
CTGATTTTATTGATTTAAGTCCCACTCCCTCACCCTTTGGATGGATCTGGCTCAAGTTTTATAAATATTATTTATCTTTTCAAAGAACTAGCTCTTAATTTCATTGTTCTTGTCTAATTTTATTCCCTATTATATTTATTTTTCCTGTGATCTTTATGATTTTCTAGATCCTTTTGGTATAAGGTTAAATTGTTTATCTGAGATTTTTCTTGTTTCCTCGTGTACGCTTATATCACTATAACTTCTCTCTTAGAACTGCTTTTGTTGAATCTCATAGATTTTTAATCACTGTCTGTTTTTAATTTGTCTCCAGGTGATTTTTGATTTATTTGATTTTTTTTTCAGTGTATCTATTGGTTGTTTAGTAGTATTATTATTCAGACTCCTCGTGTGTGTGATTTTCGTAGTTTTTTTTTTTTTTTTCTTTTTCCTTTAGTTGCTTTCTAGTCTCATAGCGGTTGTTGCGGCTGCAAAATATGCTAGATATAATTTCATTCTTCTTAAACTTATTGAGACTTATTTTGTAGTCTAGCATGTGATCTGTCCTGGAGACTGTCCCACATGTACTTAAAAGAATATATTCTACTATTTTTGGATGCAATATTCTATATATACTTCAAAGTTGATTTGGTCTAATGTGTTTTTTAAGACCAGTGTTTTCTGATCAATTTTATGTCCATTGATGTAAAGGGATGATATACTGCCCTACTATTATTGTGTTACGGTCAATTTCTCCCTTTATGTCTGGTAATATTTGCTTTCCCTATTTATTGCAATATTTTGCACCTAATAATATTTTTGAATTAAATTAATTTGACATACTCATTAATTGATGGAATGTTAAGTATCACTAAATATTTATTACAATTTCATTATGTTTGTTACACGAGCTATTTATTTGAAGTTTATTTCCTAATACTTGCTTTATATGGAATAAAACAGGTTTATAATGATATAGGTTTGTGATCAAAGGGCTTTGGACATTTGGTTTCACTTTGACAGCTTATGATTTTCTATCAAGTATACTCTTGCCAATCAGCTGTTAAACACATGGAAAATTAGCACTTTTTTATTATAACTGAAAAACAATTTCTATCATTTCTATAATGTTTTTAAGTTTACAAAGCATAGTCATAAAACATTATCATTATTTTTTTGTCTTTTGTCTTTTTAGGGTTGCACCCTTGGCATATGGAAATTCACAGAGTAGATGTCAAATTGAAATTGTAGCCACTGGCCTATACCACAGCGACAGCAATGAGGGATCCAAGCTGTGTCTGCAAACCACTCCACAGTCCACGGCAATGCTGGATCCTTAACCCACTGAGCAAGGCCAGGGATCGAACCTTCATCCTCATGGATGCTAGTCAGATTCATTTCTGCTGAGCCACGATGTGGACTCCCACAAAACCTTATTCAGTTTGTTCTTGACAATACCACGTGGGAATCAGTGATGTTCTCAAAAATCTCTACATGAACAACCTCTGATGAACTAAGCAACTCCTCCAAGCTGATACAGCTAAAGAGAGGTTGAATCAAAAGTTTAAGTTCAGTACAACTAATTTCAAATCCTAGATTGTCATTTTGTTATATTTTAGGAAACATTACATTAACCATTTTTATCCCCTTCTTAGTTATCTTCCTGCTCTGGTCAGACTTTAATGCGTTATCAACCTTTTAAGTTAATTAAAAAATTCTCAGTATGATTAAAATTAAGCTCTCCATCAAACCGTTGCTCATGAGAGAATCTAGTTGGAAAAACAAGTGCCTCAGAGAATTTATAATTTTCTCTGCAGAAAGGCCTAAATGGAAGGATAAGTGAAAAGCCCAATATGTAGATGGGCATCTGATTATAAACCTTCTTGACAAATGCTTAACTGTGTTCACCCTTTTACAAAATAGAGCATATGATACTCCTATTCATCATGGTAGTATTTTATTTTTCATAAGATATGATGGCTTTGGTAATTTATCCCCCAATAAATCAGAAAGAAATGAGAAACTTAAAAAAATATAACATTTCATTAATGTAAGTTCCTACTCATATATTTTTTAAATGCCTGAGATAAATTACAAAGCAGTTTCTCCCATCAAACAGCAACATGCGGGATCGGGTTCCTTGACGTGTCTGAACTTTAATCAGAGGGAATAATTAGAAATTGCTCACTGTAATAATTTATTTCTAGCAATTTGGAGTGTGTCATATATCAACAGAAACACTAAGTGAAGGGCAATGGAGATAAATTATGTTCATAAAATGTTCACAATATTAGTAAAGGAGCAATGATTATTTTAAGTACAGATGTAAAAGCAGAATTTTAATTATGACTTCACTTTTTCACATGCTGTAGATGTTGCACCTGCACAATCTTTAAACAGTTTTCCAGTAAATGCTTCAATACACTAATCGGATTGTTTGAAGGTTTTTAAGACACAAGGTTCTTAACAGCATTACAGGTATAATCTCGAAGGCCAGAGGAGAGTTCTCCATCAACCCATGCAAAGGTAGTTACCAGTGAGTAGTTCTCAGTGTTTTGCTGATATGATAATGATAGGAAATATCTGTTATTAACAATCCCAGAAGTCTTTCTCGTGATAGGGTACTCTTTGCTGAGTGGAATGATGTCTGTGGGGCACAAATGAAACTACTCTGCATGACAAATGAGAGAATTTACCAGCATTTTGGGAGGGGAAGTTATGAGAGAAATGAGAGCAGGAGCTTGAGAAAAGAGGCATCAAATGAGGCATCAAATGAGGGTGTGTGTGTGTGTGTGTGTGTGTCTGTCTGTGTGTGTGGTAGTACTCCTCTGTGGTCTCTTCTAGAAAATCTTTGGTGACATGTAAATTGTTCTCTGTCACACATTAAGACATTGCCAGGGCTGTTGCAATGATATTACAAATGGACTCATGCTTCACTAAGAATTGGAGTAAAGAAATGCGTAACTATGGTAGGATAAGAATTTCCTTCTGTGGAAACAGCATGACCTTTTGAATGTTGACATGCTCCAGCACCTTAGTTTAAATTGGCATGAATTTCCTGTTTTTTTGTTTTTTCGCTGACCTGGCCAATTCTTTCTTCCATGCTCCATACTGAGCCCGTCCAATTACTGACGTGCCTCCTTGATGAACACTAAGAGGCACTGAGGGACTGCGTGCACTCTTTTTATTCTTAACTGTAGACACTTTGAATTGCTTTTCACAAAGTGAAAGTAATGAGTCAAATCTAAGTCATCTCTCTCCAGGATCGTCAAACCTGAACCTGCCTTTGTGGCCTGGCCTGTTTTATCCTGAAGGCGGACGGACAGTCTCTGGAGAAATATAAACGTGTATGTCTGTTTCAGTTTTAGCAGGTGGGTAAAAATAGGACACAGCCAAATTATGGGAAGAACTCAGGAAGGCCTTAATTACTAAACTGCTATAAACAAAGCTACAGAGAAACAAAGGAGAATATATCTATAATTTAACTCCATCTCTCATCTCATAGACATATACCAAAACATTTATAAAGAAGAAGAGGAAGGAGGAGGAGAAACTGAGCTTAGGAGGAAAAGGGGTGGACGAAGGGACTGAAAAATTAGTAGTATTTAAATGCTAAAATCTCATGGTGATCCGTATCAGACTTGCTGTTCATCTATATGCCGATGACATCCACATTTTATCTTCAGTTGAAACCCTCCTCATGATTTCTAGGCTTATCCACTGACCTAAAATATTAAATGAGGCCAGTAGAATATAGACTATTTGAGGTCATGGATTTGGTAAAATTTGTTCCTTGCTCTAATTCTGATACCTAGAACAGTGACTGAGTGCTCAGTCAACAGTTATTAAATGTTGACTAGCAATAGAATCCACATATTTTTATGATAAAGTTGAAAAATTATATTCTGTTGCCATTGGGGACTAGATGAGGCAACTAGTCTCATCTAGTTGGATGAGGACTAGATGAATATGTAAATTTTCTAAGATATCCTGGGTTTGGCATGTTTTCACTGAAAAACATTTATAATTCAAAGTAATATTATGAATATAAATTTTATGTATTTTGATTAATGTGAATTTCTGATTTTGTCAACTACCTACAATTTTTTGTTTGCGTTTATATTTTTATTAAAGTACAGTTGATATACACATGTACAATACAGTGATTAACAACTTTAATTTTTTTTTTTTTTTTGGTCTTTTTGCTTTTATGCAGAGCCGCACCCGCGGCATGTGGAGGTTCCCAGGCTAGGGCTCTAACAGGAGCTGTAGCCGCCGGCCTTCGCCACAACCACAGCAATGAGGGATCCGAGCTGCGTCTGCAACCTTCACCACAGCTCACGGCAACACTGGATCCTTAACCCACTGAGCAAGGCCAGGGATTGAACCCGCAGCCTCATGGTTCTTAGTCGGATTCGTTAACCACTGAGCCACGAAGGGAACTCCAACAACTTTAATTTGTAACATTTTTTTTTTTTTTTTTGCAGCCTTACCTGAAGCACATGGAAGTTCCCAGGCTAGGGCTCAAATCAAAGCTGCAGCTGCTGGCCCACACCACAGCCATGGCAATACCAGCCTGAACCTCATCTGCAGCCTACATCACAGCTTGAGGCAACACCAAATCCTTAACCCACTGAGCAAGGCCAGGGGTCAAACGTGCATCCTCACTGAGACAACGACATGTCCTTAACCTGTTAAGCCACAGTGGAAACTCCTGATTAACAATCTTTAATTATTAAAATTAACAATTTTAACTTTAAAAAGTTATATTTCATATATAAATTAGAAAACATTTGTTGTATTTTTAAATATTCAATTTATTTAAACTAAAAACATCCCCACAGTTTACCTATTTCTCCCACACAACATCCCCTGCCTCTGGCAACCATCAATCTGTTCTCACTCTGTGTTTTTTGATTGGAGAATTTAGTTTGTTTACATTTAAAATGATTATTGATACGTAGGCGCTTGTTGTTTTGTTGTTTTCTGAATGTTTTTGTAGTTTCTCTCTGTTTCCTTCCCTTTCTCCTGTTTTCTCTCTCTTTTTTTTGGGGGGGGGAGTTTGGCGAATCTTTAGTGGCATGCTTAGGTTTTCTTTCTCTTTATCTCTTGTATATTTACCACAGATTTTTTTTTTTTGTCTTTTTGCTTTATCTAGGGCCACACCCGCGGCATGTGGAGGTTCCCAGGCTAGGGGTCTAACAGGAGCTGTAGCCGCCGGCCTACACCACAGCCACAGTAACGCGGCATCTGAGCCGCGTCTGCGACCTACACCACAGCTCACAGCAATGCCAGATCCGTAACCCACTGAGCAAGGCCAAGAATCGAACCTGCAACCTCATGGTTCTTAGTCGGATTCGTTAACCACTGAGCCACACGGGAACTCCTACCACAGATTTTTTGATTTAGCTTATTATGAGGTTTACTCATAATGACTTAGTCGTTTTAGAAATTCCCGCTGTGGCTCAGTGGGAATGTTCAATCCCTGCCTTGCTTGGGGGGTTAAGGATGAAGCGTTGCTGTGAGCTGTGGTGTAGGTCACAGACGTGGCTAGGATCCCATGATGCTGTGGCTGTGGCTGAGGTGTAGGCTGGCAGCTGTAGCTCTGATTCAACCCCTAACCTGGGAAATTCCATATGGTGCAGGTGCAGCTCTTAAAAAAAAAAAGTCATTTTAAATTGATAACAATTTAAGTATGATTCTATTGTCAAGCTCAGTATTATTACTACCCACCCAATGTTTTTGGTGGCACATTTTACATCTTTTTATCTTGTACATTCCTTAACTACTGTAATCATTGTTATTCTTACTACTTCTGTCTGTTAACCTCATACTAGCTTTACAAGTGATTAATCCACCACCTTTGTTATATATTTACCTTTTCAGTAACGTTTATTCTTTTCTTGTTACTAACACCCTTTCTTTTCAGCTTGAAGAAAAGACTTCCTAATTAAAATAATATGCAGTATTATGTCAATACACTTTCCGGGAGAAAATGCAGAATAGAAAACAGGTTGAAAGGACTTTCACAGGTTTTTAGGACAGGAACACTGATACTTTACCTTTTATTTGTGTATTGGTCAGGTGCTGAGATTCAACATGAGGTGTTGTCACTGTACAAGTTACTCACCTCTCCTTTTTCTAGACTGTACTCACTGAATATGGAGTAGGGATTTATTCTACCTGTCTCGGTCACTTCATGCTGCTATTACCGTAGACTGGAAGGCTTAAGCAATGACGGAATCTTACTTCTCATGGTTCTGGAGCCTGGAAGTCAGAGATCAGTGTACCAGGATGGTCAGGTTCTGGTGAGAGCCCTCTTTTGGGTTGCAGACTGTCAAATTCTCATTGTACCCTCTTGTGGCAGAAAAAGAACTCATCAGCTCTTTGGCTTCTCCTCATAGGGACACTAATACCATTCATGAAAGTTCACCCTTATGATATTATTACAACCCCCTCCCCAAACCCCACCTCCAAGTACCAGCACATTGAGACTAGGCTGTCAACATATAAATTGGGAAGGGGCACATATAAATTGGGAATTGGGACACAAACATTCAGTTCTTAGCACCACCCCCTTGTGGGTGTGTATGTACAATCTTTTTTGTATGGGAGACATTTCATGATGCTTTAATCCCCTTGTATAACCTTTGTCTTATCTGCTTTGTTCTGTTTCTTTCAGTTCTTTGTTTTTAAAATTTGAGGCTTTCATCTTAAATATGGGGATCCTGACAGAGTTGGGGAGACAAACAAAAAGCTAGTTCTAGACTCTGTGTATGGGCGTGAGACATTGACCATGGGATTTATTGTGATAGGTACCCATTCAGGTACCTCTGTATCAGTATCATTAGATCTTTTTGTTTGTTTAATGGTGAACACTTTGGGGTGGTCTGGTTCCACAATCAATAATACATTTACAGACTCTCACCTAGAGGGTATAGTAAGCTTGGCTACCAGCTTTGTGAGTTTCTGAGCTGAGTACCTGAGGACAGCTGGGGATGAAGGTAGCTGGGTGTAGGGAAGACTCAGCCTTTGGTCTACAGTCAAGTTTTTATTAAATCTTATGAGACTACAATCCTCAGTCCTCGACTATCTCTAAGGTAGATTTTTTTACCCTGCTTTGCAGAAAGGGAATGAGATCTGGAGGTCCAGCCGCTTTTCCCTGCTTTCCCCATCTTTTATTTAGACCTCAGATGCCTATGAATTTAACCATTAAGCACATTTCAGTTAAACCTATTTTTAGATCTGCCATCATCCCTAGTTTCGAAAGCAGCTGACTTCTGGAATCCTGAGCCTTTTGTTGGTTTTGAGTTGTGAATCATGTTGCTTTTTTCTTTAATTTCTCCGAAACTATTAAGTGGCTGGAGCTACTTAATAGTCCAGGATGGTTTCTCTAGCTGAAGATTTCTAACTTATGATCGTATTTGCAAAGTTGCTTTTGCCATATAAGGTAATGTATTTAAGGGCTAGAATTCAACTTTTTCTTAGTTATGTCAACTAGGTTCCTTTGTTTCTAGATTGGAATTGTTGCTATATGTTCTTGATCCCTATATCCTAGGGGTTTTATGACTTTACCAATCTATTTGCTTTTATTTTAGTGGCGCTTTCAGAACAGATGAAGATAAATGAATGTATAAAATCTCCTATCTTTAATTAGCAAGATTTTATCTTCATATTAGTGTAATGGGATTGAAGATATTATTTTCCACTAATGTTTTAATATATGTATATGTATATTTATGTATCTATGTGTATATTTAAATTGCCCTAAGAAAAAGGGAGACGAGAGCATTGATAGGTCTGGTTCTACAGCTATCCTGGATGTAGTGTTGCCAGTCCTTGGAAGCTAAATTCTGAGGGGCTACATTCAGTCAGGAGGCAATGAAGTCTTCTGGCGCTGGCAGCACACCAGAGCTTGGACGAGAGGAGTGAGCAGCAGGACAAGAATGAACAAGGACTGAAGAAACTTGAGAGTTGAAAAAAAGTTGAAGGAGGAGTTTCCGTAGTGGCTCAGTGTCTAACGAACTTGACTAGCATCCATGAGGACATGGGTTTGATCCCTGGCCTCGCTCAGTGGGTTAAGGATCTGGTGTTGCCGTGAGCTATGGTGTCGGTCGCAAATGTGGCTTGGATCCTGCATTGTTGTGGCTCTGGTATAGGCCAGCGGCTACAGCTCTGATTTAACTCCTAGCCTGGGACCCTCCATATGCCATGGGTGTGGCTCTATAAAGACAAAAAAAAGGAAAGAAAGAAAAAGTTGAATTAAATTCTAATAGTTGTCATGAGTGGGGACATTTGGTGGAAGATGGAGATCAGATTTCTGTGATGTTTTAGATGTAAACTTTCCTAATTAGTGTCCCAGGATTGCTTTTTATTTTTTCTTTTTTAAAATTATATTCAATTTACAATGTTGCAAAATGCCCCAGTCATACATACATACATATATGTATATGTATATATACACACACACACACACACACACACACACATTCTTTTCCTCATATTATCTTCCCTCATGTTCTATCACAAGGGATTGGATATAATTCCCTGTGCTACACACTAGGACCTCCTTGCTTATCCATTCTAAATGTAATAGTTTGCATCTACCAACCCCAAACTCCCAGTTCATCCCACTCCCTTCCCTTTCTCCCTTGGCAATCACAAGTCTCTTCTCCATGTCTGTGAGTCTGTTTTTTTTGTTTTTTTTCTGTAAATAGATTCATTTGTTCCATATTTTAGATTCCACATATAAGTGATATCATATAGTATTTGTCTTTCTGTTTCTGACTTACTTCACTTAGTATGAGAATCTCTAGTTGCATCCATGTTGCTGTAGGATTATTTTTTAAATTAATGAGTGATTTTTCACTGTTTATCAAGACACTTTGGAATCATATTTATGTTTCTTTTTAGGTGACTTTGTTGAGATTGAACTGTGTGTAGTCTTACTTTTCAGTCAAGTAATGTATATATTTTAATGATATTATACTTGCTTCCTCCAACATAATTCTAGATAGCATATTAAAATGCAGATGTATTTACATACTATCTCTACACATACAGAGACATTCAAAACAGATAATAGGTAGGAAAAAACATCTGACTGACATTTTAAAATTTCTTTTTGAGGAAAACATATATAGCAAGCTCTCCTTTCCCAGTAAAGGAAGCATGATGCTCAAGAAAATCTTAAGGGGAAAAAGGAAAAACAGATATGATCTTGCAGGATATAAGAAGAGCTCATAGACACTGTATTAATTTTCTATTGCTGCTGTAACAAATTACCACAACTATAGAGGCTTAAACCAACACAGATTCATTATCTTGACCTTCTGGATGTCAGCGGTCCTAAAATCAAGGTTGCATTTATTCTGGAGGCTCCAGGGGAGAATCTGTTTCCTTGCCTTTTCCAGCTTCTAGAGGTACCTGCATTGCTTAGATCGTAGTCTCATCATCTTCAAAGCTGCAAAGTATCATCTTCAGTCTGTCTCTCTGACCTTCTCCTTCCACTTAGAAGGACCTCTGTGATTACACTGGAGCCACTTAATAGTCCAGGATAGTTTCTCTAGCAGAAGATTTCTAACTTATGATCGTATTTGCAAAGTTGCTTTTGCCATATAAGGTAATGTATTTAAATATGTAAATACATTACATATTTACATGCCTGGCTTAAGGCATCTTTGTTAGAGGGAGGAGACACTCTTCTACACATCAGAGATACACAAAAGGTGAAAAGGTGAGCTCCCTGGTGGCCTAGAGGTTAAGGATTCAATGTTGTCGCTGCTATAGATCTGGTTCGTTCCCTGGTCCAGGAACTTCTGCATGCCATGGGCGTGTCCAAAAACTGAAAAAGTAATTTGGCCTAGAGAGTAGGAGGGTATATTTTTGTATGAGTTCTGGTAAAAAACTCAGGATATAATTTTCCATTTTAACCTTTCAGTCATTTGCTAATTTCTTTGCTCACTAGAAAAACTGTTAAATCGTAACAAGCAAAGAAAGAAGAATATACAGGAAAAGGAAAAAGCCTGAGAAAAGGTGACACAGTGGCAGAAATGTGTAGAATATGGTTAGATGGGTTGTGTATCTGTGGTGTGTGTGTGTGTGTGTGTGTGTGTGTGTGTGTGCATGCATGAGTGTTATACCTTAGGGATGGTGTTAGTGATTTACAGAGGTTTATGATCTAGGAATATAGTTCTCTGTCTATATCTCTTTTAGAAAGAAAATCTTGCCAGTTGGGGGCAGGATTATTGTTAGTACTATTTTTAATTTATGTACAGGTTGTACAAATATTGGGAAAATTTCAAGCAATCTCCTTCTTCTGAGTGTGAATTATAAATAAGAAAACAAATAATTTTTCAAAATAACTTTGCAAAAACATTTTTCAAAAGGCATTACTGGAGTTTTGCCATGGTACGGTGGGTTAAGAATCCGACTGCAGCTTTTCCAGTCACTGCGTCGGTGTGACTTCCATCTCCAGCCCAGCACAGGACAGTGGGTTAAAAGGTCAGGCGTTGCTGCAACTGTGGCTCAAATTCAGTCCTTGGCCCTCTAACTTCCATATGCCATGGGTGCAGCCATACAAAACAGAACAAAAAGGCATTACTGAGAAAACTTGAATAAGAGGTGTTGACTCAACTTGATACAATAGAAGTTAAAATTTTATATACATTTTGAACTGATGTATGTGAGGCTTAGAATGAAGTATGAATTATTTAGAAAAAATAATTAATCTTATAGCAATCAATTGAAGATACTAATGGACTAAAGCGCCTTCATTTATAAAGTAATTACTGCACCTCATCATTTAGAATGGGTAATTGCTCATATAGCCTCATTTAGGATGGATAATTGCTATGATTTGGCAAGTATGGACAGTGAGTGTGGACAGTTTGCTAAAATAAAAACAACATTCAGTTGTGGTTTTCACTGTGTCTTGCATTCAAAATATAGATTGTTTTTAATTAAGTCCAAGGAATGCCCTATTATTAAAATGACACTAAGAGCTTTGTCCAATACTTACAAATAAGTGGAAAATCATAGCAGAATGTTCTCATTTTGTCATTCACAATAACAAATATTTTTTATTAGGAATATTTCCCTCATGTTTGTAGATAAATATGTATAAATATAGATGATAGTCATCAGAAAAGACTCCTAACCATGTGTGCTTGTAATAAGAGTGGAGAAGGAGGAAGTAAGAAATTACATTTGATCCAGCCTTGAAAATCTGCATGCAGAAAAGTTGGGGCATCTCACCCTTTCTCAGGCAGCTGTAGTCACTGTTCATACTGCAAGCAGCCAAATAAATGCAGACATTCTTCTTTGGATTATTTCCTCAAAATAGAGAGGACCTATAAATTATTTATGTTATTGTATAATGATTTCATAACCAAAACTGATCAAACTAAAACATTTTTAGAGTGAGGCAAATGTAAAATTCACCATGCTACACTAACCTGTGTTATGCTTTTAGCATTTACTTGGGGATTCAGATATGATACTTGATACTGCATACAGAATTGCTGTCAGTGTTCAGAGCTAATGAATCTGTATTTGTCATCCCTGAAACATTCTTCATAGGCTTGGTAAACAGTTGTGGGTGTTAATTTCCTCCCTTGGTTACATAAAGCTACTTAAAAAGATTTCTTTCTAAATATGATATTTCTTTCTCATTGTATTTTTCTCCCCAGTCATCAGGGCAATGTTAATACCAGTTTATCTAAAGAATCTTTATTGTTGTATTTCTCTTTGTATTGTACCATATTGCATTATTATATTGCATTATTTTTTCTTTCTCCCTGGTCTCCTTTACTTCTAGTTTCTCTGTCCAATAACACCCTGTTTAATAACGTGTCTTCATTCTGTTTTCTATTTTTTAACGATTTTTATTTTTTCCATTAGAGTTGGTTTACTGTACAGTCTTCATGCTGTTTTCTGCTTTCCTATCATTTGAATTTGTTAAAAACATCAGTCTGTCCAAGATTCCCACTTTTTCAAATTTCGCATTTTGCAGTGATTCCAGTGGACCATTCCTCTGGTCTATGTTAGTAAACACATTGACATATAGTATTATATGTCATTTCATAATTCTATTAATCTTAATTGTACTACTTTTTTGGTTTTGTTTTATTTTCTTCTTTTCTCTCCTAACTTTTTTATTCTTTCTCAGAAGATTTTCAATGTCATCGACTTTTCCAAAGGTCTTCCTTTTGAACTTCTTTTAAAAACACATGTAATTAATTTCTGCTCACATTTATTATTCTCTTCCTTCTTTACTCTCTGGCTTTCTTTATCACTCTCACTATTGTTTTGAATTGAATATTCATTTTTTTAACTTCTGATAAATGAATTTAAAGCAGCAAATATACCTTTAAGGATTACTTCAGCTGTATCCCATACATTCAATTTAAATATTTTCAGTTTAACATTTTTGAGTTTTTTGTAATTTTTGTTTTGAGCAAATTTTGTTTTCAATAAAAAGTTCATTGATTAGTCTGCAAAATATTTTTAGTTATTAGTTTTGATTTTAAGTTTTATTATATGGGGTTGGAACACAAAGTCTGTCTTCTGGTAAAATTTTAGCATTTACAAAGATTTCTTTTTGGCCTAGATCATCATGAATTTTTGCTTATATTACATATGTTCATGAAGTTCCCTGATAATCAGCTTTATGTAAATTATGTATATAGTCACACACATAAAATATATTCATGTATACAATGAGTTTATTAATTGAGATGTTTAAGTCCAGTATAATTTTAATATATTTTTCTGCATGATATTTCAGTTTCTGAGAGGAACACATATAATCTAAATAATAAATGATGATTTATCTATTTTTCCCAGTGGTTCTATAAGCTGTTGCTTTGTTTATTTTTGAATTTCTGTTGTATGTGCATATAATCATGATCATTTCATTCAGCTGAGGCAACACGGATACTTCTCTGTACCTTGCAGCCACACTGGATCCTCAGTCCACTGAGCCAGGACAAGGATCCAACCCAAATACTCACAGAGATAATGTCAGGTCCTTAACCTGCTGAGCCACAATGGGAATTCCCATTCCAGGTTTTATATTTTTTATTAGTATGTAATATTTTACACTTTATAATACTTTTTCCTTAAATTTTATTTGGTGTTGCCTGAAACTTTACCTTTCCTGTGATTCGGGTTATTTTTTACTGATCCTTGCTTTCATTCTTTTTTCATCATTTTATATGTCTTTCATAAAACACATTGCTGGATCTATTTTAAAAGTTTTCTTCTCATCTGTACATCTCTGTGTTTTGATACATGTATTTAATTCATTTACATATATACAATATTATATTGGGATGCTTCTTCTATCTTATTTCATTTCTATTTATTACATTAAAAATATTTTTTTAGGAATTCCCTTGTGGTAAAACGGGTTAAGGATCCAGGACTGTCACCATTGCAGCTTGGGTCTCTGCTGTGGCGCAAGTTTGATCCCTAGCCTGGGAACTTCCATATGCTGTGGGAATGGCCAAAAACATACAAAAAATCTTTCTTAGTCCTATGTTTCCTTCCACTGGTTAGATTAAAATTTCCTCTTCTGTTTTCAAGATAATACTGTCAGATTAAATTTCGTGTGTGACTATCTGTCACTTACTAAGACACATGGTCATAGTCATATTATATCATTTGTTTCTTAAAATTATCAGCGTTTTAGACAAAACAAATATATGTTTTAGAAAAATCTATTTTCTTTTGGTCTCTTACCCTGGGTCATGTTTTCTTCTGTTGTATCTCCAGGGTTGGGCTAAATAATAGATCTTGCATCCTGTGCTAATTTGTCATCTTCCTGGAACTAAAAGTCTATGAGATTGCTCTAAAAAGAATATTTGAGAGGTATTAGAAGCCTTAAATAAACAAAGAGATGACCAGAAGTGTAAAATAATATCTCTTAAATTCTTAATTAGAAGAAAATGCTTTGGATTTAAGTGAAAAATATAGGAACATATATCCAGAATATATATGTAAGATGACATGTGCTATTGCTGGAAAGAGGGCAAGTGCTAGAACTTTCATTTACGAATTACTTTTAATTAAAATTTCAGTTTAAATGCCTTCCAGTATCCTCAACCAATTAAATGGGAAGAAAATGAAAACCTGGACAGAATGTAATAAGACTTTGCCTAGGATGCATATAATCTCCTGGACACATACACATATATATAATATACATATGCAAATACCTCTGAGTAGGAGAAGGTGCACAGAAGATAGACAACCTACTGTTGACTGAGAGAGGAAATTTCTGGGGCACATTGTTAAATCGTGATCCTATAACTCTTGGATCTGCCATTGATGTTTTTCATGCAACATGAATATTCATCAGTATTAGAACTACGTATGTGAGGTTAATATATAATATAAATGTAGAATAATGTTGTTAATGATTAGACCACCCAACCTGTCAATTAGAATTAAAAAGGGTATTTCTAAATTGTTAATAGTTCATAATAGTAGTAATTTATTATATTTTTTTTTCTGCTTTTTAGGGCTGAACCTGCAGCATATGAAAGTTCCCAGGCTAGGGGTTGATTCAGAGTTATAGCTGTGGGCCTACACCACAGCCACAGCAACACAGGATCCGAGCCACCTCTGTGACCTACACCTCAGATCACAGCAACTCTGGATCCTTAACCAACTGAGCAAGGTCAGAGATCGAACACTCATCCTCATGTATCCTAGTCAGGTTCGTTACCGCTGAGCCACAACAGTAACTCCTAGTAATTTATTATCTTGATTAAGATAAAAAAATACACAATTTTGTTCTTTTGAAACAAATAAGCATTAAAAAATTCATCTAGCTTCCTGCCATTTATTGTTGTGTAGCCCGTGGATTATTTTTATTGCATTTATTTAGTTTCAGTCTGACCCTCACCCTTCTTGTCTTCCGTCCTTTCTCTTCAGATGGGAGCTGCTCCCTTTTTTTTCCCCCAGCCACTGCAGTGGAAGCCATTCAACACTTACATAATCCACTCTGGCCACTTTGGGGCTGAGGTGTATAGTTACGAGTAACATTGTAAATTAACTATACCCCAATAAAAATCTTTTAAAGCAGGTGGAAAGTGCCATCAAATGTAACAAAGAGTTAAAAATAAACAGTTATGGGTCTTCTTTGGGGTCTTAAAACTGGGAGTTAGAAAAAGGAATCAGCCTTCTGATGGCAGAAACCATAGGACGTGAGGTTCTCAAACTGTTTGTACCTGCATTACCCACTATGTGTAGAAACAAAACTGACATGAGACTTTAGAGAGAGAGATAGGGAAGGAGGGAGAGAGAATTAGTGTTGTGAGAGACAGGTTGTCCTATCAAGATTCTAGTCTCCGGTTCTGGTTATTCTCAAACCCGTTTGCTTCTCTGCCATTCTCACAGTTCATTTCCTCTTCCTTTCCAAAATCTCCGAAATTCAATAACCTCTCTGTGTTCCCTAAGCTAGCTTAAATTCAGTTTCTGTACTTGCAATCAATGTTCTCCTGAATAATATGCTTAATATTTATACAGCAGAAACTTCAAAATCTAATTATGTGACATTTCATAAAGCTAATAGATGGCCATAGCTAAGGAGAAACAGGAAGTAAAGACTTTCTGGTTAATCTATTCAAGTGACAGCTCAACGAAGTGGGCAGCTATTTCATATAAGTGGTCATCAGTCTATAGGTCCAAAAGAATGTATATAATATAATATAAAATATATCTTGAATGCTCTAAGATTAAATAATTTATAACACAATTTTAAAAGTTCATATTAGTCTTAGGACATTAATTTTGTGTTACATAAATCATTATATATTACTTTCTATCTAGTCAAAATGTAGCAATAGGAAAAGATCCAAGCTTTATCACCATATGGAATTTCATTAATTTTATGAGTAGAAATAGAATATGAGTGTTTGTGGGTGTACATATGACCTCATATACTCAAAATATGATTTTAAGTCACTTCATATGTACCTTTATATACTAAGGACATGCATTTCTATGAACTAATTTTGAGAAGTTTAATATAGATATGACTAAATTAAAGAGAGCATCAAATGATTTCTTTTTAACCAAAGGAGTAAAAATTAGAAAAAAAATCTAGATAAAAAGCTTAACATTTGGAAAAAGAAAAGAGAAGTAGAATCAGGAGAACTCCAACAAATCTATGACAAAACTGTGTTATTATTAATGTTACAATGTTTGGAGAGGGGTTGGCAGAGTAAAAAATGTAAAGAGCTTTAGTGATCAGAACACTGAATGATCTGATTTATGTCATTCTTAATGTAAAAATTACAGTGAGTTTTGAATGTGGAAATACATGACTAGGGAAAATTTCATAAAAGGACTGAGTAGATCAAATCAATGCCTCATGTATTTAACCACAGGGCACTGTTTGAGAAATGGTGTCTCTTTTTAGCCCCATGTAATATACACATCTCTACTTCATATTCTCAGAATAGAAGCCTCAAAGGCCTTTAGTTCCTCTCTTTATACATAAATAGTGTTCAAATCTCCTCCTTTCAACCATATACTCCTGTTAATTTCTTTAATACTTAAAAACAATTTTTTCTATATGTACTCTGATTATTTTAGCTTGAAATAATAGTACATGAGAAAAAAACTGCGAAGCTTCTCTTTTACTGTTAAAATTACATCCTTTTCAGTGCATTTTTAAACATTTAATATAGAATATTTTACCCAGTCAGATGCACTTCTAATTTCCCCAATATACCTGACATATCCGTAATACATGAGAAAGTGGAACAGTGACTACAGACCTAAATTTAAATACTGCCTGTCAACCTCATACACAGTCTGAGAGTGAAGATAATTGATGTGTGTAAGGCAATAAGAATAAGCCCAAATACTAAATTATGTATTTGTTGCTGCTGTGCCACAAAGTCCGTTATCTGGTATGTTTATAAATTTTAAATTCTCCTTGCAGGGAAGATTACTCTGGCTTCACGGTGGAATTAGGCTTTAGAAACATGATTCCAATATGTACTTACTTTTGACCCTACATAAGAAGATCATCTTTGTGTATCCTGGGCTAAATATTTCCTGAGTATTAAGTATTTAAAGTACTGTGTTTCTCCGGAACACGGATGGGTAGGAAAATGCCGACAGTCCTAGTATACTTTCCCGTGAATTTTTAGTCCCCTTTTCATCACTGAATTGGAAATGACATTGGCATTGGTGCATTTACATTTCAACTGGTGAAGAGATGGAGATGGTGAAGAAAAACTCTTGGGGACAGATGGCTGACAGGGAAAGAGAGATCTAATACGTGACTTCAAGGTACTTAGCGCCAACTCTCCTTCTAGTTTGTGAATTTTAATTAGAAATATTGGGCGAGAAGTGCTAAAGGGGTGAGGCAGGTATTATTTAATTTGTATAAGCCTAACAGCTACTACTGAGATATCTCCAAAATACATTACTGTCAGTCTGCCTCCAGCACACAAACAGGTTAGATTATCAAAGTTCATTTTGGTATGTTTGGGCACTTTGAAACGCAAAATGTCTTTTCCTATGAAAATATAATGATAACATTATACTGTAAAAAGGGACCATTAGTTTTCTAAGCCAGGCATGGTCTTATTTAATCCACCCTATAGTTTAATAGCAGGTCTAAAGAACACCACAGAACCTGAGATTTATGCGAGTAAGTCCATGAAAAGCGTTTCTCCAATTTTCACCCGAACTTGTAAAACGTTATCTTCTCCTCTGGCTTGTCAGTGAGGCATCTAGAATTGGCAGTTCCAGTGGGTGATCTAAAGATTTGCATGATCTATAGCTTTGTATGTTTAATGTGATTTATAACCCAAACTAACCATGAGTGAATCAACTCCAAGGCGAGTCATCCTTTTCGCCTGTTCCTCTGTGTTCCTATCAAGATGATGGTACTTCTAATTGGTACCACTGAGTAACAGAAAATGTTACCACAGTTTATAGATGGAGGAACAAACAGAGCGTGAGAAAGTGATTTACCAGAGATAGCCCAGCTGGTCGAGTGGTAGATCCGGGGGTCTAGGCCGGTTGCATAGTAATCTCAGGGGCCCAATGGAAAAAGGAAATCGGAGGCCACCTATTCAAAAGTCAGGAAAAAAAATTTTTTTTTCCCTTTCTTCCACAGTTGTCTTTCCAGCTGTCCTGGTAGTATTTATTTGCTATGTGGTGTCATGCTCCTTAGGGCATGGGGATATTCGTGGGGCAAATATAGCAGACCTTTAAAGTCCCACTGCTCTATAACTGTGTTACAGTGTCTAACAGCCTCGACACCACCCCCTCCCCGTGGGTGGAAGGTGGCAGCCCTTGCTGGGTGGAGGCAGGAGGTGGACAACCCACTCAGAAGAAATAGAGAGATGGGATGGGCTGTGAATACCTAGTGCACGGGGATACTCCATTGTCCCATCAGACTTCAGTTATAAAACACAGATTTAATTTAAATTAATTAAGAATTTTAAGACAGCGACTGCAGAGGTTTAGGCCTCATTCTGAGCACAGGTTCCTGGGAAGGCAACATGCACCTGAAGCTGATCCTATGCAAGTCACTAAACCTGGTTATTTTATTTCAGATTTTTATATGTTCCACTTTAGTCATTGCCTTCCCAAGCTAAAGTTTATTTGTAGAGTGGCCTTCTTAAATTGTGACATTTCCGTGGAGCAGGCCTGAGATTTGAGGTCTTAGGGCATAGAGTTCTGGACAAATGGCTCATAGATTTCAGCTTTTGAATTACTCCAAAGGTAGGCTCTTCATAGCAGAGTGCAGACTCTACATTCTTGCCATCAGCCACCATTGACCCCTCCTAGCCAAGCAGCCTCTGTGGTTTGACATCATAAAACTCACCAGGCAGAAAATATATATTGCACTTGGGGCTTCCTGACAATTACTTAGCTTTCAGTTTCACGCGTGATGCCTTCTTTCTTGCACCAGGCAGCCCTAGCCTCATTTGACTTTGAACAGTTATTGGCTGGTTTACTGAAATACATTATATGCATCAGGTACCCCATCCATAATACAGCTTTTAGCTACATTTGTATATGTGAAAGGGCACAGGCGCAAACTGGGAGAAGGGATATCATTGGGAGAGGGAAAACACTATTCATATCAATCCTAATAAATGAACCAATTAATATAGCATCTTACTTAAGAAGATATTGATGGAATTTACATTGCTGTGTTTCTTTTATCAGTTAGCATTCACATTCTGACAGAAAAGATTTAAGATAAGTGTGCTTGGTCCCATTAATGGAAACAGGTATTTCTATTTTTTTTTCCAGGAAATTTTTTGGCTTTTGAAATATCAAGTATCTAAATATACTATCAATTTGCTTACCGATAGTTTCTCAGCTACATAAGCAGTTTGTGCTCATCTTTGTTTTTATCATAAAGGTGACAGGTATTTTAATGGTCCTGGCTTGATCTAGAAAAATAGTTATAGCTTTGTCCCTGTCTCTCAAAAGCACTCTAAATCTTTGTAAGTAAAGGAAGATAGTTAAGATTGACTGTATTTTCCAAATATGCTGAGATAGAATTTTCTAAATATTTTATGTACTCAGGTACATGTGAAAAGTTATAGAACTGCAGTATTTATTTTGGAATGAATTAAAAATCCAGCTCCATCTACGATTGATTCCAAATGCTTCTATGTGTTAGAAGTACGCATTTGAAGGTGGTACAGTTTTTTTTATCTTTCCATGATTTTTCCACCTAATTGCTCAATTGATCTATCTCAGCTGTGTTATAAAAAATGCTCCATTTTTAATGCTCCCTCTGTATTATCTCTGCATATCTACCAAAAAAAGTAGGAGGGTGGAAATGAAATGTAGATGATTCTCACTTCTTCAGATTGATTCAGTCAGAATATTCAAGAGTAGGGAACCAAGAAAATGCATAAATAACTCATGTCCTTAATGGTTACTATGTAGTCAGCCCAAATCCAGCATACCTTTGCATCTAAACTACTGGAATCTTACCTCTATTTTTCTTCCCAAGATCATCACATGATTGCTTTCTTATATCATTCAGATCTCATATCAACAGTACCTTATGTTGAAGAGCTTTTCCTGAACAATCTAGCAAAATGGGCATCTTTATTCCATATCCCATTTTGGTCAAAATCCATTACCTTGTTAACTTTTTTTTTACTGTTATTAGTTTGAAGTTGTCTAATGTATTTATTTGTTTAGGTGTTAATTGTAAAAATCACATAAGAAATTAAGTTTCATGGGAGATCTGTCTCTATTGTTTAAATTGTTACATTCCTATAACTAGAATAGATCTGATTAATTACCATTATTTTTAAAAATAGTTATTGAGGAGAATGATGTCAGCATCATGTGGCATAAGACAACCATAAATTATTAGAACTAAGCATTCAATTCAATAAAGTCGCAGGATATAAATTCAACATATAGAAATCAGTTGCATCTCTAATACACGAATTTCTTGTGAAAAAGAAACAAAGCAAACAATCCCACTCACAATAGCATTCATAACAATAAAATATTTAGTAATAAATTTAATCATGATGATCAAAGATATGTATATGTATATATATATATAATGAGAACCATATTATATGAGTGATCTACATAATGAAGATTTTGATGGAAGCAATTAAAAAAGACAAAAATTGGGAAGGTATTTTGTGTTACAAGGATCAGAAGAATTAACATTGTTAAAATGTCAATACTACACAAGGCTGCCTATAAATTCCAAGTAATCCCTATCAAAATTCCAGTGGTATTTTTCGTAGAAATGGAAAAAACATACCCCAATTGGTATGGAAACACAAAAGACTCCAAATGGCCAGAGCATGAAAAAGAACAAAGCTAGAGGAATTACTTTCTTATTTCAAACTATTCTACAGATCTGTGTTAATTAAAACGGTATGGTACTGGCATAAGAATAGATACATGGGCCAATGGAACAAACTAGAAAACTTAGAAATAATGACCCCAGAGTTCCCGTTGTGGCGCAGCGGTTAACAAATCTGACTAGCAACCATAAGGTTGTGGGTTTGATCCCTGGCCTTGCTCAGTGGGTTAACGATCTGGCGTTGCCATGAGCTGTGGTGTAGGTCGCAGACACAGCTCAGATCTGGCATTGCTGTGGCTGTGGCGTAGGCTGGCAGCTATAGCTCTTATTCAACCCCTAGCCTGGGAACCTCCATATGCCACAGGTATGGCCCTAAAAATCAAAAAAAAAAAAAAAGAAGAAATAATACCTGCATATTATGGGCAACTAATACTTGACAAGGGAATCAAGGGTACACAGTGAAGAAAGGATAGTCTCTTCCTAGTCACTTATTGAGAAAAGTGGATAACCAGATGCAGAAAAATGAAATTGGACCCTTAGCTTAAACTACTCACATTAAATGCCTTAATGCATTAAGAATATCTATAATTTTTCCATCTTCTTCAATGGAAAGATTGGTATGTTTCTAAAGTGTCTTTGAATTTTGAAACTATGGTTGATGTGACTTCAGTAGGAAACGTATTCTTTTTTCTTTATCTCCACTTCCGTAACTAAAATTCTCACATCACACTTCCTTACACTCAAGGTCTATATTCTCTATTCTACATTTGAATTATGCTTTAAAAATCTGAAGTTTTTATATCCTCATAGTTGCTATTATAGAAAATGTAAGCGTATATGGAAAACAAAGTCAATCTCAGCTAATCAAAATGATAAATACCACAACTCATGTAACGGTTTTCAGCCTTCATCACCAATTGTTATCTAGAGCCTTTACTGTGTATTTTGGAAATACTTATTAAAACAGAACTCAGTCTTAACAAAAAAAAAAATAATAATAACCTGAGGCATCCTTTTAAGTAGTTCAGAAAAATACTTGAAAATGTTCTTGGTTCACATTTGCAAACTTTCCAAAGTTCCAGAGAAAAATAATTACTTGTTCCTTACAACCACAAGAGAGAATACTTTACAATACTACATGGAATCAAAAGACTACTTTAAAAAATAATTAAGAAATTTAGGTAACTTGCTATTGAAATGTAACACTTATGGCATTATACTGATGAAGGAGCCACATGGAAGAATTGTAGATGATGTAGTTGACAAACAATACATATTTCCAAAAGAAAATGACATTATAAAGTGTCTTTACAAGCCTAGTGATAAAGTGCTTAGGAAAGAGTAACAAAGATTTTAAAGCATCATCTTCTCAGAAAGTTTCTTCTATTATGTAAAAGTGAGCATCCTTCTTGTCAGAAGAAAATGATACAAATCTAATAGGTAAAAGAGTTATAAGAATTGGCTCTTTTATTCATATATCCGTTAACTATTTAAGTTGCTTATCTGAGAAGGAGAAGTTCAATCTCTACCGCAGCACTGATTTATCCTCTGGCTTGTTGTTGTTGCTTGTTTTTGCTTTTCAGGGCCGCACTTGTGGCCTATGGAAGTTCCCAGACTAGGGGTCCAGTCGGAGCTACAGCTGCTGGCCTGCACCATAGCCACGGCAATGCCAGACCTGAGCCACATCTGCAACCTACACCACAGCTCGTGGCCACGCTGGATCCTTAATCCACTGAGCGAGGCCAGTGATCAAATCCACAACCCCATGGTTCCTAGTTGGATTCGTTTTCACTGCACCACGATGGGAACTCCCTATCCGCTGTTCTTGTATTATTGGTACACGTTAGCCATATATTCTGAACACTGAAGTTGAAAACTAGAATCATCTTGGATACCTGGCTTTCCATTTCCCACTAGATGTGATCAAGTTGTTTTCAATCTTTCTTCCTTGTCACACCTCAAATTCACTTGTTAAGTAATGTGCTAGCCCCCCACGGATAGCTCCATTTTTCAAAGACAACAACAATTTTTTTAGCAGCTGGCTGCACATTAGGTGACTTGTACAGTTTTTACTTCTTTTTAAAGAGTTTGTCTTCAACAAATTCACTACACACACACACACACACACACACACACACACACACAAGGTTTGAGAACTGCTGATGTCATTTTTTACCAAGTGTGGTCATTTCTTTCTTATCACTGATCCCATTTGCCCCTTCTCTAAACCCTCTCTATTGCTTTACCTTGGGCTGTCTTTATCTCTCTCCAGAACATATTAGTTGCTGCTGAAGTAGCCCCTCCACCTACAGACTTCCCTCCTTCCAGTTCCTCCTTCTATCCACCAACCCTCTAAAATTCAAATCTGATCGACTCACTCTTGCTCAAAAATTTTTAAAGATGCAATAATAACTAAAATATTTTTTCACTGGAAAATTATCTGCAATACTCCTTCATGTCTCCTGTGGAAAATGATGCACTTTTTTCAACCAATATCCAAACTGCCAAAGAAACTTATACAAGTCTGCATTTTATGTATCATGCATGAGTTATAATATATAGATATCATAAACAAAGTATCTCCAAGGAAATTATATGATGCTCTAAAGAGGAGAAAACGTCAAATATAAGTCACATGTATGAAATTTTTATTCAGAGCTTCAGCAACATAATATGGAAAAACAAGGGTCAGCATTAAGGGTCATCATACTGGCAGGTGAAGACCTTAAAGCTAGGGTGTTAGAACTTTATACATTTTAACATTACCATAATCTTTTCTATTGCTTTGGTAATAGAATTACCAAAAATTGACTGAAACCTCTTTGAAGGCAAGAGCAATGTCCTAATCCTCTTTCGAAGATAGCATTGCATTATGAAATGAGCATAATATTTGCAACCAGGTAAATCTGTCTGAATACAAAGCTAGCTGTTCATTGGAAGTAAGGAATTTTGCAAGTTACTTCATTCCCAGAGCCAGATTTCTCCTTCTAAGACTGGAGATATTAATAGCTAAACGATTTGTAAATGTTCAGTAAAATAAACCATATCCAGATCCTAGCACAAGGACTGTCTATAATGCTCATTAATAAGTGGGAGTATTTATTTTCAGTAAGTATTTGGTAAACAATTGTCTGGTTGAATTTTTTCTCCATAACACTTTATTGCTAATTAAAATATTGAACATGTAGCATATTTTCAAAGGATCTAAGAGAGGAAGAAAATATTCCATGTGATTTTAATACGGCACAAAATGGATAATAAATGATAAAAGTGAAAAAGAGACTGGATTTTTTTTTTTAAGACCACACGCGTAGCACATGGAAGTTCCCAGGCTAGTGGTCCAATCAGAGCTACAGCTGCCATCCTGCCCCACAGTCATAGCAGCACAGGATCCAAGCCACATCTTCGACCCACACCACAGCTCATGGCAAAACTGGATCCTTAACACACTGAGCGAGGCCAGGGATTGAGCCTTCAATCTCATGGATCCTAGTTGCTGAGCCTTGAAGGGAACTCCCCAGAGTCAGGATAATTAAACATAATAACCGTGCACAAAAATGGAAAAGTTCTAGGCAAAGCCTGTCAAAATATTACTAATTAACCAGATTTTCTCCCACATCTCTTGGATCTTCAGAGTAAATCTCATCTGTGTCTGCACTCTGCAATTCAATCCAAAAGTATGGATTTAAACATGATTGCTGTCTTAGCTTGTAATATCTGTTTTATCTTAACCTCTTGCCTCTGAGAATTCTTGATAATATTTGCAAGTTCTTTAATCAAATTTGAGAGGAATCGCTCTCAAAAGCTAAGACTCAAGAGCAATCATCATATTTAAAAATAACATAAGAGACTTTGAAACAGTAGCACATGCACAATATAGAATTTTAAACCAAAATTAATAATTCAACCACAGCATAAAGGAAAACATCAATACACAAATTTAAAGGGATATACATTTCAGGAAACATTTGAAAAATAGTATTGATTAAAAAGTAATGTTCATAGAACACAATTACTCAAACTTAGAGACAAATGTTGAGGGAAAGCAGTCTCCAAAAATACCTTACTCAAATACATCACCATTCAAATATAAAGCCAATAAACAGATATTTTCAAAATGGGAAAATGCAGGACATAAAAGAAAATGAAACCAAACTGAGGCAAAAAGAAAGATGAAAGAAAAGTATTAAACAAAACAACTATTGAATGGTTGATTATAATCAAACAACATATGTGCAAAGAAACTCCCTGAACAGACAGAAGAGGGTTTCAAGCCAAAAACAGGCTGAGCAACATGTACAACTCTCTGAGATAAAACCCATCAAGAAGATCATGTTTTTTGAACAAACTATTTAGAGCTAAAATGCCAACAATAAATAATGAGAATTTAAAACTCAGACATGAAGTAATTGTGATAAAACTGGGCATGCTGTGTATTTCCAAGAAAGGTTTAAATGAATCAACGGGTTTAGTTTAACAAAAACTACCCCATTACAGATTAACAAAGAATGTCCACTAAATAAATCCTGCATTACCCTGAAATGGTCCAGCTCTATTAATTCTATTCTCTTCAGTCATTGGCTGAGGAAAGCATAGGGAGATCATGGCTTTGGTGTGGAGGTTGAAGTACATTCCAAGGCATGATGGACAAAATGTGATGTCCACTAACTACCCTCCTTGCAGAGGATCTGACTAGTGAAGTTCCAGGGCTGCCACACCCATGAAAGGAAAGTTTGCATTCTGAGGGCAAACTTAGGCTGATAGTCCCAAGAATAACTGGAAAATCCTCACAGACTCTGAGAAATTTGTATGATCTTCAAGAACCTTAGAAATAATAAAATACCCTCTGTAGAGACCAGGGTTCTCCCAAAGGAACCTAAATATAAACATATGCCATCAGACAATCTGTGATGAAATGTAGCCTAGAACTTTTAGCCAAGAATTGACACTGCAGTCCGCAGATAGTTTTTCTCCTCCTCCTCCTTCTCTCCCTCCTTCGTCTCCCTACCTTCTTCTGCTGCTTCCTCTTCTTCATCTTCCTCTCCTTCCCTTCCCCTTACCCCTGCTCCTCCTCCCCATTCTTCTCTTTGGAAACCTCAGTTCCACTAATTGCACCAGGCTCACCCAAACTATCTAGTATGATGGCTGATTTGCTTAAAGTCAGCAACTGATGATATGCATTAAGCACATTTACAAAGTATTTTTACAGAAACTCTTGGAGTAGAGTCTGATTGAATATTTGGGGACCATAGCCTATACATACTGACAAATAAAACCGACCATAGCACTCTCTCCTAAGCAAGAAGATTCTGACCCAGAGGAATCATCACTAAGAAATATGTTTAATTGAGAAGGACAGAAATACTGGAGGCAAGTGTGAAAAGTTACAGCTTGGTTGGCAGAAGAGTTTGTAAACACTAAATATAACATCTTAGGATGAGAGCACTATCTAGTGCTGGAGTCCTAGGCTGAGGGTAGAAATAGCCCTAAATGAGAATAGGCTTGAGAAACCAGGTCACCCTCTGCTATTAATTATGGCATTCGATTTTCAGTGCATTCTCTATATTACAGCTAGAGAAAATGGGGAAAACTGACAAAACAAACAATTACATGGCCTTACTAATATCAGAGGAAGCAAGGCAAGCTATCGTTCAAGGTGGTCAATGGTTCTGTCTGTTGTTTATCTCACTTTACCTTTCAACTTCTTCCCTAAAATAAGCTCTTTAAAAATCCTATTAAAAGCCTTCATGTATAACAGTAGCTTATGAACTTCTGAAATATTTTCCAGTAACATAGAAAGGTATCGAACACATTCAGATAACCAGGACTCTTAGATAATAGTAAAAATAAATGAACTTTTTTTCACCTCACGGTCCTCCTTGGAGACAAGTTGCTTGGAAGGAAAAAAGAAAGTGTCAGAAATTTAAAAAAATATATTTCTTTTAATCTCTCAAAGTGTTATAACGGATTGCCTGACAATTACAGTAAACTGCTCACCTAAATTCATACTCTGGCTCTCCAAAGCCATGAGCCAATGTTTGGCCATTGACTTCATGAAAAAAGGTAAAAGCAGAAAAAGAGCTTTACTGCTTGAAACTAAAATATTGTTCAGGAAGTATTAAAAATAGAATCAGTGACTCATCTTGTTCTGAATGTAGTTTTACTTTTAAGAAATTCTCCACTGTATGAGCTAAACTGACCCTTGAGACCATCATGGATACCAATTTTTAAGAGTCACATTTATTTGAGAGAGATTTAAAGTGGAGCTCAAAGGGTTATTTTGCCCACCTTGCATATAATAGAATTTATAAATGCAGTTTGTAACTATGGCTAATGACATAAAAAGACCAAAATGAACTACTGATCCTTGAATTGTCTTATTATAAAGATATGCTAATGTTTTTTGAGATACTTATCAGTAGAAGCATAAAAATTATTAATCTATGCTATGTATTATCTAGGTAAACAGGGAATATTTATTTTTTATACCTGTAGCCATCAGAGTTTCTGTTACTATAATAATCAGCTGCTATACAGTTTCAGATTTTTAGTCTAAAAGTGTGTATTAATATCCATAACATTTCTCAAATCTACATATTTTAGTGGATATTCTAGCTTCATAGATGTATCCTACAATGCAGTAGTTATTAAATTATGCCTTTTATGTACACCTATAATTGAAATAAAATCCATTAAGAAAAAAAACAAAAACAAAAACAAATAAATTATGCCTTACATTTTTCTCCATCATCTTATTCTCTCATTCCTTTTGTTAAAAATTTTTATATTGTAAGTGTTAAAACTGCTAACTGAGATAATTCACATCTGAACTAGATAGTGCAGCCTTAGGAATTTTAACCTCAAATCTGCATTGATTCTTTTTTGTATTTATACAACAAATGTTTATTTAGGGTCATTTATGTTCCAGGCCCCGACTGAAACAAAGTACAGTGGTAATTCAACAGACATTACTATAAAAACTGCATATTAGTATACTGTTCCATTTGTATGGAATGTCCAGAATATGTGAATCCATAGAGACAGAAAGCAGATTGATGGTTGCCTAGCCTGGAGTGGGAGCCAGGGCTGACTGTAGTAAACACAGAAATCTCGTTTGGGAGAAAGATGTACTCTATCTGAATTGTGGTGATGTATACACAGTTTTGCAAAGTTACTAAAAATAATTAATTGACTATCAAATAACTGATAAATGTGTGTTTTGTATTATGCAGATTACATTTTAATAAAGTATTTAAGAAAATAAGTTAATAAAAAACAGACCAAGATTTCCTGTTGTGGCTCAGTGGGTTAAGAACCTGACATAGTGTCTGTGAGAATTCAAGTTCCATCCCTGGCCTTGCTCAGTGGGTTAAGGATCTGACGACATTGCCCAGTACTGTGGTATAGGTCCCAGATGTGTGCTTGAATCTGGCATTGCTGATTGCTGTGGCTGTGGCGTAGGCTGGCAGCTGTAGCTCAGATTCAACCTGTAGCCTGGGAACTCCCATACGCTGCACCTGAGACCCTAAAAAAATAAATGAACACAAACAAAAAACTACCTTTGTAGAGATTTTGAGTGTGAATAAGTACCATTTATATAATATCAATTAAATAATTTGAAGAAAAATAAAGCTGGATCAGAGTATTGATGGTGATGGGAGGGGTGGGGAGAGGTGGCTATTTTCAGTGGGTTCCTCAGAGATAGCTTTGAGTTTAGGATCCAGCTCGCCTGACATCTGGAGGTTCCAGGCAAGAGAAGAAGTATGAAGGGTGTAGCCAAAATCACATTTCTTGAGTTTGAGGCAACCAGTATGGGCAAAGAGGGGTAAATAATGGGGAAAAGGGCAGGAAGTGAGGTCAGAATAACATCTAGGCCCACTTTCTGTAACCATTTTTGGATTTTAAAACGTCTTTGGGGAGTGATTTTGGAATGTCTTTAGTGGGGTCACTGGACACATTTCTACTTTGCTTTCTTTGTATGAATTCTATTAACATATGGACATAAACATTTTGAAAATACATTTTTCAAAGGAGTAATGGTATTTTAAAAAATCTAACTTCCTTTCACATCTGACCTCAAATTTAGAAAGACTTTATTTTATTTTCATTTTCTTTAACTTGATAGCTGACATTCTTGACTAAATCCAGCTTGCTTTTACATTAACCACCTTTCCTTAATCTGTTCCTTGCAAATAATTTTTATGCTATGAACAGATTTATAGATTAAACTGTACAATGATGTAGAACCTGTTTTACCATTTTCTTATAAAATACTGACTTTAGTTCATTTGAATATTTCTCTTAATGAGGAACCCAGAATTGGATAAATTATTTTCACTATGGTCTCACTAATAATTTAATTTGAAAGATTTCAGCACATGTTGGTCCCAAAAGAGTGCTTTGTTGTAAACGGGGAACTGGAAAATTATGTTCATTGTTGTTGCAATTCTTGTTTTCCCATTAAATCAATATACATATTTAAAATAGATCTCTTAGTGTTCTACCTCCAACTAAACTTTTAACAAGAGTTCATTCAGTTATTTTAAAATCTTTGGTTAGGAATCCTAATTTGAGAATTCAATCATGTTCATTTACTAAATTCTATATTTCTTTAATATTACCCGTCATTATGGATTTTAATATTGCATAATCATTTACTAATCCTTTCTTTGGTTTTTTTTTTTTTTTTTTTTTTGCTTTTTAGGGCAGTATCTGCAGCATGTGGAAATTTCCAAGCTAGGGCTTGAATCAGCTGTAGCTGCCGGCTGATGACACAGCCACAGCCAAGTGGGATCCGAGCTGTGTCTGCAACCTACATCACAGCTCAGGGCAAAGCTGGATCCTTAACCCACTGAGCAAGGCCGGGGATCTAACCCATGTCCTCATGGATACTAGTCTGGTTCGTTATTGTGAGCCACAATAGGAACTCCTTCATTTACTAATCTTATTGAGATGTATTTTTTCTTCCAAATAACTAGTGGAAATTTGCAATAAGGCCTTATACTAATCTGTACATGATTTTAACCCATTGCACAATGTGAAAAACATTGTTTTTTTCTTCAATCTTATATAACATATTTCTTCAAATAATTATACAAGATCATTAGAACTCTTCCACTTTGCCTTGGGAATGTCTAAGTGGTAGGCCTTCAAAAGGAAATCCAAGACAGGTAGGCAGAGCGCATAGTCATTGCCCTCAGGTATTGAACATTAGCTCTGCTTGAGAGCTAATTCAGAATCGTCCTTTTGACAGGACAAAGAGATTTCCTGTAAGGTTTTAAAAGGAAAAGGGGATATTCGGGGGATGCAGACAAATTTGAGATGAATGTGGGTTAAGATATGAAGAACTTTTTCTAACCACTGTATGAAAGCAAAAGGGGACCGGTGTTGTGGCATCAGTGAGACAAGCTGCATGTGATGGAGATGTGATTATGGTGCCCAGTCACTAGGAGCACAGGATGGAGAGCCTGAGCCTTCTCCTACTTAGGTGAGTCTCTTAAGTAAGGGTTTCCCCACCATTGCTGCACAATAGAATTATTTGGGAAGTTTTATCAGTATTAATGCCAAATTCCAAAGCCCCTAAATTCTGATTCAAATCAGTATGCTGCTATACCAGGTCATCAGGACTTCTTAATACTCTTGAGGTGATTCAAATGTATAGCTGGGTTTGAGAACCACTTCCTTAGTGATAGGGCTCTTCATTTATTATAGGATGTATACCTTTTACTCAGTTTGCTTTGGGTTAATATTTGATTTTATATTTTAGCCTAAAACTTAAGGCATCATCGTAAAATCCAAAGATTTTATTTTATTAATTTGATATTGGTTTGTGTGTTATCTAGTTATCTGTTGATATTTAAAATCAAAAATGTTATCAAATATGAGATTCTATATATCTTAATTCTCATTAAGACTAGGATAAGTCAGTTGATATGAAAATTATTAAGTACATTGTGGATTTGGACTATGGTGAACTAGTATACTTCACTCTTGAAATAGTGGCCATAAACAGAAGTTAAAAAAATACATTAATGAAAATCATATTACAGTTGACCCTTGAACAATGTAAGTTTAAACTGTTCAGGTTCACTTATATTTGGATTTTTTTAACGAGTACATAAATATGCTATAAATGAAAATGTTTTCTCTTTTCCTTATAATTTTTTTTTTCTCTTTAGGGCCATGTCTGCAGCATATGGAAGCTCCCAGGTGAGGGGTTGTATCACAGCTGAAGCTGCAAGCCTACGCCACAGCCATAGCAATGTCAGATCCAAGTTCCATCTGCAACCTATACCACAGTTCTCAGCAAGGCCTGACCCTTAACCCACTGAGTGAGGCCAGGGATCAAACCCGCAACCTCATGGATATTAGTTGGGTTCTTAACCCACTGAGCCATAACAGGAACTCCCTTATGATTTTCTTAATAGCGTTTTCTTCCTCCAGCTTACTTTATTATAAGAACGTAGCATACAATTCATACAACATAAAAAGTATGTATTAATTGAAACACGTACAACAATATTTTTATGCTATTATTCGTAAGGTTTCTGGTCTATGGCAAGCTTTTAGTAGTTTGTTTGGGAGCGAGTCCAAAGTAATACATGGATTTTGGACTGTGTGAACATTGGTGCTCCTAACCTCTGTGTTGTTCAAGGATCAACTGTATATCAAAATAGCTGTTATGTTAAGAAATTAAATAATGAAAAACAACCAAAAGTAAAAATGCATTAGAAAAATAGAAATACAGTTTAAATTTTAAATGAGGAGTTCCCAAAGTGGCTCAGCAGAAACGAATCCGACTAGGAACCATGAGGTTGCGGGTTCAATCCCTGGCCTCGCTCAGTGGATTAAGGATCTGGCATTGCCGTGAGCTGTGGTGTAGATTGCAGACGCGCCTCGGATCCTGCGTTGCTGTGGCTGTGGTGTAGGCCGGCAGCTATAGCTCTGATTAGACCACTAGCCTAGGAACCTCCACATGCCGTGGGTACAGCCCTAAAATGACAAAAGACAAAAAAATAAATAAATAAAAAATAAATACATTTTAAATGAGCTTCCAGTTTTAGAGATGAACTGAGCATACTCCACTCTGCCAAGAATCCAATTAAAATCATATAAAGTCATAAAAATCAGAAAAAGTTAAATGAGTTGATAGATATAAAACTTTTAGTATAGTCTCTGATACTTAATAAGTGTTCAGAAAGGTTATATATTATTAATGATATTATTATCATAAAAGAGAATCATTCATGATGGCACTAAGAAACAGAAGGGGGTGATATTACTGGATTGGGATGTTGATGACTTTCTAGTAGATAGAAAACGATTGCTCTTATATGGATAACTGCAGCCCAAAACACACAAAGAAGAAGCCGTCAGCAGCATAAGGCCTCTTTTCTATCGAAACAGTGACATGGCTCCCAGTTTGGAGCAGGCGGGTACAGAGGAAAGAAAAAGAAAGGTCTAGCATTCAAATGGATAAAAGGAAAGGCCTGTCTGCCTTTCAGTTGTTCAAGTTACACTGCATTCTCCTTTCTTACCCCTGAAGGTAGCAGTAGCAGAGAATCCAGGAAAAACCTTGACGAACCAAAGAACAAAGGACATCTTCCTAACTTGATGCAAGGAAGCCGTAGAACATACATAACACATAGTGAAACCTCGAGAGTGCTCTCTGTGAAATTAGAAAAACACAAGGATATTCATTAGCAACCATCCTGTTCTATATTGTACCGGGGATACCAACCTGAGCAGTAAACCATGTAAATAGAACTATAATATATGAAAGTTGGAAACAAGGATACAAAACTCTCATTATTTACAAATGATATGAATGTATATCTATAAAACCAAATGGTATATACAGAGAGAGAGATAAATGATTAGAATTAATAAGTTTATTAAAATTGCTGTTACAAAACTAGTTACTTTAAATAATCAAGTGTCTATCTACTAGCATCAAAGAATTAGAAAATATAACTTCAGAAATATATTATTTCAAAAATCTCAAAAATATAAAACAGCTTAAACTGGATTTAATACAGATATGCAAAACATGTAGGCAGAAAACTTTAAAATATATTGAATGACCATAAAGACCCAAATAAGTATAGCTACTCACCACATTTACTAACCGGGTGACTCAGTACTTTAAAATTTCTAATACTGCCTAAATTTATGTGTGTATGTGAATTTCAGGAATATTCTAAATGTGACTTTCAGGAATAAAAAATGCATCCCGAGGAATAATAAAAAGTTGGAAGAAATTGACCTAAGAGATTGCAGGATTGTTTATGGAGATAAAGAATACAGAGTAATATTGGTTGAATAGAAAAGCAGACCCGTGGGACAAAATAAGGAACCCAGAAACAGAACCATACATGAATGAATATGTGTTTACTACAGAACTGACATTACAGATTACAGATTACTGGCAAACCACAAAGTTATTAATTAACAATACTGGGACTTTTTGGCATGCATACAGAGAAAAACAATAAAATTGGCCCCCTACTTCCTACATTCACAAACATTAATATAAAAATGAGCTAATCCAGAAAGTAGTGTAGTTGTATAGTTAGTCTAATTTGCAGATAGTCCAATACAATATGAGAAAAAGAATGTATATAAATGTATAACTGGGTCACTTTGCTGTACAGCAGAAGTTGATAGAACACTATAAATCAACTATAATAATAAATGAAAAATAAATAATATGCAAATACTCCAGATTTTAGCAAGAGAATGGAAAACTGCAACAGGGAGATATACCATTGAAGTGGAAAAAAATGGAGGAAGAAAGCAAAGAGAGAGATAGAATGAGGAAGAAAGGGAGATTTTATTATGCTCATTAGGTTACAATATAGGAAAACCAAAAAAACTATAAAAAGGAAATATAGATATACTATTGAATATACAACAAACCATGTTTGCATTGTCATTATTGTAAGAACCTCATCTATTTATTTTAACTTTCATAATTAATATATAAACAAAATATGAAGTCTATACATATGAAATATTAACACATCATATTAAAAATATATAGATACACACAGAGCAAAAAAAAAGTTGAGAGCAGTGAAGGAAAAGAGAAATGGAAGGATACAAGAGCTCACTATATATTCTCAAAATACGAGTCAAGAGATGCTGCCTCAAGATAATGGTGGAATACATTTTGAACAAATGTATTATTCAGAGTGGAGAAGTATCCAATAAATAACTTAAATAATGATATTTATTGTTGGAAGGGGAGTGGGAGGGTATAAGAAGTGTGCTTAATTTTACCAAAGTAAAAAATCGCAATCTCTAAAGCCAATAAATCAAGAAAGAATAATATCAGCATGTTATTTAGAGATACACGTGAAAAAATTAAAGTTAAGGGGATTAAAAGAGTTTGTTTAGAGTATGGGACTGGCATAAGGGATGAAAATTAAATTTCATTATAAGCCTTCTGTGATTCTCCAATAAAATTGAAAACAAAATCAGTTTTTAAAAATTATCTCTCAGGGATTTCCCATTGTGACTTAGCAGAAACGAATCTAACTAACTAGCATCCATGAGGATGCAGGTTCAATCCCCGGTCCCATTCAGTGGGCCGGGGATCTGGCATTGCCGTAGCTGTGGGTAGTTCGCAGATGTGGCTTCGATATGGTGTTGCTGTGGCTGTGGTGTAGGTCAGCAGCTGCAGCTCCAATTTAACCCCTAGCTTGGGAAACTCCACATGCCACGGGTGAGGACCTAGAAGACAAAAAAAAAAAAAAAAAAAAAAAAAATAGAAAAAATTATCTTTCTCCCCAAAACCTTTTTACAATGTAAGATAGACACTTTGGATTCTTCTTGAAACTTTTCTTGTATTATTTGAAATACAATTTTTTTTTCCTCAACTAAATTACAAGATGACACTTCCTCAGAAGGAGAGATTAAATAAAGTTTCTGGGAACCACAGAGGAAAGCACTAAACTTCCAGTGCTGAGCTGATAAAATGCAGGGAAAGCAGCTACAACCAAAGCTTAAAGCTTGGAAATGGAAGAGTGAAACAGTCTAAATGCTCCAGGGAAGAGTAAAAACAAATAACTACTCTGAGAGTATAAATAAAAAGGTAACTTTTAAGGTCTGATAGTGCGTCTGAAAGAAGAGACCATGAACATGAAAAGTAATAACACATACAAATCGTACATTATTACTGTATGAGTGATGTTGTGAATGAACATCAATGAAGAGTCAAGAGAGGTATGAAAATGTCTGGGACATCATTCTGAGAATGGGATCCAAGAGATTCTCCAACGCACTTGTTGGAAAAACTAACTTTAGCAGAAAGACGTATGGGAATGAACCTCTTTCATGACTGTTGCACTGGCATGGTGAAAGGGTCTAGTCACTATACGTATACCACCTAGGATTTTTAAAAACAATTTTTGTATTATTTATCAGCTACCTGGTACTTTCGATTTTACACTCCTAATAATATAAGCTTGTAAATTGAATTTGGCATGTTCTGATATAACTCTACTGATCTTCAGAGCAATGTTTTAATACCGGTAGCATAGCGTTATCAGCTTTGACCTAAACTGGATCTGAATTCAGTGCAAATAGTGACTTTATGTCAAATAGTTAGTGTTTTGCCTTTGAGAAGGGAAGGTGATCATTTTTAGAGTATGTACTAGGAGACAGTAAATTATGAGAGTATGCTGCAATGCCGTGACCTTTTCAGTATTCAGTAGTTTGAATAGCTAGTCTTTCTATCCCACTTGATTAAAGTTCTACTAATCATCAAGAAAGTTAATGCAAGATAAAACATTTTTTTAATGGCATGACATTAATCCTTTAACGTGGCAGAACTTGGAATGGGAACTGTTAGACATATGTAACAAATTTCAACGTCTCTACAGTAGCTGCAAATCTTTAGACAGCAGCCGTTGACTTTGGTTGATGAAACTGTGACCTGATAAAAACTTGATCCAGCACTTTTTAGAGTTATGGTGGATTACAAGTGTGCCTACCATACACAGAGAGTAGACATGACCTTGGAAATACCATAGATGTCTCCTTCTCTGAGCATCACATACAGCCTCTATCTCCTCAGAATCCTATTGGTAATGACAAGCAAAGATATCAATTTTATGCCTTTCAGTAACCCACTGTAAGTCATAAACCTCAGTGAGACAGAGTTCTTATTCACACTCAATGAAATAACTTAAAACATATAAATCTGTGTTTTACTGATAGGTAGTTTTGCTGTCTACTCAATAAATATTTATTAATCGAAGCATAGGTAATGAGGAACAAAGATCCATTGTTCTAAATACTGTAGTTTTTCATATATAAACATTATTTTAGAACGATAGAAATTATTTCACTGACTAGTTTCCAAAATATTCAGAGTTAAAGTAAATTAATATTTGAACACATTGGATGCAAATAAATGCTTATTTAATGAAAAAAATATATTTTTTATCCAGAATACAGTATAATTCACTGTCTACTGTTTCATTGAAAAAACATTTATGAGGTGTCTAATATGTGTCAAAGTTGCTGTCAATGCTAGAGACACTGTTAAAGAGAGCAGAAAAATGACTTGTTAGTTTACATTCCAGTTGGTTAAAGCAGAAGGTAAACAAATACAAAATTAGTAAGTGAGACAAACAGTCTCAGCTGATGAAAAATGAAAGTAACAAATGTGGACAATATGCAAGAAAGTAATTGGGCTTGCACTCTATTTCTATCTTCTTGTTTAACAATTTAAAAGTGACTTTACTACTCCTATTCCACAGATACTGAAATAATTATAACAAAGGATAAATCTGGAAGAGTTTAGCAAAGTTACTTGCAAATTTGCTGAAAATGACATATCAATGGTTGGTCTTCTAAAATGTAATTTAGTGGTACTCTTTGAGTGTTGCTTTATATTATTTAAATAACAATTCAATTTGCATTATAAATATTTTTTAAAAAAAACATGCTAGTTACTTCTCTGAATAGAGGCTAATACTTCAATATGGATGGAGTCAGCAATGTTAGCTCAATCACCAAGGGTCCCTTCAATTTTTACGTTCTCATCTATTTTATACCCATAAGGTGACTTACCCATCGACATGTGGGTTGAAGTGTGAATTAAAATTCTGGCAACTAGACTTCCTTTAGATATCTAAAAATAAGGCTAACACTATTCAACTCTAAACAAAATTGCACAAATTTGGCAGTTAGCAGGATTCATCAACTTAAAAAGAGGGAAACTGTTATGTGTTAAGAGAAATTCAAAATCCCCAAATTGATTTTTTTTGTTTGTTTCAAAAAGGGTCATATATAAACTAATGTGCTAGAGTATCTGCCACCTCTTTCTCCTTTGACACTCTAGAGCTCCGATCAGTCAAAACAAGGCTAAGGCAAAATTGGATTTTATTGCTAAAGTGTTTGTGCAAAATTCACATGAGGAAAAATCCTTTCTATCACACTGATGACAAGTCACACTCATGGGGATCAGGTCCCAAGTGATCAACCATAAATCACTGATGGGGCTCTGATTCACTGTAAATGGGGAGAAACAGAATCCACATCTTAGGATCACCTTCTTATTTCTTACTGAATTCAAGATTATCTTGAATGCTTTTCCACAGGTGTACATTTATGAAAGCTGATAAAATTAGGAGAGAATATTCCATAGCTAAAGGCATTAGAGAAGAAGGAGAGAAGACAGAGGAGGTGGGATAGAGGGAGAGAAAGAGAGAGAGAGAGAGAAAGGAAACAGTTCTGTTATTTCCAAGTTTCTTTTAGAAACTTAATGAATCCACTCATGCCTTACTTCTCTATGTCTTTGATTAGGATTTTTCTGTGACAATGTAGGAATTTTCCTAGTTGAGAACTCAGCCCAAGTGGCTGTTGTTGTTTTAAGTTGTGAAGACTGTCATTTAAATTTGAAAGAAATTTCTGGAGGAAGATTGGATTAAGATGGCGGAATAGAAGGACTGGAGCTAAACTTCTCTCCCGAAAAACAGCAAAACTATAAACAAATGCCGAGCAGCCTTCAACCAACTGGACTCCAAACTTCCAAAAAAGATATTCTACTCCAGAAGACAAAGAGGAGACCACATCAAGAGGTAGGAGGGGCGATTACGCGATAGAAGCAACCCCATACCTCCTGGGTGGGAAGCCCCACAGACTGGAAAGTAACTGCATCACAGAGACTCAGCTACAGGACTCAGAGTTCTGAGCCCCACGTCAAAACCCCACGCCTGGGGATCGGGCACAGGGAGAAAGAGCCCCCGGAGCATCTGGCATTGAA